>CALNVZ010003426.1:7751209-7790560 GCA_940671915.1 Paracentrotus lividus
ATCGCCGTTCCACGCAAACTCGAACTCGACATGACTGGAAAATAACTTTAAATCAACCGGAAGGAAATTGGCTACCACACAACTGAAAAAAGAAACCGTGAAACGATGCTTGAATTACTTGTAATTATCTAAAACAAGCAAATTGTCCGGGGACTGACGTGAATACGGTATATCATGTTGAGCGCATTGAAATGTTCATGTAATGCGCTATATTAATGTTACGTATTATTATTATTATTATTATTATTAATATTATTATTATAAGTTATTTGTCTATTCTAATAATGTTTTTAATCCAATACCATAAGGGTCGTTCAAAATTGACGAATAAAGGGACGGATCCAGCATTCGCGAATAGGGGGAGGGGCGTAATTTTTTTCCCCACCCAAATCTCTCTTGATCAGCGGTTAGAAAAGCTAAGCGGCGGGGGAGGGATGGCTGTTATAGGCTTATAAACACTTAATTTTCTTCTTTTTTATGAACAAGCAAATGTATTATATCAATAATACGAGCGCCAAGCGCGAGCCGAAAATTTTTACTTAAACCATTTAATTTTAAGCGGTTATTTTTTTTGTTTTTTTGTTGATACATCAACCTGAAAGAATGTGCATTTAAAGTTTTGTTGTGCTATGCTTTTTAAATAGATGCTGATCTCATGAAACAATACGAGAGAGCCGAAATTTTTTTATAATAAATTATATCAATCTGGAAACAGTGCATTTTTAAGCGTTTTTAGGCTACTACCTAGGGAGCAAGTAGGGTGGACCTGACATGTCGAGATATAAAAAGTTGTCCTATCTAGGATGGTTGTATGGACCCTAACCAACATCGCTAGGGCGGACAACTTTTCAGATCAGCTGCAGGAGCGTCCAAAATAGCCGCCCCTTTTACAAAAATTAGTATTCTGACCACAACTGGTTGAAGAAAAGTTTTAAATACATTGAGTTTGGTATCAAATTAAAGATGATGAAATTTCTGACAATTTGCTATTATTTTTAATAGTAATAATATTCCGTAAGGGTAAAATTTTAAGTGTTAAAGTTGATTTTTTTCCATTTTTTTCAAAAAATTAATTTTTATCTTTTTATTGTTTTACCTCATGTAATAATCATGTCAGGATCTGAAGCGCGAAACTTTTCAGAAATGTGCCCCTATGCATGGACAACAGTATATGAAAAAGGCAAAGAAATTCCCCATTTCAATAAAAAGATATAGCGCCATAAATTTATGAATGCAGTATACGGAAAAACAACGTTTTTGCCCCATTTATGTGGAAAACCCATACGTACGCGTGTTATACCCTATTACAGCACGTGCATATGTATTACGAGGCGTGATCTAACAATTTTATGATGGTTAATAAACAACGCTTTGCTATGATGGACTACTCATCTAGTCTATTGTGAACGGCGAGGGGTCTAGAGTACAGGGCCCATGGGGGGGGGCGGAAAGTGTAAATTTTTAGTACAGTACACATAAAGGTTGGATATTATTATTATTTTTGTTGTTTGATCTGTAGAGTTGTTATTGTTCTTTAACCTAAATCTAGGTTTGTGGTTACAGGCTTAGGTCTATTGCCTTGGAGAAGATTCAAAGTTTATTTTGATTGTGGTAAAAAAAAAAAAATGATTTTATTAATTTTTTACGCCATGGAAATTTTTCACTTCCCAAAAATTTAATTTACAATCTCAGCAGAACTTAAATAACAAAGAAATATAAACGATAGTTACCATTTACAGCCTTATTATGAAGGCTGAATTAAATTTAAGCAAAAAAAGAGATAACAATTAAGGGTTTAAAGTGTTTTTTTTTTCTGTTGTTTTTACCATATACTGTAAAATAAAATATTTCAATTTTTTACCAGCCACGCTTTTTACTTCAACCTGTCAACTCCTCCCCTAGGCAAAGGACCTAAACCATAAACCTAGATTTAACTTAAGACCAATCAACCCTATACCTCAGACGCGTTTCGTGGGGTAGGATGGAGGAGGCTTTGGTTGGTTAAAAAAAGGGAGCGGCATCCCATTGAGTAGGGAAAAATGACAAAATTTACCTTTTTTGTTTTTCAATCTCCGGGTATGGTTTGGGGGACCGTCCAAGATATAGCTGAAGTCCCAAAAAGTAAAAGTTAAGAAATAAAAATAAGATTTAAAGCTGGAGCAAAATAATATGGCCGGAACTGAGAAAATGATAACAATAATATGAAGAAGAATCAAAACTTTACAACCAATAGCGTATTGTGTATACATTTACAAAATAAATCATAGACTCAAACCAATATTTCTCGGATTGTTTCGATAGGCCAGCTGGAGAAGGGTGCATACAAGCGACACAGTGGAGGGGCAGGGGGTACAGTGCAACCCACTTTTTCAGACACCACAAATGTGCCTCTTTCAATAGCAATATATAGTGTCCCCTATTTTAAAGTTAAAAGTGCTCCTTTTATACTAAAAATAAACTTGCAAAAATTTAAAATCTAAATCTAAAAAAGGGCACTCTGATACTAGAATGTGCTAATTGTAATTTATTTTTGAAGCCAAAAATTTCTCTCAACCTCGCATTAAGAGGTAACAAGCAAAATATTGTTTAAATTAAACAAACTTTCCGCCTGCTGCTAGAGACAGATATATCAAGCGGTAGGGGGGGGGGGTTTCGAACCCCTAGACAACCCCCCTCCCCCGGTTACTGGCCTGCCTCCTAAGTTCTTTAACTTCTTTATTCATGCCATTATTATCATAATGCCATTCCCCACTTTTTTTAATTGAATTGAATTGAATTGAATTAAATTTTCTTCCCCTTATCATCCCCTTTCTTTCCCTTCCTCCCTCTTTTCTTTTTTTTTTTTTTCTTTGTTTTTGTTTTTGTTTTGTTTTTGGTCCCCTTTTGCCTACTGTATCCGATAAGGGGTGGCATGGCATCGTGCCCCCAAGACGTGTTTCATCCACGTGATACATAAATCCCTGACAAAATTATTATTGTGAGACACCCTGTACAAATACTTCCCTATGTATTCCTGTCGTTCTCGTGGGCTTATTTTGGATAGGGTCAGCCTTGTGAGCTCAATTTCTGCACTGTCGGTCTAGTGGGCTGTTTCTGTACTGTCGGTCTCATGGGCCTAGTTTGCCTAATTTCGGTCTTGTGGGTCAACTTTGTGTATTGTCGGTCTCGTGATCCTCTATGCTCTAGATAGGCCTTTATTTGCTAGTCTCTGTCTTATGAACCTTCTTTGTCTAGAGTCTATCTTATTGGCCGTCGGTCTCGTGGGGTGACCCTTTTCAAATATATTTGTCTGTAGCAGCAGGTTCTAGGGGTTCGAAGGAACCCCCCCCCCCCCCACCGTTAGATATATTTGTCTCTAGCAGTAGGCCAAAGTTTGTTTAATTAAAACAATATTTTGCTTGTTACCTGTTAATGCGAGGTTGAGAGAAATTTTGGGTTTAAAAATAAATTAAAAATGGGCACATTCTAGTATCAAAGTGCCCTATTTTAGATCGAAAATTTTGCAAGTTTATTTTTAGTATAAAAGGAGCACTTTTAACTTTAATATAAAGGACACTATATATAACTATTGGAAGAAGCACATTTGTGGTGCCTGAAAAAGTGGGTTGCACTGTACCCCCTGCCCCTCCAATGTGTCGCTTGCATGCATGCATCGAAACAATCCGAGAAATGTTGGTTTGAGTCTATACAATCATCCCATATAAGCTATCCACGAAAACCTTTTTTTCCCTACTTAATGGGATGCAGCCCCCTTTTTTTTATTAACCAAAGCCTCCTCCATCCTCCCCCACGAAACGCGTCTGAGGTATAGGGTTGATTGGTCTTAAGTTAAATCTAGGTTTAAGGTATAGGTCTCTTGCCTAGGGGAGGAGTTGACAGGTTGAAGTAAAAAGCGTGGCTGGTAAAAAAATTGAAATGTTTTATTTCACAGTATATGGTAAAAACCAAGGAAATAATAAAAAAAAAAAACCTTTAAACCCTCAATTGTTATCACTTTTTTTTTTAAATTCAGCCTTCATAACAAGGCTGTAAATGGTAACAATAGTTTATTTTTCTTTGTCATTTATGTTTTGCTGAGATTGAAAAATAGATTTTTGGGAAGTTAGAAATTTCCGTTGTGTAAAAATTAATAAAATATTTTTTTTTTTACCCCAATCAAAATAAACTTTGAACTTTCTCCTAGAAAATAGACCTAAGTCTGTAACCACAAACCTAGATTTAGGTTAAAGAACAATAACAATTCTACAAATCAAACGCGTTTCGTGAGGGTTGGACGGAGGGGGGTTTGATTAAAATCATGGAAAACAAAAAGGGGCCCCAAAATTAGAAGGGGGAAAAATATCGCAAAAAAAAATTGGTATTGTGGCGGTTGACATACTTTTTTTAATATTGTTTTTCAATCTGGTGTATGGTTTGGGGAACGACTGAAATATATCCCGGCTTCTTAAAAGTGAAAGCGGAGACAAACAAATTTCAAAAAAAATTGAAGCCGGGGCAAACTGATGTGGCTAGAGCAACATAACAACAACAAATAATAATAATATCTAACATGTTACACTAAAAATTTACTCCTGCCGCCCCCTCCCCTCCCCATGGGCCTCGTAGTCTAGACCCCCTCCCTGTTCACAATAGACTAGATAATTCGTCCATCATAGCAAAGCGTTGTTTATTAACCCTCATGAAAACTTGTATGAATTATATTCATAAAAATGTTAGATCACGCCTTGTAATACTATACACGTACTGTAATAGGGTATAATACGTGTATGTATGGGATTTCCACATAAATGGGGCAAAAACGTTGTTTTTCCGTATACTGCATTCATAACTTTATGGCGTTATATCTTTTTATTGAAATGGGGAATCTCTTTGTCTTTTTCACATACTGTTGTCCATGCATAGGGGCACATTTCTGAAAAGTTTCGCGCTTCAGATCCTGACATGATTATTTCATGAGGTAAAACATTAAAAAGATAGAAATTAATTTTTTGAAAAAAATGAAAAAAATTCAAATTTAACACTTAAAATTTTACCCTTACGGAATATTATTATTATTAAAAATAATGCCAAATTGTCGGAAATTTCATCATCTTTAATTTGATGCCAAGAAAACTTTTCTTCAACCAGTTGTGGTCAGAATACTAATTTTTGTAAAAGGGGCGGCCATTTTGGTCGCCCCCACCTGTAAGGACCCTCCTGCAGCTGATCTGAAAAGTTGTCCGCCCTAGCGATGTTGGTTAGGGTCCATACAACCATCCTAGATAGGACAACTTTTTATATCTCGACATGTCAGCTTTTTCAAAAATATGGGGTTTTGCTCCCTGGGTATACATGCATGTTTATAATGAAGATACATATTATCTCACTAAACAATGCGAGCGCGAAGTGCGACCTGAAAAATTTTGGATATATCTACCTAAAAACAGTGCAATTTTTTTTTTTTTTTTTTTTTTTTTTTTTTTTTTTTTTTTTTTTTTTTGTGCTATGCTTTTTAAGGAGATTCTTATCTCATTAAACGATGCGAGCGCAAAGCGCGAGCTGAAAATTTTAAGATTATGTGAACCTGAAAACAGTGCAATTTCTAAGCGTTTTTATGCTATGTTTATATATAAGGAAGATTACTTCATTTAACGATGCGAGCGCGAAGCGCGATCTGAAAATTTTAGATAATTATATCAACATGAAAACAGTGTTTTTAAGCGTTTTTAAAGCTTATAAAGAAAATATATATCTTAATATATATTAAACAATGCGAGCAATTTTTAAAAATGAATATTACAATTTGAAAACAGTGCATTTGGTGCTGTGCTCAAGAGGATAATTATCTAATTAAGGGTAAGTCCAAGCTATTTTGCGCGGTAACAAACGGGACATTCAGAGCCAAAAATAGGGCTTGTTTGAAAGATCTTATATGAAATCTCAATCCTTACGTTAATTCTTGAAGGTACTAAGAATCTTCAACAAAATCATGAAAAATAGTTGAAATAACTAAATTCATAATTAATTTATAGTTATTTATCCGACGGTTACAAACGGGACCAGAAAAATGGTGTTTTAAAAATTAGACTTTGTTTACATATAACTCTGAATTTAAAAAGTACATCTAAACTCGCATAGTCTTACCCTCTTAAACATGTGATAAAATTGTAAGGACATATTTTCACGTTAATACAACTTCGAGTTTACTGGCAAGGTCAAGTTTTAAAAAATATGTCAGGTAACACACGGGACAATTATTACCTATAATATTTTCCATCAAACAATAGGTATAGCCAAGGCGTAGCAACCTCTTTTGTTAAAAAATTTCTCTGATAAAACACAAACACATAATACAAAAACACAAATGTAAAAAGCACTTTTTTTGTTTCATTTCGAAAGGTGGTGCGGTGAGTAATAAAGATGCATGATTTTACATCAGCTCAGTTACCTTTGTTAGACTATTTCTGAGATCTGAATATTTTAAGTCTAAAAATATGGAAAGCTATGTGCCAGGATCGTTACATTTTCACCAGAGTTGGCCAAGAAAATATATAAACAGAAAAAAAAAAACATACTCATAACACCCACCTGTGCAAAAATATCAAGCTTGAAAATGATTTAATCATAAATCAAGAAAGAAAGACAGATGTTGTCAGGACGTATATCGATATATATGTGTCCTTGTACATCGATATGATTTCTCATATGATTTCCATCTTAGAAAACAATTTGGCAACAATCCCTCTCAAGAATAAACTCGTAAAAAGATCGACAAGGTCTTTGTGTTTTATTTATCAGTGTGGTGAGTTATATAACCAGTGAAGGAAGAAATGTTCATTTGTTTTTAAAGGGCCTAATACATGTCATAATCAAGAATAGTACGGAGAGGAATATCACAGTCCAATTCGCGAATGTTCCAGTGGCGATTCAGGGGAGTCGCCCCCCCCCCCCTATTGCGGCGCCAAAAAAATGGGGGAAAGGAGAGAAAAAGAGGAGAAAAGAAGGGGAAAACGGAAGAGAAGGGGGAAGAGAGGTGAACGAAGATGAACAATTCAAACAGTAAGAAAAAATAAAGAGGAAAAATGAAAGTAGATCAGAGTTTTAATGCTGCAGATGATGCCGGGACTGTAAATATGATTACGCTTCCAATCGTTTTGGAACACTATTTCCAAGATAAAATTGGAGTATGTGATTGCAGACTAGAAATGCTTTTGAGACCACACAAAAGAGAGAATAGTTTAACGACCTGCTTACTCGCCCTCATCACTCCAATAACATCCAGGTTCTCAAGTCAGTTTGATCATAATCAAGGTACATCGATGTTGACATGTTTTACATCGATACAATAGATGTACTAATAGAAAAACATACACCGATAAAGATAAGAGAACATATATCGAAACACTTCACTTAGAATTGACCCCAGTTAAAGACAAGACTTTTATCTTTAACAAGAAGTGTCCATCGTAACTAATAATGAACTGATGGCACACCTATGAAATAGTGCTTCGATCCATCCATTTCAAGAGAAAGTAGCTTGCATATCGATGTTTTAGGATGGATGTATGGACTGGCATTTGTCGCGTTCTGATTTGGACGAGAGCGTACATCTTGTGAATTTCACGTACATAGATACATGTTATCGATGTGTAATATATCGAAAGATTATGATATCAAAGGCACGCCATAGTGGTGTGGCTAAACGGACTTATTAAAGACCTTTTTCTTTGGGGTTCTCAAGAGCAAATTGTTTATTACCTCCTCCACTTGACATTGCAACTCTCCGACAAGAAATCATTTATGAGTTTGATGCTCCAAGCCGTGTCTAAAACTTGGCCCCATGTCCTCTTTGTCACTCTGTTCAAAAAGAATGATTACTCAGCCATCCATGACCATGTATGAATAAATAAGATATCATTGGAAAGAGGGGATATGTGGCTTTAACGTGTTACTACTCAATTTGGTGTAAGATTAACATAATCTTCACAACTTTGAAAATAAATCTTGTTGCGTTTATTTTAATACGCACTGTATAAAACAAATATTGAATTTATTAAATTTTCCGTTAACCCTCCTTCTGCTTTGTAGCCATATGGCTACATACTTTTTACTCACCTTTTCTAAGAATAGCACAAAGAGGGTTAACGGTGCAAATATTTCATTCATTGAAAAATTGCCGTTTTATTCAATTCCGTTTTGCCTCGTCAAATGGAATGTTCGCATGATTTAATTAAACAAAAAACACTTCTTATTCGAATACCAGACGGATTTGTACATGTTTCTTTAAGGAAAATATTCTAATGTTAGATAAATTGTTACTTTTCAATAAGGCTAAATCTTACTTTTTGATTAAAATAAAGTCTTACAATGATACCACAACGATATTTTCTGGGGTTTTTTTCAAATAAAATGGAATAAATTCAAATAAAAATACATATATCTGGCCATGCCTGACATATTGTGAGATAACAAATAACGATATTAAAATCAAAGCCTAAATAACCAATTAAAACTGCGTAGATGAATATAAATGCAAATTATATACTTACAGAGATCTGCTATCGTTATCAAATCAAATAAACCGATGACGCTGATCGATTGAGGAGAAACGGAATTATAGTTCTTAATTATCTTCACAATTTTCATACAATATCAATGATTAAATAGTACCAACTGCCGGCTATATATGCAGCTTCCCTGTAAGAGATGACATGTCCATGACACCGCACATTTGCGTCGCTTTTCATTTGATTTGCAATATTCCCTGAATTTCATGATAATTAAATAAGACTTTTTGTCAAGAACTATTCTTCTTTCTATCCCCCCCCTTTTTATTTCTATTTCTTTTTTTGAGGGAATTAATATTGATATAAATATCGAAAGGGGGAAAGGTTTTTGTTAGACAAAGACGACAAAGACGAAAAGGAAGCAGAAAGCATTAAAAAGTTACGAATCATTTTTTTAAAAAACATGCTGAGGTTTTAAAAGAAATTAGAAAAAAAAATAGTTTTTAAAAATATGAGTGAAGGAATCGTGAACAAAAAATGTTAAAGATTGTATTATTTCATACTCAGTAGGTCTAACTTTAAGTCTAAGTGGGTTGTATTCAACTATTTGACATATTTCTAGGTCAATCACGTATAGAAGCTTGCAAAGTGCATTTGATATTAAAAGGTTGAATTCAAATCAAACCTCTCATGATTTCATAGACATTTCCCATCAAACTTTAAAAATCAATTGAAATCTGTGTTTAATGGCCCCAAATGTCAACATATTGTAAATCGTAAAGTGCTTTATACAAAGCTCGTTGCCTAAGCCTTTATTATTCCTTCTTTCTTTTTTCTTTTTTCTTTTTTTTTTTTTCCTTCACATTTTATATTATCAAGCAAGATTTCTACAAAGATAATACAAACCATGTAGTCAAAATTTCCCGTTATAGGTATAAAACTTGGGGGTAAATTATCTTGACCGTATATACAGTACTTTATCTGACAAACGAAAAAAGGGACCCTCTATGAGAAGAACACTAATCCACATTACCATGATTACTGGCGACTGTACACTGAAAAGATAACTTTGTCACAAGGCCAGATTAATTCGTCAATCGGGGTAAAATAATTTGTTTTGCGATATAACTGTGAAATGACAAACTCATGGTAGTATACATAACAAATTGATCGAGCACTATTACAAAGTTTCAACTGGTGTTGACAAAAACAAACTTGCGCATGACTGATTTATTTGCGTGACGACTCTTCGCAACCGTAATTGACAAATCCTCTTCGCAGTCAATGTAGAAATGACGATTTTAAGCCGGCCATAACGAATTATAATACAAATATTTTGCTGAAAAACAAATCAATTTGTGGACGCAAAATGCATGACAAATTTAGCTCCTGAAGACAGTTTGGGAAACCCCGCACATAATCAGCGTCTTCGAATCACTCGCCGGTCGCCGTGATTTAGCTGCGAGGCAAGGCTTGAGCTGGCAAGTGTTGACTGGATTTGATGTATTTTGAATTTGTTTCCTCAGGAATTTCGAGGTTCTATTAAAACTGACAAAAATATTAACTATCTGTATTGTTTGTTTATTACAGGTGTGTTTTCTGACTGTTACATGACAAATTAACGTCAAAATGCAGTACAAATTGATGAATGAAAAAAACAAATTGAAAAATGAGAATGAGGAATTAAAATGTTGCAATGACAAACTTTGAAAAAGGTTTGTCAAATTAGACCACTTTTCATGACAAATTAAAATTCGTCATGTTATGGTGCATGACAAATCTAAAATGACAAATCTTTGGCATGACAAATTTATTAATTTGTTAAATTAAACCACATTAATGACAAATTTATATTTGTCAATTGACAAAGTTATCTTTTCAGTGTATGCCGTATATAGGCCCAACCCTTAAAAAACACATTAGGCAAATATTACTTATTAATAATTTATCTAATCCCATTTCAATGTAGGCCCTACAATGGAAGTCAAATTCTGTGTCTTCCCATTTAAAAATGTACATGTTTTATGTGCACAAATGAGAAACTTTTCAAAATGAAGCAAATAGAGTCAGAATCTCGCACTTTTTGTAAGACTTCCGCTGTGACTCCTGAACATCTATTTTATGATTGTAAGGTTGCTGAAGATTGGAGATTAGCCTTTAAAAATAAAATCGGTGTTAAATATGAAGATTTAACTCGGACAAGGACGATGTTTGGATCCATAAAAGATTGGAAAGGACCACATAAAACATTATTAAAACACTTAATCATTTTGTTCAAGAGATATATTTATATTCAGAGATGCAAAACTTCCTCGGTCACTTTAGTTGGTCTTGTAGCATTAATTTCCAATATCAGACGTATTGAATTGGTTATTGCTAAACAAAAGCAAAAAGAAAATATACATCATAGAAATGGTCCCCTATTAAGAATATATTGTAATTGTTATAACTAATATTTAAGCACAACCACCAGAGTTATCTTAAGTTGTTTATTTTTGTATCAGGTTCGTTTTTTTTTTTTTTTTTTTTTTTTTTTTTTTTTTTTTTTACTTGTGATTGTAATGATTTGCTTTTGATTAATGTTCTTTCAATGTAGCACAATCATTTGATTTTTGTATGATTGTTTTTGTTATGTTACAAAATTATGAAAATCGATAAAAAATTGAAAAGAAAAAATATATACACTGTCCGTCATAAAGGTGAAATATTTTTTTGCCGCTATAGCGATATGATTTTGCTCTGACTTTAATTTCTTGAATATGTTTGTCCCTGCTTTTACTTTTTGGGACCCTGGCTATATCTTGGACATTCTCCCAACCCTTCACGTGGAACTTTTTCCAAAAAAGTTTTGTCAACCCCCGTGATGCCCATTTTTGTCATTTTTTCTCATTTTGGGACCCCTTTTTGCTTTCCCGGCCGATCAAGCCCCCCTCAGTCCTACCCCCAGGAAACGCGACTGAGGTGTATTGTTTTATATTGTTCTTTAAGTTAAATATACATTATTGGGGACAGGCTAAGGTCTCTTGTCTAAGGGAGGGGTTGAAGTAAAAAACGAGATTGGTGAAAATTCGCAAAATTTTATTCCATCTTTATGTTGAAAACAAAGGAAATGAAAAACCACCTTTAACCCTTAAATATCATCATTTTCCCCTTAAACTTTGTTTAGCCTTGATGACAAGGCTGTAAATAGTCATTATTAATAATATTTTATTTTTATTTATGTTTGGTTGGGATTTTACAATACAGTTTAGGGAAGATAGAAATTTCCATGGTGTAAAAATGAATAAAATGAATGTTGAACCCCAATCAAAATAAATTTTGACCCCTCTCCTAGACAAAAGAGTCGAGCCTGTAACCATAAATCTAGATTTAGTTTAAATAACAATAACAAATCTCCACCTCAGACGTGTTTCCTTGGGGTAGGAATGAGGGGGCCTGGTGGGTCGCGTGAACAAAAAAGGGCCCCAAAAATAAGAAAAAATTACGAAAATGGCCATCTTCTGGGGGTGACAAACTTTTTTGAAGAAAAATCCCCGGGAAGGGTTGGAGGAACGCCCAAGATATACCCAGGATCCGGGAAAGTGAAAGCGGTGACAAACACATTCAAGAAATTAATAACGGAGCAACATAATGTCGCTTTAGCCAAAAAAAAAATATTCCACCTTTATGACGAAAAGTGTATCTACTATTTATTCAACAAATCATACGTCATTAAATTTCAATGACTCATGGTGCTATCTCACTTCGCGGAAACTACTTTGAGACGGATTTGGGAGCACTTTGAGAAGGTTTTGAATCGTGTCGCGGAGAAGTCTCCGGGACGTCTCCCCATTCCCCGTGACGTTTCATGAGTCGGGGGAATCGCGGAAACATCGAGACGTCTCAGAGACGTCTCCTCGATGGAAAAAAGTATCGGAGACGTCTCTAATACTTTTTATCCGTCGCGGAGATAATAGTCTCTTTTCCGTCGCGGAGAGAAGTTAACAGCTCATTGAGTAAAGCAACGTCATTATTATTCTCTCATCCAAATTTTTTTGCTGTATCAATAAGCATTAACAAAACAAAAGAAAAGGAACCTTATTAGGGCCATTCTTTGAAAAGTGAACCTTTTTGGGACAAAATAAGGTTTTTGCATTTTGATTTTAAGCTGCATATTCAAATAGAGCAATGTCTGAAGTTTCATGAACTGGCTAGGTGCGGCGTTCTCATTCAGTTTTTTTACGGCCCTTTTAACGACTGGTCCGGTTTAGGACCGTTTTGAAATACCCGGTCATCACCCGGAAAGAACCCGGCAAGAGTTCAGCCGTTCTTGAAAATCCTCTCGGGAACGGGTGCCCAGCGAGCTCCAATGATCGTGTTGGACGGGCACCGTTTTCAGCCGTGTGCACCATTTTGGCCAGAACGATGGCGAACGGTGGGCCAATGTGACACCTGCATTAGCAATATAGAGTATTAACAGGCTGCAGATAATGTTACAAAAGGGCAAAGGGTGTACCAACATGTTGGACATGTTAGACATGTTGGAGCAACACCGAACGAAACCTTTCTGGAATACCTGGAAGGCTGATCACGAACGTGACCCATATAAGGACCTATGAGAAAGTGATGACTCCAGTGATTCCTTAAAGTCCACTTGCAGCAACGGCTCAATTATGTCCTGCAGGGATGCTTTTTCAAGGTGTGCACGCAATTTTCGTCTCAAAAGACCGTTGTCCCGGACAGGCTAGGCTATCGTATGTGTGGGTGTAGGCCTATCGGCTATTTTTTGTGGGGGTGTTGGGTTTTCACCGACGTGTATCATTCTGCAGATATGATCATTTACGCTTGGCTGGGACAGACGTCACCAACCGAAAGACGCGACTGGTATTGAAACCCCCAGGTCTGATCCATGTCAGTTAATAACTTCTACTTGTTAGCTGGATTACAGTTGCACGTCACAACGTCGATACGATTTTAACATTTGCCAGTTGTTGGGGCACACCCTTATTGCATAAATACTAGCAATAAGTACCACACGATGATGCTTTTATCTTCAAGATCACTTTTCTTGATGCATTTCGAAATGGCTTGTTGGCGATACTGAGTACCAACGGGTTCCAGATGCTGTTACAAAAGGAAGTTGATATACTTATGTATGCGTACCACGTCGTTTGATAGATTTCTCCAGTGCTAGAAAAGCTGATTATAAATGGTAACCAAATGAAAAGGTACGAAAATGTTATGGCGCCAACGGTTTTGAGACCCTTAAGTCCATTTGCAGCAACGGCTCGATGATTTCTTTGAGGGTTGTCCTCTTGGGGATGGACACGATGTTGAAGGACATTGCGGTGTAGTTGGGCAATCCTGTTAGCTTGCTGTCTCGCTTTGTACAAAATGAAACTGCTAGTAAACATAATGATAACGAAGCCAAGAAAGATTGGAGTCGTGAGGATCAATGTTGAATCTATATATGAAATCTTGAGAGACATGGGTGATTCATGTTGGCAGAGTATCTCATTCAAGATATTAGCACTGCCGAGGTTATACACCAAGTTGACAAAGACCGCCGTACATAAAACCCCTATGACCAAGGTCAAACATAATCTCTTTGTCGTCACAAATCTCTGATGATGCAGAGGGCGCACGATCATTATGAATCTATTAATATTTATCAAACTAACGATAATTACCGAAACATAGACCACGAAGAAAGTTGCAATTAATGACTCAATGCAGCCACTTTTAATGTGGAATAAAGACATCAAAACGACAGTTGCTTTGCCAAAGGTGCTAACTATATCGTTGATTGCGAGTGCTTTGTAGAGAAGACTCTCTGTCTCGTGTAAACTTTCCGTAATATTCAAGGTGTATATCGTGAAGGTGTTGGTCAGGATTGAGAGTACGACGGCCACCAGTGATATGCATAGAAGTATCCAGAAATAAACATTGGATACGTTCTTTATCTGGTCCGTTTCCTTAGACGGAATGGAGCCTCCTAGTCCTTCCAAAGTCGTGTTAAGTGAAGATAGATTGGCCATTCTTCAATACCAAATAAATCAGAAGTATAACAGATTCAGTACGTACAAAAGTGCACTGAAAGATTTATGAGAACAATAGTTCTTTGAAATGTTTTGTGTCTTTAAAGTCCTTAACGCTGAGACCGCCAACCGTCGACGCGCTTCCTAACGGAGATGAGGATCAGCTTAATGTGAAAAAGATACCCAACAATTATTTGCATCATGACGAGACAAGTAATCACTGAATTGAACTGAAGTTGATGGCGGCCTTTGTTCTTTTGTTGACTATGTCAGAACATCCGGCAATATTTCTAACTTAATTGCTACGTGTCGAATCATGAAACTGTTGATATGATCCCCCGTTTACCTTGTTCTACAGACTGACAGAGGTTGAATCGTCTTGTTATCAAAAATAGGAAGAAAAAAATATTTCAAACATTGGAGAGATCAATGCTCAAGCCCTTCCACTGTTTGACTCCATTTGATGTCACAAGGCAGCTGTCACCATTTATGAGATTCTGGCTGAATAAAAACAGACCAGTCCACTTGTGGAAAGGGCCATCACAGTGGACTTGAATAATCAGGGCAATAGAGTTTATATCCCCTAGATCAATCCCCACCCCTCCTATATTTCTGGATCATTTAAGTTTAGATCCGATAGACTACAGTCTGTGTCAAATAAAATGGTACAAGTGGAAAACATTTTTTGTATTAAGTATGATGATTAATCACAACCTGCTATTGTTTGGTATTTTCATAAGGCAGGAAAATAAGATGTACTTTTACAATTTTTTTCATCACATTTGGTGCTGTAATTTTTGAGATATGACTACCTTGTTGGTTTTCAGCAATTTTCTCAGAGAAATTTCGGCATCAGATGTTGTTGTTGTTGTTGTTTTTATATTTTACGGCGCTTTCATTCATTATATGAATATTTACGCCTCATCATTTGCGTGTTTTTTCTTCTTTCTTTCTTTTTAAGAAAATCATATAATTAGGGTTTCCCTATCGAAAAATTTATTTTTATTATTATTTATTTTTTATTTATTTATTTTTATTTTTTTTTTGTAAATACAAAGCTTTGCTTGATGATAATTAAGAAAGTCAAAATATCTATCGTATACATCTCTAATAAAATACCGACCTCGTTCTTGTAAAGCAAAAAGAATTATAATAAATAAAATGAAAAACTGAAAACAAAGTATAGGTATTTTGACCAGACGGGACGAAGAGAAGAAAGAAAGGGTCATAAACTCCAATCCTGCACCCGTACCCCAGTGCGGGGTTTCGTCTGTCCCGTTGATGTGGTACATCAACGTCGGTGAAGTCTTGATCTTTCCAGGAGACAGACGCCTTAAAACCTACCTACGGGGGGGAAGACAAGCCCTAGCAGGAAAGGAGCTGTAGGTGAAGAAGATAGTTGGGTAAAGAAAAGAAACATATATATATTTAGTATGATATCCCGTCTGAAAAGCAAAACGACCTGTTTTGATACAGAAATAATGTTATGAAATATATACATATATATCATATTATAATAAAGACAAACAATAGAAAACATACATGATGAGGGCGTTTCATTCAATCGTATACTGACAGATACGAGGAATTTCTCATGAAAATACAAAGCAATACATTTATTTTAGAATATTTGAGATAAACCCCAGTTCAAGGCGGGAAAAGTGCAGTGCAGTACATAATATTCGAAATTGAACATAATTATACATTCAACAATGTTTAAAATAGAAATATAAAGAATAATTTTATTATTATGTTAAACAAAAGGGTTACATTGATGGTTGAGAAAAAATTGGATTCTTTTCTTCCATGTACTGAGGGATAAGATAAACTACAGTCTATAGCCTCGGAAACGGCGACACAATTATTTGTGCTTTAAAAATTACCAACAATATGAAAGTTTCATATTGTAATGTTAATGGATATATTTTTTTTCTCTCTCTCTTATTTCCCTTTATTTTTATTTTATTTCCCCTTTCCATTCCCTTTTTTTTTCTTTTTTACAAAACTTAAGTTTATTCTAAAGTGTTTTAGTTGTTTTACTTTGCTTGTAAGTTTTTTTCTTTTCCTTTTGTATCCTTTTTTTTCTTTGTAAAACCTAGTAAACATCGACTGAGAATTCAATGACAAAGATAATTAATAGGAAACATCCGTCAAATGACGCAATTCTTTTATTAAAACAAAAACAGAGGACAACGATAAATTGAAGTTAGCACGCAATTCATAGCTGGGAAAAATAAAAAGAAACATGCAGCGACATCCCGAGGAAACAGCCACCCTGACAGTTCCAATGTCCAATATTCCGGTCCCAAGAATCAAGTTCAAACCATCGAAAGGAAAAAAAAAATATATATATTATATATACTTATTATATATATTATTATATTATAAAACAATCCGCCAAGACACACAATCCGGCTCATCCGAGGGCCATGTCCATGGAGAAAGTATAGTTTATCTATGTATGCCGGGGTAAGACGTACCACCAGGACTACGTGATGACAATAGATTGGGAAATGACATACACAAGTAGTCTCAACAGTAGACCAGAAGGTATTAAATAAAATAATGGATTTTATCCTAAAAAGAAAAAGAGATAGAAGAGCGCTCGGTTGGGTGCTTCACGATATTCTCTTCGATCGTTTGCGACATTGCTCACAAACATGTTGCACAGACGCAACAAGGACCTATGCAGGCGCAACCAAGTGATGGGCCTTTTAGGTACATTGTCTCTCAATGACCATAAAGCAGCCTGCACAAACACGTCACCTAACACCAAGTCGATATCAAACGATATCATTCAGAAATTATCTTTGTGGTATTCCAATACAGCACTGGCACTTTCATCCTTCAATACACTAGTTTTCCCAATAAGTCAAAAAGGCAACCCCCAGGCAGCAGCGGGAGGAAAATGCCCGACAAACATCCCCTCTTCCCCCCCCAAAAGTCGGAACAAAAACCCGCGGACCAAATCGCAGAGGCAGCAAAACCGCCAATGTGGGCACGTTTGCCCCATGGATAGGTTTCCCTTAGACAATTCAATTCAGGATTATCAACTTTTTTCAATTTTTATATAGAACATGTAACAACAAACATAAGTACTAGACTTACAATGTCAAAATGACTTAGTCTAGACTGAATTACCACGAAAAAGTTGTATTCAATGTTTGTTTGGGGTTTTCGTTTTTGTTTTGTTCAAAGTCTTCAAGTACAGTCATAATACATTGAATGAATTTCTTTTCATTAGCGAAATTTTTCATGTGGATAAAGGTATACTCCATTTCAAGAACAGTATGCAAGAAAAAGAAAAAATAAAATAAAATAAAAGATAAACAAATAGAATAAAAATTCTATTTCAAATTTACTTCATGTGGTACCTTCAAAAGAAAGTATTTCTCAATTGCGTATCTTAGATACAAAGTAAGTCATGTACACAAATTAAAGAGGTTATAATACCCCTTTTTTC
This sequence comes from Paracentrotus lividus, assembly GCA_940671915.1. NCBI lineage: Eukaryota > Metazoa > Echinodermata > Echinoidea > Camarodonta > Echinidae > Paracentrotus > Paracentrotus lividus. Next base: position 7,769,176 of record CALNVZ010003426.1, read on the forward strand.
ATATGTAGGGGGGACTGGGATAATTATGTCCCCGGGGTAATTATGGCCCCCTTGTCCCTGAGAGCTTACAATTCTCTGCTGCATCACACAGTGATAACCAAATTCTTACACATGCCCAGCCAAACCCCTCCCACCACCATATGAGTAAAAAATGAGCCATTTTCTTCAAATTTTGTGCCCAGAGGAGCCTAAAATGCACGGCAATCAAAATTCCGTTCCTCGGAAAGCGGCAAATCTGCTCCCACATTTGGGGTGTGATATATCAATTAAAACCACTTAAGATGAAATTTTGATTGAAAGAAAACAATAGGAACCAACACACACAACAGAAACCTTTCCACCCGAATATCTTCAACAGTAGAGCTGCAAAGAGGGATAAAATTAATTGAAAATGTCGGGGTAACCACGGCCCCCAATGCACAAACAGTGCACACGCGCAGACTGGGACATCAACCTATATGACCATGTACACAAATATATGTATTGCTATATGACTGCAATCTTCAACACCTCGGCTGAACCAACCATTGACCAAATCACTGCCAATGGTTGACAGGTGTACTAGGAATACGGGACAACATTTATCATACATTACCATAATCAATTAGCATACTATCTTTTAACTCATACAGCAATGACAATAGGGGCCACAAAAACCACAACCCGTGGGGGGGGGGGCAACCATGGCCCCACAAAGTTGTCAACATAATGGCAATCAATATGCAAACGAGAAGCCACAGGTCCATACCCTCCCTTGTATAGGCATACAGACTGACTGCACCTTCTACATAATTCGAATACCATTGGACCCATCATTCAATGGCAGCAATAGGAAGTGTGAAAAAGGGGGCCATAATTACCCCAGTCTCCCCTATTCTTTGTTCCTGTTTCTTATTTCCCCTCCTTACACTTTGTCTCTCTCCTTCTACTTCTAGAGTGAAATGTATGAAATAAATTGGAAGATTCTCAATAAGGCCTACCCAATCTTATTTTATATATGCTCAAAATACGATCTATTAAAAATAAGTTTAAATAAACATTTAAATGAATGCATTTCAATGCGGAAATAACAGTAAAGGGTTGATATTAAGTTCATATTTCAATGTATTTAAAAAGTGCAAATTTTCTAAGAATAAGAAATCAACGGATTGTTGATTGCTTATTGGATATTACTATAATGTTAACGTATAAATGAAAAGGCAAATCAATAACATACAGTAATATATACAATATTGTTTTGAAATACGAACACTTTAAAGTAACAGGGGAAAAAAAAGTTAATATAAGAATTATTTTTATATTTTGAGCTAGGACTACTAGAGACTCCAATTAGGTTGTCCTGATAATAATAATAGCTACATTATTTCATATGGCGCTTAATACGTATATCCACCTTGGTGTTTGTAAGCGCTTATAGTGTTAACTAATTATTACCCGGCTTAGCTAGGCTACCCCGAAAGGTGCTCACAGCATTCAAGTAATAATGCTTCATAAATATATGGCTTACATACGATTAAGCACGATATGTTATGAAAACAGAACTTACTTGTATTGCTTCAGATTATGATGTGTATCAAAATAGCTTGACATCTATATAATCATATATTTATATATATCATCTCACGATGATAGATTTTCGTATACAGTTCATGTGAACAACATTAAGGCGCTCACACCGGTCACCGGTCACCGGTCGACGGTCACGACATGATTTGCTTCAGGTGGCCGATATTACCTGCTGGCCCATATTACCTGCATGTACCCTAAATGAAATAAATGCGACAAAATATGGGCTCCCTATAAAAATATATTATTTTCGTCGAGTAAGCCACCCCTAAACAAAGTTTATAATCATATCCCTGTTTGTGTCATTTGATTTATTCCTCATGGTATATAATACTTTTTTTGTAAAATTTTACTCTGTGTATTAGTTTTTTAACTTTATTCGGTTATTGATTGATCTTATTTGTAAATAATCAAGGGGACAGCCGATTCAAAAATGTACTTTTCACGTACAGTTTTCATGTACTAGGAGTTGGCAAGTTTAGTCACAAGGGGGCGTTCTTGATGCTAAAAAAGGGGGTATTGATTCATGTTGCCCGACCTCACCACGGTCCATCTCCGTCCTGCAAACGGGCATGAAATGGGTGCGGCGTTCTCATTCAGTACTTTTACCGCCCTTTTAAAGACTGGTCCGGTTTAGGACCGTTTTGAAATACCAGGTCATCACCCGGAAAGAGTTCAGCCGTTCTTGAAAATCCTCTCGGGAACGGGTGCCCAGCGAGCTCCAATGAACGTGTTAGACGGGCTTCAACCGCTTCACCGTGTGCCTCACCGTTTTCCGCCGTGTGCACAAAAAATAGGCCAGAACCTTGGCGAACGGTGGGCTAACACGGCCCATGTGACACCTGCATTATACCCCGTCACACTGAGCTCGTTCCTACTACGTCCTTGCAAATTTTGCCGAACGGGCATAGTCTGTTTACGAACTTCATGGACTAGCTCGGTCGGATTTTCAAAAAAGTGTTTAAAAAAATCGAGCGCCCATCTCGTCCTAAAACTTAACGGGGTGGCAACGTACCTGAAACGAGATGGACGTACTACAAACGAAATTACTGTACTTAAATCGTTCTAAAGATGTGCTAGGATGTCTTACAAACGAGCATTGTATATTCATTATCAGCTTGAAGTTACGAAGACGCATGAAGTCTGGCAAAAACGGGCTAGGTTTTTTTTTAATGGGAAACGGGCACACATTTGCGTTCAACACGTTCTAGCCACTGATAATGACGAAGTAAGAACGAGATGAACTTTCTGGAGGCCGTTTGGTCGACGTAAGAACGAGTAAGAACGGATTTTGACGGATTAAAAACGACCCAGAACTAGTTAGGTCGGGACGAAACGCATTGGAAACGTGTTGGAACTGATTAAGAACGGGTTGCAACCAACTGGGGACGGGTTTGGATTGTTTCAGACGGGCTCTGTTTCGTGGAAACGGTCATTTTCACCCGATTTTAACTATATACATACAAACGGACTGCAGACGAGCCAGAGACGTGATGGACGTATTGAGGACTGTATACGAACGTTGTTCATCTTAATCCAGAAATAATTAGGTCAAATGTACGCGTTCTTTTCGGACCAATGGCCGTTTTTCGTATTTATTCTAAAAGTTGTGAGATTTCTGTAATTGTGATAACAATTAATGTGTGGCAATTAAACAGCTGATCTATTCGATTATACTACTATCACACTGATCAATTTCTTACCATGTTATTGCAATTATTGCAGAACGAGCTTAATCTATGTACACACGGAGTGGACGTACTTGAGACCTATTTCAATCTGCTCAGGACTTTATAGCACGGGCTTAGATAACAATACGTTTCAATTTTTAAACAGAACGGCATGTCATATTTCCCGTCACACTGAGCTAGTTCTCACTGCGTTCTTGGTAGTTCTTGGTGAACGGGCTCAATCTGTTTGCATCTGTTTAAGAACTTGGCGAACGGGCCCGAACGGAGAGAACGGAAAAGCATTCCGATTTTTTTTTAACATGTTCAAAAAATTCGTACTGGCTTCCAGTTCTATTTAAAATTAAACGTAGTGGCAACGTTCCTTAAACGGGTAGGACTTACTCTTAACGAGAAGGACGTACTACGAACATGGTACCTAACTTTTATCATGCTGCGCATAGGCACTTTTAGTGACGGTTTGGACGTGCTACGAACGGTATAAAGTGAACGAGCCGTTCACTCGGTCTGAACTGGATAACAACGTATTGTGGACGCGATAAAGACGGAATTGACGTAACGAAAACTATTTATGAACTGCCTAGTATCGTATTCAAGAAATTATTTTTTAAAATTATAAGTTCCAACCCGACCAAAGCCCGTTCGGCAATTTTTTTTAAGAACGGGCAAGAACGTTATAGAACGTTATAGAACGACCTCAGTGTGACGGCCCCCTTAGCAATAGAGAGTATTAACGGGTTGCAGATAATGTTACAAAAAAGGAAAGGGTGTACCAACATGTTGGACATGTTAGATATGTTAAACGAAACCTTTTTGGAATCCTTGGAAGGCTGGTCACGAACGTGACCCATATAAGGGCCTATGAGAAAGTGATGACTCCAGTGGTTCTTTAAAGTCCACTTGCAGCAACGGCTCGATTATGTCCTGCAGGGATGCTTTTCCAGGGTGTGCACGCAATTTTCGTCTCAAAAGACCGTCTGTCGCGGACAGGCTATATAGGCCTATAGGTTTTTTTGTGGGGGTGTTGGGTTTTCACCGAAGTGTATCATTCTGCAGATATGATCATTTACGCTTGGCTGGGACAGACGTCATCAACCGAAAGACGCGACTGGTATTGAAACCCCGAGGTCTGATCCATGTCAGTTAATAACTTTTACTTGTTAGCTGGATTACAGTCGCATTTTAACATTTGCCAGTTGTTGGGGCACACCCTTATTGCATAAATACTAGCAATAAGTACCACACGATGATGCTTTTATCTTCAAGATCACTTTTCTTGATGCATTTCGAAATGGCTTGTTGGCGATACTGAGTACAAACGGGTTCCAGATGCTGTTACAAAAGGAAGTTGATATAATTATGTATGCGTACCACGTCGTTTGATAGATTTCTCCAGGGCTAGAAAAGCTGATTATAAATGGAAACCAAATGAAAAGGTACGAAAATGTTATGGCGCCAACGGTTTTGAGACCCTTAAGTCCATTTGCAGCAACGGCTCGATGGTTTCGTTGAGGGTTGTCCTCTTCGGGATGTACACGATGTTGAAGGACATTGCGGTGTAGTTGGGCAATCCTGTTAGCCTGCTGTCTCGCTTTGTACAAAATGAAACTGCTAGTAAACATGATGATAACAAAGCCAAGAAAGATTGGAGACATGAGGATCAATGCTGAATCTAAATATGAAATCTTGATAGACATTGGGGATTCATGTTGGCAGAATATCTCCTTCACGATATTAGCACTGCCGAGGTTATACACCAAGGTGACAAAGACCGCCGTACATAAAACCCCTATGACCAAGGTCAAGCATAATCTCTTTGTCGTCACAAATCTCTGATGATGCAGAGGTCGCAGAAAAAGAATAAAAATAAAGAAATTCCATCCAATTTGGAAATTTTCTGTAACCATATTCCCAGATTTGCGTTTTGTCTTGGTCACTGTAAATTACGTCAATGATGTTCTCGGCTTCCTGTATGGTTCATACAAGGTTATAAAGCCACCCATAGACCGCATCCACTACACTTTCTTGCCCGCTTATAGTCATGTAACACTACAAATACCACTGTTTCAGTTCAATAACTATTGAGAAAATTTTAAAGCTCGCGCTTCAGCGCTCGCATTACAGCCCTATGGCATCATCGAATGATTATACTAGTACTTCAATGCTAATAAGGCATTTCGTGTATATATACTCGGCCATCTACATCAGTGAGCCCCCTTTAATAAACCATAAAGTCCCTTCCCGTTTCGATATAGTTCATTCATTCATATATATATGCATCCATTCATGTCACTATTATGAGAAAATTTTCAGCTCGCGCTTCGCGCTCGCATAATTGACTTGGAAGTATGTATTCTGTTAGTAATCTTGACATGCATGATATCTATCTGTGCCATACATTTATCATGTTCACCATTGAAACAAATCAGTTCGAGGCCTTCTCTCGTTATCGCGCTCGCATTATGCTACAAATGCCTTTTAACTGTCCTTATTATTGGGAAAATTTTCGGTCCCGCGCTTCGCGCTCGCGATATACAATACATTTTTCATATCCTTATATGCATGTGTGTATACAAGCATTACATCCCACCCCCCAACCAATGGACACTGTGTCATTCCATCCGTATGTACGTCACATTAGGAAAAGAAGGAAATATCGACGATCATCCCCTATCGCCACAACAAATCGACAACCGTTGATCTGCGAGTTTTATGTTTATATTTGCTATTGGAGTTCCATCTTACTAATCATGCCTTATTGAATCAACAAATTCATCCATTCTTCTTTAAGTCTTGAGTTTAGTGTGGGAGGTTATTTGTGTATCCGGTAGATCTAACATGTGATTTATGATATATTTGGGCAAGCATTCCTATTAAGACACGACTTCTTTCAATTGTCGCTTATGGCACAGCTTCTTGATATCGGTGCAGTTTCATGTTTCTAGATTTTTCACCATTCTATATGTTCTGAACCCTGCCTCTAAACAATGCTACACAGCTCTTAATCACTTTAGCCCACACATCACTGACAATAGGAATGGTCATTGATCTAAATATAATGATCCAGAAATCATAGGAAGAGTGGTCAATGATCTTACGAGGGAGGATATAAACTCCAGCCCCATTATCGCAGTTCCACTTTGTGGACTGGTCTGTTTCATTATTCTTCAGCAGAATCTCATAAATGTCGACAGCTTGTGAATAAAATAGAGTCACAGAGTGAAATGAATTGGGGTTTATCTCTTTCAATGTTTGAAATATTTGTTTTTCATAATTTCGAATCACTAATTTACGATTCAGGCCTCTTCACAGTCTGTAGAGGCAGGTAAACGATCAGACTAAACGTGTTCATGATTCGACACGCTGAGCAATAATTTCGAAATATTGCCGGCATGTCTTTGGCATGTCACACAAGCAACAAGGCCGCCTCAACTTCAGTCAATTCAGTGAGATACCTGTGTCTCGTCATGATGCAAATAATTGTATGGGTATCTTTTATCATTAAGCTGATCCCTCTCAGTCGGAAGCGCTGTCGAAGTTGCGGTCTCAGCGTTAAGTGACTTTAAAGACACAAAAACATTTCAAAGAAACTATTTTTCTCATAAATCTTTTCTAGGTGCAACTTTTTATCGTACTGAATCTGTTATACTTCTGATTTATTTGGTATTGAAGAATGGCCAATCTATCTTCACTTATCACGACTTGGATGGTCTAGGAGGCTCCATTCGTCTAAGGAAACGGACCAGATACAGAACGTATCCAATGTTTATTTCTGGATACCTCTATGCATATCACTGGTGGCCGTCGTAACTCTCAATCGTGACCAACACGTTCACAATATCACAACACCTTGAAAATAAAGGAAAGTTTAACACGAGACAGAGAGTCTTCTCTACAAAGCCTCGATCAACGATATAGGAAGCACCTTTGGCCAAGCAACTGTTCGTTTTGAATGTCTTTATCCACATTAACTTCCTCTTGCAACTTTCTCGTGGTCTATATTTCGGTAGTTTTATCGTTGTTTGATAAATATTAATAGATTCATAATGATCGTGCGACCTCTGCATCATCAGTAGATTTTGTGGACGACAAAGAGATTATGCTTGACCTGTGGTAATTGTAAAGGGGTTTTATGTACGGCGGCTATTTGTCAACTTGGTGTATAACCTCGGCAGTGCTAATATCGTGAAGGAAGATACTTGCCAACTGAATCCCCCATGTCTATCAAGATTTCATATTTAGATTCAGCATTGATCCTCATGTCTCAATCTTTCTTGGCTTTGTTTTCATTATGTTAACTAAGCAGTTTCATTTTGTACAAAGCGAGAACAGCAGGCTACAGGATTGCCCAACTATCACGCATGTCCTTCACATCGTGTACATCCCAAAGAGGACAACCCTCAAACAACCCATCGAGGCTCGTTGCTTGCAAATGGACTTAGGGTTAAACCGTTCGGCCCATAAACATTTTCGTACTTTTCATTTGGTTTCCATTTATAATCACTTTTCTAGCACTGGAGAAATCTATCAAACACGTGGTACGCATACATAAGTATATCAACTTCCTTTTGTAACAGCATCTGAACCGTTTGTACTCAGTATCGCCAACAAGCCATTTCGAAATGCATCAAGAAAAGTGATCTTTGAAAGATAAAGCATCATCGTGTGGTCTTATTGCTAGTATTTATGCAATAAGGGTGTGCCCCAAAACTGGCAAATGTTAAAATCGTATCGACGTTGTGACGTGCGACTGTAATCCAGTAACAAGTAGAAGTTATTAACTGACATGGATCAGACTGGGGGTTCAACACCAGTCGCCATGGTCGCGTCTTTCGATGGTGACGTCTGTCCAGCCAAGCGTAAATGATCATATCTGCAGAATATACACGTCGGTGAAACCCCAAAACCCCACAAAAAATAGCCTATAGGCCTACACCCACAACATATATAGCTAGCCTGTCCGCGACAGACGGTCTTTTTAGAAGAAAATTGCGTGCTCACCCTGAAAAAGCATCCTGCAGGACATAATCGAGCCGTCGCTGCAAGTGGAACTTTAAAGAACCACTGGAGTCATCACTTTCTCTAGGTCCTTATATCTGGGTCACGTTCGTAATCAGACTTCAGGGATTCAGAAAAGTGTGTCTCGTTTGGTGTTGCTCCAACATAGTCCATGTATGTTGGCACGAGACGAGCTGAAAAAACTACTTGCATAACAGGATAAAGTAGAATATTCGTAATAGGTTTCGGTAGTTTAGCTGACCTTGTGTATTGGGTAAGTGATAGACCAAGTGGTAAAAGGCACTGTAGAGATAGTAATCAACTATTAAAGGGAATCCCTCAGAGAAATTTAGCTTCAGTGAAGAGACAAACTCCGAAACGTATTGGAAGATTTTCAGAAAAATAGGCAATGAATAGAGAGAATATGAATTTTAGATTTTGAGAATCACTATAGATATGGAGATCTCCAATTGCACCGCGACCGATAGATGTTGTAGATGTAATCAGGAGATCTTTCCCATATCTATTGAACAATTGACTAAATCCTCTTTTTTTCTTGATTCTAAGGGAGAATAAAGAATCTTTTTATTGGATGATGATTGTAGAATATGTGAATTTCATAATATATGATAGAGAAGAAAGCTGTTTCTATCATGTATAATGACAATAGAGACATTTTGGAATAGTTTTGTGCACACCATTATGGGGAGTTCTCCTTGTGATCGATCAAATGGTGACCGCGTTGCCAATGGGAGATTTTCCTATGTCATTAGAGATCTCAATATTAAAATAATCATAAAACTTTCTTATCATTTATCCATTTTCCAAAATCTTCACTATGTGCTGATTTTGATTTTCTGCATCCACAGTAAGCCACTAACTACAAAGAGACAATTTCTCTTTAATAAAGAAAAATACACTAATAAAGGTGGTATATACTTCATATGGAGACGTCTCCGAACTCGAGACTCGAAACGTCTCTGAAGCTCAGAAACGTCTTGACGGGAAAACTCTAATAAATATTAACATGTCTTCCGCGACTCACTGACACGTCACAAAGACTAAGAGGAAGTCTGTGAGAATTCTCCAAGACGAATTTGCTCACTTAGTTTTTCTGGGAGTTCAGATACACCATTATCAGTCATCTGCGTGGTCTACGTTTAAACAAATGCCTAATTGAATTGAATTGAATTGGTTTTAATCTTCATTCATCGCAGCCGTTTAGGCCGAATTGTGACAAATTTACAAATCCAAAGTGTAATTACTTCAAAATATAACACTAAATAAACAACATATTAATAAATAAGAAATAAATAAATAACATAAATAAATAAATATGATAATAAATAATAATAATAATAAATAAATAAAAAAATATATCCTTAACTAGTGTGACATAAGATAATCAATTATTATACAAGTAGAAAATCAATTAAGATTTTTGTAACAATGAGTCAAAAATTTCAAATTACGAATTAATGATACAGAGATTTATGATAATAATGATTGAATTTAAGTATAAAGAAACAGTATGTATCTGCAGAGTATGTTATTGTATATTTTTGTATGGATTCATCTTACAATCATGCTTATTGATCAACAAATTCATCCAGTTCTCTTTAAGTCTGTGAGTCTATTAGGTTGGGTACGTTATTTGTGTATCGGTAGGTCTAACATTTGAATTTTTGATATATTTAGGGCAAGGCATTTCCTATTAAAGTACAAGACTTTTCAGATTTGTCGTTTGGCAAGCTTCTTGATATTGGTGAGTTTCAATGTTTCAGATTTTCCATTCTATATGTTCTGAACTGCTAACCATGTAAACCGCATCTTAAACTTTAGGCCCACAACTCATGACATATGGAAATGGTCTATTGAATCTAAATATAAATGATCGAAATATAGAAGAGTGGGTAATGATCTACAGGGGATTATAAAACTCCATTGCCCGATTATTCGAGTCCACTTTGTGGACTGGTCTGTTTTTTATTCAGCCAGAATCTCATAAATGGTGACAGCTTGTGACATAAAATAGAGTCAAGAGTGAAATGCTTGAGGGATGATCTTTTCAAATGTTTGAAAAATATTTGTTTTCTTATTTTCCGATCACAAGACAGATTCGCCTCTGTCAGTCTGTAGAGCAGGTAAACGATCAGATAAACGGTTTCATGATTCGACACGTAGCAATTAATTAGAAATATTGCCCGGATGTTTCTGGCATAGTCACAAAAGAACAAAGGCGCCATCAACTTCAGTTCAATTCAGTGATTACTTGTCTCGTCATGATGCAAATAATTGTTGGGTATTTTTTTCACATTAAGCTGATCCTCATCTCAGTTAGGAAGCGCGTCGAAGGTTTGCAGGTCTCAAGCGTTAAGACTTTAAACACAAAAACATTTCAAAGAACTATTGTTCCTCAATAATCTTTCAGTGCACTTTTGTACGTACTGAATCTGTTATACTTCTGATTTATTTGTATTGAAGATGGCCATCTATCTTCACTTATCACGACTTTGGATGGTCTAGGAGCTCCATTCCGTTAAGGAAACGACCAGTACAGAACGTATCCAATGTTAATTTTCTGGATACCTCTATGCATATCACTGGTGGCCCGTCGTACTCTCAATCGTGACCAACACGTTCACAATATACACCTTGATAATAAAACGGAAAGTTTACACGAGACAGAGAGTCTTCTCTACAAAGCACTCGCAATCAACGATATAGGAACGCCTTTGGCCAAGCAACTGTCGTTTTGATTCTTTATTCCGCTTAAAAGTGGCTGCACGAGTCATTCATTGCAACTTTCTTCGTGTCTATGTTTTCGGTAGTTTCGTTGGTTTGATAAATATTAAATAGATTCATAATGATCGTGCGCCTCTGCATCATCAGAGATTTGTGACGACAAAGAGATTATGCTTGACCTTGGTCATGGGTTTTATGTACGGCGGTCTTTGTCACCTTGGTGTATAACCTCGGCAGTGCTAATCATCGTGAAGGAATATTCTGCCAACATGAATCCCCAATGTCTATCAGATTTCATATTTGATTCAGCATTGATCCTCATGTCTCCAATCTTTCTTGGCTTTTTATCATCATGTTTACTAGCAGTTTCATTTTGTACAAAGCGAGACAGCAGCTAACAGGATTGCCCAACTACACCGCAATGTCCTTCAACATCGTGTACATCCCGAGAGACAACCTCAACGAACCATCGAGCCGTTGCTGCAAATGGACTTAAGGGTCTCAAAACCGTTGGCGCCATAACATTTTCGTACCTTTTCATTTGGTTTCCATTTATAATCAGCTTTTCTAGCCCTGGAGAAATCTATCAAACGACGTGGTACGCATACAATTATATCAACTTCCTTTTGTACAGCATCTGAACCCGTTTGTACTCAGTATCGCCAACAAGCCATTTCGAATGCATCAAGAAAGTGATCTTGAAGAATAAAGCATCATCGTGTGGTACTTATTGCTAGTATTTATGCAATAAGGGTGTGCCCCAACAACTGGCATGTTAAAATCGTATCGACGTTGTGACGTGCGACTGTAATCCAGCTAACAAGTAGAGTTATTAACTGACATGGATCAGACCTGGGGTTTCAACACCAGTCGCCATGGTCGCATCTTTCGATTGGTGACGTCTGTCCCAGCCAAGCGTAAATGATCATATCTGCAAGAATAATACACGTCGGTGAAACCCAAACCCCACAAAAAATAGCCTATAGGCCTACACCCACACATACTATAGCCTAGCCTGTCCGCGACAGACGGTCTTTTAGACGAAAATTGCGTGCTCACCCTGAAAAAGCATCCCTGCAGGACATAATCGGCCGTCGCTGCAAGTGGACTTTAAAGAACACTGGAGTCATCACTTTCTCCTAGGTCCTTATATGGGTCACGTTCGTAATCAGACTTCCAGGGATTCCAGAAAGGTGTCGTTTGGTGTTGCTCCAACATATGTCCATGTAGTTGCACAGACGAGCTGAAAAACTACTTGCATGACAGGATAAGTGGAATATTCGTACTAGGTTTCGGTAGTTTAGCTGACCTTGGTAGGTGTAAGTGATAGACCAAGTGGTAACAAGGCACTGTAGAGTAGTAATCAACTATTAAAGGGGAATCCCTCAGAGAAATTTAGCTTCAGTGAATAGAGACAAACCTCCGAAACGTATTGGGAAAGTTTCAGAAAAAAATAGGCAATGAATAAGAGAGATATGAATTTTTAGATTTTGAGATCACTTATGATATGGAGATCCTCCAATTGCAACGCGACCATGATGTGTGATGTAATGCAGGGAGATCTTTCCCATATCTATGACACATTGTACTAAAATCCTCTTTTTTCTTGATTCTAAAGGGAGAATAAAGAATCTTTTATGGATGACTTGTAAATATGTGAAATTCATATATATCATGAAAGAAAAGCTGTTCTATCATTAGAATGACAATAAGAGACATTTTGAATAGTTTTTGTGCACACCATATGGGGAGTTTCTCCTTTGTGACATCACAATGGTGACCGGCGTTGCCAATGGGAGATTTCCTATGTCATTAGAGATCTCAATATTAAAATAATCATAAAACTTTCTTATCATTTATCCAATTTTCACCAAATCTTCACTAATGTGCTTATTTGATTTTCTGCATCCACAGTAAGCCAACTAACTACAAAAGAGACAATTCTCTTTAATAAAGAAAAATATCAATCTAAAGGTGGTATATCATCATGGAGACGTCTCCGAAACTCGGAGACTCGGAAACGTCTCGAAACTCAGAGACTCCTTGACGGGAAAACTCTAATAAATATTAACATGTTTCCCGCGACTCATGAAACGTCACAAAGACTCAGAGAAGTCTGTGAGAATTCTCCAAGACGAATTTGCTCACTAGTTTTTCCTGGGAGTTCAGATACCACCATATCATCGCGGAGGTCTACGTTCTAACAAATGCCTAATTGAATTGAATTGAATTGGTTTTTATTAATCTTCATATCGCAGCCGTTAGGCCGAATTGTGACAAATTTACAAACATCCAAAAGTAGTAATACTCAAAAATATAAACATAAAACATAAACAAACATAATTAAATAAAAAAATAAATAAATAACAAATAAATAATAAATATGATAATAAAATAAATAAATAAATAAATAAATAAATAAAAAATAATATCTTAACTAAGTGTGACATAAGAATAATCATTATTATACAAGTAAGAAAATCAATTTAAGATTTTTGTAACAATGAGTCAAAAATTTCAAATTACGAATTAATGATACAAGACGATTTATGATAATAATGATTGAATTTAAGTATAAAGAAACAGTATGTATCTGCAGAGTATGTTATTGTATAATTTTTGTATGGAGTTCATCTTACTAATCATGCTATTGATCAACAAATTCATCCAGTTCTCTTAAGTCTGTGAGTCTATTAGGTTGGGACGTTATTTGTGTATCGGTAGGTCTAACATTTGAATTTTGATATATTTAGGGCAAGGCATTTCCTATTAAAGTACAGACTTTTCAGATTTGTCGTTTGGCAAGCTTCTTGATATGGTGAGTTTCAAATGTTTCAGATTTTCCCATTCTATATGTTCTGAACCTGCTAAACCATGTAAACCGCATCTTAAACTTTAGGCCCACAATCATGACATATGGAAATGGTCTATTGAATCTAAATATAAATGATCCAGAATATTAGGAAGAGTGGGTAATGATCTACAGGGGGATATAAACTCCATTGCCCCGATTATTCGAGTCCACTTTGTGGACTGGTCTGTTTTTTATTCAGCCAGAATCTCATAAATGGTGACAGCTTGTGACATAAAATAGAGTCAAAGAGTGAAATGCTTGAGGGATGATCTTTTCAATGTTTGAAATATTTGTTTCTTATTTTCGATCACAAGACGATTCAGCCTCTGTCAGTCTGTAGAGCAAGGTAAACGATCAGATAAACGGTTTCATGATTCGACACGTACAATTAATTTAGAAATATTGCCGGATGTTTCTGGCATAGTCACCAAAAGAAACAAAGGCCGCCATCAACTTCAGTTAAATTCAGTGATTACTTGTCTCGTCATGATGCAAATAATTGTTGGGTATCTTTTTCACATTAAGCTGATCCTCATCTCAGTTAGGAAGCGCGTCGAAGGTTTGCGGTCTCAGCGTTAAGGACTTTAAAGACACAAAACATTTCAAAGAACTATGTTCTCATAAATCTTTCAGTGCACTTTTGTACGTACTGAATCTGTTATACTTCTGATTTATTTGGTATTGAAGAATGGCCAATCTATCTTCACTTATCACGACTTTGGATGGTCTAGGAGGCTCCATTCCGTCTAAGGAAACGGACCAGATACAGAACGTATCCATGTTAATTTCTGGATACCTCTATGCATATCACTGGTGGCCGTCGTACTCTCAATCGTGACCAACACGTTCACAATATACACCTTGAAAATAAGGAAAGTTTACACGAGACAGAGAGTCTTCTCTACAAAGCACTCGCAATCAACGATATAGGAAGCGCCTTTGCCAAGCAACTGTCGTTTGATTTCTTTATTCCGCATTAAAAGTGGCTGCACGGAGTCCTTCATTGCAACTTTCTTCGTGTCTATGTTCGTAGTTATCGTTGGTTTGATAAATATTAATAGATTCATAATGATCGTGCGACCTTTGCATCATCAGAATTTGTGACGACAAAGAGATTATGCTTGACCTTGGTCATAGGGTTTTATGTACGGCGGTCTTTGTCACCTTGGTGTATAACCTCGGCAGTGCTAATATCGTGAAGGAGATATTCTGCCAACATGAATCCCAATGTCTATCAAGATTTCATATTTAGATTCAGCATTGATCTCATGTCTCCAATCTTTCTTGGCTTTGTTATCATCATGTTTACTAGCAGTTTCATTTTGTACAAAGCGAGACAGCAGGCTAACAGGATTGCCCAACTACACCCGCAATGTCCTTCAACATCGTGTACATCCCGAAGAGGACAACCCTCAACGAAACCATCGAGCGGTTGCTGCAAATGGACTTAAGGGTCTCAAAACCGTTGGCGCCATAACATTTTCGTACCTTTTCATTTGGTTTCCATTATAATCAGCTTTTCTAGCCCTGGAGAAATCTATCAAACGACGTGGTACGCATACATAATTATATCAACTTCCTTTTGTAACAGCATCTGGAACCCGTTTGTACTCAGTATCGCCAACAAGCCATTTCGAAATGCATCAAGAAAAGTGATCTTGAAGATAAAAGCATCATCGTGTGGTACTTATTGCTAGTATTTATGCAATAGGGTGTGCCCCAACAACTGGCAAATGTTAAAATGCGACTGTAATCCAGCTAACAAGTAAAAGTTATTAACTGACATGGATCAGACCTCGGGGTTTCAATACCAGTCGCGTCTTTCGGTTGATGACGTCTGTCCCAGCCAAGCGTAAATGATCATATCTGCAGAATGATACACTTCGGTGAAACCCAACACCCCACAAAAAACCTATAGGCCTATATAGCTGTCCGCGACAGACGGTCTTTTGAAGACGAAAATTGCGTGCACACCCTGGAAAAGCATCCCTGCAGGACATAATCGAGCCGTTGCTGCAAGTGGACTTTAAAGAACCACTGGAGTCATCACTTTCTCATAGGCCCTTATATGGGTCACGTTCGTGACCAGCTTCCAGGATTCCAAAAAGGTTTCGTTTAACATATCTAACATGTCAAACATGTTGGTACACCCCTTTCCTTTTTTGTAACATTATCTGCAACCCGTTAATACTCTCTATTGCTAAGGGGGCCGTCACACTGAGGTCGTTCTATAACGTTCTATAACGTTCTTGCCCGTTCTTAAAAAAAATTGCCGAACGGGCTTTGGTCGGGTTGGAACTTATAATTTAAAAAATAATTTCTTGAATACGATACTAGGCAGTTCATAAATAGTTTTCGTTACGTCATTCCGTCTTTATCGCGTCCACAATACGTTGTTATCCAGTTCAGACCGAGTGAACGGCTCGTTCACTTTATACCGTTCGTAGCACGTCCAAACCGTCACTAAAAGTGCCTATGCGCAGCATGATAAAAGTTAGGTACCATGTTCGTAGTACGTCTTCTCGTTAAGAGTAAGTCCTACCCGTTTAAGGAACGTTGCCACTACGTTTAATTTTAAATAGAACTGGAAGCCAGTACGAATTTTTTGAACATGTTAAAAAAAAATCGGAATGCTTTTCCGTTCTCTCCGTTCGGGCCCGTTCGCCAAGTTCTTAAACAGATGCAAACAGATTGAGGCCGTTCACCAAGAACTACCAAGAACGCAGTGAGAACTAGCTCAGTGTGACGGGAAATATGACATGCGTTCTGTTTAAAAATTGAAACGTATTGTTATCTAAGCCCGTGCTATAAAGTCCTGAGCAGATTGAAATAGGTCTCAAGTACGTCCACTCCGTGTGTACATAGATTAAGCTCGTTCTGCAATAATTGCAATACATGGTAAGAATTGATCAGTGTGATAGTAGTATAATCGAATAGATCAGCTGTTAATTGCACACATTAATTGTTATCACAATTACAGAAATCTCACAACTTTTAGAATAAATACGAAAACGGCCATTGGTCCGAAAAGAACGCGTACATTTGACCTAATATTTCTGGATTAAGATGAACAACGTTCGTATACAGTCCTCAATACGTCCATCACGTCTCTGGCTCGTCTGCAGTCCGTTTGTATGTATATAGTTAAAATCGGGTGAAAATGACCGTTTCCACGAAACAGAGCCCGTCTGAAACAATCCAACCCGTCCCAGTTGGTTGAACCGTTCTTAATCAGTTCCAACACGTTTCCAATGCGTTTCGTCGACCTAACTAGTTCTGGGTCGTTTTTAATCCGTCAAAATCCGTTCTTACTCGTTCTTACGTCGACCAAACGGCTCCAGAAAGTTCATCTCGTTCTTACTTCGTCATTATCAGTGCTAGAACGTGTTGAACGCAAATGTGTGCCGTTTCCCATTAAAAAAAACCTAGCCCGTTTTGCCAGACTTCATGCGTCTTCGTACTTCAAGCTGATAAGAATATACAATGCTCGTTGTAAGCATCCTACACATCTTAGAACGATTTAAGTCAGTAATTTCGTTTGTAGTACGTCATCTCGTTTCAGGTACGTTGCCACCCCGTTAAGTTTTAGGACGAGATGGGCGCTCGATTTTTTTAAACACTTTTTGAAAATCCGACCGAGCTAGTCCATGAAGTTCGTAACAGACTATGCCGTTCGGCAAAATTTGCAAGGACGTAGTAGGAACGAGCTCAGTGTGACGGGGTATAATGCAGGTGTCACATGGGCGTGTAGCCCACCGTTCGCCAAGGTTCTGGCCTATTTTTTGTTGCACACGGCGGAAAACGGTGAGGCACACGGTGAAGCGGTTGAAGCCCGTCTAACACGTTCATTGGAGCTCGCTGGGCACCCGTTCCCGAGAGGATTTTCAAGAACGGCTGAACTCTTTCCGGGTGATGACCTGGTATTTCAAAACGGTCCTAAACCGGACCAGTCTTTAAAAGGGCGGTAAAAGTACTGAATGAGAACGCCGCACCCATTTCATGCCCGTTTGCAGACGGAGATGGACCGTGGTGAGGTCGGGCAACATGAATCAATACCCCTTTTTAGCATCAAGAACGCCCCTTGTGACTAAACTTGCCAACTCCTAGTACATGAAACTGTACGTGAAAAGTACATTTTTGAATCGGCTGTCCCCTTGATTATTTACAAAATAAGTCAATCAATAACCGAATAAAGTTAAAAAACTAATACACAGAGTAAAATTTTACAAAAGTATTATATACCATGAGGATAAATCAAATGACACAAACAGGGATATGATTATAAACTTTGTTTAGGGGTGGCTTACTCGACGAAAATATATATTTTTATAGGGAGCCCATATTTTGTCCGCTTATTTCATTTAGGGTACATGCAGGTAATATGGCCAGCAGGTAATATCGCCACTGAAGCAATCATGTCGTGACCGTCGACCGGTGACCGGTACCGGTGTGAGCGCCTTAATGTTGTTCACATGAACTGTATACGAAAATCTATCATCGTGAGAGTGAATATATATAAATATATGATTATATAGATGTCAAGCTATTTTGATACACTCATAATCTGAAGCAATACAAGTAAGTTCTGTTTTCATAACATATCGTGCTTAATCGTATGTAAGCCATATATTTATGAGCATTATTACTTGAATGCTGTGAGCACCTTTCGGGTACCTAGCTAAGCCGGTAATAATTAGTTACACTATAAGCGCTTACAAACACCAAGGTGGATATACGTATTAAGCGCCATATGAATATGTAGCTATTATTATTATCAGGACAACCTAATTGGAGTCTCTAGTAGTCCTAGCTCAAATATAAAAATAATTCTTATATTAACTTTTTTTCCCTGTTACTTTAAAGTGTTCGTATTTCAAAACAATATTGTATATATTACTGTATGTTATTGATTGCCTTTTCATTATACGTTAACATTATAGTAATATCCAATAAGCAATCAACAATCCGTTGATTTCTTATTCTTAAGAAATTTGCACTTTTAAATACATTGAAATATGAACTTAATATCAACCCTTTACTGTTATTTCCGCATTGAAATGCATTCATTTAAATGTTTATTAAACTTATTTTTAATAGATCGTATTTTGAGCATATATAAAATAAGATTGGGTAGCTTATTGAGAATCTTCCATTTATTTCATACATTTCACTCTAGAAGTAGAAGGAGAAGAGACAAGTGTAAGGAGGGGAAATAAGAAACAGGAACAAGAATAGGGAGACTGGGGTAATTATGGCCCCCTTTTTCACACTTCCTATTGCTGCCATTGAATGATGGGTCAATGGTATTCGAATTATGTAGAAGGTGCAGTCAGTCTGTATGCCTATACAAGGGAGGGTATGGACCTGTGGCTTCTCGTTTGCATATTGATTGCCATTATGTTGAATTTGTGGCCATGGTTGCCCCCCCACGGGTTGTGGTTTTTGTGGCCCTATTGTCATGCTGTATGATTAAAAGATAGTATGCTAATTGATTATGGTAATGTATGATAAATGTTGTCCCGTATTTCCTAGTACACCTGTCAACCATTGGCAGTGATTTGGTCAATGGTTGGTTCAGCCGAGGTGTTGAAGATTGCAGTCATATAGCAATAATATATTTGTGTACATGGTCATATAGGTTGAGTGTCCCAGTCTGCGCGGTGTGCACTGTTGTGCATTGGGGGCCGTGTTACCCCGACATTTTCAATTAATTTTATCCCTCTTTGCAGCTCTACTGTTGAAGATATTCGGTGGAAAGGTTTCTTGTTGTGTGTGTTGGTTCCTATTGTTTTCTTTCAATCAAATTTCATCTTAAGTGGTTTTAATTGATATATCACACCCCAATGTGGAGCAGATTTGCCGCTTTCGAGAAACGGAATTTGATTGCGTGCATTTTGGCTCCTCTGGGACAAAATTTGAAGAAAATGGCTCATTTTTTACTCATATGGTGGTGAGGGGTTGGCTGGGATGTGTAAGAATTTGGTTATCACTGTGTGATGCAGCAGAGAATTGTAAGCTCTCAGGACAAGGGGCCATATTACCCGGGACATAATTATCCCAGTCCCCCTACATATGAAGGGGTTTATAACTCTTTAATTTGTGTACATGACTTACTTTGTTATTAAGATCGCAATTGAGAAATACTTTCTTTTGAAGGTACCACAGAAGTAAATTGAAATAGAATTTTATTCTATTTGTTTATCTTTTATTTATTTTATTTTTCTTTTCTTGCATACTGTTCTTGAATGGAGTATACCTTTATCCCACATGAAAAATTTCGCTATGAAAAGAATTCATCAATGTATTATGACTGTACTTGAAGACTTTGAACAAAACAAAAACGAAAACCCCAAACAAACATTGAATACACTTTTTCGTGGTAATTCAGTCTAGACTAAGTCATTTTTGACATTGTAAGTCTAGTACTTATGTTTGTTGTTACATGTTCTATATAAAAATTGAAAAAGTTGATAATCCTGAATTGAATTGTCTTAAGGGAAACCTATCCATGGGCAACGTGCCCACATTGGCGTTTTGCTGCCTCTGGATTTGGTCCGCGGGTTTTTTTCCGACTTTTCGGGGGGGGGGGGGAGAGGTGGAGATGGTTTTGTCGGGGCATTTTCCTCCGCTGCTGCCTGGGGTTGCCTTTTTGACTATTGGGAAAACTAGTGTATGAAGGATGAAAGTGCCAGTGCTGATTGGAATCCACAAAGATAATTTCTGATGATATCGTTTTGATATCGACTTGGTGTTTAGGTGACGTGTTTGTGCAGGCTGCTTTATGGTCATTGAGAGACAATGTACCTAAAGGCCCATTCACAGTTGTGGTGCGACTGCTTATGGCTGTTGCGATTGTGTGCAACATGTGTTGTGAGCAAATGGTCGCAAACGATCGCAAGAGCATAACATCGTGAAAGCACCTAACCGGATGCCTTATTTATCTCTTTTCATTTCTTAGGAATAAAATCCAAGTTTTAATTTAATACACTCTGGTCTATTGTTGTAGACTTTGTGGTATGTCATCTTCCATCATTTGTATTGTCATAGTAGTCCTGGTGGTACGTCTCTGACCCCAGAGCATACATAGATATAACTATGCTTTTCCATGAGAATGGCGCCCTCGGATGAGCACCGGATTGTGTGTCTTGGCGGATTTGTCTTTATTATATATAATATATATATATATATATATATATAATATATATATATTATTTTTTTTTTTTCCTTCTCGAATGGTTGACTTGATTCTTGGGGACCGGAATTTGGGACATTGGAATGTCAGGGTGGGCTGTTTCCTCGGGATGTTTCGCTGCACTGTTCTTTTTTATTTTTCCCAGCTATGAATTGCGTGCAAACTTCAATTTATCGTTTTGTCTTGTTTTTGTTTTAATAAAAGAATTGTCGTCATTTGACGGTATGTTTCTCATTATTTAATTATCTTTGTCATTGAATTCTCAGTCGATGTTTACTAGGTTTATTAACAAGAAAAAAAAGGATACAAAGAAGAAAAGAAAAAAACTTACAAAGCAAAGTA
>CALNVZ010003426.1:7790585-7810690 GCA_940671915.1 Paracentrotus lividus
TACTAGGCGCAAATCTGCACGAGGTAACTAGTCCTGGACGGATGAAGAAGGAGCAAGGTAAACGATCAGATAAACGGTTCATGATTCGACACTAGCAATTAATTTAGAAATATTCCGGATGTTTCGGCATAGTCAACAAAAGAACAAAGCCGCCATCAACTTCAGTTCAATTCAGTGATTACTTGTCTCGTCATGATGCAAATAATTGTTGGGTATCTTTTCACATTAAGCTGATCCTCATCTCAGTTAGGAAGCGCGTCGAAGGTTTGCGGTCTCAGCGTTAAGGACTTTAAAGACACAAAACATTTCAAAGAACTATTGTTCTCATAAATCTTTCAGTGCACTTGTTTACGTACTAATCTGTTATACTTCTGATTTATTTGTATTGAAAATGGCCATCTATCTTCACTTATCACGACTTTGGATGGTCTAGGAGGCTCCATTCCGTCTAAGGAAACGGACCAGATAACAGAACGTATCCAATGTTAATTCTGGATACCTCTATGCATATCACTGGTGGCCGTCGTACTCTCAATCGTGACCAACACGTTCACAATATACACCTTGAAAATAACGGAAAGTTTACACGAGACAGGAGTCTTCTCTACAAAGCACTCGCAATCAACGATATAGGAAGCGCCTTTGGCCAAGCAACTGTCGTTTTGATTTCTATTCCGCATTAAAAGTGGCTGCACGGAGTCATTCATTGCAACTTTCTTCGTGGTCTATGTTCGTAGTTATCGTTGGTTTGATAAATATTAATAGATTTCATAATTGATCGGGGCAATATTGTGCGAGCGCGAAGCGCGAGCTGAATATTTTTCTCAATAATAGTGACCTGATGAAACAAGATACTTGTAGCCTCATGGGAGCACGAAATGGGAAGTTAGTTGGTGTTTTAAACAAACCATCGTGACGTTAATACATTCATAAAAGATGAACAAAGTCATAATAAGTTATATTATGCGAGCGCGAAGCGCGAGCTGAACATTTTCAGGCAATTTTTAATAGTTATCTAAAATTTGATTGATTTAATTGAAAAGGGACAATAGTGGAAGTGTAATATATAATCAATGGTCCGAGTCCAAAAAAGTTACCTTGTCGATGAAGAGCCGAGATAAGTGTTACAGACTCTTCAATATTCATTATTTATTTTATTAAAACTATCGTGGATTTTTGAGCGGAATACTTATGCCTTCAGTTTAACTTATCGAGGCACCTGTCCCCTATGCACCCTTGGATCGGTGCCCCTGATTATCATCAATTTTAATGTTTTTTGTTTGTTTGGGTTTTTTTTCCATTGTGAATAGTGAAACATCCGCGCTTCGATTATCGACACGGTGTACTGTGTATTACATGATTACGAAAGTATATCAGGCACACACGAGGAAGATTAACGAAAGAGTTAGAAAATTTTGGATTTTTGAATGTCAGAAATATGCTTTTTAGACTGCAAAATAATATAATAATGTCATAAGAGTGTTTTATATGATAATGCATTTGTAATGGGTAGATTTATATGCATATAATATGATATTTTTTTATTTTCTTGATATCAAAATATTGGGGGGATGATTGTACACACCATCCCCCCCACCGAAATTATTGGGGGGATGCATCCCCCCCCCCATCCCCCCCACAATCGACACCCATGCTGCAGATACATACTGTTTCTTTATACTTAAATTCAAATATTATTATCATAAATCGTCTTGTATCATTAATTCGTAATTTGAATTTTTTTACTCATTGTTACAAAAATCTTAAATTGATTTTCTACTTGTTATAATGATTATTCTTATGTCACATTTAGTTAAGGATATTATTTTTTTATTTATTTATTTATTTATTTATCATATTTATTTATTTATTTGTTTATTTATTTATTTATTTATTTAATTATGTTTGTTTTATGTTTTATGTTTATGTTTTTGAGTAATTACTACTTTTGGATGTTTGTAAATTTGTCACAATTCGGCCTAACGGCTGCGATGATGAAGATTAATAAAACCAATTCAATTCAATTCAATTAGGCATTTGTTAGAACGTAGACCTCCGCGATGATTATGGTGGTATCTGAACTCCCAGGAAAAACTAGTGAGCAAATTCGTCTTGGAGAATTCTCACAGACTTCCTCTGAGTCTTTGTGACGTCTCATGAGTCGCGGGAAACATGTTAATATTTATTAGAGTTTTCCCGTCAAGGAGTCTCTGAGTTTCAGAGACGTTTCCGAGTCTCCGAGTTTCGGAGACGTCTCCATGGATGATATATCACCTTTAGATTGATATTTGTCTTTATCAAAGGAGAATTGTCTCTTTGTAGTTAGTTGGCTATACTGTGGATGCAGAAAAATCAAATAAGCAGATTAGTGAAGATTTGGTGAAAATTGGATAAATGATAAGAAAGTTATGAGTATTTTAATATTGAGATCTCTAATGATATAGGAAATCTCCCATTGGCAACGCGGTCACCATTTGTGATGTCACAAAGGGAGAACTCCCCATATGGTGTGCACAAAAACTATTCAAAATGTCTCTTTATTGTCATTCTAATGAGAGAACAGCTTTTCTTTTCATGATATATTATGAATTTCACATATTTACAAGTCATCCCATAAAAAGATTCTTTATTCTCCCTTTAGAATCAAGAAAAAAAGAGGATTATAGTACAATGTGTACAATAGATATGGGAAAGATCTCCCTGCATTACATCACACATCATGGTCGCGTTGCCAATTGGAGGATCTCCATATCATAAATGATCTCCAAATCTAAACATTCATATCTCTCTTATTCATTGCCTGATTTTTCTGAAACTTTCCTTGTTGACCATAGTAG
Source organism: Paracentrotus lividus (assembly GCA_940671915.1). NCBI lineage: Eukaryota > Metazoa > Echinodermata > Echinoidea > Camarodonta > Echinidae > Paracentrotus > Paracentrotus lividus. Next base: position 7,793,423 of record CALNVZ010003426.1, read on the forward strand.
ATTGCGAGACAAATGAATACCCTCTAGCGATTATTTCAATCCGCAATAATGAACTTATTTAGTCTTTCCCAATATGTTTTGGAGGTTTGTCTCCATTCACTGAAGCTAAATTTCTCTGAGGGATTCCCCTTTAATAGTTGATTACTACTCTACAGTGCCTTGTTACCACTTGGTCTATCACTTACCAACCTACCAAGGTCGGCTAAACTACCGAAACCTAGTACGAATATTCCACTTATCCCTGTCATGCAAGTAGTTTTTCAGCTCATCTGTGCCAACTACATGTACTACAGGATCAAATTTCATAATGTCTAGGCAGGTCTTGCCTATTTGTGTTTTCTACCACGCACCCGACGCCCATGCGAGGGCTCCCAAAGGATGAGACTTCTGGCCTATTACCTTATTTCTTATGTAATTTATGTTGGGAGAGCGAGAGAGCTGGGACGCGGGAGAACTGGAACACCGTCATTTGTTTTAATCCTGCGAAAGGTTCTTAATTATCAACCTTCATACATTCAGAGCTAAACACAAATTTTGCCTCTATGTTTGATTTTTACTCTTTTTTACCACTTTTGACTTATTTTTCACCTTCATTGTCAAACATATGATAGGGAGGTGACTTGACTACAGTAAACAACCCGCACACATCAAATAAGACTGATATGAGCCTATAGGCTCTTAAGCGATAATTACCCCCAATTTTTTTTTTTTTTTGGCTGTGACACGTCATTGAAGAATACGACTCCTCACAATATCAAATTGATCGGCGCAATTCGCAATTAGAATGAAGGGTTTTTTATTTTGGCTGTTCATAAACAGAAATTCAGACGATATTGATCATGATTGAAGGTAGACATTTGGAACTTGACGGGGGAAAATAGCATATTGAATAAACGATGAATAAACGGGAAAAATTATCTACAGTGACAACTAAAGAGCAAACATAGGAACACTAACATTAAGCACATACACACACACCCACCCTACCCACACAAACACACACACACACACTTAAACAAACACAAACTCTCTCACACACACACGTACCCATGCATATACTTTCCGAGATTTACTTTATCACATTTTGTAAATTCTTTTAAGAAAAATATTTTCTACATGTACACGATGTAAGTTTAAATTAAGATAGTGTTGGACTGGTTCTGATGTTTTGTGATTACTTGTTCCATTCTTTGATGCAAAAAAATTACAAAAACAGTTTGTGTTCCTGCTAGAGGTCGATGAATAAGATTTCTTTGACATTTGCTGTACGAATGTACGAATGGGCAGTCGAGTTTACAATAAACACATCTTAAATTTAAAATGATTTTTTTTTTTAGCTGATTGAGATTTGTACATGAATATCAAATAATTCATAGGCCCGTATTCACAATTAAAAACAGCATGGGAATAATAAGTACAAAATTAATGTTTTCCTAACCACTAAAGCACGATTCCAGAATCAAGTAAATGTGTAAGGAACATTTCAACGGAGACATATTTGTATCCCATTTTGCTACACTGTAAAAATATATTTGTATTTTTACAGCAAATCTGTCAGCAGAGTCGCTATAAAAAATGTAATTCAAAAAACACATTTGTTGTAAAGTTTTCCTGCAAATAATTACATGAGAAATACAAAATATACATCAGGAGTAACACATTTGTTCCGTTTCAACCAAAAATACGTAATCTTTAGAACTCTAATGATATTTTTTCCTTCTCTTTCCTAAATTCTTAGAGGAGAAATTTACAACATAACTGTTTTTTAAATTACATATTTGTATTGCGACTCTGCTGACATCACTTTGCTGTTTTTTTTTTTTTTTTTTTTTTTTTTTTTTTTTTTTTTTTTTTTTTTTTTTTTTTTTTACAGTGTAGCCTTAGTTAACTTAGAAATTTAAGCCAGGCTTGACTTTAGGACATAGAGACTGATAGTAATTCATTTGTTTATTTATTCGTTCATTCATTTATTTCCACACTTTCATTTTTAAAAAAATCAGCAACAACAAAATAGTTACAACATATGTCAATATAAACATATATGATCATTTTTGTACAGTGTACAATACAAGGGGAATAAAAACAACCCAAACAGCCTGACGGGATGATCCCGAATGTATTTCCCCACCCCGCCGCCCCGCCCCAGAAGAAAAAGAAATAAATAAAATAAAAAAATAAATAAATAAATAAATAAATAAATAAATAAATAAATAAATAAATAAATAAATAAAATAAATAAAAATGTTAATTCTTCAGGTATTGTAAAAAAAATAATAGGGTACATGCAGGTTATATGGGCCAGCAGGTAATATCGGCCACCTGAAGCAAATCATGTCGTGACCGTCGACCAGTGACCGGTGTGAGCGCCATAATGTTGTTCATATGAACTATATACGAAAATCTATCATCGTGAGAGCATCTGATGCCGAAATTTCTCTGAGAAAATTGCTGAAAACCAACAAGGTAGGTAAAACTTACGGCAATTTTTTACCCTGATGTAAAATTTGATATTTCACATAATGTGATGGTGAAAGAGTGTTTGAGGGGGAAACCTCAATTGTTTAGTAAGCTTATAGTTTCATTTTGATCATACTAGCGTGTACAGGTCAATTTGTTGTAGTGAAGGGGTGCTATGGGGCATTGAATGCTTGCCTGACATAGCAACATCAATGCAAATAATATGGGCCGTCCAAAATGGCGGAAGTGATTCTGGTACTTACTATTGGGATGAGGCATCAATCTCTTTGCTACGTTTTTGGGGGGTATATTCACAGTATATAATCAATATAAATAACTTATTGTAGGCCTATACTGATTTGTATAATGAAAATAATATTTAAATAATATTCAAAAAAGAAATAATATACAAAATACAAAAGAATGAAATTTATAGTCAAAGAATTTACTGAAGGGTCTTATAATTTCAAATGATATCTGTGTGTCATTTTGTAATTTTGTGCAAATTAGGCAAATGGGCTTAGGGGGCCCATATTACCTGCATGTACCCTATATTATTACTAAATAATATTAAATCATTATTCGTATTAAATCATTAAAAATTTAAATTATTTTGCTTTCCTTAAATCAGATTTTAACATTAAATCATTAATGATACACATCACTGTGAAGTGTCGTTTTCTATCCCCTCCCAAGCACACCGATAAGATGTGACCAAGCATTTCTAATATCATTCTGAGCAGTTCGAAACACCTTATCAAACACGCTAGCAATATCTTTATCGTACATTTGTAATTTGTATTTTAATTTGCCACAGGACCTGTAGGTTCATCAAAAAGAGTATCTCCGCTTGTAAACCTTACATTAAGGTCTGGAACCATAAAATGATATCATTATTTACAATATAGCTTTTGGTATTCAATACTTCAGAAAAATACGGTTCGTGATGCCAGAAGATTATATCCTAGTGCAACAAGATGTTGCTTTTATCTTCAAAATCATTTTTCTCGATGCTTTACGAAATGGCTTGTTGGAAATATAAAGTAACAACGGATTCCAGAGTGTGTTGAAAAAAGTCAAGGCTACCCAGACGTATCGGAACCACATATTATGATAAATCTCTCCAACGTTGGCAAGCCCGATCATGAAAGGTAACCAAATGAGAAAGTATGAGAAGGTTATGATGCCAACAGTCTTTAGGCCCTTGAGTCCATTTGCAGCAACGGCTCGATGATTTCCTTGACCATGTTGAGGGTTGTCCTCTTTATGATGTACACGCGGTTGAACGACATTGCGGTGTAATTTGGAAATCTTTTTGGTCTGCTGCAATGCCTTATGTAGAATCCCACTACTAGTAAACATGATGATTACAAAACCAGCAAATATTGGCAATAGCATGATCAGTAATGAGCCCAAATCTGATATGGCGTTATTTCTTGGGGATCTGTCATGGCACGCTATCTCTTTCATGACGTCAGTAATGTCCAAGTAATAAATCAAGATGACAAAGATCAGCGTGGTTAAAATTCCAACCAACAGAACCAGACGCAATCTCTTTGGCTTCACAAGTCTCTGATGATGTAGAGGCCGTGCGATCATTATGAATCGATTTATATTTATCAAATCAACGATGACTACGGAAACATAGACCATAAAGACAGTTAAAAGAAATACTTCCATACAGCCACGTTGGGTTTTTACCACAAACAATAAAGCAAGGGTAGCTTGACCTATGATACTGCCGATATCGTTGATAGCAAGCGCTTGGTAGAGGAGACTCTCAGTCTCGTGTAAGCTTTCCGTTATCTTCAAGGTGTATATTGTGAAGGTATTGACCATAACGGACAGCACAATGGCCACTACTGACATGCACAGAAACATCCAGAAATGAATACTAAATTTATGCTCTTCCTGATCTATTTCCATAGATGATGTGGTGTCTCCTAAGCCAGCTAAGGTAGTGAAGACTGTGGATGAATTGGCCATTCTCCAGAAGAAAAAAATGATTCAAATCAGAACGATAACTGTACAAAAACCTCTTCAGTTAAATGGAAAATGTATCGAGAAAGTAAAAGGTACAAAATATAGTTGCGTGTTTTAATTTCTTCGTCTGGGTAAGTCAACCTTCAAGATGCTCCAAAGTCGAGTCGAGGCGTGAGCAACGGCAAATGTGGAAAATATCTCTCAACGACCATTGATATTATACTCGATACTTGATGTGGTAATATCTTTGGTTAGCGCATCACAGTCGAGAAGCTACATGATGGAAAGGTACCCGATGCGCATTGTCGTCAAGAAGCTAATAATCGCTTAATGGAAGGGGAAAATGGTGATGATGTTTGCTCTATTGTTGAATATGCCAACCAATCCAGCATGTAAATGAGTGCTACCTTTCAGTTCATTAAGCTGTTAATAACTACTTAACAATTTTACAGTTGGGTCGCCCGATATTGCCTTGTGCATGTTGGTTATGTGTGCTGAGCTTCAGTCGCATTGTGATTCATTATACTTCGAATTCTATAAGAATAAACAGAATAAGCAATATTTCAAACCTCGTCGATATTAAAACTCATCCCCAATCACAATCTGTGGGGTGTACCACAAAGTCTTACGATTGATTAAAAGTTACGATTGATTTTTTCTTGGTAGCCTCATCATGGACAGGACGCTCCAAAGTTGATGATCTTAATCCTAACTCTAGCCCTAACCCTACTCTTAATCATAATCAAATCCTAATCTATGACTGTACCTGGTTATCAAATGAGGCTGCCGACAAAAAATCAATCTTAACTTTTAATCAATCGTAAGTCTTTGTGGTACACCCCACTTATGTCGTAAGCTGACGCTATTCATGAGACTCTGGACAAATTTACCCAATAAAATTTACATAAAAACAAACAAAAAAACATGCTTACTATTTCAGCGATTTCTCCAGTAATATAGTTTTCGTTTCGTCTATTTTTGGAGAAGACTAGCACAATGAAGTTGAATGACAAAGTCTTGCATGACAGCTGATAACAATCAAGCATTTGGACCTCCGTTCATTCATAACAAATTATATATTATAGATAATAATAATGATAGCAGTGATAATAATAAAAGTAAGCACTTGTTCTGGTCCGCCTTATTGCGCTCATTGTGTATAAGTGTTCACTTATTATTACCCAGCTAAGCTACAATATAGGCAACCCCCAATTAATGGCGAACATAGCATTTCAGGAATCTTTGCCTATCTGTTCCCATTTAGTTCACCTGGTCGAGTGTGGCGTGTGTAGATTAGTGTCTTGGCAATATACACGAGTGCGGTGGCCGTGCCGGGATTCGAACTGCGTACCGTGTCATTTACAGTTCACAACTGTTCCACAAGACCACATTACATCTTAGTATATACATGTATATAAATTAATTGAGACCAGATGAAAACCATTAATTCGCTGATCGCCAACACCTTTACACAATACACATTTAAATATTAAATATTAAATAAATTACTGCAAATTTGGCAAGACTGAGGTAACTTGGAATTGCCCTATTGTGCAATCAACCGGTTGTTTGGGCTGATCATATCGCCGGTTTCGAGAACCCAGAATCACGCTCACAATAGCTATGTTCATACGGGACCATCGGGATTTTAGTCCTCGAGGATTGTATCCCTATGTTTAAACCGTGACGGCTTGTTCTCGAGTCGGGTTCACACGGTGTGCTTATCCTCGAGGATAGTTACCCTTGAGGATTTTGTAATTTTGTGGGCTTAGGGGGCCCATATTACCTGCATGTACCCTGATTATTACTAAATAATATTAAATCATTATTCGTATTAAATAATTAAAATGAAAATTATTTTGCTTTCTTTAAATCAGATTTTAACAGTAAATCATTAATGATACACATTACTGTGAAGTGTCGTTTTCTATCCCCTCCCAAGCACACCGATAAGACGTGACCAAGCATTTCTAATATTGTTCTGAGCAGTTCGAAACACCTTATCAAACACGCTAGCAATATCTTTATCGTACATTTGTACTTTGTATTTTAATTTGCCACAGGAGCTGAAGGTTCATCAAAACGACTACTTCCGCTTGTAAACCTTACATTAAGGTCTGGAACCATAAAATGATATCATTATTTACAATATAGTTTTTGGTATTCAATACTTCAGAAAAATACAATTCGTGATACCAGAAGGTTATATCCTAGTGTAACAAGATGTTGCTTTTATCTTCAAAATCATTTTTCTCGATGCTTTTCGAAATGGCTTGTTGGAAATATAGAGTAACAACGGATTCCATATTGTGTTGAAAAAAGTACAGGCTACCCAGATGTATCGGAACCACATATTATGATAAATCACTCCAACGTTAGCAAGCCCGATCATGAAAGGTAACCAAGTGAGAAAGTATGAGAAGGTTATGATGCCAACAGTCTTTAGGCCCTTGAGTCCATTTGCAGCAACGGCTCGATGATTTCCTTGACCATGTTGAGGGTTGTCCTCTTTATGATGTTCACGCGGTTGAACGACATTGCGGTGTAATTTGGAAATCTTTTTGGTCTGCTGCAATGCCTTATGTAGAATCCCACTACTAGTAAACATGATGATTACAAAACCAGCAAATATTGGCAATAGCATGATCAGTAATGAGCCCAAATCTGATATGGCGTTATTTCTTGGGGATCTGTCATGGCACGCTATCTCTTTCATGACGTCAGTAATGTCCTAGTAATAAATCAAGATGACAAAGATCAGCGTGGTTAAAATCCCAACCAACAGAGCCAAACACAAACTCTTTGGCTTCACAAGTCTCTGATGATGTATAGGTCGTGCGATCATTATGAATCGATTTATATTTATCAAATCAACGATGACTACGGAAACATAGACCACAAAGACAGTTAAAAGAAATATTTCCATACAGCCACGTTGGGTCTTTACTACAAACAGTAGAACAATGGTTGCTTGCACTATGATACTGACGATATCGTTGATAGCAAGCGCTTGGTAGAGGAGACTCTCAGTCTCATGTAAGCTTTCCGTTATCTTCAAGGTGTATATTGTGAAGGTGTTGGTCATAACGGAAAGAACAATGGCCACTACTGACATGCACAGAAACATCCAGAAATGAATGCTGAATTTGTGCTCTTCCTGATCTATTCCCATAGATGATGTGGTGTCTCCTAAGCCAGCTAATGTAGTGAAAACTGTGGATGGATTGGCTATTCTCCAGGAGAATAAAATGATTCATATCAGAACGATAACTGTACAAAAACTTCTTCAGTTAAATGGAAAATGTATTGAGAAAGTAAAAGGTACAAAATATAGTTGCGTATTTTAATTTCTTCGTCTGGGTAAGTCAACCTTCAAGATGCTCCAAAGTCGAGTCGAGGCGTGAGTAACGGCAAATGTTGACAATATCTCTCAACGACCATTGATATTACTTGATACTTGATGTGATAACATCTTTGGTTTGTCGTCAGGAAGATGATAATCGCTTAATGGAAGGGGAAATTGGTGATGATGTTTGCTCTTTTGTTGAATATGCCAACCAATCCAGCATGTAAATGAGTGCTACCTTTTTCAATTTTACAGTTGGGTCGCCCGATATTGCCTTGTGCATGTTGGTTATGTGTGCTGAGCCTCAGTCGCATTGTGATTCATTATATTTCGAATTCTATAAGAATAAACAGAATAAGCAATATTTCAAACCTCGTCGATATTAAAACTCATCCCCAATCATATTCTTATGTCGTAAGCTGACGCTATTTATGAGACTCTGGACAAATTTACCCAATAAAATTACGTAAAAACAAACAAAAAAACATGCTTACAATTTCAGCGATTTCTCCAGTAATATAGTTTTCGTATCGTCTATTTTTGGAGAAGACTAGCACAATGAAGTTGAATGACAAAGTCTTGCTATGACAGCTGATAACAATCAAGCATTTGGACCTCCGTTCATTCATAACAAATTATGTATTATAGATAATAATAATGATAGCAGTGATAATAATAAAAGTGAGCACTTGTTCTGGTCCGCCTTATTGCGCTCATTGTGTATAAGTGTTCACTTATTATTACACAGTTAAGCTACAATATAGGCAACCCCCAATTAATGGCGAACATAGCATTTCAGGAATCTTTTCCTATCTGTTCCCATTTTGTTCACCTGGTTGAGTGTGGCGGGTGTAGATTAGTGTCTTGACAATATACACTTGTGCATTGGCCGTGCCGAGATTCGAACTACGTACCTTGTTATCTTAAGGGCCTGTCCCACAGAAGGCGATCGTTGTGGCGACCACCTGCGAACCACTTTTTAGTACCCATCGCCACCATGCGCAGGTCCAATCGCCTATAAGATCGTGAATTATCGCGTCTGTCGCCAACAAATAAGTAGCAAAATTCTGTTCGCCGCTGGTTTCTCAACAAGTTAAACAATAGCCGGCGTCAGTTGGGTTGACGTCAATGACCGTAGCCTGTCTTCTCTTGTCGCGGCAAGGTACTATCGTAGATTGCCGCCAGATAGAACATGTTCAGCAAAGCGGAACGGCGGCCAGTTGTAGGTTTCCGCGCTCGAGCGTACGTTGCACGCATCGCTGAACCGAAAGGCCAGTGAAATTTAAGCCGCTACGACCTTTGTCGCCACCTACATTCACCAAAATTATGATTGGCCTCCCATTCAGATACTACACAGTCGCCGCTGATTTTTGAAAATTTCAAAAATCTCTCACGACCCAAATTATGATGCGCGACTGAGAGGACTATCACGAATCTAAAGGCGACAGGCCGCCATCAGGTACAAAACACTCGATCGCCTGAGTCAGTCGTAAGGATCGCCGCAGTGCGCAAGTTCATATTTTGGTTGATTTTAAGCTGCGACAAGAGAAGTCGAGTCGCGAGATGCGCGAAGGTCGAGGCTATTGTATTATCGGATACCAACTATTGTTAGCCTATTGTTTGCGTGGAAGCAAGTCGTTGTCGTAGTCTATCGTGGACAGAGTCGTAGATACGTAGATGATCTTCGGTCACCTACGATTCTGACACGATTCTGGCAGGTTCCAACATGCATAGGTTGTCGCCACAACGATCGCCTTCTGTGGGACAGGCCCTTTAAGGGGCTGTCCCACTGGAGGCGATCGTTGTCGCGACAACTGGCGATCTTGCTGTTGTGAGTGTGGTAGAAAGTTGTTGTTGTAGCCTAGCTTAGGTAGAGTCGTATGTAGGTTTATAATCACCTTTTTAAAGTTGAACTCCTTATAATTATGAAATTATCAGGTTGTCGCCACAACGATCGCCGCCTGTGGGACAGGCCCTTTAGTATGTATATAAATTAATGAAGACCAGATGAAAACCGCCATTAATTCGCTGATCGCCAACACCTTTACACTATTCACATTTCAATATTAAATATTAAATAAATTACTGCAAATTTGGCAAGACTGAGGTAACTTGGAATTGCCCTATTGTGCAATCAACCGGCTGTTTGGGCTGATCAGATTAATCCGTATATTATTACATCCCTCATATCACCGGTTTCGAGTACCCAAAATTATGCTCACAAGGTTTTTACATCCTGTCTTGGAAGTCTGCAATTCAAGATGTTGACTGTCCACAATTCCCTTAAAAGTGCGTTGCATAATACATTATAAGTTTTTTTTTCGGTCAAATTCGAACTGTCTACAATCAATTTGACCGATCTAGCGCCGGTCCTGTTGTCTCTACATATGCTGGTCTGCGTAGAATTTAATAGAAAGTTCGTACGTCAGACGCAGGGGGACGCACGTTTATAATAGGCCTGTCAGTTTCCCGGATGTTGAACTTCAACCGTTTTTTGACAGAAGTGTCGAGAGACGAGGAATCTCAAACTCGTTAGGCACTGTACGACACACATTACGCTCAAAGTAAGAGAAGAGAGGGAACCACCTCAATTTCTTATTATCCTGTGTTAAGACGTACAGGTTGGTGAGAGAGTGGTAATATTGAAAGACTATGATCACGATGATGAAAGCGACGATGACGTCCACGGTGTAGTGTCCCCTGCCTGCAATGATGAGGAAAGATCCTATGATGTTGACGATGATGGTCAGATAACGTAAAATGAAGAGCCTGCTAGGTGTATCTGAAGATGAAAATTAAGAAAATTAAGTTAATCAAATAATATACGGAATATAAATATATACCCATCGAATATAATTATATAGCCATCGCCCCGAAACATAAAGACATACGATCGATAAAAAGTTACGATTGATTTTTTCTCGGTAGCCTCATCATGGACAGGATGCACCAAAGTTGATGATCTGGATATCAAACCCTACCCCTCACCCTAATCTCAATCATATCCTAATCCATGACTGTGCCTGTGTTCTAAATGAGGCTACCGAGAAGAAAAAAAAAACGATCGTAACTTTTATATCGATCGTAAGTCTTTACGATCGATATATAAAAAATTTAAAACAATGTAACACGGCACGTATCTGGTAGTGTCATTGCATTTTGATTCATATGAAGGTGAAAAAAAAACGTGCAGTATAATGACGGATACTGTGTTTATCTGAAGAGGAAAAGTTGATTGAAAGGATATTATGTTGAGAATAATATTGCTCAGAATGAATTAAATTTATTTTCTTTTTCTTATTACAACTATAAAACAAAATGATGATAAATAAATAAAATAATATGCTTCTCATTAATTTTGATAATATTAATTATCATCACAATTATTTTACTCACATTCCATGATAAATAAATTTTCCAGTGTTAGATATGTTACATGTCCGCTAAACATGTAATCTCCGCACATCTTAATTCCACTCATTCGTGATCCTGATTTCATCCATACTAAAATGGCGAAAGATAGTTTCTGGGAGGGTGTGTCCATGTCCTAAATTAGAAGATCATGGTATAATTTATGAATTCATATAAGACCTCAGGCGCGGATCTAAGAAAATCGAATTGAATGCATTTCGGGGGCCCAATGGGTCAGATGCATAAAAAGTAGCAATTGCTTGAAAGCAATTGCTTCAAGCAAAAGAATGCAAGCAAGCGGAAAGATTCAAGCCAAAGCCATCGCTAAATTTCGTATGCATAACCTTTTGCTAGTGCTCAAACCCTTTGCTTGCCTTAAGCGAGCAATTGCTAGCGGATTCAACAATATCGACGTCACGCTGATGCGAACACGACTCACAAAACAAAGGCGAGACTCGTATGCAAAGGAAGGTGAGATGATTTGGGAAGAGATACTGAAAAAATAGACAATCTTCACTCTTTTGCATATTCTTCATAAAGTTATAAAAAAATAAAATAAAAGTTACCAATTATTGTTTGATTAACCATGTTAACCGTTCAAAAAGATTGTGAAATACACAGAGACACTGCTTCAGGAAATTTCTGAATTCAGGAAAACTTTGCTTCTAATTCCGGGTTCTATCTCACAGAACTATGGTTTCCTCTGTGTTTTATTGACTAATTACATAAATATATTCCTTAGATATGTCGAGAAACAGTAGCCTGGCTTATCCCAAACACTCCCCACTGATGCTTGGAACCCTGGGTCCGCCAGTAATGGAGCACCGGTGTAATGCATCCTTCCCCTGTTTCATTCGTGTTCTTGAAGAATCTGTAAAGCCATTCATTCCACATTCTTTTTATCGAAACCGAAAAAATTCTGATAGATCTCTGGAGTATTTCTTCTCGATTAATTTTGTTCCTGTGCACCTTAGATTTTTCTCTCACATGCATAAAACATGATGATTAACCGTGAATGTCTTGATCAAGCAAACGCTCAAGCTGCTATGAAGGAGCTTGACAAAAACACGAGCAAATGCCTAAGCGCACTAGCAAAATGTTTGCTTTATGCATTACACTTTTTAGCAGTTGCAAATCGTCAAGCAAGTGCTAGCAGGCAGTTAGCAATTGCTTTGAGCTTACCAGCAAAAGCTTTTGCTTTGTAAAGCAATTGCTCATTTTATGCATACGGAATCAAGCTAAAGCCTAGAAAAAGCAATTGCTATTTTTTAGAATCTGACCCATTGTTTGGGGACAAAAGCGGCTCTCCATTATGTTTACCATGGGCCCAGTAAGTTCATTGTGTGACTCCGGTCTACGTCCCTACTGAGACCTAGATGGTGCTTTCAAAAAAGTTGATAACAATGTTAATCTGGACGGACCCAATATCTCTAGAATATGAATGCTCTCTAAAAATTAATCCAAGTATGGGCTTATTCAAACTAAATTGTGCATTTGTAAAAAGGCGCATATTCATCGATTATATATTATATAAATAGTGTACAATCTATCGCGCAATATACTGGATTATAAGTACGACAAATCCTAAATTATCCGAGTGCAGATTTGTTTCTCCGAGGCCGCAGGCCGAGGTGAAATAGATCTACACGAGGGATACTTTAGTATTTGGAGTTCATGTAGTCCAGTAATGTTGCAAGATGGAGCGTTCATTTATTAATATAGTAAATGACCCTAGATCTTTGAACTTGCCAAATCTGGTTTTATGTTTGCTAATTTTTTGGCGTCTAATTATGCTATTGTGACGTATTATTGTTGCTCCGCGTACCCATTGTTATTAACTTTTTGCGCGTGCCATTTTACTGTTATTACGCGCTAGCGCAACAAAGCAATCGATATAATCGATACTCTCCCCATTCATTTAAACACGTCTTTACCCTTCCAAAAAAACGAAAGTTATATTGTAACTATGTACAATATAACAAATTGAAGTTAGGTCACGTGGTACTGACCTAGCCATCGCAACGCGTATTTTTCCTTACCACTACTACCACTATTTATTATATATAGGCCTATATATATATTACTACTTGTTGTTCATGCCCGTTTCTAAAACCAAATTCTATGATTTATTTCTATGGCAACGCCACGAGGGACGACTGTACCTTAACTCTTTGCACGCCACACTAATTTTTAAGCATGAAAAGGAAGACTTTTTCTCTTTATTATTAAAATTGTATAACAACATTTGCTCAGTATGAACTGCGAGAGAATTATGCTGGCAGACCCGGTCCTAGCATTATCAGTGATTTTTAGATCTTTTAGCCGCATTACAGAAAAACCAAATTATTACGATTGTATAGTTAATAAGTACAATTGTTGACTATAGTCGAACTTGGCAGGCAAAGAGTTAAGTCAATTTTAGTAAGTCATTTACATTTTCAGAACTTGAAAAAAACAATTGTGTTTGTTTTATTTTCGTCAACACGGAAAACATTCCTCGGAAAAAACAGTATTGTGAGATCGATTTTTTTTTTGGTAACACAACACACACGGTATCAACGATGGAGGATTGGATTGTACATAAGTTTCGGTCGTGCTCTTTAAAGTACGGAGAATAAGTGTGGAGCATAAATACGTTGAATAAAGCAATGCTTCCACATTGAAGTTAATCCGGATCAAACTCCATGTAATTTTCAGGAAACTCAAAGATTCCACACAAATCCGGAAAAATTGGAAAATGTATTCAAATCTACATACTTATAGAATATTCCTTTCATTTATAATCACGTGACAAGAAGGTGGCGCTAAAACAAATACTGGGCCTACATTTATTTCCCGTATTCAAATAAAATCAATCTTATTCAACTCGTAAAATGTATAACTACATCTGGGTCAAAACTCGAATTGGCATTGAGGAAGGCCTTTACAATAGTGTACAATTTACTTCAGTCGGAGATATAAAATACATATCACTCGCTCTAGATTTTTTTTTCTCAGAAGGTAGAATAAAGAAATTTCCATTGATCTTTTTCAGTCACTATTTTTCCTTCTTTATCTCTCTCTCTCTCTCTCCCTCTCCTCTTCCTCTCCCTCTCCCCCCCCCCCCCCACCCCCCCTCCCCCCCCCCCCCCCCCCCCCCTCCTCTTCTCTCTCCCTCTCCCCCCCTCTCTCTCTCTCTCTCCCTCTCCCTCTCTCTCTCTCTCTCTCTCTCTCTCTCTCTCTCTCTCAATACATTCCTAACACCTAGCATGCCTAGTGCACGTATTGCGTGCATGGAGCATAAAGAATGCCTTGCATAGTTTGCTAAATTCTTAGCAATTATTTTCATCACAACCCGGCATCAATTTTCACATTATTTTAAGCACACCGATAAATATCTTTCTGTGCCCTGTACCACAATTACGATCGATAAAAGTTACGATTGATTTTTTTTTCTCGGTTTCCTCATTTGGAAGTCATGGATTAGGATTTGGATATGAATAAGAGTAGGGTTAGGGCTAGGTTTAGGATTAAGATCATAAACTTTGAAGCATCCTGTCCATGATGAGGCTACCGGGTACATAGAAAGAAAAAAAATCGTAACTTTTAATCAATCGTAAGTCAAGATTATAACTTTGTCAATCTTACCATGGTGGAGCATTCATTTGGAGGCGGTAATACTGGCAATGCAGTCGATAGAATGGTGGCTATTCTCATTATGTAGATTGTTCCTAATATCAAAAAGAATCTGCGTAAGAGGATGGTCCTGTATTATAAATATAAAAAAATAAGTAAATCACAGATAGGCTTATATTCGGCATATTAATTTCAGTAATGATGACATCATGACAAATGTGGATTAATTAGTAGGCCTACAGAGCGATAAAAACAAAAGTATTTTACCTACATTGAGAGACAAAGTTAAATATAAATATATTTATAATCTCAGTCTGCAAATTTCTGAATATAATTATTTAGGAAAATAATAATGTACCATACGTAATATCATTTTCCAGACTTTCTCGCGCTTCCGCAACGGGGAGATCGAGAATACTGAAAAGAGAGATATACCCTAGGAGCCAAGGGCCTTTAATCAGCATTTTTGCTGGGGAAGGTTTGAAGGTCCTAACTAGAGTAAAATTTTGCGCTGATTCCAAAAATGTCCCTCTTACTGACCGTACCCATGACACTTCGGCCATTTTGGCCAATTTTTGTCCAAAAATGACCATTTTGGTCACTTGTGGTCAAGGGTATTTTATTTCTATAATTTTTGCCGATAAATGGGATTTTTAAAACCTATCTGATGTAAAAATGTTCGCTGATTCTAGAAAAAGTGGTTTTATTGACTCGGTGGGTCATTAAAGGGGTCATATTGGTCAATTTCGGCCAAAAATTGTCATTTTTATCATTTTTGGGGCCAAAATTAGACCAAAATGACCATCAGAGTCATCCAAGTGATGGTCTTCCCATCCCCAAACCATTTTAAAAAACTTCCTTGGGTCTAAAACAATACTCCCATACCATTATCCTAAAATATTTGGAAAGCCCTGGTCATTTAGGCCAGTTTGACCGAAAGTGACCATTTTGCCATTTTGCAGGATTTTGCTATACAGGCCTATGTATTACGTGTATTAGTGTATACACGTGTATATATGTACACTGTCCGTCATAAAGGTGGAATATTTTTTCACCGCTATAGCGACATGATTTTGCTCTGACTTTAATTCCTCAAATATATTTGTAATTGCTTTTACTTTTTGGGACCCTGGCTATATCTTGGACATTCTCCCAACCCTTCACGTGGACCTTTTTTCAAAAATGTTTTGTCAACCCCCGTGATGCCTATTTTTGTCATTTTTTCTCATTTTGGGGCCCCTTTTTGTTTTCCCGGCCGATCAAGCCCCCCTCAGTCCTACCCCCAGGAAATTCGACTGAGGTGTACTGTTTTATATTGTTCTATAAGTTAAATCTATATTTCTGGGGACAGGCTAAGGTATCTTGTCTAGGGGAGGGGTTGAAGTAAAAAACGAGATTGGTGAAAATTCGGAATATTTTATTCCATCTTTATGCTGAAAACAAAAGAAATGAAAAACCACCTTTAACCCTTAAATATCATCATTTCCCCCTTAAATTTAGTTTCGCCTTGATGACAAGGCTGTAAATAGTCATTATTGTTAATATTTTATTTTGATTTATGTTTGGTTAAGATTTTACAATACAATTTAGGGAAGATAGAAATTTCCATGGTGTAAAAATGAATAACATGAATGTTAAACCCCAGTCAAAATAAATTTTGACCCCTCCCCTAGACAAAAGAGTCGAGCCTGTAACCATAAATCTAGATTTAATTTAAAGAACAATAGCAAAATAACAACCTCAGACGTGTTTCCTTGGGGTAGGAATGAGAGGGCCTTGGTGGGTCGCGTGAACAAAAAAGGGCCCCAAAAATAAGAAAAATGACGAAAATGGCCATCCTCTGGGGGTGACAAATTTTTTTGAAGAAAAATCCCGGGAAGGGTTTAGGGAACGTCCAAGATATACCCAGGATCCCAGAAAGTGAAAGCGGTGACAAACACATTCAAGAAATTAATAATTGAGCAACACAATGTCGCTTGAGGCAGAAAAAAATATTCCACCTTTATGACGAACAGTGTAGATGTATTATCCTTTCGTTCAACTCATTTCACTAAAGAGTTGGCTAGTGGTGGAGAAGTGGCAACAATTGATGCTGATTTAAAAAATAGAGGTCTTATTCAACCTACCCATAAGGTTCTGGTCACTTATTGGTCACTTATTGGCCGAAGGTTGACCATTAGCCCAAATGAATAAAAAAATACGATTTACAATAAATACAGTGCCTAAAACATAGTTAGACTGTGTCTCTAAGCACTTAACAGACATTTTTCTTTATCATCCCGGTCATCAGAAACAGATTTACCCCGCACACAATATGTACACATTCTCCACTCCCTACTTAGCATGCTGACCATGAACTATTAAAAGAAAAAAATGTTTGATATTTGCTTTCACAACAAAAGGCATGCACAAATATGACAAGCCTGAAAATCTGTGGTATTTACTGTGATTTAATC
>CALNVZ010003426.1:7814042-7829214 GCA_940671915.1 Paracentrotus lividus
TAGTTATGCTTTCGCTTTTATGCCATTATCGTTTCTACAATTCAAAACCAACCGATTCACAAATAGTTTAATTACATTTCTCATATCTATTTTTGGAAAAATCACAAAGTATTTTTACTTTCTATTCTACAGTATAGTCATACTCTTTGTCACCCATTGCATATTTTCATTTTGTTATTATCCCAGATAGCAAGGTTACGTTTGGCCAACGTCGGCAATGGTCGTGGCTAGCGTTGGGCCAACGTTATTCTTGCCGTTGGGCCAACGTTGCACGTTGCGGCGACCATATGCCGATCAACGTAAAGTTGTATACAAAGTTGCCACGTCGCGCGCACTCAAAATGCGACCGTTGGTCCAACATTGGCATATGGTCGCCAACGTTGTGCCAACGTTGGCCCAACGGCAAGAATAACGTTGGCCCAACGTAACAGCCACGACTATTGCCGACGGTGGCCCAACGAAACCTTGCTATCTGGGATATGTATATGACAAAATAAATTCTTACAGCTGTATAGCCGGGTCAATTTTGTCAAAGTGTGTCCGGTCAATTTACGAAAAATCAAACATCCAATCTTTAAAATCATTGTATGGTAAGCCTGCTTGCCGTGAGACGGATTTGAAACTAGTCGAGAAGACGTCCCATAAGTCTCCGCGACATCTTATGAGTTACTGGAAAATCGATCACGTTCATATGTATGACATTTTAGTTGCAGTTGTATGTATTTAGGAGTTGAAAACAAAGTGCGTGTACCAAGGTACACTTACTACTCACTGGTATTGCAACATAGCTAAAATGCTACATTTTTCAAGTTTACAAGTCTTTAATATGTTGTCATATTTCATTTATGGCCAGAGATTTTCCGAATATTTTTGTATATTCTGAAAGAGGAGACTTGTTTCTTTTTATTCCTGAGAGTAGTAGATGACCAGACCCGGACAATTTTTAAACAAAGGGGCCACAAGAGAACAAAGGCCCCCAAAATGAAATTTTAAGAGGTTGGGATTATCAGTGAATAGAATTATTAAGGAGGAGTCATATTTCTCCGCAAACTGTTTACATGTTTCCATTATCGTTGAGGCCAAAAAGTTATCACTACAAAGGCAGACAAAAGGAGCAACATCCGGAGAAGATAAATTTATTTCTGTCGTTGCCAAGGAAAAATTTAGTCCCGTATTGCAATGACGATTTAAGGCAAGTTTATTCCACCGAATTCCCAAATTACAGCTAAGTTTTTGTAGTAAATATGATGTAGTTATAAAAGCAATCGAATTTTTCACACTTCTATTACATATTGGTAGATATTCACGACCTCTAATTTTGCATGTATTATCCTTAGCAACGACGTTAAAGAAGTTTTTCTTCTGTGCGTGGTGTTTTTTTTTTTTGTTTTTTTTTTTTTCATTTGCCTTTGTCATGGTTCCTTATGACTATTTCTAGTTTGCAACAGGTATAAACGAAACATTTAAACGGTTTTCTGAGAAATTTGAAATATGTCTCATAATTTTATTCACTGATAATCCCGCCCTCCTTCAATTTCAGTTTTTGGGGCCTTTTTCCTTTTGTCGCCCCCATGTTTTGGAAATGCCGCTGTTTGGGGATTTACTGCTCTCAGGAATGATAAGGGACAAGTCTCCTCTTTTAGAATATACAAAAATATTCGACAAATCTCTGGCCATGAATGAAATATGACAACATATGGCCACATGTCATGAGTTGGGTGGAAAATGCGTTACATGTCCAAAAAATTGTAGAAATGTACATTGTCATAATCAAACATCTCTAGTTTCTTAGTAGTAAGTCAGACATGTACAAAGGTATATATATATTGAAAGCAGAGATTGAAAGGAAGATGATTAACATATTTTTGTGCCTGTATAAGGTGTGTCTTAAAAGCTATACAGAGTGTTACAGGAAAAAATGGTTTGAAAAACTTCCCAATTTTATCGGCGGATAATTTCTTAATCTTTTCACCAAATGAAATGAATCATCATGGATTGTGCTAATAAGACGCTATGCTTCAAAAAAATATAAACTTGTAATACAAAATTATTTTCTCTAACCGCGCTACAGGGTGTCAAAAAAGAAGAAAAAATAGTGCAAAAAGGGCAGAAATCCTGTCTTTAACACTTGGATTACAACCCAAACAAAGTTTATTGCAAGTGATATGTTTCCACTTAATTGTGTATTTACATGCATGCAAAGAAAATGGCGAAAAATAACAATTATTGATATAAAATTGCATGCGACAATTTGTTATGCCTGCAATGTATTGTCTATGAGGATGTGTGCATCAAGTATGTTTTAATTTATCAATTAATTGATTGAATGACTTTTGAAAAATCTGCTTCACATTTATCTAGAACCACATAAATTCCCAAAAGAATGATATATCACTCAACCCATAAGACCAATTTGCTGCAAAGATATAACGCAGCAAACAATAAGAAAGTAACAAAAATGGGAATTCCCTATGCTTTAACACGTGCCTCCACCGTAGGATCCTCCACCCCTTACCCTACTCCACTAAAAGTGTCTTTGTACTAAAACTATGAGCATAACGAAGCTGAAACTTCGCGGACATGTAGCCTGATAAATTATCTACAATATGAGTTATTGCACAGCTTATGACTGTACATCATTTTATTTCTATGTGAAAAAATGTGATAATTTCCCCTCCAAAATGTAACGCCTCCACCCTTTTACTATACCCCAATTTATGACACATGACCATATAAAAGACTTGTAAACTTGAAAAATATAGCATTTTAGCTATGTTGCAATACCAGTGAGTAGTGAGTGTACCTCCTTCACAATATCTCTACTAGAGTAGTTAAGATCATTAGGAGCCTATTATTTTATTTATTTGGCTAAAGACATTTTCCTTAAAAAGTTATGCTACTTTATTCAGGATGGAGTTGCTTTTTTGTCCGCTTTTGTTATTTCAATCTTATCCCCACTCTAATCATAATTCGAAATTGACTTTTTCGCAAACAATGCGTCGCGTATACCACACAAAAATAGTACCAGACGATGTGGAAGAATTTACTCTTTCAGAATATGTATAATAATTTGGGGTTCATTGATTGGTTTTGTTTTTATTAACATTTTTCTAGTTTTTTTTCTGATTCACTCGGTAGAGGTGTTGTTTCTAGGTAGAATGTTATTTTCAATATAATACCTCCCCTATATACCCTTTAAACCCTATACAACGGGTGAATATGTCATATTTACAGGAGATTTGTCATATTTTTATGATGAGAAGGGTTAGGTCAGGTGGTGTTTTACCGTAAACAGGTTGCTTATATGGCCTTTTTTGTGATATCCCTCTATAATCAATATCAAAATACTTTCAGCCCTAATACTAAATTAATTTGATCTTGTTAATTCAAAAACATAAAACTAAATTTGGAACTGAGAATATCAACAATTGTGCAACTAGGGAAATGGTTGCTAAGCAAAAATCTGTTGCTGGGAAACGAAATTGAATTTGAATTTACTTTTAATTTTTATGAAACGTTAGTTTAGCATATGTCATTAACATTTATAATGGTTTCACTATAGGGCAAGGCACAAACATATCTTAAACTCTTTAACAACCAAGTGAATGACTAATAATTTAATATTCATGATTTTTGTTTTTAAAATGAGGTATGGTGTATTCGAAGCTAGTTTCTATGGTGATGCTACAAGATGTGGCAAATTTTAATGCTCATTAAAAAAAAATCAGGAAATTTCCTTTAAACTAAGACATCTTGTTTCTGTAATCCAGTCGGGTGCATTAAACTACAATCCACCTTTTGGCCTTATGCTGCTCACCTATAACCCCAATCAAGCTGAGAATGTTTGAAGGGAAACACCCTCTTGAAATGTTCGTTGCCATGTCATTGTTTGATTCTATGACGTTAAATTAAACACCCTAGCTTTTGCAGTGAGGGATCGGTGAGAAAACCTGAGTTTATCTTGGTTTTTGGAATATTGAAAGAACTGTTCATCAACAACTCTATACTTACTTAATCAACATTAAAATCCTTAAGGGCCTGTCCCACAGAAGGCGATCGTTGTGGTCAAGCACGGCGATTTCATGCCACGACTGGGGGGGGGGGGACGCAAACACCCGAAAGTGAAAAATAATACACTCAAAATTAGCATTCTTCGCACATTACGCAGAAACTAATGAAAATGTTTGCGAGTGCAACCCGCGAGCCGAAAGTTTTGCCTTATAATAACGAGTTTAGCATGTAACTTTTGACATAACGCTTTATCCTCTTTATTACTTCACAAGCTAATCACTATAAAAATATGTTAAGCTTAAAAATCGAGGGGGAGATCCCCCGCCCCCAGAAAAATTTAAGGGGACACAGTCTCCCGTCCCTCCCCCCCACCCCCCCACCGATCGCCGCCAATGGTTTGTGGCGATAACCCTACGGAACTACCAATCTTGCCAACAGATGCGGAACGAACGGCGGCCAGTTGCCTAGGTTTGCCGCGCTACAGAAGTACTTTGCACTCACCGCTGAAACAAAACTTGGCCAGTGAAATTTAAGCCGCTACGGCCTTTGTCACCAACTACATTCACCAAAATCAGGATCGGCCTGCCATTCAGATACTGTACATTCGCCGCAAATTTTTCACTCACTCACGACCCATATTATAATACGCGACTGAGAGGACAATCACGAACCTAAAGGCGACAGGTCGCAATCAGGCAGAACACACTCGATCGCCTGTGTCAGTCGCAAGGATCGGCACAGAGCGCAAGTTCATATTTTGGTTGATTTTAAGCTGCCACAAGAGAAGTCGAGCCGCGAGATGCGCGAAGGTCGAGGCTATTGTATTATCGGCTACAAGCTATTGTTATTTTATTGTTTGCGTGGAAGCATGTCGTTGTCGTAGCCTATCGTAAAACTATTTATTTTGAAGCCATTATCATTTTAAAACAAGAGGTCGAGTGTTACAATTGCCCCTGAACCCGGTGCAATTGTAACACACCTAAAGGGCCTGTCCCACAGAAGGCGATCGTTGTGGCGACAACCTGTGAACTACTTTTTAGTACCCATCGCCACCATGCGCAGGGCCAATCGCCTATAAGATCGTGAATTATCGCGTCTGTCGCCAACAAATACGTAGCAAAATTATGTTCGCCGCTGGTTTCTCAACAAGTAAAGGGCCTGTCCCACAAAAGGCGATCGATGTGGTGACAACCGACGAACTACTTTTTAGTACCCATCGCCACCATGCGCAGGTCTAATCGCATATAAGATCGTGAATTATCGCGTCTGTCGCCAACAAATACGTAGCATAATTCTGTTCGCCGTTGGTTTCTCAACAAGTTAAACAATAGCCGGCGTCAGTTGGGTTGACGTCAAAGACCGTAGCCTTTTTTTTTTTTTGTCGCGACATGGTGCTATCGTAAATTGTCGCCTGATAGAACATGTTTAGCACAGCGGAACGGTGGCCAGTTGTAGGTTGCCGCGCTCCACCGTACGTTGAACGCATCGCTGAACCGACTGGACAGTGAAATTTAAGCCGCTACGGCCTTTGTCGCCACCTACATTCACCAAAATCAGGATCGGCCTCCCATTCAGATACTGTACAGTCGCCGCTAATTTTTGAAATTTTCAAAAATCACTCACGACCCAAATTATACTACGCGACTGAGAGGACTGTCACGAACTTAAAGGCGACAGGCCGCTATCAGGTAGAAAACACTCGATCACCTGTGTCAGTCGCAAGGATCGCCACAGTGCGCAAGTTCATATTTTGGTTGATTTTAAGCTGCGACATGAGAAGTCGAGCCGCGAGATGCGCGAAGGTCGAGGCTATTGTATTATCGGATACCAGCTATTGTTAGCCTATTGTTTGCGTGGACAGATTCTAGGCTATTAATTGTATTAGTCTATTGTTTGTTTGGAAGCAAGTCTTTGTCGTAGCCTACCGTAGACAGGGTCGTAGGTACGTATATGACCTACGGGCACCTACGATTCTGTCACGATTCTGGCAGGTTCTAACAGGCGTAGGTTGTCGCCACAACGGTCGCCTCCTGTGGAAAAGGGCCTGTCCCACAGGAGGTCATAATTTTACCTACGACTCTAGGCTACGACAACGGCTTGCTTCCACACAAACAATAGACTATGGGAGACCGGGGATGGACGTTACAAAATTCACATTTTGGGCCAGATAATTCTAATGAAAGAACTCACGCACTCCATCTTGGGTCTGTAGTTAGCCTATTATGTTGGCTAAAACCTGAGGCATATAAAACTTGAAAACATGTTAACACTGATTAAATACAGCTTAATTAGTGAAGACATTTTTTTGTAACAACCTACCCCATATACGGGGTAGGTTGTTACACCATACGGGGTAAATTGTTACAATATGTAAACATACGGGGTAAGTTGACAATGTGTAAATCTCTTATACCATACTTTTGTTTCAACTTTCCAGTTTCTTGACATCGTTAACAGTAGATCAAGTAGAGCTCTAGAATAGACAAAAGTAATAATAGAAAAATAAAAATATTAACACCTGAAAATTGAGACAAAATGTAATTTTACATATGTCATGTAATTGGGGTTAGTTGTTACATCAACATGGGGTAGGTTGTTGTAACAACCTACCCCATGGGTGATTTTACACAAATAAATCAACTGTAGCACAGTCATAAGGCAGAATTACAGGGCATGGCTAGGGGGTATATTAGTAACATACATGTACTATATTTACAATACCAGACTATCATCATGTGCCTTCAGTTGTAAGAGCTATTACAAATTTCAATTTTTGTCAAAAATTTACTTTGAACTGTAAAAAATGTTTTTTGTTGATTTACTTTTTAATAAAACAACGGAGAAACCTCACGACCGGCAGTTCATCACAGCTATGTGTAGGCTGTGTATAGATGCCAGTTAGCACATCCTCTCTTGTTCCAGCTTAGCACACTGAGAACTGTAACAACTGACCCGTGTAACTTCCATCCCCGGTCTCCCCTAATAATAGCTTGAATCCGAGAATACGATAGCTAATCAACCGAATATGAACTTGCGCACTGTGGCTCATCCTTTCGAGCGTTTTCTACCTGATGGCGGCCTGTCACCTTTAGGTTCGTGGTTGTCCTCTCAGTCTGCCAAAAGACGCGCATTATGATTTCGGTCGTGAGTGATTATTTAAAATTTCAAAAATTTGCGGCGACTGTACAGTATCTGAATGGGAGACATATCCTGATTTTAGTGAATTTAGTTGGCGACAAAAGTCGTAGCAGCTTAAATTCCGCTGGCCGTTTGCTTTGGCGGTACGTGCCTTTTTTTTAACTCCCTACAAAAAAAACGTTCCATGTTCGATCAAGCACGAACGAAACTTATTTTCTTTAATGGCATTTGAAAGATAAGACTTCTGAGCATCTATAAACATCGAAATATAGACATTATAATTTGAAAGGAAATTTTGACAGACTTTCCAAAACTGTCCCGTTTTTATTGATACGCACTGTATATATATTCCACCATTGTTACAGATAGTGTATAATATATGCGTTTGCAACTTATGACAAAAATAAATTTTGTTCAAAATTTCTTGGCCAATTATTTCAAGAAAAAATCGAAATGAAAAAAAATCTGAACGAATTTTCGACTCCATTCATTTTTCTTTTTTTTTAAGTTTGCAAAAAAATCGCTTCATTCGCTTAGGTTAAAGCATAGGCGTAAGCAACGTCCATGATTAGACTTTCTTTATTTAGTGCACTCTGCAAATTCGCTTCGTTCGCCTAGGTTCGCAACTCCATTATGCTACAGTCACACAGACACTTACATTTATTACGTTTTTCTTGTTTTACCCTTATTTCATCTTTCATTCTATCATTTGATATGGATTTTTTTATTGGATGAACGAAAGTATCACTATTTCCACTTCTGACTATGATGGAAAGGCATCCGTGGGGATCCGCAGAAAAAAAAGGGAATTTTTGGACGCAACGCAGGACGTAACTCAACGTAAGTGACCGTAGCATTATTGAGATGCTCCTTACCTGTGTTTATGAAAGATGCAGAGTGTTGCAAAGCCGACAGACAGCACCATGCTACAGACCTCCGTCCCTTGAGTTCCCCATGATATGTAAGGTACATTGTCCATGAGTGCGTCGGGGAGAGGTGGATGACGCTCCCGAGAAGGGGCGGCGTTATGCGTCACGGTGCCAGCGTAACACATGGAGAAGGACACAGCCTCCAGGTACAGCAGGCTGAAGATGGTCTTCAAGTATTCTTTAAGGAGATGTTTTTCGGTAAGGGGTTGAGAGTGGTGGTGATAGCCATTCTGGTGATGATACACTGGTGCCATGTTGACCTTGATGCCATTCGGTAGAGCAGTCGACTTATCGGTAGCCGCGGACTCCATGTCGATTCTATATTGTACCAGATATTTAATTTAATTTATTTTACTTTCACATATCTCACATTATGCTACAGTCGCACAGACACTTACGTTGAGTTACCATAGTTTTTTTTTTTTTTTTTTTTTTTTTAATAATCCCCACGGATGCCTTCCCGTCACATAGTCAGCAGTAGAAATAGTGATGATTTCGATCATCAAATAAAACAAAGAAATACATAGAGAAATGTTGGAATAGAATACGAAATAAGGATAAAACAACAAAAACGTAACTAAACGTAAGTGTCCGTGTGACTGTAGCATGACATAGGGTAGATGTAGGGAATACCGGACAGTAGGGAATATCGGACGGTCACCACATGTCCAGCCCTAGCTGCCAACAGTAAGACAAACTGAGTTGAAATACCGGATCTTTGGTCAGGTGGTCTGTCTGGGAAGGTTGAATGCTGTATTCGCAACACAAGTGAGAAAATCTCCGAGAAAACTCCACAATCTGTCAAGGTAGGAAAAATTTTGCAGCCTGAAAAATGGCCTGATGTAAAAATTGACATTTTAGAGAAATGTGGGATGGTTATAAAAATAGAATTGGGGCATGACTCTTTTTTCTGCATTATGGACATGTGTGGAGGGTGGGCCAACGTGTATGGAGTTGTTGCACTGTACAAGCCTGTGTATTGGGGTGGCAGTGTGTTGAAAAGTGCAGTCATGTTACGTAATGATTTTAAAATGAGAATTCACAGCTTTAATTTACGGTAGTTAATAATTATATCAAACGAAGAATTGTCTTTAATTGGAAGAACTGAAGCAATGGTATTGTTAATATATTTTCTATGCTGTTCTTACGATTGACGATTGCACTAAAATATCGAATATTGGAAGATGAATCAAGTAAACAAGTTTTACATTCAAAACAACATTATTATTTTCTTTCCTCTTAAAACACTTTTAATCAAACTGAGCTAACAAATGAGATTTTTTTTTTTGTGATTTTTATTGTTTTCATGTGCTAATTAAGCAAATGAGCTTAAGTGGCGGTATTCCCTACATCTACCCTACTATCTGTTACGTAATGATTTACAATGAGATTCACAATTTAATGTAGTAAGTTAATTACGGAGTACTTATCAACGAAAGAAATAAGTGTCTTTAATTTTGTTTTCTCCGGGTTGAGTTACTAAGCAGTAGATAAAATAGTAAGTTGCATATATAATGTATTATATTATTTATTATTTGTTTTTGACAATTTTGAAATGTCTATTTCTCTTTATTATTATTGTGGATATGTCATGATCTACATGAGATATAAATTATTCTGAGTGTTTTGAAAATTTGAAGTAAAATGCCATATAATCTTCTAAAAAATGAATAATGTTATAAAAAATCTATACAAACAATGTTAAGTTGAATGGTTTTACATTCAAATCAGTCCTTCCAGACAGATCTTTAATACAAAAAGGGTAAAAACATACTGTCCGGTATTTCCTTACACTGAGGGGAATGCGGACAATTTACGATGACGTCATTATTTTGGATATATACTGCCTCAACAAATATTTGATTACCTCAATTTTTTTGGAAAATAAAGGTTGAATGATGTAGCTAAGCAATAAGAGAATCTTTTTCTTTTGTGTTTATTGTTTTTCATGTGCTAATAAGCAAAGAGCTTAAGTGGCCGGTATTACCTAAATCTACCCTACTCATGTTACGTAATGATTTTACAATGAGAATTCACACCATTTTTAATGTAGTAGTTTATTACGGAAGTACTTATCAAACGAAAGAAATGTTCGTCATTAATTGGAAGAACATGAAGCAATGGTATGTTAATATATTTTTATTGTATGCTTGTTCTTACGATTGACGATTGCACTAAATATCGAATATTGGAAGATGATCAACGTAAACAAGTTTTTTACATTAAAAAACAAATTATTATTTTCTTTCCTCTTAAAACACTTTTAATCAACATGAGCTAGCAAAATGAGAAATCTTTTCCTTTTTGTATTTTATTGTTTCATGTGCTAATTAAGCAAATGAGCTTAATGGTGGCGGTATTCCCTACATCTACCCTATCATGTTTATGTAATGATTTTACAATGAGAATTCACACATTTAATGTAAAGTAATAATTAATACGGAAGTAATTTATCAAACGAAAGAAAATAGTGTCATTTAATTGGAAGAATATAAGCAAGGTATTGTTTTATAATTATTTTCTATGCTGTTCTTACGATTGACGATTGCAACTAAATATCGGAATAATTGGAAGATGATCAACGGGTAAAACAAGTTTTTACAATTCAAAACAACATTTATTTTTCTTCTCTTAAAACAGTTTTAATCACACTGAGCAAAATGACCAAGATTATTTCGCGCCACAACTTTAACAAACTCTGGGCCGTAAGTTAATAAAATTGCCCGGAAGTAGGGGGTTTTCGAAAAACCAAAAAACAATTATCTACTGATCATTAGCAATTAAGTGTTGGTTGTGTGGCAAAAGGTACTTAAATCAAGGTATTGTATTCTATTTCTGAGCAGAATATACAAGGTAATGTAAATCCGTATAAACTGACTTACCTATAAAATGTTTATCCAGAAGAATAATTATGCAAATCTATATGCCAACTTGTAGAGTATTATATATCCCCATGGTATATTAATAACCTCCTATAATAATATATATATCATGATTCAATTATACTATATATAATATGATAGTATTATAGTAATATGATATATTTGTATGTCAAATGAAGAAAAAAAAAAAAAAAAGTTCACTTTCGAACTTACCTATGCAATTGTTTACTCTTCTCATTTCGCTATATTTCGTTAATTCCGAAACTATAAAATAATAATAGTAAGTTCTTATAAACGCAGTATCACTCCAATTTTTATGGCAGTCATCTATGCGCATAAACGAAAAGAAGAGGAAAGAAAAAGGGCAAGAAAAGACTGGCGAAAATTGGGCGGCAAACTGTTATAATTCAGCAAGAAATGTATTTTTGAATAAATGTTTTGAGTAAGTGCTTTAAACTAGAGAATCTGAGGAAGATAGTTTTTCAAGTTTATGACCATGGGATATTTTTCATTTCCAAAAAGTAGAGGTGGCAGCCCATGACGCAATTTGATCGATCACTTTAGTCTGCGCTGACTTAAGATTGAGAAGATCTTACTCTCTGCAGATCGTAAGGGTTTACGGGAAGAAAGCTTATTACTTTCTTTCAAAAAAGATTTAATAAGATATCTAAGGTGCCACAGTGAGTGTAAGACAGTATTGGAAATTAATCAGAAGTGTATTGAAATGATAATACAACGATACCAGGATTTAACCCGGGGACGCAATGCAAAATGCCTTAAGAGCTGGCGTTATAGGTGAGTGTAAATTTCTTAAGTTACGTGTAGTAAACTCTACAAGCAGAATCATGGATCAAACTGTAAGTCTTTAAGTTGAGAATCTGGCATATTAAATATTAAACTGTTACAATAGTCTATGTGACACATAACAAGGGCCTGAACAAGTCTCTTTGTGGTTTTTATATCCAAACATTGACGAACCTTTCCTAGCTTATGTAGTGCAAAAGAAGCGGACTGGCATTTCATCGAGACAAACTTATCCATGGTCATATGGTCATCAAATAAAACTCCTAAATTCCTAGCTGTGGCATTGGGCTTTATGGGGGTATTAATTTATTATCTATGTTTACTGTTGGTACATTTAGATTCAATCGTTTGCGAAAACGGGAAGTGATGTTTAAGATTTCAGTCTTTTCATCATTCAACTTAAGTCCGTTTCTAATTGACCACAGTTTGATATCTTTAACACAGTTCTCTACCTGGTTGACAGCCTCCTGTAGATTACATGGTTTAAAAGATACATAAATTTGAGTGTCGTCCGCATAACACATACCTGACATCTTATGAGACTTCATCACATCTTCTAAGGGAGAGGAGTACATAGTAAATAACATCGGTCCAACTACAGACCCTTGGGGAACACCAATGCATGGTACATGAACGGACGATTTTAATCCATCTATTACAACTCTCTGTTTCCTATCACTTAAGTAAGACTTAAACCAACTGTAAGCATGGCCCGTAATACCAAACCTGTGCTTCAACCTCTGTAACAAGATATCATGTCTGATCGTATCAAATGCCGAAGAAAAAAATCGAGCAATACTAAAATAGTTTCATAACCTTTGTCCAAAGAAGAATGAATATCACTGGATACTTTCAACAGAGCTGTTTCACAGTTATGAAATGATCAATACGCAGACTGAATGGAGGATTGAAGATTGTTATCTGACAAATACTGCTGTATCTGGAATACAGCAGCTCTTTCTATAGTTTTACCAATAAATGACAGATTTGTAACTGGACGATAATTCTTCAGCTCTTCTGGGTAGAGGTTATAAGCATTAAAAGATATTTTTAAAGGAGGACTGCAGGCTGTAGTTTGTAGGATTAGAAAATAGAGTAAAATTTAAAAAGCACAACACTGAAAGTTTCATCATAATCGGATGAGAAATAGCAAAGTTATGAATTTCTTAGGTTTTGAATATTTTTTATGAAGCAATTCTAAGACTTGCATAACGTCATGCATATTCAATGAGCAGGCTGATGATGTCACAGCCCCACTAAATTTGCATTATATTGTATGAAATAACAATTATCCAGATTTTCTGCTCCCAGTACAGAAAAACAGATATTACTCCGTGTGGAATGTTCAAGGTCATAAGTGCTATTACTTATTTCAGTATGAGGGATATTTTTTTTTTTATACGCTCTTTATGGAAAAAAAATGCAATGAATATGATTTCATAAAGTAACATACACAATAAGTAGTGGGGCTGTGACCTCATCAGTTTACTCATTGAATATGCATGAGAATATGCCAAGAACTGCTTTATCGAAAGAAAAAAAAAACTTAAAAAATGCAAACCTTTGTTAATTTTCGTCCGATTTTGATGAAATGTTCTGTGTTGTGCATATTAAATTTTACTTTGCATTTTAAAAACATTTCAATTTCAGCCTGGGGGCCTCCTATGATGTAACACATATTTCATATCTCAGTGACAATCAAACAGTAATAAATAACACGACAATTAGGGTGGGTAAAAAGTAAAAGAAACATTTCAACTCCAGTGGTGGATCCAGGAGAAGCAATAGGCTTGTTTCCCCTTATTTTTAACCACCAATTATTGTTAAAAGTTGAAATTGGAACATTTTCAGCTGCGCTTTCCCTATTCTTTAAATTTCGTGATGCCGACCGAATGTTCTGAATTAATTCGATAGATAAAAGTCTAGAGCAGTTCTAAGTATTCTGTAAATGTAGTTTTAATGACCCCTGTAATTTAAGAAAGGCATTCAAAACTTTGCTTGATTCATTTTGATGAAAATGCATTTCGTCAGAAATTGTTTCAATTTAGACTCGAAAAGAAATGCAGCAGAAAAGTCTTAAAACTATCAAATTTGATATACTTCTAAATATAAACATATAACACTTACCTATGTCCAGATGGTGTCGCCTTGAACGTGGCTACAATCAAAATAATTTCTTGTTCCTTTTTCTTCTTTTTGTTTCGATCACGCCAACAACAGAACTGATGAATGTTTAACGGAAATCCTTGTTTATGATAATATTACATCTCTAAAAATAATCATGATGATTCCAAAAGAAATGTCCTTAACCACAAGAGAGAAGTATACTAGATATTTGGTATCCATATCAGGAAATGATTTGTACAAGATTACACCACTTTACTCGCTTGTGAGCTGGTTTCGCAAGAAAACTGTTTCACTTTGCCTTTACCATGTACTGGTTACATCCGGATGTAGGCGGTGCGTGGAGGGGGACTTGGGTGTGCTATATCTACTCCCATATAATATGTATTTGTTGATGCCGAACAATCCTCCTCGACGCTTTAGATCTTCTTACTCGAAATTGCTTGTTGTTCCAAAATCTAAGAAATCATGGGGGAAGGCTCTTTTTCTCATGCTGGATCTTTCTTGTGGAACCAATTGCCACATCACATTCGTAACATTTCAGATGTTGAATGTTTCAAAAACTGCTCTCAAATCTCATCCGTTCAAAATTGCCTTCAAGTAGTTTCCAGTCATTTTCTTTCATTTCCTTTTTCATTTATTCTTATACATGCATCACCACCCACACCATGTAAGTTAAAAAATACTCTTATTATTATTATTATTATTATTATTATTATTATTATTATTATTATTATTATTATTATTATTATTATTATTATTATTAGGGGGTTAAAGAAAGTAATGAATAAAAAGGAGGGGTGGTAGCCGTACTATTGGACGGAAAAGGAATCAGGCGGGCCTGCTTTCGCTGCAAAATCTTATGGGGAGTTTGC
This sequence comes from Paracentrotus lividus, assembly GCA_940671915.1. Classification (NCBI taxonomy): domain Eukaryota; kingdom Metazoa; phylum Echinodermata; class Echinoidea; order Camarodonta; family Echinidae; genus Paracentrotus; species Paracentrotus lividus. Next base: position 7,828,806 of record CALNVZ010003426.1, read on the forward strand.
TGGCGCTTAGATTTTTATTATCGGGACGTAATGTGTTGGGGTTGCGTGATGTAAGTATGATTACCGTTTCGGGCTCTCATCGCAGATTTTTATAAGAAGTGAGGACTCACGTAATGAACATTGAATGGGTCTCAGTGTTAGTTGCCCATCGAGACGGCGGGCAACTTGGCAACGGTTAAATATTCCAAAAAGGGCCGGGAAATCAGTATGTTCACAACAAGATCATGGGTTCAATCAATATTGCAATCTTCAGGTTAACAGAGTATAATGCCGACGTGGCTGATGAAACCTTGGGATGTTGATAGGGGCGTTGTGTCCTCAAAATAGAGGACGTTAATCGGGACTGTGTTGATAAAATTGAGTTATTTGATATCAGGACAATTGTTTTCAGATGACGGATCGCTTAGTG
>CALNVZ010003426.1:7840441-7855389 GCA_940671915.1 Paracentrotus lividus
TAGTATAATGACATAGCGAATAGTATATCGCAACAATATCCATATGAAGGAATGTGTTTGAGTCAAGATTAAAAGCCATTGGATATCTATTCCTAATTCTTCTTGTCGACTCCAAGGACCAAAAACAAGGAATAGTCGGTTCCCGGATAGAGATATAGATGTTGCGTGTTGAATTCCTCCTGTAGGATCAAGATGTGTTATAACTTAAAGGGATTTAGTAACTTTCAGAAACCACAGCAACTCGATCAAGATTAATAAAATTATATTGTTCCAACAGTAAAAACAAACTACTGAAGATTTAGATCAAATGGAAGTCATTTACTACCTTAAAACAGTGTAACAAACAATACCAAGCATACGGCTGAACACCAGTACCCTCTTCTGCTAGATCATCAGGCCGCTAGGGACGGAGGACTATACAACAGGAAATGGGTGTGTGTTGTGCTACGCGGAAAAGCACATGGTTTTATAAACCATCCGATGTTGGTTTATAAAATTTGAGTATGAAATCATTGATATCTCGAAGGTAAAGCAAGCAATTAGCTTGCAATTTTGAAGAGATACCAGACTGACGTAAGTGTTTATAATTATGTTGGCAAAATAAGCTAAATCAAATAAAATCGATTTGAATATCATTCAATGTTACTGCATCCCTTTAATCTTCGCTCATAATTCAGATCGAGTGTCTGGTCTAACACACTGGGAGCTTGATTGATCATTTTTCGAGAAATTCTTTCATGAACCTCATTAAAATCTAATACTGTATAGGTCTGCATTGTATTTATGAGGAAGTAATGGGTATATAATCCCGTTTAATTTTGCTCTTTTTTTTCAACCATAACGGTACCTGCAAATTTCCAAAGATGACAAAATAACAGGAAAAATGATATCGTTTGGTATCAATAAAAAATGTATAACCATATTCGGGACGCAGGTCGTTTGTTTGTTGTTTTTTTTTTAATTATTTATTATTATTATTGTCATTACTATTTCCGTGTATTGAACACGTCTACTGAGTGAATGGGAGCGAAAGTCTTACCCCGGCCCTGAATGAGGAAAACGTCAATGGATTATAAAAACATTCATTATGAAACAATCACAAATACATGAATATAAATTGGAAGGGTTGTTTCTATTTCGGGGGTAAAGGTCGACCGTGTGTTGCTGTTATGACAGAAGGAAAAACAGTCATGACGAAGGACTAACTAAACAGGCGTGCGCACAACCACCCCACCCCTCTTTGTTTTTTGTTTTGTTTTTTTAACCTCTCATTGAGCGTACATGTTAATATGGGAAATTTTAGACCTCCCTAACACCCCGGGGGTGTCACTCAAAGACGAAAGTGCTACCCATGCGTGTCCCCAAACATCGTATTGCATTAAGTCAAATTTGTAACCCTTTTCGACGTCACATTGGGGAAAAAAAAAACATATCCCAGACGGCGTAAACACCGTGCAATTTGGACCCCAAAACAGCTATTTCTGCTGAAAACATTCCTATTTTGATGAAAATGGCGGTTGAAAATAAAAAAACACCACTATTTTAAGGAAAGGCGTCGGACAACACTGAAGGCTGAAACAGACCATTTTCGACGCTTTTGGGGCACGCATTCGTAGCATCATGTGGAGCGACCCCCTGGGCCACCCCCCCCCCCCCTCATAATTAAAAAATGTTGGATCGGGACCAGTGCTCCCTCTCTGCTCTCCCTCTCTCTCTCTCTCTCTCTCTCTCTCTCTCTCTCTCGTATTATTTCAGACAATTGTACAACATCGAGTACATTATCAAGAACCAATATCAAATATACGAAATATCCATATTGTGGTAGATTCTGCCATGTCACATGTACAGTACATGTTCTCCATATTTGGATTAAATTATATTGTATTTGGTTTGATTTATATGGATAACATTTAAAGGGGACCAATACCCAAGGAAATAATCATTTTTGATAAGAAAGAGCACAATCAGAGGAGCAATTTAAAAAAAAGTTTCATCAAAATCGGTTATAACATAAGAAAGTTATGGAAGTTTGAAAAGTCTCGTTTTACCTTCTATGGGGATCCTCAAACTGGCAACATCGGCTTCAAAATGGCCGATTTTGTGGACAACTCTCCATTGGTTTTGTACACAAATTTCAGATTTTTCCTGTTTTCTTTCAAAATATGTCTTATTTACTTCTGAGCTCAAAATATGTCATGGAAAAATATATTTCACGCGACATATGTTGAGCTCAGAAGGAAGTAAGACATATTTTGAAAGAAAATGGGGAAAATCTGAAAATTTGTGTACAAAACCAATGGAGAGTTGTCCATAAATTCGGCCATTTTGAAGCCGATGTTGCCAGTTGAGGATCCCCATAGAAGGTAAATCGAGACTTTTCAAACTTCCATAACTCTCTTATTTTATAACCGATTTTGATGAATCTTTTTTTTTTAAATTGCTCCTCTCATTATGCTCTTTCCTATGAAAGTGATTATTTCCTTGGGTATTGGTTTCCTTTAGACTACAATTTAAAAAAAATTAAAAAAAAAAAAAAAAAAACATATATATATATATATATATAGATTATGCCGTTTCAGGTGTCTTTTTAGATTATAACAACCATTCTAATGAAATACTAATAAAATTTACTCTTTCATTTTCAATTTCTCAAAGTAGATATACCATCATCTCTAAACTAATAATATACTTAATCTCATATAACTGTAGTCTTGGAAACACACCCACACCAGAAGGGCACTCATAAATTAATTTTCGCGCCATTTGGCCAAGGCATACACTCCACGTGTCTTCCTTGGCCTCTCACTCTTGTTAATAAAATTATGTTATTCCCAAACTTCATGTGGTATGATTCTAGAATATATTCACGAGTAAACAATTGCATCCTATGTCCCAAATTAAAAGCATTCTATTTTGGTAGAATACATGTAGGTATACAATTTAATGTTACCATTTGTATTATATAATCTTCGCAATGACATTATACATGAAGTAGAACGATACCGGAATAAGATGTGAGGTCAAATCAGTCCTTCGACTGTAGGAGCGGGATTTTTTTTTTCTTTATATTTCCACCTTTCAGTTAATTGATACAATAGCTATATTAAAAAATAAAACAAATAATGGAATACAATAGCCTTGAGATTATACATCGGATAATATACTGTTCCGATATTCTTGAATGAGTGTTTGCCCACATAGTATTCGTTTGTTTGTTCGTTTGTTTTTTGTTTTTTTTTCTTTTCTTTTCTTTTCTTTTCTTTTCTTTTTTTTTGTTTTTTTTTTTTGTTTTTTTTTTTTCTTCTTCTTCTTTTTTTTTTATGTTTACTTTCTTTAACATGTAAATTTATATACAGAAAAAAAAGAAAACAAGATTAATCGATGTTTTATCATATCTTAATCTTAATCAAATTCATAAATGACCAATCAATTTAAAGCTTTTGATCATTTGCTGAATTCAATATGACCCACATGTCACGCAGGAGTGAGTAAAACAATTTGAAAAGAAAATTTGAAAAAAAAGGAAACCAAACGTCGTTGGGGGCAGTATCTGAAATTTTCTTTCAAATCATAGTTGAAAAGTCCATTTTCTGCAATTTCATATCACACGACAACCAATACAAATGCTCAGAAGCAAGAAAGTTATGTTCATTTAAAATAGTGCTTGCATTTCAATAATTTCATCCAACGAATTCATTCAATGAGCTTTATTAATATTTTTTGGACGATGTAATGCATGCATACATATGCATGCATTCATTATTTTGTTACCTTTGCCTAGTGCTAGGACGGGCAACTGTGAAGCAAATTTATTAAATGAAATTATTGAAATGCAAGCGCTTTTTCAAATGAACATAACTTTCCTATATTCCAGAAGCATTATTATTGGTTATGGTGTCATATGAAAGGGCAGGAAATAAAGTTTTAAATGTGTAGATTTTTAAAGAGAATTTCAGAAACCATCCACCAAACGACTTTTTGATTTTGGTTTCATCTCTTTATTTCTTTTTACTCACTCATGCGTAACATATGGGTCATATTTATCCAGAGACGGCGGAACCAGGGGGCAAGGGGGGCACTGTGCCACCCCACACTTTTCATCCACCCTATAAGTGCCCCTTTTCATGACCAAAAAGTGCCCCTTTTCTTAGCTAATAACATGCCATTCTTATACTAAAAAGGGGCACTTTTAATACTAAAAAAGTGCCCCTTGTGACTTCATATGTATTTTAAAACCAAAAATTTTATTCCTTTTGTTTATCATTGATAAAATACAAAGCCATTAGAATTCCTTTAAAAAAAGAATTAAAAGCAGATTTTCTGCGCACCCCTATTTATTTAAATACTTTTCTCTTTAAACTTCACATCTCAAGTCTTTTTTCAGAAAAGGTGCCCCTTTCCATCGTGACCCCCACTTTCGCCTCTGAATTCATCAAATGGAAGGAGAGACCCTGAGCTTAAATTCTCATATCCGTCTTCAGTCTTACTTTAACATGACAAATCAATCATTATTACACACGATCATATACCTCTACTGAAACAAACGAATGATTGACAAAATAAAGATTTTTAATAACATCATTTGATTCACGTACAATAAAAATATTATTCATGTGATATCTTAACCATCAGACAATAAAACAAAACATAGCCAAAAGGATGAAGATCAAATATCTTTTACAATAAAAGTTTGCATTTAGTGATTTATGTAATTATCTTATAATCTCCAAAAGCAGAAAAGGAGAAATTCACAGACATACCCAATCATATTTCTGCTGATTGACATGGATAAGAAAAATGCAATAATTAATAGAATCTCTTTTTAAAAACTTCCATGAACAAATTAACTTTTTTCTCTACTCGCTTTTCTTTTGTTTGCATTTTGTTCAATCTCATAGGTTTACCATGAATTTCATTAGGTGAAACTAAAATCTAATTGATAATTATTACAAGATGAACTCACCACTGTGAATGCAGTGGTTCCCATAGTATAATTTATAATATATAATTTCAGATACTAGTATCATGAGACACTTACTTTTTACTCATGGCCAATCATTCGTGAGTCTATGTAAAAACAGCTTTCTTTTACCACCTAGTGTTGGATGCACGGAGATTTCATGAAAATTTGCCACGCCCGTAAAGTGTTTATCATTTACTGTCGAAACAGAAAAGATGACGAATCCGATATCATTCCTGGTCAATAATCCAAGCAAACTCTAAATGTCTATTTGTATCAAGTCGTGGGCTCAAAGACAGAAGTTTTTGTATAAAAGTATTCATCAAACCGTCTTTTGATATATTACGTGTCCAGTAACGTCCTTATGTGTCCGGTTTTACTTGAATTGAAATACATATAGATGTGATCACGTTCTCAATATAGCCCCCGAGTCAATACAGTCGACAAATTCAGGTAACCGAGATATCAAATTTAATAAATGAACATGTTGACAATGCCTTGCATTCTTTATTATGATTGCTAAAATATGAATCAATAACGGGCTTTTCATGTTTCAATGTGAGACCATGAAACTCGTTAATAATGGGCAGAACCAGAGTGAGTGTATGCGTTCTTTTTACAGTTATAGCTGTACAGACTGTATTTTTAAAAAATGGTAAAGCCGGGGGAAATAATTTAAGTTATGACATTTTCTCAAAGGATATGTGAATGTGGTACGCTGTTAAAGCCAATATATTTTTCGTGTTTATACACTTTATTTTGCATAATTTGCTTGTGTAAAACAAAACTTCTTTTTTTTTGCGACGAGAAGAGAATGGAAATTACGCAAATCTATTGTTCCGGAGCGCAGTGTTCATGGCAATTTTATGCGAAACCTATACAAAGCAATAGAAAACCATGTGCAAGATAGATTTTTCTTCATAATTGTTGAAAACTGATCATATCTCAGCACCTAGTGAGATTTTTTTTTTTTTTTTTTAATTTCAAAAATACAGAAAATGCAATGAAAGACGGGATTCATTTTAAGCTCAGCATATAAACAGCCTATTCTTTCAAAATGAACAAATCTTTTTTCATTTAATTAAAAAAATTCGTTTTGATACGCATTGGTATTAATCCAAGTTTTTTAATGTATGAATGTATTATGCAAAATGATGTCTTGAATTAACCATATTGAAAATAATCAAACAAATCTCTAAAGATTAATTAATCTTGGGAGAGCCTATCCCTCAGGAATGAAAACAAATTAATCTTAAGAGAGCCTTATATCTCAAGATTATTTTATCCTCCTGAAAGACCCTGTCTCTAACATTGTCTAAGGATAATTTAATCCTTGGAGAACCCAGCTCTCACGATTTATCTTGAGAGATCCTCACAAGACGTGACGTAGCCTGCATGAAAATCGAAGTTGAATGAGTATATTGCGTTCGTGGTATCATGTTGCTATCAAACATGTGTTATAATAACACATGTTTGATAGCAACATCAAAGTATCATCTCCAAGAATGTACTCTTGGTAAGTGAGAAAAAAAAACGTTATCCGTCTACAATAAACCGCGTCATATTATGGTAGGTCTAGTCATAAAAGAAAGGAATACTAGTAAGACATTCGTGTATAAGATGATAGTGAGTTTAAGACGAAGAGATCTAGGAAAGTTTCATTTTATTGGACTTTGCATTTTCAAGTTTTTGAACACGTCTACTGATAAAAATTGGAGCGAAAGCCCCCAATTGTCCCAGCTCCCCCCGCCCCTGCCTGAGGAAACATTAAGGTCGTGTATTTCCCCCCCCCCCCCCCCCTGTGGGAAGGGGGAGGGGCTAACATGCATGATAGGTCTGTCTATAGAGCCGTAACAAAGAATATAAGGGAATGAATCGGTAATGATGAATTTGATTTTTAAATACAAGGGACACTAACAAGACATTGTATGAAGCGCTGCCCCCCCCCCCTTCTCCCCCCTTTGTTTTCACAATATATCAAAGTTGAATGTATATTGAGTAGATAAGATTACTTATTATCTTAGTTGTAATTCATATCCCCCATATCCCCTGTGTCTTAATAAGTTTTTCTCTCGTCTCAGACTCTGTTAATAGGATAATCACTCTCAATCGACCCCTTTCACTCAGTGTTTAAAGGGGACCAATACCCAAAGAAATAATCACTTTTATATGAAAGAGCACTATCAGAGGAGCAATTAAAAAAAAGTTTAATCAAAATCGGTTATAAGATAAGAGAGTTATGTTTGAAAAGTCTCGTTATACCTTCTCTAGGGATCCTCAAATTGGCAACATCGGCTTCAAAATTGAAATGGACAACTCTCCATTTGTTTTGTCCAAAATTTTTCAGATATCTCCATTTTCTTTCAAAATAATTATGTATCTACTTCTGAGCTCAAAATATGTCATGGGATATATTTCACACAACATTATGTTGCGCTCAGAAGGATGTAATACATTTTTTGAAAGAAATGGGGAAAATCTGAATATTTGTGTAAAAAACAAATGGAGAGTTGTCCATAAAATCGGCCATTTTGAAACCGATGTTGCCAATTTGAGAATCCCCGGCCCCATTGAAAGTATAAATTCTAAAGCTCTCTTATTTTTTAACCGATTTGGATGAAACTTTTTTTTTAATTGCTCCTTCCAATATCCTCTTTCTTATAAAAGTGATTTAATATTGGTTTCCTCTAAATGCCTCTGTCACATGTCATTCCTCTATTCCCTTTCTCACTCTCTCTCTCTCTCTCTCTCTCTCTTCATCTTCTCTCTCTCTCTTTCTCTTTCTCTCTCTCTCTCTCTTTCTCATCTCTCCCCTGAATCCATTTTATATTCTACCCTTCTTATATACATACTCAACAGGCGTGCGCCCAACCACCCCCTCCTTATTTATGTAGTTTTTTTTATTTCTCGTTTTGAAACCCCTCATTAGCCATGCATGTTAATATGGACAAATTTTAGACTGCGCCCATGCTCCCCCTAAAAAAAAAATGTTTGACCTTCCAGTGTTCCCCCCCCCCTCCCCTTTATTTTATGTCTATTCATATGTCTCTCACTGTCTCCCCTCCCCACCCTACACATCCGTCTCCAGTCTTATCATAACATGATGAGAATCCGCAGCATTTATATTGTATTGTACCCGATATGCTTGAGCGCTACATACTTGGCCGCTCAGCTATGACTGGGGTAATAATGTGTAAAACATTCTTTGTATAAAAGCGCCATGAGCGTCATGCATGACGGAGCTGAGCGCTATATAAGAAGGCACCATTATTATTATTATTATTATTATTATTATTATTATTATTATCATTATTATTGTAGTGTATATTGTACTCTATTTTTGTTGAAGACATTCAAAAGCGCAGGTTCATCCATTCAATGAGCCTCATCTAGTTATTTACTACACAACTGCTGAAATAGTTTTAACATGAAAAATTAATCATTATAATACACATTACAGTATGTCATGTACCTCCAGTATAGCACAAGAATGAGTGACAAAATAAAGAATGTTGATAAGATCGTTTGAATCACGTACAATAAAAAGAATATCCATGTGATATCTTAACCATCAGACATTACAAATAACAGCCAAAAGGGTGAAGATCAAAATATCCTTTGCAATAAAAGTGTGCATTTAGTGATTTCTGTTATTATCTTATACGGTCTGTGTAAAAAAAAATGGTACAGTCGGGGAAAAAAATTATTTAGGTGTGAAATATTTTCTAATAATGTGTGTAGGTGGTATCAAAATAAAGCCAACTAATTTTCCTTGCTGATGCGCTTTGTTCTGTATAATTTGCTTTCGTAAAAGAGAAGTTATGCCAAATTTTGTACGACGAGGAACAAATCGAAATTGAGCACTTCATGGCCATTAAGCGAAACCTATACACAAAGGCATGTGACGGCGTGCGAAAAAAAGGATTTTTCTTGATTGTAAAAAAACTAGTCATATTTAAAAGATTACAACACCAAATGTGACGAAAAAAATTCCAGGTGAAAGCCTGATCCTCCTACTTTTCCAAAATACCAAACAATAGCAGGCTGTGATTAATCTTCATACTAAAAAAAATGCTTTCCACTTGTACACTGAAAACCTAACCTCGTCCGTCAATGGACCGACTAGTTTTAAAGCTAGTCGGACTAGTTTTAAAGCTAGTCTGTCATGTTAGTCCGTCGAGACGGACTAGCATCAGGCCCGTAACTAGGATTTTTACGGGGGGGGGTTCGAAAATTGGAAAGTGGACCTTTTCTGAAGGAGTAAACCTTTCGAGCGCGAAGCGCGAGCCGAAAATTTTGCCTTATAACTACACGAAGGGAGTATATTTTACCTCATGTTTTTCGTTTCGTTTACGAGGTGACGATCAGCATCCCTTTAGTAACATAAGCTGTGAGCACGACGGACGAGCGGAAAATATTTCATTACATCACTTCAATTTTGGAGACAGGAATCAGTCAATAGGCCTTTCTATGAAAACTTTGCGAGCGCGAAGCGCGAGCCGAAAATGTTGGCCTGAAGGTAGTGTATTTTCTGACACATATTACCTCTTATACTTACAGACCTGTAATTAGGATTTATATAAGGGTTTTGACATTTGAAAAGCGAACTTTTCGCAAGTATTGAACTTGCGAGCGCGAAGCGCGAGCCAGAAATTTTTCAGTTTAGTGACCTAAATGTAGTATATTATATGCATGGCAAATAGAGTGAGGAAAAATAATACTATTCAGAAGTTTGATTTTAAAGGTTGCAACTCCACACTTAAATGTTTACAATATGCAGACGATACACTATTTTTCGTTAAAGATAAAATCTCATTAGAAAATATTTTAAAAGAATTAGACTTATTCGGGAAAGTCGCTGGTCCCAAATTAAATAAATCCAAAACAGTTATCTTTTGGATTGGAGATATGAAGAGAAGATGGTCTATTTCTTATCTAGACCTTAATTGGTCAAAAGAACCAGTACAATACTTAGGGTATTTTATAGCCGCAGACCTCTTTTATGCAAGAAAAATTAGCTGGGAAAACAAACTGTCCAAATTACAGAATCTTCTTGATAATTGGAGAAGCAGAAACCTCACTCTATTCGGAAGAATAACAGTTGTTAAGTCACTTGCATTAAGTCAAATTATACACTTAATGATAGTAGACACAGTTCCAGAAAATGTATTGAAGAAAGTTAATAGATTGATATTTAAATTCATTTGGAAATCCAATGTTGAGAAAGTAAAGAGATGTATCCTCACGCAAGATTATAGTCAAGGTGGTGTTCGCATGATTGACATAACAAAACAGATATTGAGTTTCCGTTTAAGATGGCTTGGTAGGGTACTTGATGATACCCAAGGCCCTTGGAAAGATATGTGTAACTATTGGTTCAATTGTATAGGTAGTATACACCTTTTGTTGAACTGTAATTATGACCCAAAATTAATAGATCTTCAAAAATCATGTCTTCCAATCTTTTACTTAGAAATTTTACAAGCATGGAATTACATGAAAGTATATACTAATGATGGAAATTTTACCTTACAGAATTTCCATAAGCAAATAATATGGCATAACAAATACATTCTTTTCAACTCAAAATCTCTATTTTATGAAGACTGGCTAAATAGTGGAATACTTTATGTAAAAAACATTTTTAAAGATGGTACTTTTTCACCAGTGAATGAAATCTTCCAACGCCTTGAAACAAGAAAAAGCAAGCAAAATCTAATATTTGATTATACGAAACTGAAAAAGGCGATCCCAAATATATGGCTGAATAATTTTACACACGAAAACGTTGATTTAAATCTTCGAACTCCCAATTTGTTTTTTGGAAAAGTGTCCATGGATATCAGTGATATTAAAAGTAAACGTTTTTACAATTTGATATCATTTAGACAGACATTTACAAACAGATGTTGCATTTATTGGGAAAATTCGATTCACACTGAAATGATTGTGTTCTGTATTTAATAGAAACTTAACATACATTAAAGATTTCAAATTACGAGAATTCAATTTCAAATTGTTTGTATAATATTTTGGCCTGTTAAAAATAACCTCTTTAAATGGGGTCTAGCAGACGATAAATGCTGCCCTCATTGTCATGTGAGAGAAGATATAATGCATGCGTTTATTGAATGTCAATTGATAGACATTCTTTGCTTACGTTAAAACGTTATAACAAACACGTTTGACATCAATATATCTTTTGACGTAAAATTTTATTGAAGATTGGTAATGCGGAAGAAGCAGACATTGTATTAACTGTCGCTTTTGGTGCATATACAAATGTTGATTTACGAAACAAATAGTGGAGTAGATGATAGTAAATTGTTAAAATACGGATGTCTATTTGAGAGAGAAATAAAAATAGAATAATAGTTAATAAGAAACTGAAACACCCGAAAAAGACTACCAGACGAAACTGTAAATGTTATATAATTGACGTTTGTTTATGATATAACACTTTGATTTTCATGTACATGAATTATGGTGAATTTTCAATAAATACCTCATTTGAGGTTCAACAAAAAAAAAAAATATGCACTATTTTTCTCATATCTTTCTGTTTTCTTTTATCCTTCCACAAGTTGTACGATAACCTCCCTTTCTGAGAAAGTAAACGTTGTCATATCAATTCTAGTTGTAAACTTAAGGGGAAGAGGGCGCGTATCACTCTACGCAAAGCGAACGCGGCCATAGACATTTTGTATTTTGCACAGTTTTTTCACTTTGTTTCTTGATTATGGCGAGCAACTACCTTTCAAAGAATGATCAACTTGAATAAGTACGCTAAGAGTCATAGGAATAACTTATTGCAGAGGAGCCTGGTCAGATTTGTCACGGACGGAACATTTTGCAATTTTCAAAGTTTGACAGCCCGTGAAAGTTTAATTATGAGAAATATTGAAATTTTCTGTGTTGGATAGTGAAGGGTACCACTGGATGTGCCAATGATGGCAAAATTTTTTGCCATGGATACTGCTAAGAATAGAATCCTAAAATGTTCAATGTCACGGACGGACGGGATAGAAATGGGTTTCCCGACTTCTCTTGACTATTTTGGCTTCTATCTAAAATAATTGCCAATGTTAAACAAATACATATTCATACAATAGCAAGTAATTTTACTTCTCTGCCATGTAAAAATCATTTTGATAAAAGCTCCAGTTTTTGATTGACGGCTAAAAACATTTGTCACGGACGGACATTTTCAGTGTCGCGGACGGACATTTGGTTGTCACGGACGGACATCATAGGAAACTGTTTGCAGAAAATAACTTTTCCGTCACAGAATATTAAATTCCACGGTAATACAATTACACAATCAAGCACGAAGTTTTAAAGTCAAATGCGGGATCCAGGGTCCTCCCCCGACCGCCACCGCACCGACCTCCCTCCCCCCCCCCCCCACCAAAAAAAAATATAAAAAAAATTAAAAAATAAACAATGAAATGAAAAAACCTCCGCTACCCAATGCTGGTTTATTTAAATAAGGATGACACATTTGGCGACAAAGGTGCATTCTATTTTTCAACCTACGCCCCCCCCCCCCGGAGTAATTTTCACTGATGTGACCTGAAATGTTTTATTGTATGTTTTTGCTTGTCCTGTAAATCGACTGTAATACAATTCGATAAATAATCAGAATGAAGGTTTGCAGATCAAACGTGGATCAAGGGTATCCTGGTGGCCACCTCACCCTCCCCCCCCCCAAAAAAAAAAATATAATAATTAATAATTAAAAAAATGGGCATGAGCCCTACCCAATATTTTTTTTTAGATAAGGATACATATTTCACGGGCAGGTCTTTTTTTTTTTAATCTGCCACCCCCACCCCCTTCCCAAGAGCAGTGATGTGAACATTTTTAGTGTAATTTTTTACTGGCGTATCATGCAAAAACTTTAGGTGTCCAAAATCTAAAGTCTTTAAAAAAAATTGGGAAATCCTGGATTTGCGCCTGCATACATGTATTTCTGTGTTATTATAGAGAATTTTTGTGTGGCATTGGGGGGAGGTCGGGGTAATGTACAGGATTGGATCTTCATGCTGACTAATTTAATGAAATTAAGGTTTGAATTCAAGATAATCACTGATAATTGAAGAATGTAATTATATTTCACCAAAAATTAGTGCAGCATATTGCATTTAAGTACTAGATTTGTCCGTTCCGTGAATTTTGTCACGGAGCGACACAATAATTTCAATTGCATAATGAAATAAATGGCATCACAATTGATAAAAGTTATAATTCATACATAGCAAAGGTCTTATAATGGGGAGATAGCTCTTGCTGATTTTAATTTTCAAACAAGCAATAACAAAGGCAAAAATAACTTTTCTTCTGTGTTTTTTGACACGGACGGACATGTTTTTGGTCAAAATTTAATTTATCGCACAGGATTATTTCCCAAGTTTATAGATTTCCATTTTTTCTTGCTTTGTGTTAAGAAATACTTTCAAACTCTCTCTGTATCAATAAATGAAAAATTACAAATGTTGTAGATATTGAACTGAGACTTATTTTACTTTTCTAAAAAATAGTTCCGTCTCGTGACATTATTTTTTAGGCACCCCCGTTAGAAAAATTAATTATTTCAGGGCCTTTCGATCATTGGCTGTCTCTGAAAAATCATATTTTAAAACAATTGAGATGTTAGTCTAATATCCTGAAATACTTTCATCCCCTAAATCTTAATATGAATTTCACCCCAGTGCTCACTCTTAACTGACCAGGGCCTCAGAGGGATAAAAAGTCCTGTCACTTGTGTCGATTCGAAATCCTAGTAGATCAAATTCCTGTACAATATGCCATTTTGCTCTCAAAATAGCTCAATTACGCTGCATAGTCTCTCCTCGATTATCGGCATAATTATATTACACTCTAATGATCAAGCACGTTTTTAAAAGCTTGAATCTCAGCTTTCAAATATGGTACATTTCATTTCGATGGATTAAAAAAAAAGTCCTGCACTTTGAACATATGCACTAAACGAATCTTTACTCGATGGTCATATTTTCCGCATATCACATGCATATCGCATGTGGACGGCGTCTTCGCAAGATGTGAACAAGTATCCACTTATTTATATCAATAATCTTAGGAACATCAATCTATGTGAAAAAAGATTCTGATTACAACTTTAAGCACAATGTGTTATTGGCTTGGCCAAAATTGTCTTTTTCCCCAATCTGGTCTGAAGCATCTACCTACGAAAACTATGATAAAAGTTCAATTATTTATTTCATGTCCATGACTAATTCGCTCGAATGAGACTGACAATACCATTTTACCACAGGGAAGTTTTCTTAAGCGAGCTTTTGTACGCTAAGTAATAATTGCATGTAGTTCTCAATCGGTCGCTTCCCGCCGTTAGCGCGGGTTTTGTTGACATTAATGTAGAGCCGTATAATTTTCTGCGCCGCTCAGCTGTATTTCTCATGAATGTAATATTCCGTTTCCCCTCCTCAAATAATGGACGCGTCTTTATGTTAAGATTTAATGTCATACGTTAGATTTACATTTCACGTGGAGTAGAATTGATATGCAGTGCAAAGAGCGAAGAAAAAACTTTACCTTGTATTTCAGGCATATTTATACTTTTATCTATTTTTAAAATTCCTTCATAAAACGGATGACCAAATTCCAAAAAATGCGAGCACGAAGCGCGAGGGATAAATTTACATAAAATGATATAAATGATGTGCATTTTTTGAAATACATTTTTTTCTGACCTATAGGCCTAATTTGGCCTTTCGAACAGGATTGAACAGGGCAAGCGCGAAGCGCGAGCCGAAAATTGTCCGTTCAATAACATGGAGGCTGTGCATGTTAAGCACATTTGCTTTTTTAGATTCCTAAATAACAAGATGATGATCACCTTCCTTAAAAAAAACTGAATTGCGAGCATGTAGCCGACAGGAAAAACGCTTATTAAATGACTCATAATTTCATTTTTATTGTAATCTCTCCTGAAAACCAGGGATGGACG
>CALNVZ010003426.1:7864376-7908944 GCA_940671915.1 Paracentrotus lividus
TAAGACGTCAAACGTGGGTGCAAATTTACGTCATAAAGATGTCTTTTCCTGACGTCTTTATGACGTCTGACGTGATGTCTTTAAGACGTCTTTAAGACGTCACTCTGCTATCAGGGTAGTTGCATTATCTGTATGTGAATTCCATTTAATGAGCAAACTGTACAGACGCACACTTGATATACCCCGTAAAGTTTAAGATTTTGATTATAATGGCGTTCTCCTTCCTGTGACATGACTGTGTGAGTACTCTTTTTAATTCCTTATGTTTCAGTTCACAGATAGCGTTATTTTTATGCCTCCGCCACCGAAGGTGGTGCCGGAGGCATTATGTTTTCGGGTTGTCCGTCCGTCCGTCCGTACGTCCGTCCCGTTTTCGTTCTCGCGATAACTTAAGAACCGTTTGACGGATCACTTTCAAACTTGGATCATGATGTATGCATATGGTAGGGACAATGATCTGATTAGACTTTGGGGTCATTAGGTCAAAGGTCAAAGGTCACAGATGTCATTGTATACATGAAAATGGCACGTTCTTGCTGTAACTTCTGAACCATTTTATGGATCAACTTCAAACTTGGGTCATGTGGGAGGAAAGATGAACTGATTAGATTTTTGAGGTCAGGACATCAAAGGTCACTGGTTATTTATGTAAATGACTCGTTTGTGCAATTTCTGAAGGACCTTTGACAGATCAACTTAAACATGTTTATCCTTTTTATTACATCAGTAGCCATCCTTCCTGAGTTGGAAATAATTCTGATGATACAACTTTAATAGATTTGGGGTCAATATCTCAAAGATGTCATGGTATAAATGGATGTAAAATACTCAACATGCGCATGCCTTTTTTTTTCGATGTGGCAATACGGAGGCATGCCTTCCGACCGTGCGCGGTCGAAGATTCATCTAGTTTTCACATAGATTAATGCTATAATCACCAAAGCGAAAAATTATGTCTAGCCAAATCAATTTATAAACTGTGAGTATTTACAACGATAGTAACAATCACATTAAATTATGAAAAATGCAATTTAATTCTAATAATATATATAGGCACCACTTTTCTTTTAGATTACTATATCTGAAAGAAAAGAATCTTGGATTAGAGGCATGACTTTGGGATTCTGAAGTGGCTGTCAAGGACAAAGTATATACGCCGAAAATTCAAAAGCAGGTAGGCCTACAACAGAAAGTCATGATGATGCAAGCCACGGCGGCGACCCCTGGGCCCCGTGCCCCCATTATTTGATAATTGCCATAATGTTAACTAATTGTGCCTCCTGTCTTCTGATTTATATCAACATAATAAAATGTCTTCTTTTTTTTCCCTCAAATTCTTGTGACAAAATGCATGTTTTTAATCGTATCTTTATAATGTCTTTTAATATTTCAGATTTGACGTCTCTGACAAGCTGGTGAAGCCATATCAACCTCTTCCGTCATGCTAGTCTGTCAAGACAGCAGCAAGAACATCGCGGCAGAAAAGCGCGACGGAATAGCTTTTACACCATGACCGACTAGCTGTAAAGCTAGTCATGCTCAAAAGCTCGTCAGTCTGGGCATCACTACGACTAGCTTTTATGCTAGTCCGTCAAACTAGTCGGTCACGACGGACGAGCTTTAAAATTAGTCTGTCGTGACTGACTAGCTTTCTGGAAAGCTAGTCCGTCGTGACCGACGAGCATTAAAACTAGTCCGTCAAGACGGACTAACTTGACGGCCTAGCTTTCAAGCTAGTCCGTAGAGACGGACGAGTTTTAAAGCTAGTCCGTAATAACCGGGTTGTGTTGAAGGAAAGCTAGTCCATCGTGACCGACTAGTCAGTCTGAGCATCACTACGACTAGCTTTAAAGCTAGTCGGTCTACCCGTTTAGGTTTTCAGTGTAGCTGTACAGGCTGTATAAAAAAATGGTAAAACTGGGGGAAAATAATAAAGTTATGACATTTTCCCGAAGGATATGTGTATGTGGTACACTGTTAAAGCTAATATATTTTTCGTGTTTATACCCTTTATTTTGCATAATTTGCTTGTGTAAAACAAAACTCTTTTTTTTTTGCGACGAGAAGAGAATGGAAATTATACGCAAATCTCTTCTTCCGGAGAGCAGTGTTCATGGCAATTATGTGTGAAACCTACACAAAGCAATAGAAAAGCAAGGTAGATTTTTCTTCATAATTGTAGAAAACTGGTCATATCTCAATATCGACAGCACCTAGTGAGATTTTTTATTTAATAAATGTTTAATATAGAGAAAATGCAATAATAGACGGGGTACATTTTAAGCTTAGCATATAACACATGTTTGATGGCAACATCAAAGTATCATCTCCAAGAATGTACTGTTGGTAAGTGAGAAAAAAAAACGTTAACCGTCTAAAATAAAGCGCATCATATTATGGTAGGTCTAGTCATAAAATAAAGGAAATATCAATGTAAGACATTTGTGTATAAGATGAAGAGATCTAGGAAAGTTTAAGTTTAATTGGAATTTGTATTTTCAAGTTTTTGAACACGTCTACTGATAAAAATGGGAGCGAAAGCCCCCAATTGTCCCAGCTCCCCGGCCCCTGCCTGAGGAAACATTAAAGGGGAATTGTCCCTTTGTAGATAGTTGGCTTACTGTGGATGCAGAAAAATAAAAAAAGCACATTAGTGAAGATTCGGTGAAAATCGGATAAATGATAAGAAAGTTATGAGTATTTGAATATTGAGATCTCTAATGATACAGGAAATCTCCCATTGGCAACGCGGTCACCATTTGTGATGTCACAATGTCACAAAGGGAGAACTCCCCATATGGTGTGCACAAAAACTATTCAAAATGTCTCTTTATTTTCATTCTAATGATAGAACAGCTTTTCTTTTCATGATATATTATGACTTTCATATATTTACAAGTCATCCCATAAAAAGATTTTTCATTCTCCCTTTAGAATCAAGAAAAAAGAGGATTTTAGTACAATGTGTACAATAGATATGGGAAAGATCTCCCTGCATTACATCACACATCATAGTCGCGTTGCCAATTGGATGATCTCCCTATCTTAAGTGATCTCAAAATCTAAAAATTCACATCTCTCTTATTCGTTGCCTGATTTTTCTGAAACTTTCCCAATATGTTTTAGGGGTTTGTCTCCATTCACTGAAGCTAAATTTCTCTGAGGGGATAATTCCCCTTTAAGGTCGTGTATTTTTTTCCCCTGGGGAAGGGGGAGGGGCTTGCATGCATGATAGGTCTGTCTATACATGTAGAGCCGTAACAAAGAATATAAGGGAATGAATCGGGAATGATGAATTTGATTTTTGAAAACAGGGGCCACTTACAACACAGTGCATGAAGCGCTGCCCCTTTTTTTCTACTTCTTTTTTTTTTTCACAATATATTAAAGTTTAATGTATATTGAATAGTTAAGATTACTTATTATCTTATTCTTAGTTCATACCAGTCTTATTTAGTTTTGATCTCGTCTCTCTTAGTAGGATGATCAATCTCAATCGACCCCTTTCACTCAGGCCCGTACATGTATTCTTAAAAGCCCCTTAACTTTAAGCCTAGCTTGTATACATCTGTGGTTTAACTATGGCGTGCTATAAGAGGGAATCAATCTGTCTATGTTGCATGTTCCTTTCACCTTTACTGAATTCTGGAATCGTGTTTTGATATTGTAAGGGAAACTTTTGTACTTTTCCCAAGCAGTTTTTAATAGTTTTATTCCCCAAAATTAGGCCTATGATGAATTGAATATCTACTTTTCGGAATTGATTCCCTTTTAGCAAGCCATATAGTTAAACCACCGATTTAAGCTGGGTTTATTGTTAGGCGGCTTTTGAGAATACGGGCCTCAGTCTTTAAATGCCTCTGTCCCCATGCCCTTCCTCTATTCCCTTCCTCTCTCTCTCTCTCTCTCTCTCTCTCTCTTTCTCTCTCTCTCTCTCTCTTTCTCATCACTCCCCTGAATTTTTTTTTAGTTAAAAACTGATTTAAAAGAAATCACCAATGCACAACTAATCGCTCATGAATTAAATGAATATTTCATCATTATACGACCAGATTTAGCCAGTAAGATAAAGAATGATGATACTGAAACTGATGCACTATGCTTTGTAACACCATCATTATTGGGTTGTCTTTTTGAACTTATGAATGCAACAGTAGATGATGTTTCAAAGGAATTAAGTAAATTATCTAATGATAAAGCAATGGGAAATGACCTTCTATCTTAGTATAAAGTTGATTAAACTAGCAATTGATTTCTTAAAAGAACCATTAACGCATATAATAAATCTTTCTATAAATTCATGATCTGTTCCAGACAATTGGAAAGTTGTACGTTATGTTAGATTTGAAAAAAGCTTTTGATACCGTAAATCATGATCTTCTACTTGAAAAATTGCAACTATATGGAATAGAAGAACGCCATCTACGATGGTTTGCTAGTTATCTGGAAGATAGGTTGCAAGCAACATGTGTTAATGGAAAATTATCTGTGGAATTCCTCAAGGGTCCATCATTGGCCCTCTCCTGTTTGTATTATATATAAAAAACCTACCCGAAGGACTTATTGTAAAACAAAATTATGCAGATAATATTGAGCTGTATTACTCTGGTAGTGATATTAATGTTTTAAAACAACAAATTAATGAAGACCTGGAATACGTAAGCAAATGGCTTGTCCAAAATAAATTGAGTCTAAATGTGAACAAAACGGAATATATAGTAATGGGTACTAAACAACGATTTAAAAAAAATAAGGATGAGGATGTTAATATGAATGTTAAAGGAATCCCGTTAAAACGAGTGCAATCATGCAAACATCTGGGAGTAATAATTGATGAAAGCCTCACTTGGCGTGATCACGTTCAATCACTGCAGAAGAAAGCTTATTCGGGATTACATATGCTAAAAACCATTAAAAATATAGTGAACAAGGACTCGTTGAAAATAATTTACAATGCACTTGTATCACCTCATCTAAATTATTGTAATGTTGTATGGGCAAACTGTGGAAAACGTTGTCAAACACCCTTCAAAGAATCGAAAACCGAGTTGCACGACTTATCAACAACACGTCATGGTTTTCATCAGGAAGTGAAAACCTTGAACTACTAAAATGGGACTCTCTAGCCAAACAAAGAGAAAAAGATACTGCAATACTGATGTATAAAGCTAACATGAACTTAGTGCCTCCTTTTATAAGCAAGAAATTTTCACACCGGTCACATATCTACAACACGAGACAGAGTAATTTATGTGTTGATAGACCGAGTCAGGGAAACGTACTTTTACGTACAGGGGTGCGAAAGGCATGGAACTCACTCACTGAAGACATTCACAGTTCTTCTAGTATTCACGAGTATTGGTATTTTCAAATCGAAACTCTTGACCAAGAATAACTATGCATAGACTATAGTCAATAACTGAGGGATGGTGAGGATATACTTAATTCTATTTTATCTCATTTTTTTACTCACACATTTTATTATCTGTGTATATATAAATTTGAAATTGTATTAATTACTGTGTGTTTTGATAGTACTCTTATTTGCCGAAATTCATCTTGACATTGCTTGCCGAATTCCTTTTATTACTCATAGATCCAAATGCATTTTACTCATTTTCTCAAATATAATTTGTGTTTTTCATTACCACTCAGGTTTCTTTCTTAACTATGTCATTTTTAGTTTATATATCTACCATGTTTACTATATTTATTCTAATCTTGCCGAATTTCATATCGGCATCGTATATATTTATTTTAAAATCCTAAATAAATTTGATATGTTACTTTTTTTTTTCATTATCACATTACATTTCTAAATCCCTTGTAATTATCATATTAAATTATTATCTTTAAGGGGATTCCAGTACACCCAGTGACAATCATTATTTTGTATCTTGAAATGAGCAATACCATACCAAATGGTACCCAAATCTCAAATCAACAGCTCTCCAATACATCTAATACCCGAATTTTGTATCTTTATTGATTATATTTTTGTCATTGTAAATTTAATTTATTTCTCTGATTTTTGCGGAACTTGCTCATTCTGTATTACCGTAATATTTTTATATCTCCATTTGATGTTATGTTTTAGTTTTATTGTTTTTGTGATTACTCTGTATTTTTATTGTATTTGTGAACGGCCCCATTGTAAAACAGCCAAAGCAGCTGAACTGAGTTTTTACCGTCAATAAATAAATGAATCAATCAATCAATCAATCAATTCATTTTATCTTCTGCCCTTCTTACATACTAATGAGGCCAGCGCCCAACGACCCCCCTTCCTTTTTTATTTTGGGAGTCGTTTTTTAAACCTCTCACTAAGCGTCCATATTAATATGGAAAAGTTTTATACTGCGCCCATGCCCACCCCCTGAAAAATGTTGGATCTTCCAGTGTTCTCCCCTCCCCTTCACTCCAGAGTGGGTAAATAGATCTACCCACTCTGCTTCACTCTCTGTCTGTACCTCTGTCTGTCTGCCTCTCTCTCTCTCTCTCTCTCTCTCTCTCTCTCTCTCTTTCTCTCTCTCTCTCTCTCTCTCTCTCTCTCTCTCGAATATTCTCAGACATTATTTTGTACAACATTGTGTACATTATCAAGAACCAGTTTCTGGTATACGAAATATCCGTATAATGTACATTATATGTAGGCCCTACAACAAAATTTTCATTAAAGATACATTGTATTGGTTTGATTCATTTATTTAACTTTAGTAAAATGAAAACAAAAGATATCAGTGTTCATGGTGCCTTTCTATAAAATAACAACTTTAATGAATAATATTTAACCTTCAATCCTCTTTTTTTAGTAAATATACCACCAATTCAAAACTAATAACATGCCTAAACTGAGATAAACAATTAACTTAATGATATGATGATTTATTTACAAACTTGCAAAACAACCGCATTATTCTAGAATTAGTCGTTTCCCAAAGTAAAAGCTTAAAGATATTATGCTAATTTGATTGAATAGGTTTATACATTGAAATGTTTCCATTCTTATTGTATCTTCGCATTGACCTGAAGCAGCAGGATACGGAAGAAGGTTTCAGGTAAATTTATACCCTGTCCGCACTATACATGTATGATCTTAAGTATATACATGTAGCCTGATACAAAAATAACTAATGTAATACAATAGCCTTTTTGCTTTTACAACTGATAATTTCCCTATATCCTGGACTTAATGTGTGTCATAATAGTTAGTTGTCTGATGTTTACTGCATCTATCATTATACAGTTGAAAATATGATTTGGTCTACACATCCGTCTCCAGTCTTATCATAACATGATGATAATCCGCAGCATTTATATTTTATTGTAGTGTACATTGTACTCCATTGGCGGCGATCCCGGGGGTCGGGGGACGTGTCCACCCCTCGCTTTTTTTCTGGGGGGATCGTCCACTCCCTCGATTTTTAAAGCTTAACATATTTTTATGTAGTGATTAGCTTGTGAAGCTAATAAAGAGGTAAAATGTATGTCAAATACAATGCTAAATGTTATTATAAGGCAAATTAAATTTTCGGCTCGCGCTTCCCGCTTGAAAACATTTGCATTAGTTTCTACATAATGTGCGACGTATGTGAATTTTAAGTGTATTATTTTTTCCCTTTCGGGTGTTTCCACGGTCCCCCCCCCCCCCCCCCCCCCAGTCGTGACATGAAATCACCGCGCTTGTTGTACTTTATATTTGTTGAAGACGTTCAAAGGCGCAGGTTCATCCATTTAATGAGCCTCATCTAGTTATTTACTACACAGTTGCTGAAATAATTTTGAAATAATAATAATAATAATTATAATAATAATAATAATAATAATAATTATAATAATAATTATAATACACATTACAGTATGTCGGTTACTTCCAGTATAACACAAGAATGAGTGGCAAAATAAAGATTGTCGATAAGATCATTTGACTCACGTACAATAAAAAGAATATCCATGTGATATCTTAACCATCAGACATTACAAATAACAGCTAAAATGATGACGATCAAAATATCCTTTGCAATAAATTTACAATTCAATTCAATTCATTTCAATTTAAAGATGTTTTATTTCCAAATCGTTAAAAGAAATACATAAAGCATACATGTATAATATATAAAAAAATCCATAATCATTAATATTCATTAAAAAGGAAAAGGGAAACTTACAGAAAGCAAAGCTTGTAAAAATTGAATGTCCCGAAGTTCCCTTAATAATGAAGTTCCCTTAATAACGAAGTTCCCTTAAAGTGTGCATTCAGTGATTTCTGTTATCATATTATATATAACCACCAAGAGTAGAAGAGAAGAAAATTTACAGACATACCCAATCCTATTTCTGATGATGTTCATGAATCAGAAAAATGCAATAATCAATATAATCTTTAATATTGGGTAATACAAATAGTAATTCTAATAATATCTTCCAATAACAAATTATCGTATTTCTCTTTCGTTTATCCTATGAGTATTTTTCTAATCTCGCAGGTTTACCATGGATTTCATGAGGTGAAAACAAAATCTAATTGATGATTATTACAAGATGAAGGTCTATTTCTTTGAGACCTTTCTGGATGAAACAATCGAGATAAAAACATTTTCTTAAATGAGATTATGAGGCATCCATACATTAAAAATAATACATGTACAAATGAACCAAAATAGTTTAATCTAAAGATCGATATCATTAATACATGTATGACACTAAACACAACGACACTAAACAAACATACTATGTACAAATGTATATTAAACAAAATGTATGTACATTTGATACTAAAGTTGCATTGAAACCTTTTTTAATATACACAATTCCCTCAATCAACATCCATGTTAATGAGAGACACTAGCCCAGGTTTATCATCTCTATTTTATCATTTTGTTACAGATTTCTTCATTTCCATTTTGTTTGATAACCCGATGCATAAATTTGTCTTTACTTCTATGGTAATCTATACATGTACAGGTACATCAAGTTTAAGTGGTACTCAAAGCAATGTCATGTTGCATTCTAATTATTGATATACAATGTAACGAATATGAAGTAACTCAGTGGGGCCTCTTCAGGAAGAAACAAGAAACAACACAAAAGATATATTTTGTTTACTAGTTCTTAATGCATAAGCTTAATTTGTTTGCATATTGAGACATCATGAACTGAAAACCTAACCTCGTCCGTTAGTGGACGGACTAGCTTTAAAGCTAGTCAGTCAAGACGGACTAGTTTTAAAGCTAGTGTGTCATGATAGTCCGTCGAGACGGACTAGCTTACAGCTGAATCCAAATCTCTCAACTTGACGGACGAGCTTTAAAGCTAGCCGTCACACTTGATGTTAGTCCGTCGAAGCGACGGACGAGCTCTATAAAATTAGATAGGTAGCCTCAGTTTACCCATTAGAATGACCGACTAGGATTTGATACACATAGCTGAAATGTCGCTTACAATTGAAATGACTGACTAGCTTTTGAAATACACACAGATGCAATGTCAATTATTATCTCCATTGTAAATTTAGAGCGGCATGTTTCCGAACATAATCAAGTGAATACATTATTCTCAAACAAAGGTTGTTTTGACCTGACAATCTTAAAGCTTACGATACATAACATCAATCACGACAAGAATGCAATTCACGAGTAGGTTCAAACTTTTGTTCTCGATTCTTTAATTACAGGCTAATTGAATACCTCGTTACTATAGAACCCAAGAATCTGGTCTATTCTTATAGATTACTGGGGAATGCCCGGCTAAGCAACAGCAGTGAATACAAGGTGAATAGCATCGAGTGAATAACATGCGCATTGCAAAAAGGACATCATCTATTATTTGTATTATCTGTATGTGAATTCTATTTAATGAGCAAACTGTAAGGAAGCAGATCCGATATACCCCGTAAAACTGAAGATTTTGATGATAATGGCGATCTCCTTCATGTGATATGTGTGAGTACTCTTTTTTAATTCCTTATTTTTCAGTTCATAGATATCGTTATTTTTTCACATGGATTAATACTATAATCACCAACGCGAAACAAATTCTGTCTTGCCAAATTAATTTATAAATTGCGTGTGCGTTACTGACAACGATAATAGCAACATTAAATAATGAATTCAATTCTAATTCTAAGAATTATATGTGCCGCTATTTCTTTTAGATTACTATCTGAAATAACAGAATATTGGATTAGAGGCGCGATTGCGGGATTTCTGAGGTGGCTCTCAAGAAAAATATGCGTAGAAAATGCAAAAATAGGCAGGCCTACAACAAACAAGACAATGATGATGCAAGCCAATTGGCGGGGAAGCCCGGGGGACAGTGGGACCGTTTCACCCTCGATTTTTTTTCTGGGAGGATCGTCCCCCTTGATTTTTAAAGTGATCAGCTAGTGAAGCTAAATAAGAGGCAAAATGTATGTTGAATTTAATGCTAAATGCTATTTTAAGCCCCCCCCCCCCCCCCAGTCGTGACATCAAATCGCCGCACTGGAAGCAAGCATAATTATAAAGTGTAAATTCAAATGCATATTATTAGCGTTATGGATTGCATCTAACTTGTTTGTTTGGCCGGGCTTCAGTGTAATTATTTCACATTTGATTTTCCAAATTAAATCTCAACATCAAATTATTGATATTGTCACAATGTTAACTAATGTGCCTCCTCTACTAATCCGTTCTGATATCATCATAATAAAATGATTTTGGCTTGAATTCTTGAATTTTTGTGAAAAAAAAAATAATCGTATCTTGTAAATGTTTTCTCATATTTCAGATTTGATGTCTCTGACAAGCTGATGAAGCCATATTAAGCTATTTCGTATTGCTAGTCGGTCAAGACAGAAGTAAGAACATCGCGACAGACAAGCGCGACTGACTAGTTTTGACACCTTGACGGACTAGCTGTAAAGCTAGTCCTGCTCAAAAGCTCGTCAGTCTGGGCATCACTACGACTAGCTTTTATGCTAGTCCATCAAACTAGTCGGTCAAAACGGACTAGCTTTAAAACTAGTCTGTCATGACCGACTAGCATTAAAACTAGTCCGTCGTGACCGACTAACTTGACGGACTAGCTTTCAAGCTAGTCCGTAATAACCGGATTGTGTTGAAGGAAAACTAGTCCGTCGTGACCGACTAGCTTTAAAGCTAGTCAGTCTGGGCATCACTACGACTAGCTTTAAAGCTAGTCGGTCTACCCGTTTAGGTTTTCAGTGTGTCCTCTTGCGTATGTTCAAGTACTTTATCTCGAGCACTTCACCTCTCCCTTAAGACATGCAAAAGACATGAACATATCTACTGTCACACATTGCAATCTCACCAGTCGAGAACCTTCTCATCATGAAGTCGCTCCCATGCAGCTTAAAACCTTGAAGCACTGTCCTGACAAAGCGAAGGTCTTCTGTGTACAGTTCTACCGTTGCATAGCCTTGATTCACATATCCTATCAGGATGCTGTCATCTTCGAGAACTACTGGACATGGTTTGGACCCTTGAACTTCGACATCGTAGATGCACTTCAACTTGATTTCAGGCAGCCGTCTGACTACCTGAATGGAAGATTGGTAACCTAATACCAGGAGTGAATCATGGTTGGTGCGACATGCAACAATAGGTAAAGAGTAATAATCACAGGTAATAGGATCCAGTTTCTCACCATCTGATCGAAACAAAGTCAGGCGATCTATCTGAAGGCCGTCACGTTCAAATCCGAAAACGTCATTGTTACTGTTCGCTACAACAGTTACATGAAAATAAGATGATATTGATGATGTCTTCGTAAAGTCAGATGAGTAAAGGGTAATATTATTTGATTCTTGTATTGCACATCTACCATCTGGAAAAAAACTCAATGATCGAATATTTGTTTCAAGGAGCTCTTTGCCACATAGCCCATCAGCAGTAAACATGTCTATTCCTCCTATCTTGTAAGCAATTGCAATTTTACCATCCGCTCTGGAGGCCATGTCAGTTACTCTTGCACCCTTAAGGGAAAAGGAATTTTTCTTCTCCAAATGCCATTGCTTTTGCTTGAAAGTTGGTGACAAAGGTGTTGCTGAAGCTGCCTTCATAGGTCTATCCTCCACCGGTGTTTCCTCTCCTGGGAGTTTGATCTCTCCTAGTTTGAGTTCCCGTGGATCAAGGTGTCTGGTGAACTTGATACACTCAGCTCGTTCAGTAATGGCTCTTGGGTTTTCATTATGGCAACCAGCCCTTTCAACAAGCTCTCGCAACTCTTGACAAAGTCTTTGATGTACTACCAAAGATTCTCCCTCTAGAACTCCTGTAACTCCCTTGCCCATCAGATCACTTGCAGAACTAATTCCGTTGAGCAGTTTCAGGTCAGACTCCTTCATCTCCAGCAAATTCCCTGTCAGTTCCTCTTTAGACTTCTGTAGTTTCTGGAAAAGTTCATCTTTTTGTTTTGTCAGCTGCTCTACAGATTCATCAAATGTTTTGACGACATCAGCTTTCCTTTCATCTAAAATGGAACAAGTCTTTGAGTGCTCTCCTTCCACCAATTCAATACGGGCCTTGATCAATATTATCTTCTCCTCAGCTTCCTCCTTTAGCGCTTTAGATTCATCTTGAAGAGCTTTCTGGAACTCTGCTATCTCTTCGACTTCATGACCTGGCCCATTATGGTAGAGCATTCGACACCTGAAGCATATGGATACCTTGCAGGTTGAACAAGCCCATTCCATCTCTTCTTGAGGATGCTTCTTACAGAGCTGTTTCACTTTCACTTTTCCACTCTTAATGAACCTGCTGTCAACCACTTCATGACCCGCATGTGAATTCCACTTTCCATGAAATTCGAGACAACTGGTGCACATGTAAACTCCACACGTCTGACAATACGCTTGTGCTGGAGATGTCCGGTCATGATTGATAGCTGTGCACACCTTCTCTGCAGCTTTTATGTCTTCTACAAGAGTTTTGATAGGATAATTTGTCTTGAGTTTGGACACATCTCCACTTTCCACTTGTGTAGTCTGACGACAAACAGGACAGGTAATTTTGTCTTCTTTGATGCTAAAATCAAACAGATCATCCAGGCACTTCTTGCAGAATGTGTGCGTGCAGGAGAGTTGTTTAGGGTCGTTGTAGAGTTCCTGACAGATTGCACATTCAAGACTCTGAGCTGGAACTGAAGCCATTGTAGCTACGATGAATCACGTACTTGTCCTAAAATGATAAGATTAAAAACATACAGTAAAACCATTGCAAGCATCAAAATGTAGATTGTCGTTTTTATCATACACAACATACGGATAACTTTATATATTTCTTTATCTAATGCACCTGATCCATAAACCTGGATAATGGATCCATCCAAAATTTGTATGGGTATTTTTTATAGCAGCACTAAATATGACGTTACACCTTCCATTTTCATGTAAGGATTTTTTTTTTTTTTTTTTTTTTTTTATCATTCAGTTGTAATTTTGGGGCTCTTTCAACATGTTCAAATCCTGGTAAAAAAAACATGTTCAGTCATACGATGGCTCTAAATCGTCCTGTTTCCTTAATTCAACATATAATTCTCCTCAAAGACGCATGGCCGAAAACTAGACTTTGGGATTTTAAACATGCCTATTTGGAACGTTATCTAGTTGTTTGGCCTCATGTGGAAAACGCATGGCTAGATTTTATCCAAACTCAACAGGAATAAATTTGAAATTCGGGAAGTGTGAAGCAGATGACATAAGAGGCACTCAAAGTCAGAGGCAATTGACAACTTTGGTATAATTTCGTAGGGAACGACACGAATGTTATCAGGGGCAATTTATTTATTTTTTATATATATTTTTTTTTAAGCTTTTAAAATATTGCTTTAATTTAGCTATTCAAGAATACTTTGCAAAATAGATACTGTGGCAGATCCAGGCGGGGCACAGAAGACCCCCCCCGCCCCACATAATTTGAAAACCAGTATACTGGACAGGTCAAATCGGACAATTTCGGCCATGCACCCCTCCCCCCCCCCCCCCCCCCCAATCTTCAAATCATGCATCCACTATACTGTTAATGCAACGGTTCCCATAGTATAATTTATAATCTAAAATTTCAGATATCACGAGACACTCACTTTTTACTGGTGGCCAATTCATGAGTTTATGTAAAAACAGCCTTCTTCTTCCACCTGTGTATTAGATGCACCGATATTTAATCCAATTTTGCCACGCCCAGAGGGTAGGGTTCAGCATTTACCATCGAGGAAAAAAATATCAAATTCCAGTGTCCTTCCTGTTCCAAAATACAAGCAAACTGTTTTTGTGTATCAAGCAGTGGGCTCGCAAAATAGAGAAGTCTTCGTATGAAGTGTTCATCAAACGGTGATCAAACCGTCCAGTAACTTCCTTGTGTGGATAACTAACTCTGGGTGGGTATGATTGCGCAGTACAAAATAATGTGTTCTTATTATTATTATTACTATTATTATTATGTGCGACTGTCCGTTGTACTGGAAGTGCAATACATGTACAAAAAGTGACTTGCTCGGCAGTCGTATCACGCACCGAACAAAGTCCACGATTCAATACAGCGATGACAAAGTTAACCAACCGAGAAAACAAATATACAAAAAATGAACATTTCGACAATGCCTTGCATCCTTTATTATTGTGAAAATATGAATCAATGACGGGTTTTTCATGTTGTTAAGTAAGCCCTTGAAACCCGCCAATAATGGGCACAACCGATTGTACCTGTTCCACAGCTCAGTGGCGGATCCAGGATTTCATTAGGGGGGGGCAAAATTGGAATTTCAGATTTTGGTAAACCCAAATTTGTTTCCGTCACATCGGGCGAGCAAAAAGGTACATCAATGGTTTTTTTCACGTCGTGCTGGCAGCTTAATATAAGCGGGGGATGGGCCCTAGATCCGCGCTTGCAGCGTACAGACAGCTTTATTTAGAAATTGTACTTCGCATTTTTTTTTTTACTCCGTCCCAGGTTAGAAAAAAGACGAACGACAAACTGTGACCAGTCGTTTTGTTAAGACTAAAAACATTATATTTCAAATTGTGGGAAAGAATGAAAGATTAGACCTATATGAAATAAAAAAAAATATTATAAATGTGCAAATTACTTTATAAAATACATAACATACACTGCAAAAACGCCGGTGTCAAATGTGCTACACCAAGCTGGTGTTAAGCATGTGGTGTTACTTTCAGTGTTAGATTAACATCAATGGGTGTTACATGTTCAACACCAAGTTGGTGTTAAGCATTGTGGTGTTATTCTTATTGTAAGATTAACACAAGTGGGTGTCACAACGGGGCGGAAGTCAACACCTGATGTGGTGTCGGGTAGGGGAGACTGGGGATGGATGTTACAAAATTCACATTTTGGGCCAGATAATTCTAATGAAAGTAATCGCACACTCCATTTTGGGTCTGTAGTTAGCCTATTATGTTGGCTAAAACCTGAGGCACATAAATCTTGAAAACATGTCAATACAGCTTAATTAACGAAGACATTTTTTTTGTAACAACCTACACTGCAAAAACGCTGGTGTTAAATATGCAACACCATGCGGGTGTTAAATTTGTGGTGTTAGATTTCGGAATTAGAATGCTATCTCTCTAACACCACTTGGTGTTAAGAAAAATTCTGAAAAAGCACTTTGTTGAAATTTTTGCAGGTAAAAGTCATATCATTTGATATATATCAATTATAAATATCATAAACACAAATATAGCAGCAAATTTAGCTTTAGTTTATGAAGTTAACTGAATATTTTTTAACACCAAAAGCTGGTGTTATTTAACACCAGCCCTGGTATCTATATCCGACCACACCGATTGGTGTTAAATTAACACCAACAAGAATAAAATCAACCACTCACTAGCGTAAATTCGCTCGGCCTATCTATTCATCAGTGGGATGACGCTTTGTATTTTTACGTAATTTCCCCAGATGAATAGCATTCTATACGGATTACGCCAGTGAAATCAACACCCACTGGTATCAAATTCGAAATTAACACTATGAAAAGTGTCAAATTAACACCAGAATGTGGTGTTAAAATAACACCAAATAGTTTTATTAATGTATTTCTAACACCCAAACTGGTGTTAATATAACACCAGTTGGTGTGGTCGGATATAGATTCCGGGCCGGTGTTAGATTTAACACCCGTGGTGTTAAATTTAACACCCCAGTTTTTGCAGTGTACCCCGTGTACGGGGTAAGTTGTTACACCATACGGGGTAAATTGTTACTATATGTAAACAAACGGCAATTTGTTACAATATGTAAATCTCTTATACCATCCTTTTTTTTCAACTTTCCAGTTTCTTGGTATCGTTAACAGTAGATCAAGTAGAGCTCTAGAATAGACCAAAGTAATAATAGAAATATCAAAATATTAACTCCTGAAAATTGAAACAAAATTACTTTACATGTGTAATGTAATTGGGGTAGGTTGTTACATCGACATGGGGTAGGTTGTTGTAACAACCTACCCTATGGGTGATTTAAAACATAAAATTAACTGTAGCAAAGCCATTAGGCAGAATAACAGGGCATGGCTCAGGGGTATAATAGTGACAAACATGTACTATATTTACAATACCACACTATCATCATGTACCTTTTGTTGTGAGAACTATTACAAATTTTTATTTTTGTCAAAAATGCACTTGGAACTGTACCTACCTACCTACCAGGTCGGCTAGACTGCCGAGACCTAGTACGAATCCTCCAGTTATCCCTGTTGTGCATGCAGTTCTTCAGCTCGTCTGTTCCAACTACCCCAGCATCCGATTTCATGATGTCTAGGTATGTCTTGCGTTTTCTACCACGCCCCCGACGTCCATGCGTGGGCTCCCAAAGGATGAGACTGCTGGCGGCCAACTCTGGAACTGTAAAAATGGTTTTTGTTGATTTACTTTTTAATAAAACAACGGAGATATCTCACGACCGGCAGTTCATCACAGCTATGTGTAGGCTGTGTATAGATGTCAGTTAGCACGAACTCTCTTGTTCCAACTTTGCACACTGAGAACTGTAACAACTGATCCGTGTAACTTCCATCCCCGGTCTCCCCTACACTCTAAAAACTGAAGTGCTAATTTATGGGTGCTCGTATAGTGACTGCACTTGAAGTGCTAAATCAGCGCCTGAAGTGCTGTTTTAGCATTTATCCAAGTGCAAATTTATCAACAAAAAATGTTTAATGTCGGTATGGTATTCGAACCGGGTTCACTTAGACATAGAATAGTACCGCTGACGTTACCAATAGACCAACGGAGATCTCCCTAACTTATAACTAATAGTAGATAAAGGCAACTTTGAAGAAAGTTTATCATGAAACAATATGATCTGCTAGCAATCGTGAGTTGTGAATTGGTCTAACATGCTCGTAAGCGCTTGTCATCCAGGAAACCAGGTTCGAATCCCAACGAAGTCACGTCATTATTGCTGAAAGTCCAGCTCACGTGAACGTGCTAAACCCGGGGGAGGGGCACTCACCACGTGATGTGGTACTCAAGCGTGTCCCCAAAAAGCGTCGAAAAGGGTCTGTTTTCAGCCTTTCGACGGCGTCGACGTTTTCCTTAAAATAGGGGTGTTTTTTAATTTCAATCGCCATTTTCAGAAAAACAGGGATGTTTTCAGCAGAAATTGCTGTTGGAGTTCAAATTTTCACGGTGTTTACGCCATTTAAGGTATGTTTTTCCCAGTCAGAAGTCGAAAAGGGGTGCAAATTTGACTACATGCAATGAGACGTTTACGGTTTAGATTTAGGTTTGATTTATTTATGTAACTTTAGGAGTAAAATAAAAACAAAAGATATCACCGTTTTAGGTGCCTTTCTATAAAATAACAATTTTAATGAATAATATTTAACCTTCAATACTCTTCTTCTTTTTTAAAGTAAATATACCACCAATTCAAAACTAATAACATGCCTGAACCCAGATAAACAATTACCTTAATGATATGATGATTTTATTTACAAACTTGCAAAACAACTGCATTATTCTAGAATTATTCGTTTCCCAAAGTAAAAGCTTAAAGATATTAAAGCTGAATAAGTTTATACATTGATATATTTGATTTTTATTATATATATTTGCATTCACATGAAGCAGCACGATAACGGAAGAAGATTTCAGTTAAATCTATACCCTGTCCGCACTATACTTGTATTATCTTAAGTTTATAAAATGTATACTATTGATACAAACGCTACATGGCCATGTGTCATGAATTGGGTGCAAAATGCGTTACATGTCCAAACATTTGTAGAAATGAACATTGTCACAAACAAACAAACACCTCTAGTTTTTTTATTGTAAGTCAAACATGTATATATAAAAGTATACATATATTGAAAGCTGAGATGGTAAGGAAGATGGTTAACATATTATTTTGCCTGTACAGGGTGTGTCATGAAAGCTATACAAGGTGTTACAAGAAAATGGTTTAAAAAGTTTCACAATTTCAATGGCGACTAATTTCTTAATGTTTGCATTAAATGAAATAAATCAACTTAGACTGTGTCAATAAGACCCTATGCTTTTAAAAAATATAAACTTGCAATGCAAAATTATTCTTTCCAACCGTGCTACAGAGTGTATAAAAAAGAAGAAAATTGTTTAAAACTGGCAGAAATCCTGTCTTTTACATTTGAATTACAAATTCAACAAATATTATTACAGAAAATATGTTTCCACTTAATTGGGTATCTACGCACATGTAAAGAAAATGGGTGAAAAACACAATTATTGCTATAAAATGGCCTGTTGCAATTTTTGATGCCTGCAATGCATTGTCTATGAGCCGTGCATGCATGAAGTTTTTTTTTAATTGGTTAATTAATTGATTAAGTAACTTTTGAAATATCTATTTCACATTTATAAAAAAAATCAGATAAATTCCAAAGAGATTGATATATCACTCAACCTATAAGACCGATTGGATATAAATATATAATGCAACGAAGTATAAGAAAGTAACAAAAATGGGAATTCCCTATGCTTTAACACATGCCTCCACCGTAGGATCCTCCCCTCACTACCTAAAGGGCCTGTCCCACAGAAGGCGATCGTTGTGGCGACAACCTATGCATGTTAGAACCTGCCAGAATCGTGTCAGAATCGTAGGTGACCGAAGATCATCTACGTATCTACGACTCTGTCCACGATAGGCTACGACAAAGACTTGCTTCCACGCAAACAATAGGCTAACAAAAGTTGGTATCCGATAATACAATAGCCTCGACCTCCGCGCATCTCGCGGCTCGACTTCTCTTGTCGTAGCTGAAAATCAACTATAATATGAACTTGCGCACTGTGGCGATCCTTACGACTGACACAGGCGATCGAGTGTTTTCTACCTGATGGCGGCCTGTTGCCTTTAGGTTCGTGATAGTCCTCTCAGTCGCCCATCATAATTTGGGTCGTGAGAGATTTTTGAAAATTTCAAAAATCAGCGGCGACTGTGCATTATCTGAATGGGAGGCCGATCATGATTTTGGTGAATGTAGGTGGCGACAAAGGTCGTAGCGGCTTAAATTTCAATGGTCGTTAGGTTCAGCGATGCGTGCAACGTACGCTGGAGCGCGATAACCTACAACTGGCCACCGTTCCGCTGCGCTAAACAAATTCTATCTGGCGACAATCTACGATAACACCTTGTCGCGACAAGAGAAGACAGGCTACGGTCATTGACGTCAACCAAACTGACGCCGGCTATTGTTTAACTTGTTGAGAAACCAGCGGCGAACAAAATTTTGCTACGTATTTGTTGGCGACAGACGCGATAATTCACGATCTTATAGGCGATTGGACCTGCGCATGGTGGCGATGGGTACTAAAAAGTAGTTCGTAGGTTATCGCCACAACGATCGCCTTCTGTGGGACAGGCCCTTTAAGGGCCTGTCCCACAGAGGGAAATCGTTGTGGCGACAACCTATAAATGCTAGAACCTGCCAGAATCGTGTCAGAATCGTAGGTGACTGAAATATCCTGGGGCTCCATACAAAGGATATCTTGATGCGATGATTACATTTTGATGGTATTTATTCAAGTAACAAAACAACATTCGTCACATGGAAATGTATAGTGCAGTGTCTTCGAACTGGCAAACAACAAAGCAAATATATCCAATATATTACATCCCCCTTGTTTTAAAAGAAAAGGGCAATTTTTCTTAACATGTTAAATCCACCTGAATAATCAACTGACAGTAACTATTCTTCTGTTACATTTTTTCATCACATGATATTAAAACAAAATATGAGAATTGACTTTACATCATTCATATATCTGTATATGCATAATCTTTTGTATTCCTGTGAACTCTTGCTAAAAAGATTGAAATTACGTGACTCTTGCAGTAAATCAGTTGTTATTGTTAAAATGACACTCAAAATTTTTGATCTAATAATAACATAGCAAAATATGAAAAACTCAGAACTGAAAATCATGCATTTTTTGTTGTATCGCGCCTTCCATATGATCGTACTAGTAACGGGCATAATATCCTAGCTTTAACAACATCAATTGCATAACACACACATGTACAACATGTTGTGTCCCTTTTAACACAATATTATTCTAAAAGACAAACAACATTGTCTGTAATTCTGCAAACACTCATCTGGAATAAAACTGATATAAAACTAGTATCTCTGTACTTCAATGCACATGGTAGTTTTGCTTCCTTTTTTTCTTTCTTTCCAAAGATGTTATATATTAGTAGCTATTTTGGAGTAAGAATGGTACTTATGGTTAAAATCACATACATGTACAATACTAAACTGCAATAACCTTTTTGTTTCAGATCTATAATAATTGTGAAAAGATCATAACCAAATATCTCTATCATGAATGTACACAAGACTATAATATAGAGAACATATAAGATACAAATACAAATAACATGCACTTTGGATGTTACAACTTATATCTTTGCAAAATATAATACTGCAAAACTTGTAAGATTTACATGGTATACATAATATACATGTAAAAGGTTTTGAATTTGAAATGAACACACAAGAATAACATCATTTTGTGTCCACAGTTCAAGTTTACATGGTAAGTCTGTCTGGGGGTTTGATTACTCTTCCAGACCTTGTCATTCTATGATGAATGTTTTGTTCAACTCTGTCATTGCGAGGATTGTCATCGCGAAATTGCTGTTCGCGTGCTTGTTCGCGTTGCTGCGTTTCTGGAAGATTAGCGTAGTGAGGTGTTTCATCAAAGGTTACGTGTTTCTTCGCTGGTTCGATATTGCGAATATGTCGACGATTGCGACGTAGCTCGCGACCATTGGGAGTAACAACAACCTAAGAACGAGGCTCATCACAACACTCTTTGACTAGTGCTGGTGTCCAAGCATGCGTGCGTGCATACTGGATCATGACATGTTGTGAGGGTCTCAACGGCTTAAGATCATGTGCGTTTAGATCATGGTACGCTTTCTGTTGATCTTGTCGCTGTTGTAGACGCTGGTATGTGTTCTCTTTGCGTGATGACGTGTTGCGTATCACAAGTGGTAGATTGCTCTTGACCTTTCTACCATACAGTAGCTCTGCTGGACTAGGCAATTCACTGTCGATAGGCGTTGTGCGTAAACAGAGAAGTGCCATGTTGACGTTCTGCTTACTCGATTTCGCTTTCGCTAGTGTACGCTTGACGGTTTGTATCGCTCGCTCAACGAAACCATTTGACTGAGGAAAGTGAGGCGACGACGTAGTGTGCGTGAAACCCCAGTCATTAGCAAATTCCTTGTATGCTGAGGCAGCGAAATGAGGACCGTTATCGCTGATTATCTTCTCAGGTATACCATGCTCAGAGAAGATCTGTTGCATCGCTTCAATGACTGCTTTGCTGGTAACCTCAAGAGGCATTTTGCGAATGAATGGCGACTTGGAATAATAATCAGCAACGATGAGGTATTCGCGATTCTCGAAGTGAAACAAATCCGTTCCCAAGATTTGCCACGGGCGTGTTGGTATATCGTGAGGATTCAAACGCTCCTTTGGTTGTGATTTCTGATGTGATAGGCATGTATCACATTGACCTACAATGCTCTCGATATCACTATTGATATTCACCCAATAAACACAATCGCGTGCACGTAGCTTGGTTTTCGTGGAACCCTGGTGACCTTCATGCAACTTTCCTAACATATACTCATGCATTGACTTAGGTACTACAACACGAGGACCCTTCATTATGATTCCATCCTCAACAGACAGCTCATCGCGAAAAGACCAATAGGGTCTGAGCTGAGATGGAAGGTCCTTCATATGCTCTGGCCATCCTTGGCCTATGATACACTTCAACTGCGATAACGTCGAATCTGCGTCGGTTTCTCGCTTCACATCCGCGATTCGTTGCGCTGAGAACTGGACGAGATTGATCTGCATGTCGATAGTGATATGCGTGTTGTCATTCTCTGGAGATCGCGATAGACTATCTACGATTGGGACTTCCTTTCCAGGGCGATACACTACATATGAAAACGTGAACAATCAAAAAGGACAGTGTTATTTTATACCAAACACGCACAGTTCCACTACAGTGCACTAACGACCAGAAAGATCTACGGGAAATGTTGTACTGGGTAAGACTCTCTCTACGTCTGACCGTCGATATCGCGATAACAATGCCCTGAATAAAGACCGTGTAAAAGGAGAGTGCAAGCTGTGCAGTCAGGATCGAAGTATTTTTATCATGAATATTTTTTTTTATGATATCAAAAACGCGGGGGAAAATATGACCAATCACAAAGAAGTTAAAATCATTGGAAAGAGAAATTAATATATTTACTTCACTCAGCCGTAACTAGGAAATCGATGCGCCTGCTGAATTTTACAGAAAGCTTTTAGTGACTGCTGTTTGACCAAATATCATTTCACACAGAAAAACGACCCAAAATGACTAAAATGGGAGATTTTAAAGCTCAAAACGCGAGGTTAGGGGTAAAAAAATATTCTTCCCAAGGTTTTATCTTGTTTTATATACATTAACCCTCATAAAACCTGTGTAACTAAGTAAATGATCTCTCGATTTTTTTTATTCCAGTATATTCAACAAACTCCCGTTTTTCGGGCATTCCTTCCATTGACAATCGGTGCGTGAAAATGGTTTTCCTAGAAAGAAGCCCAAACGTTTTCATATGAGGTGAAGTCATACTGCTGGAGGCGTAGCAACATACCCTGTAAACGAGGCGGTGCTGAGGTTAGCGGCTTCTGGTGGATCATTTGCAACGGCTTGTGATCAGACTCTACTGTGAAGTGCTTACCGAAGACGTACGTGTGGAATCGCTCACATCCGAAGACGACCGCTAACATTTCACGTTCGATATTGGCGTATCGGGTCTCGGCATCGCTCAAAGCTTTTGAAGCATACGCTATGGGTTCTCCCTCTTGTAGGAGTGTAGCTCCTAGACCACGAGATGAGGCATCTACCTGCACAACAGTGTCTTTGCTGGGATCAAAGTATCGCAAGGTTGCGTTCTCACAAATCTGGTCGCGAATATCATCAATGGCTCGCTGATGGTTCTCGGACCATACGAACTCGCTATCTTTTCGAAGAAGCTCGCGAAGATCTGCTGTGCGGCTAGACAAGTTGGGAATGAATGGGCTTAAGTAGGTTGCCATCCCCAAGAATTCTTGTGGTTGCGTCTTGTCACGTGGAGTTGGCATGGACTTGACTGCTCGAATCTTCGCAGGGTCTGGGTGAACACCATTCTCATCGTACACCATGCCAAAGAAGGCAATGCGCTGCTGGTTGATGGTGCACTTGCTGCTGTTGAACTTCAGGCCTGATTTAGCAGCGACTTCCATCAACGCGTGTAGATTCCTGTCATGCGCTTGCTGAGAGTCCCCGTAGACGATGATGTCGTCTGCGATACCTATGGCACCTGGACACTGCTCAAGGATCTGATCCATCCTGTGTTGGAACACGTCCTGGCTCATCACGAGACCGAATGGCATACGCTTGTAGCAATAGCGACCGAATGGGCTATTGAAGGTGGTCAGCAGTTGACTCTCTGCGTCTAGATGCACGGACCAGTATCCATGTTTGGCGTCGAGTTTGCTAAAGACCTTGGCGCCAGTTAGCTTGTGAGTTATCTCCTGCACAGTTGGTGTTTTGTGGTGACATCTCTTAATCACCTTGTTAAGGTCTTTCGGGTCCAGGCAGACGCGAAGTTGACCGTTGGCCTTGCGTGAGACAGCAAGACTGCTCACCCAGTCGGTTGGCTCGGTGACGCGACGGATGACACCCTCCGCTTCCATATCGTTGAGAGCAGCTTTCAGTTCGTCCCGGATATGAATCGAGCACTTCCTTGGAGCATGCACGACAGGTTGGGCACCTTCTTGCACTACGATCTTGTAGTCACCTGCAAAGTCTCCAATTGCATCAAACTGGTGTGGGTATTGTAACTTCAAGTCTGCAATGGAGGCTACAGTGTTGCTCCTTGAATCGTCGACAGCAAACGTGAGCTCCACCAACTTCAATCGCTGTGAAGTGCGTAGGCCTAGAAGTGCGGGTCTGCTGGTGTCACAAATGTGAAAGTCCACGTCTATCCATCCGCCGTTCCCATGGCGACATGGAAGTGTAACCACACCGTAGTGCTTAATCTGGGTCTCATTGTAGACTGAGAGAATGCTACTGTTATCTTTCAGATCGCCCTTGCGAGGAAAACCATCTGCGTCGAGGCGTGAAGGATACATGCGGCGATAGACACGTAATGGAATAGTGTTCGGTGCTGAGCCGGTGTCAATCTTCACAAGAAGATTGATAATACGCCGCTCTTCATCAAGCCTGAGCTGTACGCGTGTGAATGCGTCATCCTTGCCTTCATGATGATCGACAGCATCTATCGATGTAAATATTGCATTCAGCGATAATTGCTCAAAGTTCTCGCTAGTAGCTTCAGTGTTGCATGTGGGTGTGCGTGTATCTGTGAAGTGCACATCGCGACTGGAGTTTCTCTGTTTCCCTTGCTTTCGTGAACTGGAACGCGTTTGACGACGTCCACGATTACGACCTTTAGGATCACGCTGTTCCTGTCGACCGCGAGATGCCTGATCGGTTTTCTTGGAACGACACATCTTAGCCCAGTGGTGCCTCTTTCCACAGTTGTTGCATGTAGTGTTGTATGCTGGGCAAGATTCCCGTGATGTGAAGGAATGTTTCCTCCCACAATTCCTACATTCCTGCCTGTGTTGGATGGCATCTACTGAGCATTGAGCACGTACACCTGCAAGTTGCTGCATATGAGAGATTGAAGCTTCGTGCGTACGTGCATAGTCAAGGCACTGCTGCATTGTGAGCTAGGGCTGTCCCACAGAGGGAAATCGTTGTGGCGAAAACCTATAAATGCTAGAACCTCCAGAATCGTGTCAGAATCGTAAGTGACTGAAATATTCCTGGGGCTCCATACAAAGGATATCTTGATGCGATGATTACATTTTGATGGTATTTATTCAAGTAACAAAACAACATTCGTCACATGAAATGATAGTGCAGTGTCTTCGAACTGGCAAACAACAAAGCAAATATATCCAATATATTACATCCCCTTGTTTTAAAAGAAAAGGGCAATTTTCTTACATGTTAAATCCACCTGAATAATCAACTGACAGTAACTATTCTTCTGTTAACATTTTTTCATCACATGATATTAAACAAATATGAGAATTGACTTTAACATCATTCATATATCTGTATATGCATAATCTTTTGTATTCTTGAACTCTGCTAAAAAATTGAAATTACGTGACTCTTGCAGTAAATCAGTTGTTATTGTTAAAATGACACTCAAAATTTTGATCTAATAATAACATAGCAAAATATGAAAAACTCAGAACTGAAAATCATGCATTTTTTGTTGTATCGCGCCTTCCTATGTATCGTACTAGTAACGGGCATAATATCCTAGCTTAACAACATCAATTGCATAACAACACATGTACAACATGTGTGTCCCTTTAACACAATATTATTCTAAAAGACAAACAACATTGTCTGTAATTCTGCAAACACCATCTGGAATAAAACTGATTATAAAACTAGTATCTCTCTGTACTAATGCACATGGTAGTTTGCTTCCTTTTTTCTTTCTTTCCAAAGATGTTATATATTAGTAGCTATTTTGGAGTAAGAATGGTACTTATGGTAAATCACATACATGTACAATACTAAACGCAATAACCTTTTTGTTTCAGATCTATAATAATTGTGAAAAGATCATAACCAAATATCTCTATCATGATGTACACAAGACTATAATATAGAGAACATATAAGATACAAATACATAATAACATGCACTTTGGATGTTACAACTTATATCTTGCAAAATATAATACTGCAAACTTGTAAGATTACATGGTATACATAATATACATGTAAAGGTTTTGAATTTGAAAGAACACACAAGAATAACATCATTTTGTGTCCACAGTCAAAGTTACATGGTAAGTCTGTCTGGGGTTTGATTACTCTTCCAGACCTTGTCATTCTATGATGAATGTTTTGTTCACTCTGTCATTGCGAGGATTTCATCGCGAAATTGCTGTTCGCGTGCTTGTTCGCTGTTGCTGCGTTTCTGGAAGATTAGCGTAGTGAGGTGTTTCATCAAAGGTTAGTGTTTCTTCGCTGGTTCGATATTGCGAATATGTCGACGATTGCGACACGTAGCTCGCGACCATTGGAGTAACAACAACCTAAGAACGAGGCTCATCACAACACTCTTTGACCTAGTGCTGGTGTCCAAGCATGCGTGCGTGCATACTGGATCATACATGTTGTGAGGGTCTCAACGGCTTAAGATCAATGTGCGTTTAGATCATGGTACGCTTCTGTTGATCTTGTCGCTGTTGTAGACGCTGGTATGTGTTCTCTTTGCGTGATGACGTGTTGCGTATCACAAATGTAGATTGCTCTTGACCTTTCTACCATACAGTAGCTCTGCTGACTAGGCAATTCACTTGTCGATAGGCGTTGTGCGTAAACAGAGAAGTGCCATGTTGACGTTCTGCTTACTCGATTTCGCTTCGCTAGTGTACGCTTGACGGTTTGTATCGCTCGCTCAACGAAACCATTTGACTGAGGAAAGTGAGGCGACGACGTAGTGTGCGTGAAACCCAGTCATTAGCAAATTCCTTGTATGCTGAGGCAGCGAAATGAGGACCGTTATCGGATTATCTTCTCAGGTATACCATGCTCAAAGAAGACTTGTTGCACGCTTCAATGACTGCTTTGCTGGTAACCTCAAGAGCATTTTGCGAATGAATGGCGACTTGGAATAATAATCAGCAACGATGAGGTATTCGCGATTCTCGAAGTGAAACAAATCCGTTCCCAAGATTTGCCACGGGCGTGTTGGTATATCGTGAGGATTCAAACGCTCCTTTGGTTGTGATTCTGATGTGATAGGCATGTATCACATTGACCTACAATGCTCTCGATATCACTATTGATATTCACCCAATAAACACAATCGCGTGCACGTAGCTTGGTTTTCTGGAACTCGGTGACCTCATGCAACTTTCCTAACAATACTCATGCATTGACTTAGGTACTACAACACGAGGACCCTTCATTATGATTCCATCCTCAACAGACAGCTCATCGCGAAAAGACCAATAGGGTCTGAGCTGAGATGGAAGGTCCTTCATATGCTCTGGCCATCCTTGGCCTATGATACACTTCAACTGCGATAACGTCGAATCTGCGTCGGTTTCTCGCTTCAAATCCGCGATTCGTTGCGCTGAGAACTGGACGAGATTGATCTGCATGTCGATAGTGATAGCGTGTTCATTCTCTGGAGATCGCGATAGACTATCTACGATTGGGACTTCCTTTCCAGGGCGATACACTACATATGAAAACGTGAACAATCAAAAAGGACAGTGTTATTTATATCAAACACGCACAGTTCCACTACAGTGCACTAACGACCAGAAAGAATCTTACGGGAAATGTTGTACTGGGTAAGACTCTCCTACGTCTGACCGTCGATATCGCGATAACAATGCCCTGAAT
The DNA here is from genome assembly GCA_940671915.1 of Paracentrotus lividus. Lineage (NCBI taxonomy): Eukaryota > Metazoa > Echinodermata > Echinoidea > Camarodonta > Echinidae > Paracentrotus > Paracentrotus lividus. Next base: position 7,892,391 of record CALNVZ010003426.1, read on the forward strand.
AAAACCGTGTAAAAGGAAGTGCAAGCTGTGCAGTCAGGATCGAAGTATTTTTATCATGAATATTTTTTTTATGATATCAAAAACGCGGGGGAAAATATGACCAATCACAAAGAAGTTAAAATCATTGGAAAGAGAAATTAATATATTTACTTCACTCAGCGTAACTAGGAAATCGATGCGTGCTGAATTTTACAGAAAGCTTTTAGTGACTGCTGTTTGACCAAATATCATTTCACACAGAAAAACGACCCAAAATGACTAAAATGGGAGATTTTAAAGCTCAAAACGCGAGGTTAGGGTAAAAAAATATTCTTCCAAGTTTTATCTTGTTTTATATACATTACCCTCATAAAACCTGTGTAACTAAGTAAATGATCTCTCGATTTTTTTTATTCCAGTATATTCAACAAAACTCCCGTTTTTCGGGCATTCCTTCCATTGACAATCGGTGCGTGAAAATGGTTTTCCTAGAAAGAAGCCCAAACGTTTTCATATGAGGTGAAGTCATACTGCTGGAGGCGTAGCAACATACCCTGTAAACGAGGCGGTGCTGAGGTTAGCGGCTTCTGGTGATCATTTGCAACGGCTTGTGATCAGACTCTACTGTGAAGTGCTTACCGAAGACGTTGAGAAACCAGCGGCGAACAGAATTTTGCTACGTATTTGTTGGCGACAGACGCGATAATTCACGATCTTATAGGCGATTGGACCTGCGTATGGTGGCTATGGGTACTTAAAAGTAGTTCGTAGGTTGTCGCAACAGCGATCGCCTTATGTGGGACAGGCCCTTTACCCCACTCAAATTATCTTTGTATTAAAACTATGAGCAGGACAAAGCTGAAACTTCACAGACAAGTAGCCTGATAAATTATCTACAATATGCGTCATTGTACAGCTCATGACTGTACTTTGTTTTCATGCTATGCGAAAAAATGTGCAAAATTTTCCTCCAAAATGTAACGCCTCCACCCTTTTATACTATACCCCAACATGTGACAGATGACCATATACAAATATAAGTAATGTAAAACAACAGCCTTCTGATTATACAACGGATAATTTCCCTACATTGTGGACTTTTATAATGTTTGCTATAATAGTATTTGGTTGTTTGATGTTTACTGCATCTATCATTATACAGCTAAAAATATGATTTGGTCTACACATCCGTCTCCAGTCTTATCATAACATGATGATAATCCGCAGCATTTTGTTTTGTAGTGTATATTGTACTCCATTGGCGGCGATCCCGGGGGGGGGGGGACGGGGGACGTGTCCACCCCTCGCTTTTTTCTAGGAGGATCGTCCCTCCCCCCTCGATTTTTAAAGCTTAAGGACCATTCTTGGTCACGTGTGTGACCGAAATTATGCAAAATCTTGACTTTAATTGGCTATAACTCTAACAATTTTAAAAATATACTGATTTAATGTTGATATCATGCTAATATATTTGGTTGGCTATCATTTGTAAATATTTTTTGATATTTACAATATGCATGTTCAAGGTCAGAGGTCAAAAGAAGTGGGTCACGTGTGTGACTTCACAGAACGGCATGATTTTGAAAGTTCAATTTCATTTTGAAATTCCTGTGAGTTTTAAAATGATGAAATGTTCTTATTGCATTGAGATATGCATTATTGACCTGTTAACCAAAAAATACCACTGGATAGGAGTCATCTCTGAAATTTCTTTTTTTATCTACTATTTTACATCGTGATGTCGGGTCACGTGTGTGACATTTTAGTGGGTCACGTGTGTGACCTATGGCAAATTGTACAGAAAAATGAATATATTATGTATTATGCAATAAATTTACATTTTGAGCAATTACTATATCCGCTGTGGTAAAAATTTTATGAACTCAACCCTAGTCAGTCAATGGGGTGTTTTGGTAGCTGTCAAGACTGGGGGAGGGGCGGGTAGGGAGGGGGGCCATGATGCCCCCTATAAGATCTTGGCTGTTGATCGCGCGAGCGCGCCGAAAATTTACACGATGGTAGTGTGTGATGTAACTACATGAAAGCACTGTTAATTTTCCCATAATGATAATAATAATTTATTTTATATGAATTAATTATGCTAATTTACGCATTGGATGAAGTCATAATTTTTGTTCTTATTGACAAACTACAGCTTCTGGAATGCTGATTTTGTGTTTGCATAATCTTTATAGGATTCCTAACAATTGTACTTGAAAAAAAAATTGATATCGAACTAAATTCCTTGTGTATTTCATTGTTTTATGAATTTCTTATGTATTTCCTTGTTTTTTCGACCTTTTGTTTTGTTTGTTTGTTTGTTTGTTTGTTTGTTGCTTTTGTTGTTTTTTTTTCGCAAAAATTATTGCAGAACCATTTTGGAGCATAATAATGCTAAAATAAATTAATTTCAGCCAATGAAAGTGAAAATAATCAGAATTTACGACCGCCCCCACCCAGCAGGTCACGTGTGTGACCAATTTGTTTGCTAATTAACAATCAAATTAAAACTTGTCATGGATTCATATTTAGTGAGATGCAAGGTACATTAAATCTAGCTATGAAGAAATAATTATAATAATACCAGAGCCTTGGTTAAGACGGGGTATAAACTTTTTGTGTTTTCTGCTTACTTGTGTGTGACATTTTGAGGGCAATTAATTTCCAGGGTTGATTATCTTAATATAATCAATTTAACAACATTATTTTTGGGGGTTGGATTAAAAGGAATAGAGGTAAATAATAAGATAATGACAGTAATCAAAGCAAGGAAGTCAGCATATCCATTCCAGTCAGGGTTAATAAAATTATATTTTATTTACCGTTTTTCCATTTAATTATCATTTATGTTAATTTATGCAAATGAGAATGAACAATTGCAAAAAATCACGAAAAAACATCAGTTCATGAAACTTCAGACATTGCTTTATTTGAATATGCAGCTGAAAATCAAAAAGCAAAAATTTATTTGTCCCCAAAAGGTCCACTTTTCAAAGAATGGCCGAATAGCCTGGTCCCTTTTTTTAAGGCATGACCATAGTTGGTCACACACGTGACCCGTGGGTCACGTGTGTGACCAATTTCAAAGTTAATTAATAACTAAATTAAAAGCTATCATGGCTTCATATTTGGTGAGATGCAAGGCACATTATATCTAGCTTTGGAGAAAAAATTGTAATAATAATAGAACCATGGTTTTCGGGGGGCTTTAACTTTTCGTGTTTTTGGGTCACGTGTGTGACATTTGATGGCAATTAATTTCTTTAGTTAATTATCTTAAAACAATCAATTCAACACCATTATTTTTCACTTAAATTTAAAGGGATGAAGTTAAAAAAAGGGTATAATGACAATAATCAAAGTAAGGAGACCAGCATATACAATCAAGTCAGGGTCAAACAAATGATATTTTACGTACCATTTTTCTATTCAAATTTTTTGCATGTTAATTTATGCAAATGAGCATGAAAATTTTGTAAAATTAAGATAAAAAATGCATTTCATGAAACTTCAGACAATGCTCTATATGAATGTGCAGCTTAAAAACAAAAAGAACAAACTTTATTTTTTCCAAAAAGGGTTCACTTTTCAAAGAATCGCCCTAAACATATTTTTATGAAGTGATTAGCTTGCGAAGCTAATAAAGAGGTAAAATGTATGTCAAATACAATGCTAAATGTTATTACAAGGCAAATTAAATTTTCGGCTCGCACTTCGCGCTCGAAAACATTTGCATTAGTTTCTACATAATGTGCGAATTTTGATTGTATTATTTATTTCCCTTTCGGGTGTTTCCGCGGTTCCCCCCCCCCCCAGTCGTGACATGAAATCACCGCGCTTGTTGTACTTTATTTTTGTTGAAGACGTTCAAAGGCTCAGGTTCATCCATTTAATGAGCCTCGTCAAGTTTTTAACCACAAAACTGCTTAAATAATTTTAACATGAAAAATTAATCATTATAATACACATTACAGTATGTCGTGTCCCTCCAGTATAACACAAGAATGAGTGGCAAAATAAAGATTTTTGATAAGATCATTTGAATCACGTACAATAAAAAGATTATCCATGTGATATCTTAACCGTCAGACATTACAAATAACAGCCAAAATGATGAAGATCAAAATATCCTTTGCAATAAAAGTGTGCATTTAGTGATTTCTGTTATTATATTATAGAGTATGTGTCAAAAAAATGGTACAGTCGGGAGAAAAATATTTAGGTGTGAAATATTTTCAAATAATGTGTGTATGTGGTATCACAATAAAGCCAACTAATTTTCCTTGCTGATGCGCTTTGTTCTGTATAGTTTGCTTTCGTAAAACAACAGTTATGCTAAATTTTGTGCGACGAGGAACAAATCGAAATTGAGGACTTCATGGCGATTATGCGAAACCTATACACAAAGGCATGGGACGGCGTGCGAAAAAAAAAAAATTTCTTGATTGTAGAAAACTAGTCATATTTCAAAATTTACAGCACCAAATGTGATGAAAAAAATTCAGGTGAAAGCCTGATCCTCCTACTTTTTGAAAATACCAAACAATAGCAGGCTGTGATTAATCTTTATACTATAAAAAAAAATGTTTTCCACTTGTACCATTTTTATTTGACACAGACTGTATATAAACTCCAAGAAAAGAAGATCCACAGATATACGCAATCCTATTTCTGTTGACATTCACGAATATGAAAAATGCAGTAATTAATAGAATCTGTAAAAGTGGGCAATACAAAGAGTAAATATTATCATATCTTCCACGAACAAATTATAGTATTTCTCTTTCGTTTTTCTTTTGTGCATTTTTGTTTTTAATCTCACAGGTTTACCATGGATTTCATGAGGTGAAAACAAAATCTACTCGATGATAATTAAAAGATCTTTGAGATCTTTTCTGGATGAAACAATCATAAAAAGACTTTTCGTCAATGAGATTATGAAACATCCATGCATCAAAAATAATACATGCATAAATGAACCAAAATAGATAAATCAGAAGATCGATATCATCAATACATGTACGACACTTAACAAACGACACTAAACAAACATACTATGTACAAATGTATATTAAACAAAATGTATGTATATTTGATATTAAAGTTGTATTGGAACCCCCTTTTATACACGATCCCCTCTATCAACATTCATGTGTATGAGAGACACTAGCCCAGGTTTATCATATCTATTTCATAATCTTGTTAAAGATTTCTTCATTTCCATTTTGTTTGATAACCCAATGTTTAACTTTATCTTTACTTCTATGGTTATATATGCATGTACAGGTACATCAAGTCTAAGTGGTACTCAAAGCAATTCATGTTGCAGTCTAATTATTGATATACAATGTAACGAATATAAAGTAACTCAGTGGGGCCTCTTCAGGAAGAAACAAGAAACAACACAAAGGATATATTTTGTTTACTAGTTCTTAATGCATAAGCTTAATTTGCTTTCATATTGAGACATCATGTCCTCTTGCGTACATGTTCATGTACTTTATCTCTTGTATTTCACATCTCCCTTAAGACATGAAAAGACATGAACATATCTACTGTCGCACATTGCAATCTCACCAGTAGAAAACCTTTTCATCATGAAATCGCTCCCATGCACCTTAAAACCTTGAAGCACTGTCCTGACAAGGCGAAGGTCTTCTGTGTACAGTTCTACCGTTGCACAGCCATGATTCACATAGCCTATCAGGATGCAGTCATCTTCGAGGAATACTGGACATGGTTTGGAACCTTCAAATTTCACCTTGTAAATGCATTTCCATTCGCTGTCAAGCTGTTGTTCGACTACTTCAACGGATGATCCGTAACCTAATACCAAAATGATTCATGATTGGTACGAATTGCAACATTAGGGCAAGATAGGCCGTAAAATAAATGTTCCTCCATGGAAACTTGTTTCTGACCTTCGAATTTAAACCAAAAATGTTTGCTATCATATGCAAAAAGTTCAACAATGTCATTGGTACCGTTTCCTTCTACTACAACAGTTCCACTGTAAAACATCCATGATTGATTTGACAGAATTTCCTTAAACTGAGATGAGTATAGAGTAAGACCCACATATCCTATTACACATCTACCATCTGGTAAGAACTTCATAAACTGAATTTCATTTTCCCCTGCATCCTGTAGCTCTTTACTACACAGCCCATCAGTAGTAAACATGTCAACGCCTCTTTTCCGATAGGCAACTGCCATTTTACCATCTGGACTGGAGGCCATATAGTAGCTATACTAGCACCTCGAAGAGGAAATGAATTCATCTTCTTTAAATACCACTGCTTTTGCTTCAGGGTTGGTGTCAAAGGTGTTGGAATGTTTGCTGATTCCGCCTTTATATCTCCTCCTGTAAGGTTGATCTCTCCAAGTTTGAGTTGCTTTGGATCAAGGTGTCTGGTGAACTTGATACACTCAGCTCGTTCAGTAATGGCCGTTGGGTTTTCATCATGGCAACCAGCCCTTCCAACAAGCTCTCGCAACTCTTGACAAAGTCTTTGATGTACAACCAAAGATTCTCCCTCTAGAACTCCTGTAACTCCTTTGCCCATCAGATCACATGCACAACTAATTCCATTGAGCAGTTTCATGTCAGACTCCTTTATCTCCAGCAAATACCCTGTCAGTTCCTCTTTCGACTTCTGTAGTGTCTGAAAGAGTTCGTCTGTTTGCTTTGTCAGCTGCTCTACAGATTCATCAAGTGTTTTGACAACATCAGCTTTCCTTTCATCTAAAATGGAGCAAGTCTTTATGCGCTCTCCTTCCGCCAATTCAATACGGGCTTTGATCAGCATCATCTTGTCCTCAGCTTCCTTCTTAAGGGCTATGGCTTCATCTTGAAGAGCTTTCTGGAACTCTGCAATCTCTTCCACTTCATGACCTGGCCCATTATGGTAGAGCATTCGACACCTGAAGCATATGGATACCTTGCAGGTTGAACAAGCCCACTCCATCTCTTCTTGAGGATGCTTCTTACAGAGCTTTTTCACCTTCACCTTTCCCTCCTTTATGGACTTGCTGTCAACTACTTCGTGTTTTGCATGTTGCTTCCACTTTCCATGAATATCTAAACAAGTACTACACATATACTACACTACAAATCGGACGCATCCGAGAATGAATCAACAATGGTACGCCAGGCTTCACGATCTGACATGAGAGTTGGTAACATGTGAACAAACTAATTGTATCCCTGAGCATATGTAAATCAACAAATTTAAAGTCGCCGTCCTCTGCCGTTCTGAGGAGGCTCGCAACAACAGTACATCGAAATATTCAACTTCTCACTGCGGAAAGACGTGACCAGCAAAATTAGCCACACTTACGTTTAATTACTGTGGTGGAGACGATAGGTGGAAGATCTCCATAAATTTCCTCTTTTGTTTTTTTCTCACATAACTAATATTTTTGTACCACATCATATAAAGTCGAGTATATGTTGCCATCTAGTCTGTCTTTTAAGGGACATTCTTGATTGTCCAGTTTCTGAGCCATACTAAAAGTGATACTTCTACACACATGCTCAAACAGGGAGAGTTTTTATTGACAGAGAGATATTTGATTCTCCAAATCCAAAATGCAGTGTTATTTAAAGCATTCCATGCATAGAGCTTTCTTGATAGAAAGCATTTTCTCGAGTCGCATGATGTACGAGCCTAAGTCTAAAATCATCCACTTCTTTAAGCTTGACCCTTTCCCTTGTCTGTAGTGATGCATGATCATGAGCTTTCATTAAATGCATGTACTCGGTCTTCTGGGAATCTCAAGATATGAGTCCAAACTGTGCAAGATGCATCCTCTACTGTAAGAAGCAGTTCTTGTGCTCCCTATCAAAAGAAGCGAGTATCAAATGCGATATATCATCAGCATAATCTAAATCAGTTATATATTTGTTACGGTGCCTATTGTGATATTTGTGCCAGCCTGTTCGTTACAGATCGATTGATACTTAGAATAACTACTACAGGTTAAAATTAGTCACAAGGTGTCATCCGAAAATTCCGGCACTACCCTTGTCAAATGTTCTGGTATGGATCATACCCCATATTGAATCACAGGGTTGTGGAAGATCTGTTAAACATGTAATTGACTCAATTAGAGATAGCTCATTACTCTTGGCTATGTCGCAAATTCCATCTCCTTGAAGAATTACAGAACTGATTCGTCTATACAAAATGTTACGCTGTCTCTATCACGGAGCAACAGAAAGTCGATTGTGTTAACGTACATTGACTATCGATTGTTTATTACTATTTGAGATCCAAATGAAGTACATTACTAGAACACCCAATTTATTTACAAAAGTCGTTACGCCGTACTATAAATTGCCTTTGTAAATAAGGAAGATAGATAAATACTTAGGCGCATAATATCTAGTTTATCAGAGCCTGACGTCGCGCGTAGTGATTGCCGCAACCGAACTATGGGAGGAGAGTGGATCCATTCCTTTGGCTTGAACCACCTTTGTTGTTCAATAATCATTTCGAATGACGCACTAGAATCACATTATGGAATCAAACGAGATCCATCTGTAAGAAAGCATCTTGTGAATTGATATTTATTGCTTAGCTGCAATTGGTTAGTGATAATGTATATCTTCTAATGACATGGTTGATGTGTAAAGATCTCCTTTCTTATGCGTATTTTGAGACGGTATAATCGGATGACAAAGAGCAAAGCTTGTGTGAAATTTTTATCGTTGAGTTCTACCACCATGGCTACTTCATGAAGTATTCAACTTGCAATGATAGTACTGAGATATGTGAGTGAGAGTTTCAGACGTGAAACCATAGATTGGCACTCTTTCAACTCATATAACGAGCAGGATGTTATCTGAGTGCCACATGACTTTGAGAACAGTGCCACCTGTTTCAAGAACATGCAAAAAGCTCTGCCATAGATAAGGCCCTGTTTTAATAGGGAGGGAGATCACTAACTTTGTGGTTGAAAAGGGGCTTCTGATCACTGTTCTGAACTGGTGGCCTAGAAGGTCCCTGAAGTGCTTATAGCCAATAACCCCTTTTTCTTCAGAAGTGTTACCTTTAATCATAGTAACTGGAAAAGATTTCTTATTTGTTATATCTTTCAGGAGATACCAAGCTCTGCATGTTTCTTATCAACGTGAAGACTTTCAAGATCTTCATTTTGTCTTTAATTCTTTTCTTTTCAAGGGCCATTGTATAGGCCTCATCATGTGCCTTTTAGCAGTTTTCAAGATCTTTTACTATTCGAGTAGCCTTGCGTGATATTTAGTTGAAGCCTTCTTAATATATCCTAGTGCGAGCTACATTTGCATCGTTGAGACCTCACTCATTTCTTACTTTTCTTTGGGAAATTGGAGTGCATCTCTTTATTGCATCAATGAGTTTATTGTATGCTTCCGATGTTCCTCACTCTGCATCTAATTCATCACAAAGTGTACAAAACCTATATATACAGCAACAGTGTATTGATCTTTCAATCATGATCATTTTGATTGCAATGAGCCCAATCAATACTCTTCATGGGTCTTAGATTGAGTTTACACTTTCGATAGCTTATTTGACATTTACATGATACAATTCGATGATCAGACCCAATCCCTTCAAAATGACTGATATGTCTTCTATCTATTCTTAACTGAATTGATCCACTTCCTTCTGACAAGATAAAATCAATTTGAGCAAGGTGACCATGCTGGTCGCTTTGGGTCCATAACCACCATTCGGGTTGGAACCTAGTATTAGTAGCAAGCATATTGTGTGCTCCATATAAGAACTTTGAGGAGCATTTCCATTCCTATTGCTTTTTGAAGAAATAGTGCCAGTGAACATTTGCGAAAAGTTGTGCATTAAATCCCCACCTATCATCACCAGATTATGTGCAGGCAGAGAGTATATAGCAGAAGAGAGTTCATCATAGAATTGAGCAACTTCCTCTTCATATAAACCCCACATATATAAACCCCACATATACACATATAAACCCCACATATTTGACAATAACCTACTGCAATAGACCTTTGTTCATGAACACTGGCTGTGCATACCTTCTCTGTGGCTTTTATGTCCTCTACAAGAGATTTGATAGGATAATTTGTTTGAAGTTTGGACAAATCTCCACTTTCCACCTGCGTAGTCTGACGACAAACAGGACAGGTAATTTTGTCTTCTTTGATGCTAAAATCAAACAGATCTTCCAGGCACTTCTTGCAGAATGTGTGCGTGCAGGAGAGCTGTTTGGGTTCGTTGTACAGTTCATGACAGATTGCACATTCAAGACTCTGAGCTGGGACTGAAGCCATAGTAGCCATGATGAATCACGTACTTGTCCTAAAAATGATAAGATTAAAAAACATACAGTAAAACAACTGCAAGAAATAATTGTGGAATGTTGTTTTTATCTTACACAGCATACGGATAACTTTATATATTTCTTTATACACTTTTAGGCCCTATAGGCATAAGGCACTTGATACATATTGCTGGATAATGGATCCATCCAAAATTTGTATGGGTATTTTTTATAGCAACACTAAATATGACGTTACTGATAAACATCTAATATTTTTCGATTTTTTTTTTTTTTTTTTCCACCTCCGATTTTGCATGTAAGCATTCTTTTTTTATTTAATTCAGTTGTAATTTGGGGGCCCTTTCAACATGTCCAAATCCTGGTTAGAAAAAGGTCTGTCATGCGATTGCTCTAAATTGTCTTGTTTCCTTAAGTTAACATATAATTCTCGTCAAAGACGCCTGGCCGAAAACTAAACATGCCTGTTTGCAACGTTATTGTTTGTCCTCATTTGAAAAACGCATGGCTAGATTTATATCTAAACTAAACAGGAATAAATTTCTCAAAGTCAGAGGCAACTGACAACTTTGGTATATTTCGCAGGGAATGGCACGAATGTACGAAAGACCATTAGTGCCACGGAGAAAAAAAAAACACACTTTCTAATAATCTGTTTAAACAGATTACGGTATTTCTACTAATCTGTTTAAACAGATTACGGTATTTCTACTAATCTGTTTAAACAGATTATAATCTGTTTTAAACAGATTACGGTATTTCTACTAATCTGTTTAAACAGATTACGGTATTTCTACTAATCTGTTTAAACAGATTATAATCTGTTTAAACAGATTACGGTATTTCTTCTAATCTGTTTAAACAGATTATAATCTGTTTAAACAGATTAGTAGAAATACCGTATAATCTGTTTAAACAGATTATAATCTGTAATAACAGATTACACGGTATTTCTACTAATCTGTTTAAACAGATTAGTAGAAATACCGTAATATCTGTAATAACAGATTACACGGTATTTCTACTAATCTGTTTAAACAGATTAGTAGAAATACCGTAATCTGTTTAAACAGATTATAATCTGTTTAAACAGATTGTAGAATACGCTAATGCATAGTTTATATTTTACGGGATTTAGAGAAAGTGTGTTCATTTTTTCTCGCGTGGCACTAATGTCCTTTCGTACGAATTGTATCAGGAAGACGGATATTTCTTTTTCCTTTCTTTTTTTCTGTTCGTTTTCAGCTTAAAAAATTGTCTTAATTCAGCTGTTCATAGAATTTCGCAATTAAGAAAGAAACTAGTGGCAGATTCGATGAACGGACTAAAGAAAAAAAGTTACCCTCCCACTAAGATGCTCCGCTCCCCACCCCCCCCCCGCATAATTTTGACAAACGACTAGTAGACTGACAGCGTCAAATCGCAGTTTTCGACCATGCCACCCTCCCCCCCCCCCACCCACACCCATCTATACAGATATCAACTGCACACCACTACTGTTAATTGCAAAGGTTCCCATTAAGTATAATATTTATAATCCTAAAAATTTCAGATATCATGAGGACACGCACTTTTTACTCGTGGCAACATCATTCTTGATTTTATGATAAAAACAGCCTTCTTTTACCACTGTGTGTTAGATGCAACCGATATTTAATCCAATTTTGCCCGCCCATTTAATGAGGTAGTGTTCAGCATTTCACGTCGATTAAAAAATGAGCAAATTCCAGTGTCCTTCCTGTTCCGATATCCAAGCAACTGTTTTGTGGTATCAAGTTGTGGGCTCAAAATTAGAGAAGTTTCTTCGTATTTAGTTAAATTATAAAGTGTTTCATCCAAAACCACTCGGCGATCAAACCGTCCAGTAACTTCCTTGTGTGGATAACTAACTCTGGGTGGCTATGAACTGCGCAGGTACAAAATAATGTCTTATCATTATTATTGTCGTTATATAATATTATGTGTCCGTTTTTGCAGGAAGTGCAAATACATGTACATGTATTGATCATGTGACTTGCTCGGCAGTCGTATCACGCTCGCGAACAAAGTCCACGATTCAATACAAAAGTTAACAATACGATTAACCAATCGAGATAACATTATACAAAAAATAAACATTTCGACAATGCTTTGCAATCCTTTATTATTGTCGTGAAATTATGAATCGATGACGGGTTTTGTATTTTGTAAAGTAAGCCCTTGAAACCCGCCAATTAATGAGCACAACCGATTGTACGTGTTTCCACAGCTCAGTGGCGGATCAAAGATTTCATTAGAGGGGGGGGGGCAAAATTGAATTTCAAATTTTGGTTAGACCCCAAAAAAAATCTTCCCAAGGTACGGGAGAGTGGGCTTAGTTGGACACACGGGGTTAGTTGAAACATTGTAATTTTTCATTAACGTCTTAAATATATTTATGCAAATCTACCCTCAGGTTGTTGCTATTAGCAACTGCCATCCACCACATCTTAGACAGCACGTATACTTCAAGCCTCATGAAGTTAGAAAACAATGTTTGTTTTTTCACCTCTGAGTAAATTTTGTCACTTTTACGAATGTTTTATCTATCTCAGAGAAGATCATAAATTAAGTTGGCCAGTTTTTGACTATAACAAATAGTTACCAAGCTACAAAACAAGGTTAAATATATGGCATATCGTTGTCCCTCTTTTGTGCTGTAAGCTTACAAATGTCAAATGGGACTGTGGGTTAGTTGGAACATTTTGAACGGGTTAGTTGGACATGTACTAAGTAAATAGGTTTCAACTGAAATAAAAATAAAAATCATATAATTCAGTGAAGTGAAAATGACCCACTCCACCCTCTCTTCAACGCCATGCCTGCAATTAGCGCTTAAGATCTAGGCACAGTTTCTTCATTCTATGTTCCCTTACCAAAGCCCCACAACGCGTAGGCTAGACCTTTGGTCAACCCGCCTTGCGTCTGCACCACACAGTGTCAAACACAGTCCAAAAGAGTCCCTCCCACCAGGATTCCGTGAACCTTGGCTTTCTGGCTGTGTTTAACCGCTTGCGAGCTGGAGTTGGCCGTTGCAAGGCTCTAATGGTCAAATGGGGCATCAACACTGAAGAGACAGCCTGTTGCGAATGCGGAGAGGAGGAGACATGAGTCACCTCCTACAATGCCCTCTTCTACCTTCCCCTGTTCCCAGCTGATCTTACTACCCTTTCGCCTAATGGATCGCCTGCGTTCAGTATCTAATGGGCAGAGTTTGAATCACATTCTAATTCACAAATAAACAAAAATTGAGAGAAAGGACTCGAGAAGAAGAAGAAGTGAGTGTTCCGAAATATTCCTATATATGTATATAAGTGCCACATTGGACAATTTTATTTTGGTTTTAAACAAAATATATTGCAGAATGCTACTTCACAGGACTTCAGAATATCTGTATGTGAGTGGATGCTATCAAGTGTAATAGAACGTGAAGTAAAAAAAAAAATGAACACCAATCTTTAATATTTTATTGAAAATCAATAAAGCAAGTAGCTGAACCATGAAATAATGTTGTAGGTAGTTTAAATATAATTCTAAAGATACCATGCACAATGTTTCAACTTACCCCATACCATGTTCAACTAACCCCGTGTGTGGGGTTAGTTGGAACACTTGACATGGTCTTGTTGAAAGATGAATTTTTTCCGGAACCATCACTACTTCAGAATTTATGGGTACATTTGTAGCATACAGATATACACTCAAGCTGATTGTTTTATTGTTTCTTGAAAATACAATCGCTTTTGTTTTACGGCCATTTTTGTGAAAAATGTTCCAACTAACCCCGCTCTCCCCTACATCTATTTTTTCACGTCGTGCTGGCCGCTCACGATAAGCAAGGGGGAAGGGGGCTGGATCCGCGCCTGCAGCTTACAGACATAGCTTTATTCAGAAATTTGTACTTCGCAATATTTTTTGTTTACTCCGTCGCAGATCAGCAAAATGCACGACCAATTGGGACCAGTCGTTTTGTTAAGTCTAAAACATTATATTTCATATTATAAACCTATACTTTGAGAAAGAATGAAAGATTAGACCTATATAAGATTTTTTTTTTAATATTACAAATCTGCAAATTAAAATACATAACATAATCGTTAAAGATGGTCAATTGAAAGGTAAAAAGTAAGTAAAAGTGGGGGAAAAAATATGCATGTACATGCATATCGAAAAGGCCATATAAAACTTTTATATTGGCATTAGCCAAATTAGATTTAAAATTTATCCCAGTTTGAATATTGTTAAAGGAACCGACAAGGGCCTTTTGGGAATTTGCTTCAGTGTGACAATCGCATAAACAAGAAGAGACAAAATTCAATAGGATGAGTCAAGGCACATTGTTTATATCAAGTTCACCCCTACTTGAAGTAGACCCTACTATATAATTGCACAATCGAAGGATCAACTCTAAAACAGTCCGCTTTTATAAAGTGAGAAGAAAATTATCCATAAAAACTGCAAAAAAAAAATGATAAGATAGACCTAGTAATAAAAGAAAAGGAAATCCAGATATATGATATTTTCGTACAAGTACGTATGTTTATCACCGAGTTAACTCTCAATTTGCTCAGTCCTGCTTATTAAAGTACACACAGTTCCAGAGTGCAAAACACAATGTGAAATCATTTTCACACTGTTAAAATGCACTAAATTAATAGTGTAGAAAGGATTTCCACTATGAATAAATTCACGATGTGAATCGTACAGCAAATATAGAAAACCACATACAGTTTGAATAATCCTGAAAGATAAGTTTGAGCATTTTAATATGAGAACGCACCCACACACACACATGCACGACTATAATATTGCAGATACATGTAGTTACGGCCATTTTATGCGAGCACGAAGGAGCGATCTTAAACATTTTTTGAACTATACAGAAAAATTTAAATGATAGCGATTCAGAGGGCATAATGTAGCCCATGGAGAACAAAGGGAGCGTATTAAAACTTTTCTGAGTCCATAAATATGTTGAAATCAATGGAAAGCCGAAAAGTTTTAAAGACTCTTCAATTTTGATCAATGCATTATTTGGGAGGGGTGATACTTTTCCCCTTAGTTAATAATTGGGGTATAGTTCTTACCTGGATTGCTTTTTCAATTGTCAAATAAATTATCGAAGCATCCCCCGCTTTTGTGTAATGCAATATACGGCACAGCTGTTCTATTTGTATAAGTCTATGCGAGTAAAATCAGCGACCGAGTGAGAAAATTTCGGATTTTTGAATGGTAGAATTTCGGATTTTAGACTGCAAAATAACTATTAGCATAATGTGATATCATAGAAATCTTTTGTATATATGAAAATAAAATTTTGTAATTGGTAGATTATGCACGAATTATGATTTTTATTTTCTATATCCCGAGATATTGGGGATGATTGTACACACCAGGCTCCTCCGAAATTATTGGGGGATGCATTTTTTTTCTCCTGGTACATGAAGTGAATATTTAGTTTGGGGCTGTTCGAACTTAATTTTAGCGTAATTAACACGTGTTATCATATTTTACGAGCGTTCTGGTCTTACCAGGAAAATATATATATATAGTTTGACACGTGAGTAAAGTAGCATGATTTTTGGTATTTCTGTCAGAGACGTGCTTATGAAAAAGTAAAGTTTTCAGTCTTAAAAATGTTGTAAATGGCAAATCGGTGAATTATTGGTCGTTTTAGCACGTTCAATAATGGTTTCATAGGTCCATACATAATTCAAAGGTGATCAATGCGGCAATGATAATCACGTTATTATTCTCGTGATATCATGGATTCATATTTAGTGAGATGCAAGTACATTAAATCTAGCTTTGATGAAATAATTATAATAATACCAGAGCCATGGTTAAGACGGGCTTCAACACTTTTTTTTTGTTTTCTGGATACTTGTGTGTGACATTTTGAGGGCAGTTAATTTCCAGGGTTGATTATCTTAATATAATCAATTTAACAACATTATTTTTGGGATTAGAATAAAGGAATAGAGGTAAATAATAATATAATGACAGTAATCAAGTAAGGAAGTCAGCATATCCATTCCAGTCAGGGTTAAAAAAATGATATTTTATTACCATTTTTCCATTAATTATCATTTATGTTAATTTATGCAAATGAGCATGAACAATTGCAAAAATCACGAAAAAACATCAGTTCATGAAACTTCAGACATTGCTTCATTTGAATATGCAGCTTAAAATCAAAAAGCAAAAATTTATTTGTCCCAATAGGTTCACTTTTCAAGAATGGCGAATAGC
>CALNVZ010003426.1:7916311-7929716 GCA_940671915.1 Paracentrotus lividus
TGTAGATTAGATATCAAATACGTGCACACATAATTGTTAGCACTCGAGTGATCGGGTTACCTTGTGATTAGGAGAACAGACTGTGTAGAGAAGGAAGTGACTTTGGGAAAAGCTAGCGGCAGCTATGGTTTTGATTCAAGAGTCTTAGAATAAGATACATTTATTGTTGTTTGGACTTAAAACTATCCTGTCTGGAATCTGTTCTTAGCTTGTATATTCTAACCCTTTTCATTCTGGCGTAGTCGGCAGGATTATGATGTTAGCAGGCAAGGAAGATTTTTATGGATTGTTCATGTTTATCTGTGGCTGTTTCTCCATTATCGTGTTGCACTGCACCGTGCTTTGAATAGCTCGCTCCCCGAGTTGCTCTCCACTTCCGGTTTATTATAGTGTTGTCATCCAACGACGGTAACTATTAAAATGTGCTTTCCCTGCTGTTTGTGAGATTGATTATTTTAGTATTGGTCGAGTCCGAAATTTTCATTCAGAATTTTAATGGGTTTGATTTGCATAGAATCTATATAGGCTTATTTAGAGTCTAGGCTATATATAGCCAGAAACTTGGAAACAAATCTAGCATCATTGAAAACTAAATCAGTTTACATTGTTACATGGTTTAAATTGATTAAAATAAACAATGATTAAATGAAGTTAAAGCTTAACTAAGACTAATCAGATCTCAGATCGTTAGGGTTTAACAGAAAACACAATCAAAAACAAAGGTTAAACTAACGTTAAGAAGTAGGCCTAGGCTACTAAATAAAATAAACAAAGGCAAAATAATTAACAGAACAAAAACAAATCGTAACAGTTACACACACACACACCCCCACATCAATACATCAATGAAAGTCTAAAAAATAACTAAGTTAGATTCTAGATCAAGATTAATAAATACATAATAGATGAGGCGTAGTTTTTAAATAAAAAAAAATATAATAAATAAATAAATAATAAATAAATAAATTAAATTAAAAAAAAAAAAAATAAAATAAATAAATAATAAATAAATAAATAAATAGATCTAAAGGAATGAATAAATAAAATGGATCGTACTACGTATCTCAGCCATTTCACTAGTGATATATAGGTAGGCTTTGTGAACTAAACCATATCGATGTTACCAAGATAAGGACAAGGCAAGAGCGAATTGAATGTCTAAATCAGCTACCGCAGATGATTGAGGAGACCTCACCGCCTCCTCAGACTAGTCAGTCGGGCATGAGTGCCGATGATCTGGCTCGAGTCATGAAGGCGATGGAGGTTTCCGCTTTCCCTAGAGACAAAGCAGTTTATGCGAGTCTCTGTTAAAGATGACTGTTGGTCAAAGTCAGCGGCAGATATAGGTTGCCCGGGCTCCATAGACTTACAGGAGAGGATGACATTTCCTTTACCTCCAAACATTTGAAAGTAATATGTCAGCAGAGGATAGGGCAAAGGATGAATGGGCTAAACTGCCTGGAACCATTTTTGACAGGTTAAAGCCCAGCAGGCCTTCCATTCTCTCAGTGATGAGGAAAAGCAGGATTATGATTCTGTTGTACAGGTTATCCTCCGCAGGTATCAACGCACCCCGAGGCCATTAGGGTAAATTCAAGACCGACATGAAGCAAAAGCGAAGAAACTTCTGAGGAATTCGCAAATCGACTGCAGGAGAATTTCTACAAATGGTAGAAGTGAAAGCTGCCACTCTCGATATTCCAGAAGTGAAACGATGTTTCAATCTGGTTATGATTGATCAGTTCCTGAGTACAGTGGCAGATGAGACACTCAGACTAAAAGTTAGGGAGCGCAAAGAAAGCCTCACTAATCGCTGTGGCTCGTACGCAGACGAATTACTCCTTCATAGACGAGCCAATGTGAATGGGTCGTAGGGAAGAGGCCAACTTGAAAAAGAGACAGGGCCCAAGTGGGTTTGCCGACAGTCGCCCAACCTCCCAAGGTCTCGTTCCGAACCCAAATCGCAGGGATATTCAATCAGAATTGTTTCGATGTGGCCAATTAGGACCACAGGGTAGCGGATTGTCAAATGCCCTATCACCACTAAGAGCACAACCCACCCACGAATCCCAGTACATCAACACCAACCTCAACACAACACACAACTCATACTGGAAACTGCAATTTTGTATCTACAGAACCACAAAGTCAGAATAATATAACAAAACTAACCAACATCTCTCTCTGCTGGTCCCTTTTTTGAAGGCATGACCATAGTTGGTCACACACGTGACCCACGGGTCACGTGTGTGACCAATTTCAAAGTTAATTAATAACTAAATAATTATTAAAAGCTGCCATGGCTTCATATTTGGTGAGATGCAAGGCACATTACATCTAGCTTTGGAGAAAAAATAATAATAATAATAGAACCATGGTTTTCGGGGGGCGTTAACTTTTCGTGTTTTTGGGTCACGTGTGTGACATTTGATGGCAATCAATTTCTTTAGTTAATTATCTTAAAACAATCAATTCAACACCATTATTTTTCATTTAAATTTAAAGGAATGAAGTTAAAAAAGGGTATAATGACAATAATCAAAGTAAGGAGACCAGCATATACAATCAAGTCAGGGTCAAAGAAATGATATTTTACGTACCATTTTTCTATTCAAATTTTGTGCATGTTAATTTATGCAAATGAGCATGAAAAATTTGTAAAATTAAGATAAAAAATGCATTTCATGAAACTTCAGACAATGCTCTATATGAATGTGCAGCTTAAAAATAAAAAGGACAAACTTTATTTTTTCCAAAAAAGGTTCACTTTTCAAAGAATCGCCCACTGATGCATTCGTTATTTTCGGAATCCTTTGTGTCATAATGATAGTTGAGGATAAGAGGTTTTTCTATATAATTATAAATCTTTCCCCCAAGAACCATCTTTTTATTTGGTAGCCATTTAAAAAGTGTATAATTCTTTTTGGGACACACTAAATGGGATCTTCATTGACGGTAGAACTCTATGACATGCATGCGCCCCCCCCCCCCCCCCCCCCTTTCCTCCTTTAGCAGTTTAGGGGCATATATCGGGGTAAGTTGCCATTCGGACTGAACCCACTTTGACTATGCACTGTAAAAGAATATATGTATTTTTACAGCAAATCTGCTGTCAGCAGAGTCGCCATAAAGAAATGTAATTTTAAAAAAAACAGTTTTGTTGTAAGTTTCTCCTGCAAATAATTACGTGAGAAATACAAAGTATACATCAGGGGTAACACATTTGTTCCGTTCAAACCAAATAATGTATGCTACAAAACTCTGATATTTTTTCTTCTCTTTCATCAATTCTTAAGGGAGAAATTTACAACAAAACTGTACGTTACATTTGTATGGCGACTCTGCTGACATCACTTTTGTATTTTTTCTGTATTTTTTTTTTTTTTTTTTTTTTTCTTACATCGTAGAGTTAATATGATATTATTCCATCATTCTATCGCGACTCTTCAACCAGTTCGTAATTACCCTTTGCAGTAGCGGATCCAGAATTTAGAAATAGGAGAGGGGGCGCGCATTCCGAAAATTGGAAAAAATAGGGGACGCACCGAAAAGTTTCCAATTCTATGAGTGGTTTTCAAATAATTGAGGGGCGCGCGTCCCCTGCGCCCCCTGCTGGATCCGCAACTGCTTTGCCACTAAGCTTCGGATATTCCTATCGTTATTATAATGTTAATTTCGAATTAGACCAAAATTAGAACCACTTGTCATTGGACCAAGTGAGAATAAGACCAAACATGTTAGACCAAGCCAGGGGAAATTATACCAAATTCTAAACCAACAATCAGGGAATTGGACAAACTGACGTTACACAAAGTGGACATAAACCAAATTGGGTAGGTAAGGCTATACCAGTGTGTCATGTATATTTGTGTCTGTTTAAAAGACTACAGGCACAAACCCATGGCTTTCGTGTACAAAAATGCAAAAATGACCATATATTTGTGATTTTTAGCCTGTTCGCCCCCCCCCCCCCCCCCCCACTTTGGCTCAGCCCCTCCACTTTCAAAATGCTCCGCGGCCCTGGGGAAGACATAAAAATATACGTTAATCATTATTTTGTGTCAAATTTTATTCTGCGCTTGCAGACTAGTCGCTGACAACGCGGCTATCGATTGCTGTGTGTCTGGATTTATGTATGCACACGTACGTACGTACGTTACACAGTATACATGCGCAATATAATGTACACACACAACCTCTTAGCAACGATACACAATTTGTGATCGTAGTTGAGAAGAAGATCAAGCTATCATCAAAGCACTGGGGTGGAAAGAGTAAAATAATTCGCACCATTAAGGCCTACGACTAAATCCTCATATATTATGGAATAATTAAATACACCAACGTGTTGTACTAGTAATAACCTGATTTTGAGGTATGTATTACTGTAGAATTGTTATGTGTTAGTACGATATTTTGTATGTCATTATGTGTGATATGCGGGTATTGTCGGACGTGCGCTTTACTTCAGTCCCACCTGCTCACAATGGAGTGAGCAGATGGAAGCTATAAAAAAAATGGATGGTGTTTAACTTAAACCTGTTGAGTGTTGTATGAAGGAAGTGCCTAAGAAGAGTTAAGTCTGCGTACCTAAAGTTTGACCTCAATTTAAATTCAAAGTAGACTCTAAAATGTTATTTAAAGATTCGTCAATGTCATTCCATTCGTCATATTCTAACTGTTAATGTCTGACCAAGAAACCAAAACAAAAGGCAAAAATTTCAAGAATTTTTTTTTCTAACGCCTAACGGGGTTAGATTTAATAGGTACTCCCAGATAAAAAGCAAAAATGCTCTGACAGTCACAAATCATACATTAAAAAAAAGTTTAATGTTTCATTTAGCATGTAATGTTAGATCTAACGTTAGATCTAACTTAGTAACAGTTAACGTTACATGACTTAAAACTCACTTTAAAATCTCAGAAATCGCAAAAAACCAGCTAAAACAGCTCACTTACCATGTTGAAAATTTCAATGAGAAAGCCGTCTCTGCATGAGCTATCGATAGTCCAAACGATCATCATGTGTGCGTCATGCGTGCACGCGCCATGGTGAGCCCTAACATAGACCGAGGCTGCTCTGTCTTCATCGCGTATCTCTCTGAAGACAGAGAGCTTCCATTGCGTGAGCTGTTCAAAATACAGTGCAGTATTCTCTGTTAAATTTCCCCAAATTTCATGGGAAAAACTTACAGAAACCCCCAAAACCCAACTTCAAGAAGACAGTTAGGCATCAAAAAGGACAATTTCTAGAGAAAAATCTACTTGCAGATGAGGTAAGTGGAATAACTTTCATCTTATAGATGTATAATATGATCACCGTAAAACACACTCGGCTATGTACACAGCATTTTGAACAGCACGCGCAATGGAAGCTCTCTGTCCTCAGAGGGGATTACGATGAGGACAGAGCAGCCTCGGTCTAGGTGAGCCCTTACGATAGGGCTTCTGTACAGCAGGCACGAGACATGCCGACACGTGTGGAAAACGAGAAAAATTCACGGAAAATTCAAAGGAGGATCGTTTGACTGTTACTTTGACAAGCCATTTCTATGCCTCTAAATTCTAATTGTTTGTTTATTGGGGGACGATATATCAAGGACGTATGGATAGACACATAACTAAACAGCCATAAAATGTCAAAGACTCTGATTAAAGACATTTCTTGCCACTCAAAATTTAGGGGAAAAAACAAGGTAAGTTTCGATAACAATGCCTCAAAATGAGTACTAGCACTTCGTTACATTTTCAGGCAAAAATTTCTGGGTTTAGGAGGTTGATAATGACTTTTCCGTTCGTTACACTCGTAGACATGACTTATAGATAATCAATAATTCTGGGGCAATTACAAAATCGAAAAAAAACTCACGAAAACCAAGGCGCTGCATTCGCTTTTCCCAGGCGATATCGGAAGTGTCTTTTGTTCTCGAGATACCGATTTTTGTGTACCTATTTGCATGTGTGCGCAAGAGCGCCATCTTGCGTTTGTGGGGGTACCTAGATTTAACGTTAGAGAGTCTATCTCCATGCCATGGGACCATGAACAATGTTTTTTATGATTTTTAACGTTAGAAGGGCTTTGCCTTGTCATTGTGTGAAGCAAAATAGAGGTCTAGATCTAACAGTTAGTGCCCATGTCTTCGTACTAACCCATTTTGCACACATTTTAAGCGCAGTCATGTTTTTGACTTCTCAATTTTTGACAATGGTAAATAGATCTAAACCTTGCTGAAAATCATTGTTAATGAATTATTTTCACGGTTTTTTGTATCAAAATGGAATGCTGAGGTTAAGACTGGATATTGATGTTTGGTGTTTTTTTCTAGTATAAAAATCGCGCATTTACGTGAGTGCGCAGACATAGATGAGTCTAGGCACTGCGCAGACTTGGGCACTCTAGAGATCTAGATCTAGATCTAAGTTTTATAGATCTAGAAAGGTCTAGTTTTGGTAACAAAAAAGAAATCGGCATAAAACGGATCATGTGTCCACATTGCACTAAAAGATAGTGTCTATGACAGACTATGTCTTGTGATATTCCTTTCATGATTCTTGGTGAATTTCAGTGAAAATGCTTGAAAAAAACATTAATGTAACGGTTGTTTGAGACCTGTGCTGCATTGCCCGCCCGCCTGATTTTACGGCGTGAACGGAGGGTAACAATATATGTGTATCACCCACACAAGAGAATCCATATATTCGTTTTCCACGTGAACGGTGAAACGTGATGGGTCCCCGACTTTCCACGTTTTGTCAAATAAAGACACTTCTTAAACAGGATTTCATGGAATATAATTTTCTTTATCTACATGTAACTAGTTTAAGGATTCAATCTTTCAAATTATCTAACTGTGAATCCAAATTAGAGTTTTCCTTCTCCCAAAACTATACACCAGCTTTAACTTTGTCTTTGTCGACAAATCTTGATGAAGTCCACGACTTTGTTTTTATCTGCTAAAAAGTCAAATATTTCATTTTATTTTTCAATAAAAATTATTGTCTTTATTAATTGTTATACCGAGTGAGTCAAAAAAAACTTTACACCTAGTCGTGGACTTCATCAAGATTTGTCTTTGTCGACAAATCTTGATGAAGTCCACGACTTTGTTTTTAGCTGCTAAAAAGTCAAATATTTCATTTTATTTTTCAATAAAAATTATTGTCTTTATTAAATGTTATACGGAGTGAGTCAAAAAAAACTTTACACCTAGATAAATGTCAATAAAAAGAAAACCAATTTATAAACCCCAAATTATTTTACATATTCTGAAAGAGTTACTCCTCCCGCATCTTCTGGTACCATTTTTGTGTGGTATGTTTTTACGCTTGGATGAACACGACGCATTGTTTGCGAACATGTCAATTTTCGAATTGTGCCAGAATGGGAGTAAAATCAAAACAACAAAAAGCTAGAAAAAAAGCAACTTCATCCTGATTAAAATAGCATAACTTTTTAACGAAAATGTCTTCCGCTTAATAACTTGGCAGGGATGTTGGTACATATATTGCCTACATTTTGTATGAAAATGAGATAGAACTGTAGAGTCAGGCATGAGTGAGCACACGTCAAAGACAAAATAATCACTTTTCAAAAGTATTAGGAGGCCTTTTTAGGTCTGTCAGTGGCAATTTGCTCTTTAATGTGTACTCGTTCGTGCATTACTTCACGAGTTAATCTAATTTTCATACAAAATGTAGTCAATATGTGTAACAACACCCCTGCCAAGTTATTAAGCGGATAGCCTTTTGTCGAGGCCTTGTTGGCTTGATATCGTCGTTTGCCGAATGATGCCGAGCGAAGCGAGGCGAGAACCCGAACTCGCGAAGCGAGTCGGGCTTGTTGAGCGGAGCGAAACAAGGCCTTTTGACACCTTACCTGAATTTCACCGACTCTCTTTTGTCTTTTATTGTTTTGACGAATATTCCGACCCAAAATTGGTCGGTGAAAATCATCCAATGAGCGCGGGCTATAATGACGTAATATTGGATATTCATGAGGCCGGGCGAGACTGATGTCTCAATGGCGGCCCATGGATTCTCCGCGATAATAGACGACAAAAGTGTTAAGAACATTGAAAATGCTTCATGAATCTTGAATATTGACCAATTCAGTTATTTGTAGGTTAATGCAATAAAATCTGCAATGAAATGATACGTTTTGTTTGCAAATCCATCAACAGGTTATGGTCAATTGTCATCTTTTATTCTCTTCCAGTGAGCAAGAATTTTAGAAGTTGCTGTTTCGACGGGCGTGCGAACCTATTCGACCAGGCCGACAAGGTCTTTCTCCCGCTGAGTCTCCGGGCCGGGCAGTGACGATGGGTTCGGTCGTACAGGTTGCATTTAGCTGCATGCTGTGCAGTACACTGCAGTGTCTGTGCATGGATAGTATCCATGGTCTGTGGCAGGCGGTTGCGTCTATTCATGATCAGTGGGTATTAATACCCGCTGGTTGAGCGTTGAAACTTATTTTGCACACCTTTTATTCGTTAGATTATCACGACTCAATTTGGGGGGAAAATTGTACAGATATCACATAGGTATCTGTTATGGAGTTAATTTTAACACCAGCTATGCCAAAAAGTGAATTATGAATGCATTTTGATCGAGCTTATTTCTGCAATGTTGATAGAATCCCCTCCACCCAGTTGACTATTCTAAAATCCTGGGCGAATTACTAATACATTTGTCAACGAGGTCAGACAGCATACATATTCATTAGGAAGTCGTATCTTATGAATATATAATTCAACACAGAAGTCAAGAGGCCTTGTTTCACCGCTCGTTTCGCGAGTTCGGGTTTTCTCCTCGCTTCGATCCCGCGACATCATTCGGCAAACGACGACCAGCCAACAGGGCCTCGACAAGAGGCTATTAAGCGGAAGACATTTTCGTTAAAAAGTTATGTTATTTTAACCATGATGAAGTTGCCTTTCTCTAGCTTTTTGTTGTTTTGATTTTACTCCCATTCTGGCACAATTCGAAATTGACATGTTCGCAAACAATGCGTCGTGTTCATCCAAGCGTAAAAACATACCACACAAAAATGGTACCAGAAGATGCGGGAGGAGTTACTCTTTCAGAATATGTAAAATAATTTGGGGTTTATAAATTGGTTTTCTTTTTATTGACATTTATCTAGGTGTAAAGTTTTTTTTTGACTCACTCGGTAGATCTCGATCTAACTGTTGGATCTAGATCTAGAATCTACTTTGCATAGACCCTATTTGTATAATTTATAAAACATCAATGTTCTTCAAAGTGATTCTGGAACCTTAGCCTTAGATCAATCATGTCCACCGTTCCACGCACTTTGTTTTCAATTCTTTGTCTTCTATAATCTTCAACGGGCTCTGCAGCCTACATGTATCTTGAATTGTTAAAAATTTACTTGCTTGCACATTATGAGGAGGAGTGTGGGGCACTGTCTAAGTAGTTTCATAAGAGATTTTGGAAACTGTTTGCAATACTGCATTGACAACTTGGTTTGGGAGCTGATTCCATCCAGGGATAGACTAAAAAGTCCAATAATTCAATGTTTTTATCAAAAGTTATTCTCTATTAAATGTTGAATGTTCCAAGGAACATATATTTATAATTGAAGAAAACTGCAATAGAAATATTTGGCAAATGTGCAAGCTGGAGATGATTACGCGACCGTGTCAATATTGCTTTGGCAAAACTGAATGGTAGAGTCTAGGCCTAACGTTAGACTCTACATTACTTAGCTCCATGTACATACATGTAGATATACAGTAAGTGAAAGTAAATGTTAACCCTTTAGCACCTAAACCGCCCGAGACCGCCCCTCAGCTTACTCATTAAACCGCCCCTGTCTTAAGCAGGCTATACATGTAGTCAAGATACATGTAGTATCAAAAATATGAGATGAAACATGCCCATACTTGTTGTGGATTACATGTACTCATTGGATGTGTGCTGTCCGATTCTGCACAAAAAAAGTATGTATTAATAGCAATTCTTATTGCAAATACCTGATTGAAACGCAGCATAACCCTTTCCGCTAGTGAGTAAACTGATACTTTTCATGCAGTCTCTAGGTGCTAAAGGGTTAATTTCCTGTCTCAGTTATGTGTATTCTTGCCAATTTCATGAAATCATAAAAATACAAGAAACCAATGACTTTCCCGAAAGTCTTTGTGATATCTCTGATAAGCTTATTGTTTTCTTGACTGTTCAAGAAACTGAGTGCATATATCGTGTCGCATCGCGGGTATTAGAGGGTGCGTGGACTTACATACTACGTGAATTACGGTACCTTTACCGTACCACAGGTACATGTAATGTAGATGTAGAAAGTAGGTTGTAGATTTCTTAATCTGGATAGATCTAGAGTCTACGTCTTTTTATTCTTTGTTTTTCAGAATGATGAAAGGAATAAATAATAACTAAACCAAAGGAGCATCTCACTACCAGTCACCAGAAGGCAAATGTGAAAAGAAAGAAATAGTCATCACTTTGAACAAAAGTACTGTATCTCTAGTGTGCACCAGCTTACAAGGAAACCAACATGGCGAGTCAGGTCGCTCAACCAACAGACCTGACACTTCGTCCAGGCACAGGAGTCATGTTCACACCTAGACAGATCCTCAAGACTGCTCGGACCACAAGGTCAGGGAGCAAGTTGTCTAGGAAATCATTCGATCTTGGATTGACCCCTTCAGCCAGAGGTAAAGACACGATTGTGCCACCATTCTTATCTCTCCAACATTTGTTTTGAATTCATTAATTTTTTCATTACATGGTATGTCATTTTATTTTTTTATCTGTTTTTCTCATGCATCCAACCTGTCATTATTGTTTTGTGGTTTTGTTTTTTGTTTTTGGGGTTTTTTTTTGGTTGGGGGGGGGGGTCAGGTTTTTTTATTATTATTCTTTACTCATTCCCCCAATTGATCTGAGTTGTTTTTAGCTGCATAATAATTACAACATGTAATATCATAATATTCATGTGGAGGTCTTAATGGTGCAAAGTTAATGGATTTGCTCGTACCACTGATATTTCTTAAAATGATAACTGAGTGCATGTGCAGTCTGAACCTTAGGAAAAAAAATGAGCGTTGTGATATAAAATGCCTGATCAATAAATTTGTTTAACTTGTCATATTACATATAAACAGCTGCCTCTTCAAGCCCCACTACTAGCCCACCACTTCCCAGTGCCTCACTGGATGCTAAACTCAGTGCCATTGAAGTGGAACAAATCTTGAGAGAAAGAATCCGAAAGTACTATACCGATCTTAAACAGGTGAGTAATCTACACTGTAATCAATGTTTCCAGCATTCAAATGTCAATATTCTATTCTTGAGAGAGAAAGAGAGATGAGGACCAGAAAGTACTCTACTGAACTGAAATGGGATTTTCTGTATAGATTTAAAGGGCAAGTCCCCCTTGAATCTAATTGGTTTATTAGAAAAAAGTAAGAAAATTAGAATAAACATATGAGTGAAGGTTGGCTGAAATCCATGGAAGGATAACAAAGTTATAAATGATTATTGTTTTGAATTTATGATGTCACTTGCAAGCTACTCTGTATATTCTTTAGAAATTCATTACATAATAAATTTAAATGTGTGTCACAGGGCTCAAAATTTGCAGTGGCCGGGTGCTAATGGCCACCAGAAATAAACCAAAACATCATTCAGCCATGCGGATGGGAAACTCACATGGGACTAATGGCTACCCGAAGAAAATTGTGAAGCATGAACCTTGTGCCATCATACAAAGTCTTATATTCCGAATGGCCTTTTCTCTCCTTCTCTTACAGGCTTGTCAGAACTATGATATCGACCAGAGCTTGACCATTACAAAGGGTGAACTGCGGCGCGTCCTGGACACCTTCTGTCTCCCAATGACCACTGACCAGTTCAACTCTGTCATGGCCAAAGTGCCGACCAACACCAATGGGACGGTCAATTACTGCATGTTCCTTGACCGCTTTGTCAACACTGGCTCAGTCTCAAGAGAATCGTGGAAAATGGGCTCTGGATATAAGTAAGTTTCTGCTATGATCCATTTTAAATTGTTTTTTGTGATATGCCAGCATCTCTTTGAAATAAGAATGTTGAAAAAAGATTCTGCTGTATAAGCCATTATTTTCATGATTTAAACTAGGTGGAAAAAGTGTAAGAGCTTAATTTAGCCATTGTTTTAATGTCTACATTGTACATTAATTATAATAATACCGGTTTCTTATATAGCGCTTTGCCTGTTTAGAACAAAGTGCTTACAGTATACATATGTATTATTACCCTGGTCATTGGCTTCCTTTTACGATCCGCATTACTATAATTAACCTTGTTTTCGCGAGGACAGACTCATGAAATTTGTGAAGATAAAACCCTGTGCTTAAAAATACATTTCTATTCTGAAGTCTGTATCTTTCAGACCATGCAATAAAGAAAATAAAAATTGTCTGTGTTGAGGAAACATTGTTCAAGTGTTTATGGTTTTTATAGAGAGTTAAAATTCTGTACAGTACAGCTGTTGAGAATGTATTTTTCTTGTTCAGGGTTTGATATTTTGCTTACCAAAACCAAAATTTGCTTTTCCCCTTCAAAAATATATACATTAACCATGCTGTCTATCCTTTTTAGGTACAGCTACACTAAATCACCCTCAGACATGGGCATCGATGTGGTTGAACGCCAGCTAAGGGACAAGATTGCAGTCAACACCAAGAACTTCATGAAAGCCCTGCGACTGTTTGATTACAACCGAGACGGCAAGGTCCAGAAGCATGAGATGCGCAAAGTAATTGAAAACTACTGCTTTAGGATGACTGATGAACAGTATGATAGGTAAGTTGGGAAGTTAGAAGAAATAATTATCAGTCAGTGGCAGATCCAGGATTTTCAAATGGGGGGGAGCGCCCCCAAAATTTTCGAATTTTAACTCACTCACTCACTCAATCCCTTGACTCTTCCGGAGTCGTTGGGGGGATGAGAGCCGAAGAAGCACATTTTTTCCTCCATGCCTTCCTGTCAGTTGTAGTCGACAGCAGTTCTTGCATTGTCATATCTGTCCATGTCTATGCTTATACATTTTCCCATCCAGCTTTGTCTTTGCGTCCCCTTCGTGCGGTCCACCAACTGTGCCTGTAAGAATGGTTTTGACAGGCTTGTTGTGTCTGGTGAGGTGACCAAACATGCTAGCTTACGTCGTTTCACGGTTGCGAGTAGAGGTTGCTGGGGGCCCACCAGGTTTCTACTGTGGTATAATACAGAACATTGGTTTTGTGCTCTCTGTGGAGATGCTAAAGTAGCGTTCCTCAGGCATTTAGTTTCAAAGCCTGTACTTCGTTCGGTCTCCTTCTGAGTGTCCATGCCTCACAACATAGAGAAGAAGAGACAACAAGGGCCTTGTACAGCTTGAATTTGACGA
>CALNVZ010003426.1:7929741-7949854 GCA_940671915.1 Paracentrotus lividus
AAGGAGGAGGAGGATGGTCTTGACGAGCGTGGAGAAATGCAGCCGGCTCAGGAATGGCGAGTAAGGAGAGGGCAGTGTGGTTAACAGCGCAGCGACGCGAGACGAGATTAGCAGTCAACGACACCGGCAGGAACTCATAAAGGCGGCCTGCGACTGGTATTAGGTATTACACGCTAGACCAAATCGCGAGAAGCATGAGATGACGCAAGAAGGTAATTGGTGTAAAATACTACTGTGTTGCTTTGTTATGATGATCTGATAAGCAGTTAATGAAGTGAGGTAAAGGGGGGTATTGGGGAAGTTTAGAATGTGTAATAATTTATAGTATCGTATTGTGTTTTGGCATTATATGTATTCAAATTGGGTGGGTGTAGTTGTGCAGCCCGTTTTCTCTAAAATCTTTGATGATTGTTTTAACTCAGCCGACTCACATGGTGCGCTTCGATATGTCTCCTTGAACTCCCGGAGTTCGATGTTTGTGATACGCGGGTCATCTCTGGAGAGCGCGGTATGCGGAAGCAGATTTTTTCCGCTCGATGCTTCTGGCAGTTGGTGAGTTCGACAGAGTTCTTTTGCGAGCATGTTGTCATAAGTCTGTCGCAGTGCTTTACAGTGTGTTCCAGTTATCCAGCTGTGTCCGCTGTGACGTGCCTCTTCTGCGTCCACCTTCACTGGGCCGTTGGTAGAATGGTTTGGACAGGGCTGTTGTGGTCGGGGTGGATGGGGGTGACCGGAAACGCATGCTAGCCGTTGGAGCGTCGGTTTCGAGGGTGTGCGGAGTAGGAGGTGTGCTGGGGGGGGCCGTCAGGGCCAGGAGGGTTTCATGTGACTGTGGGTTGAAAGATACGATTAGATCATGTGGTTTGCTGTGGCTCTCTGGTAGAGAGTGGCAGAGAAGGTAGGCTTCGCGGTCCAGCGGCATATGGATTAGTGGTTCAAAAAAGGCTGGTATGGCTGTGGTCGTGTCGGGAGTCTGGGCCTGTCTGGCGAAGGTGTCTCGCATGAGGGGCCGGGTCACAACGCAGGTGGAAGGGGAGAAAGAGTAGAGAGCACAGAGGGCCTTGGTACAGCTTGAATTTGACGTTGTAAAATTTGATATTTTACTCATTGCCGCAGATCCTGGATAGTCCTTGGCGATAGCTGCAGTGTGCTGTGAGAGGCAAATCCTGGATAGCGGAATGCTCGTGCTGTGGCAGGTGCCATCTTATCGATAGTGGTTGCTCCTAGGTATTGTGAGAGCTGTTAAACTCTTGCATAGGATTTCGCCATATCATGGTGAATCGTTGACAGTTGAAGTGGTTCTTGAGTGCTGTTTTACCGGATGACCGTTCGATGCTGTTTCTGTTGCTGAACTTTCCATGCATAAGTGGATGCCCTGGGCTCTCGCTGTGAGTCAAGTCTTGGTGGTTGGAGAGGTCTATGCAATATCCGTCCTTGCTACGTGCCGGCGATCAGGTGAGTCCAAGTGTCCATTGCTGAAAAGGCGAAGATTTGTCAGACAGGTCCTTTGATGCCACCAGATTGGATATGGCGGAAGAGTTCGTGGCGCCTGATCGGCCTGCGGGAGGGGGTGGATCGCAACGCATAATTTGCTCCAAGAGAAAGGAGATGTGCGAAAAGAACAGGGGTAAAGGGAGGCATCACCCCTGCCTTGGACACCGGAACAGTTGTTGGGTGAGAGGTAAGCTCTTTCCTCTGTGCCGGTTCTGTTTAAAAGCAACTGAACTGCTTGAGTGTTCGTCAAAGGGGCTTGGACTGACTGAACTATGCCCCTCTCCGATCGCGTTGAAAATCCTCTGAGGACGTTACGGCGCTAAGAGACCTTTATGTGTCCATCGATGCAAACTTCTGTCGATTAGCTTTCTTGTGAAGTAGCAATTGGAAATGGTATGGATACGAGGGTCCTTCTGATGTGTTGGGTAGGGTAGTATTTTCAATGAACGAGAGGACACCTACGGTGAAAATAGTTTGTTCCACAGGAATGCTCGACCAAGCTTACGCACGCTCGCCGCTTCTCTCACTCGAAAGTAGTTGTCCTCTGGCCTTGGATTGCAGTCGGGTTTAATGGGATAGACACGGAAGTCATCATGTTGTACCTTGAGCTGGGAGATGCTAATAAGGTTATAGTGTCTGTAATTTTAGGCATTGTTTTAGATTTGCCCTTCTTTAGGAAGCGGAAATCACCGAGTGACTGTGTCCAGCTCGCTTTGGCATCTTCTTCTGTGGTCCAGGAGGCTTTTTTGGCAAAGAGATGTGTAAGGGCTTCTGTGATCGATTCTCCTCATATTGTTTGCAGTAAAGCTCACAGTACTTGTCCACGGCCCTGGGTTGATTTGCCTGCTTTGAGACTCTTTACTGATGCTTTGTCCACTTCAACCTTTTCGGAATTTTAACAGTGTACTGGGCAATGAGTGGTTTTCGAAGTTATGGGGGGGGGGGCGTGTCCCCTGGGCCCCCACTTGGATGCACCGCTATTATTATCTTCATTATCGACATCATCATTGTTCGTAATGATTATGAACCGTTATCATCGTCATAAAACGGGATGGATCCCCCTCTACTCTTGAGGACAAATTAAATTGGCGAGAGGTCTTTGGATATAACTCCAAGGGGTCATAGTCCGTAACTGCAGATCTATTGTGTGCTATATAAAGTCTAATCCAGCCCTCCCATTTCTTTAGCAAAACATCATCATCATCATTATTTTGCTTTTTTAGTTATTTTCTTTTCACCCTAACAGAGGGTTATTGACTATTGACTTTCATCCCTCCAGCTACCGACTTCCTTTCTCATTTGATTTTATCTCCAACTCAAGAACGTTCTCCTACCATTTTCTTTTAATTTCTAAACGTTTTGGTCTTCCTTTCCCTCTTGTCTCAACATTACTATTTTTCCTCATCACATCAATTACGTCTTTTTGTTCTTTTTTTTTTTTTTTTTTTTTTTTTTTTTTTTTTTTTTTTTTTTTTTTTTTTAAATTTGCACACTACACTTTGTAAAGCCATCTCTCTTGTACTCTATTTAGATTGTGGTCGAGATATGATTTTCATCACACTGGCATTGTGAACTACTATGAGTTCCTACAGAGACTGGGAGTCCTGGTTCAGAAGCATACAAAGGCTTTCCCTGACAATGGTAAAAGTGGTAAGTTACCAATAAATAACTTTTATGTTCTTTTCACTACAACAGTTTCTACCGGTGTACGTACAATGTGTATGTACTTAATATTCTGATAATGAAACAGACAGTTTATAAAGTGTATGATTACAAGAAATGAAAGAATAGAAGTAGTATGCATGTAGAAATAGTAGTAATAGTAGTAGTAGTAGTAGTAGCAGTAGTAGTAGTAGAAGTAGCAGTAGTAGTAGTAGTAGAAGTAGCAGTAGCAGTAGTAGTAGTAGTAGGTCTTAATCCAATTTTTCTGCTTATCAAAAACACTCAAGAAAGGCAGTCCAGGACTGATACATTTCAAGTTTACAATTTAAAAACAACATAAAACATCAGGTGATCAGGTAAAACTAAATTAATATACTACTACATACTTTAAAAAACAGAAAAGTACATGTAGGGGATTGAGAAAGATTAGATGAAGTACGAAGGAAACAGAGGCATACTAGAAGATGAGGAAAGTGAAGAAAAAATTATAAAGGCAAGTGGGAGACAAAGTAGGAAATGAAAACTTAATAGATCTTCTGGCAAAGATTCTGACAAACAAGTATTTTATTTCTTCTCTTGATCCAGCTCAAAGTACGAACCAACGACAAGACGAGAGAGCTAAACGTGTTGAACAAATGGCTATCATCAACAGAACAGATGATGCAGTAAGAGGCTTGACATACAAACAGATAGAGGCTGAATTTAGGACAAGGGTAAGTTAAATTATTTATATTTTTCTATTTATTGATGTGCTTGTTTTTTGGTGTTTTTTTTTCATTTATTATCAATATGGCAGAAACTAATCAGAGATCCACCCCAAACGACACATATTTTCAGCCAAAAAAATTAAGGTTGGTAGTGTTTGTTCCCTGTAATCTTTTGTTGAGCTGTCCTGGTATCTTTTGATAAGTTTGCACCCTGTAATAATGAAACAGCCTTGAGATTTGAGATTCCTAGTAGGAGTATGTCCAGCTCAATGGAATTAATCCTAATACATTCATGAAAAACACTCCCAGCAGATCATCTTCATTCTTTCATCAATTGTGATCATGCACTCAAGGGGCGCATTTCATCACAGGACTTGTCAGATATTTTATCCGACAATTTTGCTCTCAGCCAATCAGATGCAAGCATTTCAGTAGCTTATAACAGCTTGTCGGATAAAACGTCCGACAAGTACTTTGATGAAATGCCCCCAAGATCTTGCTCCCTTGTGCTATAAGAAATCTAGATGTATTGTCAAGCACAAAAATCAATAATTTGGTTATGAATGCTGTGAACAATATGTTTTAAACATTACCTGTCATGATTCAGTCATATGAACAAGGCTGACTATAATCCAAGCAAAACGTGTCATTAATTGTCTTACGGTTTCGACTAGGCTTACACAGTAGTTGTGTGACTGAGTTACTTGTACATGTATTAAAGTCAATATAGATTTGTGAATGAACGTCTAGCTGAATGCTGATATAAAACATGTGTTGTAGACACTCATTAATTTTGTCTGTTACTCGGGGGATGATCCCCCAAATACAAGAGAAAGTGCGTCCAGCTCTATGCTGATATTTGTAGTTATAGCTTATCTCTAGGTCTGATAATGGCATTGCAAATCAAGAGAAACTTGCTAAATTGACTCTGAAATGTTGGTTTTGTAATGTTGTGTGTTGATAGCCTACCCGTCATAACTCAAGCTTTTGATAGTTACTTGTTAATTATTCAACTATTTCATATTTTCTTTTCATTTAGATGCAAGTGTAGTTTTCAACATACATTATAATTTTTGTTTGAATCTGTAAACGATTACTCTCCGTTATCACCAGAACTCAATATTATCCTTCAGATTTTTATGTATATTTACAAATTTAGCTATACCACAACTTATTTACATAAGATTTAAACCCCCCCCCCTCCCTAAGAAAAGGGGTAACATGTTTCAAACTTTAGAAGTTAACCCTCTTTGTGTTATTCTTAGAAAAAGTGAGTGAAAATTATGTAGCCATATGGCTACAAAGCACAAAGAGGGTTAAACAGTTTGAAATCATTTTTTTTTTTCCAATTTGTTATTTCTTTTCCATACAGATGAAAGACAACTATGTGAACATCAAGAAAGCATTCATGGCCTTTGATAAACGTCAAGATGGTTTCATCACGTTGGATGATCTCAAGAGCGTTCTGATTCATTTCACACTGCCTATGTCAGATCAACTCTTTGCACAACTAATGGAAAGGTAAGAAATATACTGTACTCATAGAAATATTTGCTATACAATAGTTTTTGTATATTACATGTACGCGCAGGATTGGCAGGCACAAATATGTGCGCATCCATTTTAAAAAAATGTTTTTAACAGGTTCAAATAATAATTTGAACACTGCCTATGTCAGATCAACTCTTTGCACAACTAATGGAAAGGTAAGAAATATACTGTACTTGTAGAAATATTTGCTATACAATAGTTTTTGTATATTTTGGAAAAAGATTCGCAGGCACCAATATATGAGAATGCATTCTTTTCATGTTTTTAACAGGTTCAAATGATAATTATATTATAATAATAATAATACTATTATTCCTTTACGTTTAATAATACTATTATTCATAATGTGCTTTTCCTGTAGCAGCCCTAATTGCTTTACAGTATATTATTACTGAGTTCATTGGATTAAATTCCATGTCAGCCATGATCGGCGACTATATGGAATAATCCTCCCGGTTACCCAATAACACCTGGGTAGTGGAGTATGCAACCAGTGAATATGTTTTGAGACTTCTTAGTGCAAAAAAAAAAATAATCACATGAAAATAACAGCATTTACAAAAGATGATATTATCCGGACAAATATGTAGCCATTACTTATTTCTCTATCTTCTCCTGTGTGGTAGACATGCTGAGTTGCCGAGTTTGAAGTACTTTACAATTTCAAGATACCATAATTGAAATGAGTAATTTTAAAACAAAACTCCTTTATTTTACTCATTTTTTTTCCAGGATTGGTTTCAAAGCTTCCCACAAGATTCCCTGGGAGCACTTCTTAGAGAAGTTCCTTGACCCTAGGATAGAAGGCAACGGACAAACCATCCCCATCAAATGGAATCACAGGTAAGTTCAACAAATCAAAGGAGTGCTTATTCATTTTCACCTCACATATGCAGTGCGTCCTAAATAAAAGTAAACCCAAATTTAAAAGCCTCATATTCAAATTGTAATACTTATGTGTCATTAAATTTTATGCCTCCGCCACCGAAGGTGGTGCCGAAGGCATCATGTTTTCGGGTTGTCGCCGCCGTCCGTCGTACGTCCCGCTTGCTCGTTATCGCGATATCTCAAGAACCACTTGAGATATCAACTTCAAACTTGGGATAGTATTGTACCACCATAGGAAGATGATCTGATTAGATTTTGGAGTATGTAGGTCAAATGTCAAGGGTCACAGAGGTCAAGATGTGAAAAATCCATGTATTGAGTTTGTCATTGCGATATCTCGGGAACCAATTAAGATATAAACTTCAAATTTAAGGGTAGTATCTATCACCAGAGGAATATGGTCTGATTGGGTTTGGGGTCACAAGGTCAAAGGGCAAGGTAAAAAATTTCATTCTATAAAGCAAAATGAATAGATGAATGTGCGATATTTTTTCTGATCTGGCAATGGCGGATGCATATATTTTCGACCGGCGCGCGGTCGAGGATTCATCTTGTTATATCATGACAAAGAGTAACTCATATTCTATCCAGTGATACCAAATTTAAACTGTACTGTCATGGATACCTAAGCTCAGTTGTCCTTAAAAATTTTGGTCAAAAACGAATTTTCCAAGTTTTGTCAGAAACAACCCTGGCTTCCTGATTATTCATTGTTTGTGTGAGGCCAGCCTTCAAAGTCATTAGATAATTGACAAAGGATTACTTGGACTATTGAAATGCAGGGCTGCTTTTACCCAAACTTGGTACAAACCATTTTTTACCCTTGTTATTTACCCTATTCAGACTGGCATTTTTCAAGGAGAAGTTTTGACTGGGGGGGTCAATTTGACCCCCCCCTGAGATCTCGGCGCGGATGATTCCGATTGCCGTGAAATTTTGCACGAACGTCGCTGCACATGTAAAGGGTGTCGCTGATATGTTTTTTTTTTGAAAAAAAATTCACATATTTAATTAATTGCTAATTTATGCATACTCACGTATGCAAATTAGATGCTTTTTTTATTGAAATCATTAATATTTCATTTAATAAATATAGTTATGAAGCCCAAATTTTTTCTAAAGTTGCTGAGTAGCATAGACAAAAGTATAAAATTGACAAATTCCAGAAATTTCAAATTAATTCTTTTGTATTCTATGTTTTATGATTTCTTATGTATTTCTATTGTTTTTATTTTTATGTATTTCTTTGTTTTTTGTAATTTTTATGCTTGAGAAATGTATTTTGATCAATATAAAGACCATTTAATTAATCAAAAGGCTCAGAAGACACAATTATCAGTGTTAATAAAGCATTTAGAAAAAAGCCGTATTTTGTACACAAACGCATGCAAAATGACGATTTTCGTTCAATTTTGGCCTGACATGCGATTACATAATGTTGCGTAACGCAACAACGGAGTGTCCGATTTTTTCGAACTTGGTGTCAAAAGTTGCGGGACACTTGAAAGAAAAAAGTCATAAAGCGCCAGGTTGCGATTCGCAGCGGTTGGCGCGGCAGTCGCGGATTTTGTTCAGGGGGGTCAAATTGACCCCCCCCCCAGTCTGAATAGGGTTAAAGTCCAATTGCTCAGTTATCTGTCTCAACAGAGGTATAATTTTGGTATCATTGAAAAGAATATGAGTTACCTTTATGAAGAAAATAATTGTTACGGTCACATAAGCTATAAAATTTTAATATGGGGCTCTCACAGAGTTGCTTGCTTTTTCTTGGGACGCACTGTACTGTTTTCCAGATTTCCCTTAGGGAGGAAGATTTTTAAAACAAATTAAAATGGTTCATCTTCACCTACAGAATTAATGAAATTGGTTTAGCCTAGAATTAAGTTTGTGAGTGTAACTGTAATGCTGTTGTTTATTTCTTCATGTGAACAGGGTGAACCTAATCCATGAAGGAGTGGTATAACTGCAACTTGTGATTAATTCACAAATATGAATGCAATGTTATCATTAGCAGTAGAAGTATGTACAGTAGTCATCCTATTAACCCGTTGTATACTAAGTCCGCATATGCGGGCTGAAGAAATATAGAACATCCCTCTTCTCGACCGTTTATTTCATTCATGATTGCATAAACATATAAAGACCTTATATAATTTAAATTATCTGACATTGATCTATATTTAAAGCTATCTTTGTTTCAACTTTAAATGAAAAGAATTTCTTACAAGCATGCTTGACAATCATGATTCATTCTGCTTTGTAAAAAGTTCTCGGTATACAAGGGGTTAACATCTGTATGTATATTACTATTATTTTCATGTGAACAGGGTAAATCCAATCCGTGAAGGTGACGGTGAGATGGATGCGGCTGATATCTTGGGATTACTACACAAACATGTTACCAACATGTATTCTTCTATCAAAGAAGCTTTCCTTGCATTTGATCAGGTAATAAAATGTGCTTTTCAATCATTTACCTTATAACAAGCTATTCCTTTAATTTTTTATAGCATAAGGAAATTTTTTTTTTTTTTTTTTTCGTGTGAAAAACTTCAAACTACAGAACATGTAAATCCATAAAGTCACAGGAAAAGATATTATTAACTTTGATAATAATAGAGAGGTTAGTTCAGTGTGCTTTTAGTGTTTATTTTCTAATGGTTTTAATTTTACGAGTCAGCTATCTATAATAATTAACATACATGTATGTATAAAATCAGGAAATTATGCTTGCTTAAATATTCCCATCTACACGTAGCCTAAAATCGGTAAAAAAGTATCTGTACACAAAAATTTGGACATTCTTAACACACACTCATCTATTTGTGTGCTCTCTTGGTTACCCTCACTTTAAGCCCAAGATGTAGAAAATCCTTTATCAGTTCATATTATCTTTCCCACACAGAATCGTGATGGTAAAGTGACAAGGAAAGAGCTTCGTAAAATCATGGATAAGTTCACCATACGACTCAATGATGACCAGTTCAAGGTGATCGTAGAGACACTGGATCCTGAGAAGATCAATTGCATAGACTATCATGATTTCCTAGAACTGTTTGAAGTTAGAGAAACAGAGGTAAGTTTACAAGGTTGTACAGTCCACTCTGCTAGCACATGGTGCAGAGGATCTATCCAGAAACCTTGTTACACATGTATAACAAGTCTGGTTTCAGTTTCTGTTTCAGTTTACTTTGTTTCATATTTGACACAAGACACTATACAAAGTATAAGCAACAAAATTGCATTTAACAAATGAAGAACATGCATAAGTTGTTCAATGGAAGAGGATAACAGACTGAAAAATGACACTCCCTTCTACCATCCGAACAACACCGACCATATCATCTTTCAAACGACAACTCAAGTCATATCTCTTTCCAAATACCTAGTATACAGTGTGTTTTGTTCCATTTCTTTCATTAATTGTGATCACTATTTGTTCTGATCGGCTAACCCATCTGGGGTCTGGTGGCCTCAAATGCTATACTAGAGCTTCTGTGAATAATGTGCTGACTGGGCTTGTCCCTTAAATTGTTGGTGAACGCGGAGCAGCAAGCAAGAGTCCACCAGGCCTCACCTGGTGCTGCTGAAAAAGCCAATAGTTGAGGCAATTTTTTTAATTTATATTTTTTTGTAATTTAAGATTTATGGGATGTATCTTTGTACATTGTATTTATACAATGTTATTGTAAGCGCTGTGATACTTTTGACCATTATTTTTATTATTATTATTATTAAACGTTCAATGGTGAAAATGCTCTATCATTGCAGCTAGAGCTATATCTGGGGTAATGACCCAACTACTATTTGAAAATACACTGAAACTCTACAAATTTCTACTGTCTGTCTCACCTCTCCCCCAAAAATCTCTACTTTCCTCAACTCCATTTCCTCCTCTACTCTCTCAAAAGTCCTTTTCCTGACTGACCACCTTGTCAACCATAAACCTCATCACAGTCATTCAGTTTATGATGATTTTCTCTTTTTTTGTAGGAGGGTCACAAGTGGTTAGATTCTGAGCATCGTTGGAATGATGTTGCACCTGCTAACCTGGCTTGGGAGACAATCGAAGAGATTTTACGGGAGAAGATCGAGGAGCACTGGAAGTCGATTAGCGCCCTCTATAAACTGTCCGACCCAGCTGGGACTGGTGCCATCTCAAAACCGCAGCTCCGCAAGATCCTGACCAAGTGTGTGCTACCGGTAGCAGAGGACCACTTAGAAGAGTGAGTGAAATTATAAGTTTGGATTTGAAATGATTTGATAGCAATAAAAACATGACGGACAGGGCTCAAACATTATCCCATTCTGCACTCTGCAAACAGGGATGCCAGTTTTCAGGCTATTGCCTGATTTCAGGCCCTGGCATCTCCCAAATTCAGGCTTTTTCAGACTGTTTATTGCACAGCATGTATGGGGTTTCGATAATGTGGGGCATTTTTCAGGCCCTGTGAGTAAAACCAACTGACATCTCTGTGTAAAGAATGTGTGTGTATAAGTTAAAAAGATTGAAAAGAATTGTCTCATGGTCATGGAATTGTGAAAATCAAGAGAATATGTGGTAACTGTTGTCACTGTTCCCAACCCCTTGCGAGGGGATGACACTAGATGATGATAATCATGATTTAATAGAGGAGTTATGAGCAAAAAAGATAGGAAACTATAAAATCACAGGCTGTCAATATTTATATTATTGCAGTTGACGTTTACAATAAATAGTCTTCCACCAAGTTTTTAAAGCTTGCTATGAACAATTATATACTGCATGGTACACATCAGAATCAATTCAAACAAGTGAATTTTTCTTAATTTGCTATCCTATTACCAAATTTAATATAGATACATTTCATTGTGCTTCTAGCAGGAGAGAATACCAGTTTCTACGTAGCAAGAAAATGACATTCTATACAAAAACTTGAAACACCCTTCTGCAAATTTGGTAGGTATAGACTGAAAAATATTTCAAATTAGGCATTTTGTGGGAAATGGACATTAAGATTGACAGATTGATTAAAATTATTATTACTACCCTCCCTCTTTCCTCAGCATGTGGCTTCGGTGTGAGGAGACGGATGGCAAGGTCATGTTTGGTGATTTCCTACAGATGCTGAAGGTAGACGTCTCTCCTGGGGACCTGGTTGGTACCAGTACACACATCCAAGTACTCAGCGAGCTTACAGAACAACAGAGACAAGTTGACATGGACACCAGGTAAGGCATGGACAGAATGTAAGATCAATGTAGTCCAGTGGTTTGTTCATTTGACTAGTAATGGGGAGTTTTGGGGTTCAAATCCCCTAGTGACCAGGTGGGTGCCAATGCACACATCCAAGTGCTCAGCGAACTTACAGAACAACAGAGACAAGTTGACATGGACA
Source organism: Paracentrotus lividus (assembly GCA_940671915.1). Taxonomy (NCBI): domain Eukaryota; kingdom Metazoa; phylum Echinodermata; class Echinoidea; order Camarodonta; family Echinidae; genus Paracentrotus; species Paracentrotus lividus. Next base: position 7,941,422 of record CALNVZ010003426.1, read on the forward strand.
CAAGATAAGACATGGACACAATGTAAGATCCATCAAAAGAATTAATGTGTTGGGGTTGTAGTGCAGTGGTTTGTTCATTGGACTGGTAATGCAAGATTGCGGGTTCAAATCCCCTGGTAACCCCAATGACACCAATACACATATTTAAGTAGGTCTACTTGGTGACCTCACAGAACAACAGAGTCAATGTGACATGGATACAATGTAAAACTACTTGACACATTTTTTAATAACAATTCAAGATTCAGATTTTGATTGAAGATGTTTTGTAGTCTATAGGGGATATGAAAGAAAACTGACACTTCGGGAGAAGTATTCTGTGCTATTCCAAGTGCAAAATGCTTTGAGTTAATGCAAACAAATAGATATTTATATAGCTGTCTTCCAGCAACACTCTTGGGGTAATAACATTTCATATTATACAGGGCCTGCTGGGGGAAGAGTTGCTAAGAACTGAAGTGGGTACTGCTTACTGCTTACTGCGCCCATAATCCTCCTGGGTCGTAGGGGCACTGCTTGAGAGAAGCGGGTACCCTGGTTGAATAAAATGATATTAATATTATGATATCATCATCTTCTTTAGATTACATCAGATTCAAGTGAATGCTCTCAACCGGACAACGATGATGAACGCTGATGAAGTCATTCTTAAACTCAAGGATCGCATGGCACAGAAGTCTAGTAAACTCAGAGATAATTTCCTGAGGTACTGTAAGGATAGAAGGGGCAAGCTCTCCAAGAAAGAGTTTAGACAGGTAGGACTGCAATTTTAATCCAAACAATATTTATCTCAATAGGATGTCCTCAAACTCGTTCTTACGACGTTTTCGAGAAACGCAGCCTAGCACTGTCATGAAATTTGTTTTACTTCCATATCCAAACCTGGCGAAGTAGTTATTGGGGATATTCATAACAAAATCCTTCTTGATGAAAAAAAGAAATAGAAAAACCTATATGCAATAATTGTTCTTTTAATTTTCAAATTTGTCCAAATATTTTCTGGTATATCAGAATTTTAGAATAAGGATACCAGTGTTACGATGTACCCTTTGATATCAACCTCGAATGGGCAATTTATTCAAAGTCGTAAACTTGGTGCATAGTTTTGGTAACAAGAAAGGAATCAGCATAAAACCGGTCAAATGTAGTCTCAAGTTGTCCACATTGCACTAAAAGATGTGTGAGAGATCTCATGATATTCCTTTCATGATTTATGGTGAATTTCAGTGAAAATGTTTGAAGAAAACATAATGTAACGGTTTTTGAGACCTTTGGTGCATTGCCTGCCCGCCAGAGCTTAAGGCATGCATGGCATGAATGGAGGGTAACGATCTGTGTGTATCACCCACGCAAGAGAATCCCCATTAGTTTTCCATGTGAACGTTGAAACGTGACGGGTCCCTGACTTTCCACGTTTTATACTTATATTGTCAAGTAAAGACACTAAAACAAGATTTCATAAAATATAATTTTCTTTATTATAGTTAAAGGATTCAATCTTTCATATTATCTGACTGTGAATCCAAATTAGATTTTTCCTTCTCCCAAAACTATACACCAGCTTTAATAATTCTACCCGTCAATTTCAAATTTATGCAGTGTCAGTTTTTTACATTTCAGGAAACCAAACTCAAATTGTCCAATCAGTAAGAATTAAACCATTGTACATTTTCAGGTGATTCAGAGTTTTGGCATGTACATGGAAGACGATCAGTTTGCCCTTCTCTGTAAACACCTTGGTTTTGACAAGGGTGCCCTGACCTACAGTGATTTCATAGAGTCCTTTGAAGACATGAGGATCGGGGGACCAGGACAGGAGATCACACGCTCTCCAAACCACTGGTGGAAGAAACTAGATGGACAAAACATGTCCGCAAAGGAGATGCTAGCAAACCTCGGAGACAAGATGAGGCAAGCTTTCGGGGTAAGTCTTCTTCTTCTGCCAGCTCTGCTTCTTTCAATTTTGAAGATTCTTGCAGGTGCCCTAAGAGTGGTGCAGTTAGCCCAATTTTTGGGTAAATCACTGTTAAACTTACAGGTTGGAAAAAAAATTATTAGGCCAAGCTCTTTTTCATAAGGGGTCCAGTGTGTGTGTGTGTGTTTCTTGCTTTGTGTGGTAAGAAAATATAAATTAAACACAAACTAACTCTACTTCTATACAATCTTTAGCTATTGAATATATGAATATAAGAACAACCCAAGTCCATGACAGTCCATTCAGAGTAAATCAAGAAAAACCGAATGCATTTTGTGTGTAGCCAATTGGGATGTTGGATAGTTATTCGATCATTTCAGGCATTTTGGGGAAGAATTCAGTGCTGTAAATTATACACAAGATGGGCTCACATGTAAACAACAACCTCCCATGATAGGTATAAAACTTTCATTATAAATGTAAATGGCACTCTTGATAAGGAAAAGAACTTGGTCTAATAATTTTTGCCTGACCTGTACATAACATGAAAGTTAAATTTGGAAGTACATATAAAGCTTGCTCATTGGAGACAAGAAAACCTTTTCTTCATAGACTTAATCTGTTGCTGAATCCGTTGAGAAATAATGTTCAAGTAGATAGGGAGTATTTCAAGTGAGAAGAAATGATGGTTGTGTGACTAGTGTAAGACAAGTTTAAAGACATATCAGAGGAGGAAGTTGTTTCAGTAATTCTAGTTATCATTTGTTTTTGTTTTTGTTTATGTTTTTTTCGTCAAATCACCACAATTTGATACTTTGAATGACTTACTTTTTGAATTATGAGGCCTAATAATGTAAGCCAATTTTCCCAATATAATATCATGCTTCCTTATTGTAATTTTCCCATCTAGGACCTCCGATCGACTTTCTACAAGTTGGACGACGACCACGATGGAATTGTTCGTCGGCAAGACTTCCAGCGCCTGGTCGACCAGCTCATGTTCATCAGCACAGATGAAGAGTTCAACAAACTTATGGGCGAGTTGGGCATCACAAAGAAGACTAGACTCAACTACCAGGAGTTTCTTGACTTGTTTGAGGTCCGTGATACGGCTGAGGGACACAAGTGGCTGGATTCTGATCATAGGTTAGTTACAAGATAGGGTTCATGCGGGTCGTGGAAAACCTGGAAAGTTAGGGAATTTTGCTATCTTGTGTTTCAAGCCTTGAAAGTCATGGAAAATCTATTTTTCCTTTGAAAAGTCATGGAAAGTCCTGGAATATCAAAATTTGTCAATGTTCAAGTTATGTAGCCGAGAGCATTGAGGGATCCAGAGCATCATGTGTCCTAGGCAAGTTCTGTTCCCAGACATCTCGATGCAAAATTGTTTCAAAAGTTGTCGAAAGGTCATGGAAAAGTCATGGAATTCTTATTGAAAGGTCATGGAAAGTATGGAATATAACTTTCAAAAAAGTGTATGAACCCTGCAAGATGTTTAAAGTATACACACGGAGAAATTACACAATATTTGCTAATAATGGCCAAATTGCATGTTGCTGAATAGATTTTCCTTCGTTTATACGATTGACATGCTGAAAATGACTTAAATCTCTCAGAAATAGCTGCAAATGGTTTTTAGTGTTTTTGTTTAATCCGCCCCAAATGGCCGCTCGGCGTGCGGAGGAGCTCCTGGCTTGTGACGTCACACCTTGGACAACTCGAACAACTGCTAGCCATGCAGCTGATCTGAGCTTGCGCGCGCAGCTTGATGCATGTGCATGCAATGCATGCATGTACTGTGCATATATCTCGCACTGTACTAGCTTGCTTTTCCTTTGAAAAGTCATGGAAAGTCCTGGAATATCAAAATTTGTCAATGTTCAAGTTATGTAGCCGAGAGCATTGAGGATCCCAGAGCATCATGTGTCCTAGGCAAGTTCTGGTTCCCAGACATCTCGATGCAAAATTGTTTCAAAAGTTGTCGAAAGGTCATGGAAAAGTCATGGAATTCTTTATTGAAAGTCATGGAAAGTCATGGAATTAACTTCCAAAAAAGTGTATGAACCCTGCAAGATGTTTAAAGTATACACACGGAGAAATTACACAATATTTGCTAATAATGGCCAAATTGCATGTTGCTGAATAGATTTTCCTTCGTTTATACGATTGACATGCTGAAAATGACTTAAATCTCTCAGAAATAGCTGCAAATGGTTTTTAGTGTTTTGTTTAATCCGCCCCCAAATGGGCGCTCGGCGTGCGGAGGAGCTCCTGGCTTGTGACGTCACACCTTGGACAACTCGAACAACCGCTAGCCATGCAGCTGATCTGAGCTTGCGCGCGCAGCTTGATGCATGTGCATGCAATGCATGCATGTACTGTGCATATATCTCGCACTGTACTAGCTTGCTATAGCTGCTGTGTCTCGGATTAATATGGCTCTTTTATCACAACTGATTACACCATTGGACATATCATAAAGGGTTGTATATCCTCAGAATATCTGTTTTGTGATATTGTTAACGATTGTGATTATTTTTGTCATTTGAACTTGTCGCGATAGATTTTTGAAGAGTTTGGAATCATGGTAAAAGCACGAATTGCCTTGCTCATCTCTCACCGAGGGGCCGTGAACGGTGCGGCCCGTTGGTTGTGGTGAAGCGTTTAATTTGCCCATTGACATTTGAGATATAATGCTTAAAATTCCACGTAAATTTATAGTGACTTCATTCTTAAGAAGACTTATTCTGTGTTGAATCTATATTGATCTTAATATGATTGTTTCTTTATAATCTGAATCCTCCAAATAAGGTTTTAGAGCAAAATATAATCATGCCACCGTCATGACTTTCCCCAACTAACTTACCGGATTAACACTACCATCATTAGTTTGACGAGGTGGTCATGTCACAGCTCCTCCAAAATTCCTTATTTATCGAAATTCAATGGCTGAAAGACCAGAAACGTCCATAAATAAAATCAATACATATTGAAGAGACAGAATATTTAAGAATCAATTATGTAAGCATTGATTTGTTTGCAATATTTACGGTCTACTAATTTAGTTTCCGCGCCAGGAGCGGATGGAATATTACAGTCGTCTCTCGTAAGACTGCTGCTTTTATCATGAATGCAAAATTGCAATTGCAACAAGGTCGAATCTACAAAATAATGTTATTTCATTCTGAACAATATCTAAAACCATGAAAAAAAGGTTCACATATAGTGTAATTGAAGAACTAAGGAGCTATCCATCCGGAAGTTTGTTGGACAATTATTGATTTATAGAGACACGATGAAAGTATCTCGGGATCTGCACAATAATATAAAGACTTACAAAACCAAATGAGCAATTTCAAGATTTATTAACCTTACAATATAGATATATGGGATTACTAGTATAATAATTTGTCATGAAATCAAAACTAAAAGTATGATTTGAACAGTCCATAATGAAAACAATGTCGCTTTGTTTTATTTTTTTGTTTTTCACTCACTCTCGTGCTGAGGATAGGCCTATTTTAATTATATTTTAATATAATGAAAAAGAATACATTATTGGAACGGAATAACTTAAATATATAGACAAAGATAGAGGAATAGTTCGGCAAGATATATCATTTGACCAGTTAGTCAGGGCGCTTGGGTGAAGCATGAGATAAAAAGAGAGAAAGAAAGTTTGAAGAATCACAATGTGCAATGTACGCAATATAGCACAGTACGGATACGTGCATAAAGTGGACACAGTACGGGTGCCCACGCTGTGACGTCATAATCTCGACGCCCTTGCGAGGGGTACCGCTGAAGCCTAAATGGGGGCCCTTCTTTGAAAGGTGATAACTCCCGATCTAAAGAAGAGATTTGACAAGGGTTTAGATAATATACTCTTGAGATCAGTAAAGATTTTCCGTTGCAGTGGTATGAGTTTGGTTGCAATTAAAAGCAGTTTTGACTCTCCAGTTGTCTACTTTAAGGGATATTTCTCTTCCTAGTAATTTCAATCAAAACAATAGATATTGAATGTATTTATCATATAAATGAGCATTTCTCTTTATCTGGGTTATTATCATTTCCTAAAAAAACATTTTGGAAACTCATTGAAACATTGGATCGCATGCATGAAAGAAGTAGTTGCTTTGCCTAGGATTTTACTTATAAATTTAATTTTTAATGTGATAGTGAAAAAATGATTATTGGACATTACTTTTGCTGATAAATTTGATTATAAACATCATAAATATTCATAATTTATAAAGTACCATTTCTATTAAGCTAGGTTAACATTTTCTAAAAAAAAACTTTTTGAAATGCATTGAGTCATTTTGTCAAAATGTAATATACCTGAAAACAATTAATCATCAAATACTGTCATCATTTATAGAAATTGAATCAACTTATTTTTAAAATCTGTTTACTTTTCTCTCCCACAGATGGAACTCAACGATCGACCCTGCTCAGCTTGCTGCGGAACAGGTCCATGAGATCCTGGCTGCCAAGGCTCAGAGACAGTACCACGACCTTGCCAAGGCGTTTAGATCCATCGATAAGAACGGCAGAGGCGTCATCATCAAGAAGGAACTAAGAGATCTTCTCTACACCTTCATGTTGCCTATGACCAAAGATGAGTTCTCCAAACTCTGGGCCATGTAAGTACAATATGTGTTTGTCTACTGTAACTCAAATATAAAGTCCATGTTTTATTGATTCTTGTAGGTCCTGCAATGTTCAATGCATAAAAAAAATCACCAAGAGTAGAATTTATCGACCTAAGCCTTAACCCTTTTATCCCACGAACTGTTGAACTCCCTCATCATTAATATCTATGTAATTGTAGGTTGTATTCAATATAACTTCCTATTTGCCATGTTCTTATTTTGTTGTTTACAGTTGTTGTTTTTCTTCTTCATTTTCACTTTACATCCATTGAGTTGGAGTATAGATAAACTGTGGGCTTTTTTTCGTTTGAATAAAAATATTAAGGATATTGAAAAGGTTATTTAATCTAAATTACCATCATAGAAATGACTTACAACTCCATACCAACTTTAGACCTTATTACAAATTCTGTAAGTGTTTTTTGTCTTTTTGTTTTTTTGTTTTTGTTTTGTTTGTTTGTTTGTTTTGTTTTTTTGCTTAACCCTCTTTGTGCTTTGTAGCCATATGGCTACATAATTTTCACTCACGTTTTCTAAGAATAGCACAAAGAGGGTTAAACTCTACAATCTTGTACGGTTTTGTGACATGTTGTATTATCTTGCATCAACTTTGCAAGTTATAAAAATATACTTTATAAAAATGTTTTAAATGCACTGTTATGATTGCAGATATGACCCAAACAACAAAGGTTACATCGACCATCAGCATTTCTTGAAGATGATGGGTAAAGAGTTTGCACCAGGAGACGACTCTGGAGTCAGCAAGCGCATCACAGAGCAGTCATCAGGCACACTAGAGAGTCACCATCAAGCCCAGCTTGATAAACAGTAAGTGGGACTAAAAAAGATAGTGATTTCAAATTCCTTTGCTGGTTGTACCTCAGTGACGTGGGCAAAACTATTGCATATAATGTACCAACCTCCGGGCTGTTTTACAAGGAGTTTATGCATGACGTAAAGTCGCACTTAAATTTCTAGTTCCGTGTGGTATTTATTGCAACTTCTCATTGGACAGATAATGCTCAAGGGATGAGAATTATTGAGTTTGCTGGTTAGGTACAGAATGCACTTGGACTCGTGCATAACTCTTTTTGTGAATCACTCCTGGACCTGACAAACTCTTGGCCATTATAGTATCATGTCCCTTTGTATTACTTCCATTATTCCTCTTATGTCTAGAGTATGTTGATCTGACTAAGGTCAAGCAATCAAAAGTGAAGTATATCATTAAATGACATGAAATTCCCCCGATTACTATATTTTAGACTTAGAAACAGAGGTTTAATGTCTTAAATGAGAAGTCAATTAAAACATGATTGCTAAGACCAAAATGATTTCTAATTGTTGAGAACTCAAAATGATGCTGACTCTGTAGGTATAAAATAATGTCGGTCTGACCATCAGCTATACCTATGGCATTTCATTATAAGATACACATTAAATATAACTTGACCTTCTCTCCCATCAGGATCAACATCACTATCAACCAAGCCTCGAAGGGAGCCTTCATCTCGGTGGAGAAACTTCTCCAGGATCTGAAAGACCGGATGAGAGACAAGTACGGAACCTTCCAGGAGGCCTTTGCCCAGCTGGACAAGAGCAAGTCAGGACGGATCACCATCGCAGAACTCCAGGACGTCCTCCTTAGTCACAACTACCTGGTGGATGATGACACCTTGGAGGAGTTCCTTAGGAGGTGAGAAGAGAGTTGGGGTTGGTAGTAGGGAGAAGGAGGAGGAGGATGATGGTAGTGATAATGTAGAGGATGAAGAAGATGATGATGATTTTGATGATGATGACGATGAAGAAGATGATGATGATGATGATTTTGATGATGATGCTGATGAAGAAGATGATGATGAT
>CALNVZ010003426.1:7956747-8086989 GCA_940671915.1 Paracentrotus lividus
TGATTATCTCGTAAATAATAAAATTAGTGCTAATTTTACTAATTGATGCCATTCCTCAAAACAGTAAAAAAAAAAAATATAAAAAAAGTGATAATAAAATGATGGTAATGATTATGGTCATAATGATAATGATGTTGTTTGAACATCACAAACGTCCTTCTTTTTTTTTTTTTGCAATTAGCATTCCAAACATTGATATCAGAAAGCACATCTACATGGCAAATTCCTACAGTACATCTAGATAAGAGTAATAATGACTTAATAATTACTCATCTCCTCACAGGATCGGACTACCAACAAGTAAGAGTACCCTGAACTATGAAGACTTCCTGAAGGGTTTTGACGAAGGACGGGAGGAGAAGTACCAGAAGAAAAACCTACCTGATGTTCGTCCAGAGACATTCTCCAACCTTGCTTCTGACAAAGCCATGCGCAAGCTCAGGAAACAAGTGCAGCATAATGTTTCCACCTTACAAGCAGTAAGTCCAGCATCTTCAATTTAAAAGCTCTGTGTTAGTGATCCTGGCAATAGTATTTTCAATCCTTTTTTTTTTGTGTATTTAATGATGGTTCTAACTTAATTAGCTCTATATAAAATATCTTTTCGAAGTGCTTTACAGAATCTGATATTTTTATCCAGGAAGTACAAAATGAATCCAATGACCGGGGAATTAATATACTGTAAGTGCTTTGGTCTGAAGCGGTAAAGAGCTATATAAGAAACAATTATTGTTATTATTTGAAAGTAGTTATTATACCCTTGGAAACCCATTCTGTTCTTGTGTCTGCCTCAGGCCTTTAGTGCCTTTGACATTGTCAAGCGAGGTAGATCAGCCATGGTAATCTCTGTAGGGTCCTAGACCACTTCTGTTTGAAGGTGCTTATTATTTCATGATATAGCATATTTAATTAATTTGTAAATTATTCACTAACTACACTGTAACTAATATCATGTACATATATTTAACACAAAAAATTACCGGACTCTATACTTTGTCCCTTTTAATCCTCAGGCTTTTGGTGCTTTTGACAAGGACAAGCGTGGTAGGCTCAGCCCCAGTGATTTCCGTCGGGTCTTAGACCACTTCTGTTTCAAGATGACGGACAAGCAGTTCAAGAGTCTGCTGAGCAAACTCCGAGTGAACTCTGACCTTAGTATCAGTTACCCAGCATTCCTAGAGGAGTTCTCGGCCAATGAGCAAGAGGTAAGAGAGCAGATTGTCCTCTTTTTTTTTCCAAGTCTTGCCTTCCCCTACTGTCTGTGGTGGTTATAATTAGGTCTATATTTATTTGTACAATACCCAGTTGGTTTCATGCCATTGATTTATGCAAGTTTGATCCCCTGTCCATATGGTCTAATCAAAACGAGTTTAATACCCATTTGCTTTATTGAAAATTCGACTTTGTTTATCTACTTGGATTATACCCCTTGGAAGAAGACTGAATGGGCAATTACTAGAAGAAAACAAAATTATCCAAAATGCCATAAGACCAAGTGATGAATAAACAAAACATTATTAAACCATGCACATACAGCAGATGTACTGAGTGTAGGGAGAAAGGGGAAAGTGTAATCGGGAATACGACCAAATAAAAATACACCCATAAATAAAAAAAAGTCATCAATTATGTACACCATCTCCTATCCAGCTTGCTCAGAACTGGATCGAGTCAGTCCAGAAGAGTGACGCCCAGAACAACAACAACATGGCCCTATCACCTACCATGGACGATATCAGACAGGAGCTTCGGCAGCTTGTCAAGGCTCGTTTCTACCGCTTTGCTGAACGCTTTGCAGAGATCGACTACGCGAACATCGGAGTGGTTGCCAGAGATGACTTCAATACAGTTCTGAATGAGCTGGCATTTAGACTGAATATAGACCAGGTGAGGAATGGGACTGCAAGTTTTATTGTTTACTAGGAAATACCAACAGAGAAGTCTAGGACTACAGTGAAACTGTTGCATAGTTACATGTAAATCTGTTTTAATGATAACCTGTAAAGAGAGCGATGATATATTCATAACAAAAAATGATAATCAGCACAATCCCAAGAAAAATTACACTTTTCAGGTAGCAAATTTTGCAAAATAGTCAAGCAAACTTTGATGGCACTAGTGAAATCTATTTTCTGAAATGCTTAATTTTCTTATTTTTACAAATCTTTACCTTAAGTACCCTAATAAGGTGCTCATGCATACAATAAATTCATTCTAATCGGTATTCACTTACATCACCTGGGTCAGGTGTGGCAAATGTGGATAAACGACTTGGTAAAGGACGTTGTATGCTTTTACAACCGACCGTCTGCTTCTAATCTACCAGTTTATCTCCACTTGGTCTAACAGAAAGAAGTTGGTCTAATTCTCCATTTGTCTAATACTAAAACCCATTTGGTCTACTTACAGTCTAGTCTAATTTACAGATGGTCTAATACATACTTGGTCTAGTAACCGCTTTGCCTAATTGCCAATTTGTTTAATAGCCAAATAGTCTAATTGTATTTTCGTCTATTGCCCAAACGAATGTTTGGTCTATTACCAGTATGTTACTAGAATTGACCCAATATTCATAGACCATGTTGACATTAGATGAAATGGGAATTAGACAAAATGGTAAATAGGCAAAGTGGTACTGAGACCAGAAGGTAATTAGACTAACTGGTTTTAGACAAAATGGAATTAGACCATGTGGGATAAGACCAAATGGACATTAGTCAAAATGGGTTTATACCAAATGGCAATTTACCCTTTTTTTTCTTGTCCATTTTCTTATAGTTCAACCAACTCTGGTCTTCATTTGAGCTGAATTCCTACGGGAACCTGGATTACAGAGCCTTCATGAAGGAGTACTCTGAATGGGATGATGATGTGTTCCAGGGAGGTGATGACGGTGGGTCCCAGATTAGACTGGGTTATAGACCTGGATCCGTTATGAAAGGACCTGGAACTCCTCTGGTCCCCATGACACCCTACAGCCGCATGGTAAGCCATAATTATTTTGTTTGACCTCTTTCTCTCTCTCTCTCTCTTTCTCTCTCTCTATCTATTTCTCTCTCTCTCACACACTATTTTTTTGTTTTTGGACTATTTTGTTTTATTTATTTTTAAGGTTGGTAGGTGTTTAGACACGACCTAAATAGATTTTCAGATCAATTGTGGATGGCACTCCAACATTTTCTCCAGGTTTTATTTTGTAATAAGTAGGGCTAGGGTTGTGATAGATTCTTGTATCAGGTTTATAGTCAGGGGTAAGGTATTGCATTGAGTTCAGTGCTGAAATCAGTTCTTCGATTTGTGTTAAGAATTTCCTACGAAGCAATAGTTGCCAAATCCCAGCTCTCTTAACCCCAAAATGAAGCTACCACAGTTGTCAAAGGAAAGGTGATCTGATAGGTAATAGTACATTGGAAGCCATGTTTTTTCACTCTCCTGCTGAACATCTAAATTGTGTAGATTTATGTGCATTATCAGTTCATATAATTTTTATGATCAATTCCCTCCCTATTCTCATTTTCCACTCCCAGTCGTACACATCTGCAGGTCGTAGGTCGATGACGCCTCTCGTCAATGCAGACAACGCAGAGCAGAGACTCAAGAAGCAGATCCAGAAACATTGGCAAGAGGTCCTACGACTTTGCAAGCTCCACGACCTTGAGAACGCTGGCGAGATCGAGATTGATAGATTCAAAGGTATGGTTCCAACAACTTAACTTTTATTATTTGTCATTGGTGCCTATCATCATCTTGGTCAAGTATGGTTCTAGGACAACTACCCCCGTGAAAATTACCCTCAGACAACTACCCCTGCCAAATATCTATTCCCTAACTCTACACCTAACCCTACATGTATTTCTGGGGGTAGTTGTCCAAGGGATCGTCGTCCTGATACGGTAAAGTACATGTAGTGCCTGTAGACGTTCCTGTGGTCTTGACAACAAATGCCATGTTACTCCGTCCCATGCCAGAGTTGTGGCCTCTATCATTCTGCGTCCATTCCATGCTCTGATGTCATCTATCCCTGCTGTTGTTGCATGTCCTCTGCCACAGCTTCCCTCTATACTAGTTTTAAATATACAGTCAACTCTGCATAAGTCAAACTTCTATAAGTCGAATAATCACCGGATTCAAAGCAAATTTTCAGCCCAGATTATACAAGACATGTGTTATTCACCTCTCATAAGTCAGATTTCTACCAAGTCGAACATATTTCTATGTTCCCAATAGATTGAACTTAGGCAGGGTTACCTGTAATTAAACATTGCCTTTGTACATGAACATGAGTTCCATCTGTTTCATTATGAACTTTGCATTCCTTGTCTCCCTTTAGCATTTTTTTTTTTTTTAATATAGAGATGCTTTAGTCAATTATGATTGATGTCATTGGAAAGCTTGGTATTTCTAGTTAAAGAAAAATAAACAAAACCACAAAAACAAACTAAGATTTATTATTGGGCTTCATTCATCAGGTCACATGTGTGCTAGACCTTCTTTTTCTTTTTTCTTTTTTTTCTTTTTTTTCTTCAATTTTCTCTAGAGTGGGACAATTCTTCATGTACATGTAAGTCATTTATTTGATAATTCTCTTATGTTCTTATCCTAGATATTCTGTCTCAATTCAACGTGACCATCTCTATGGAGGATTTCAGCCGGCTCATGACAAAGTTTGATCTGAAAGAATCTGGAAAGTAAGTCTAATTCGACCTTCTCGTTATAAATTTGTTGAATATGATTATTATGATAATAGTATTTATTTTGATTCTTCATTGCCACCATAAGGAATTATGTCAATGTATTATGCTTTGCAAAAAAAAAATACAACATGGTAATGTCAGTTTTAAAAGCACTTCCATTTGTTAACCTAATAATATTTTTTATTATCATTAACCTAATAATATTTTTTTTTATCATTAACCAATAATATTCAAATTGACTACATTCTGTTCATTGTATTCCAATATGCATTCAATTTCATCAGGGTTTCCTGTTTGTAGTTCTTTGAGCTTTTCAACAGGCAATTTTTAAAAAGAATTATTCAATCAAATATAGTAATTAAACAAGTCAACAAAAATACAATGTATTAATCCTTTTTATTTTATTTTTTTCTATTCTTTATTTATGTTTTTATTTATTGCTTTGTAAGAGTTCATTTTATTTCATTCCATCGGGTTTTCCTACTTATAGCATTTCATTTTAAATAAAAAAAGATAAGATCAAAAAATATAATATTAAATATTTTACTAAACTATTTCTATTCCAATGTAGTAAATTCAGTTCAAGCCATACTAATTTGATTTCAATTCCAATTCCATCAAGTTTTCCTCCTTGGAGTTCTTGAAGCATGAAGATCAGTGAACTAATACAGAGATCGCTCCTCACTAGAATGAAGATTCACCAATCTTAAATTTCATATTTGACTAAACCATTTTTATTCAAACATATTAGATTCAATTAAAACCATTACAATTTCATTTCAATTCCAATTCCAACAGGTTTTCCTACTTGGAGTTCTTGAAGCATTTCATGTTGAACATGAAGAAGATCAGTGAAGAACCAGAACAAAGATCACTCCTCACTAGAATGAAGATTCACCAATCTTAAATTTCATATTTGACTAAACCATCTTTATTCAAACATATTAGATTCACTAGAGGGTATTCATTTGTCTCGCAATCTACTATGGTCAACAAGGAAATTCGTGATCACTCTCGCAAAAAGTGATCACTAGCTTACAAGTTCACGAGCTTTTGAGTGCCGCTGCAACTCTTTATCAAGTGACGAAAATTAACTGAAAACTTGTACACCCCAAAGACCCCATCCCTGATCACAGACGTGATGGCGTAGTATACAACATTCCTTGCCAGGGATGTGATGGGTCTTATATCGGTGAAACAGCCCGACCAATAGTCAAACGAATATCAGAACACAAGCGAGATGTTCGGTTACAGCGAACCGACACATCCGCAGTGGCAGAACATGCCTGGGAGAAGCAACACCGCCCCGATTGGGATGGTGTACATTGCGTTGCCAAAGAGAGACATTGGTATACACGCAGGATTAAGGAGGCTATTAGCATACGTCTTTGTCCTAACAACTTCAACAGAGACAGCGGGATCGACATCCCCGATTTCTGGATGCGAACTATCCGACGTCACAATACCCCCTTACCTGGCAGTGCAGGCCGACCCGATCTTCCCCGGCCCCTAGCGAGGGACCGATCAGCTAGCCAATCCCCGTCCACGGGAAGCTAGTGAGCCCGCCATTGTCTAATTTGCATACTGTTTCCCGCCCGCACCATCGGCGCGCTTATTGGTGAACGCCCGACCAATCACATAGCGGCTTAACGCCCGCCTATTGTTCCGCGTTGGTGCGGTGCAATCCACGGGATTCGTATAAATAGACTACGTTTTCAGTTAATTTTCGTCACTTGATAAAGAGTTGCAGCGGCACTCGAAAGCTCGTTAACTTGTAAGCTAGTGATCACTTCTTGCGAGATTGATCACAAATTTCCTTGTTGACCATAGTAGATTGCGAGACAAATGAATACCCTCTAGCCAATATTTCAATCCACAATAATGAACTTATTTAGTCATATTAGATTCAGTTAAAACCATTACAATTTCATTTCAATTCCAATTCCATCAGGTTTTCCTACTTGGAGTTCTTGAAGCATTTCATGTTGAACATGAAGAAGATTAGTGAGGAACCAGAACAGAGATCACTTCTTACCAGAGATACGATTCTCCAATCTGAGATTTCATTATCTACTAAACCAATTCTATTGCTATTTATTCAATTCAATTCAAGCCATTCCAATTTCATTTCAATTCCAATTCCATCAGGTTTTCCTACTTGGAGTTCTTGAAGCATTTCATGTTGAACATGAAGAAGATTAGTGAGGAACCAGAACAAAGATCCCTCCTCACTAGAGAGAAGATTCACCAATCTAAGATTGTCGTAAGTTGATCATTGCAATATACTGAATATCAAGCATAAGAGATGTCATAGTAGAGTGGTTTAAAAAACTTGATTGTGGGGGTGTAAGGGCAGTGTGCTTAAGTCCTAGCTCTGTGGTAACAATTTTTTTTGGGGGGGTATGAATTTTTTTATTTGTTTGGGGTCTTTCTATTGAAAATCTCTTTGAGAAGACATTAATGTACATTGCCAGTCCTGTGCCCTGGAACATAATACATATAACAATCTAATGATTGATGTTATTCGTCAGTCTTTGGCAAACAGAAAACTGGAGAGTTAAAAATCAATCGTAAAATTGATTATAACTCTTTATTTTACAGCATAAAGGTCCAAGTTAAAGATGTGCAATTGATTTCAGCTTAGCTTGTGATTGATATGATAACGATGCTTTATGACACACATGACCAAGGAACGATTGTGTAGATGATATTCAAGCTACATCCAGAATGATACTGAATCAACTGTAGCACCTTGCATGTTAGAAATGAATAGTCTTAAGCAAGAAGCCAGTATTGCTATCATTTTCACTGTAGCGGCAGAGAGTTTCTTGCATAAGATTTATTATTGACTTTGCTTGAATCCACAGATCAAACCTGGAAGTCGAATGACCAGTGACATGCTGGAAGCAATGCTGCGAATCCGCGACATCATCGTCAATAGCTGGAAGAAGATGAGGCGCACGTTCCGACTCCTCGATCCTAGCGCGGAGGGCGTGATCACGACCGTTCAATTCCGCGACACGCTACGTCAGTTCAGTATCAATCTATCGGAAGAGGAGTTCTATCAACTGATGACGTACTACGATAAAGGACTCAATGGGAAAGTCTCCTATAATGATTTCCTGAGAGCTTTCTTGCAGTAATATAAGAAGGAGTACAGTCATCATTTTGAGCTTTTCCTGAGGACCTACCTAGCATCGAATGCCAGGACTCAAGGGAAAGGTTGATATTTAGGAGCTTTCTTACATCACATATGTAAAATATGGCGGAAGTACAAGAGGCATAGATGTTCCCTGAGGAAATGTAGGAAAAGTTAGATAGAAACCCACCTTCTAGAAGTATTTTTTTTGGAAGCACAAGAAACAGTGGAAATGCAAAATGTTTGTAGATCAAGTTGTTGACCAATCAACCTACCAGTAAGAGTGACCACCTGCTGAAAGCATGAATTAAAATCTTGTGATAAAAAGTCACAAATGGTGCTTGGTAGGTGGCAAGTCCCTTCTTTTCGCCAGTTATACAACAAAATTAAAAAGCAATAAAATCAGTGTAATTCTGTCCGAATAATAATGGAAATGATATATTCATTCTTGTCATATGTAATCTTGTTTTCATGAATAACTGTTTTGAGGGAATAGTTTAGTAGAACTGGAATGTTTTTCAATGGAAAATATTCTCTGAAGTCTATACGAATGTATGAATATTTCCTTCTTTTTTGTGTGATTGCTAATAAAAGTAGAAAATTTGTGAAACCAGAAAATGCTATTCTAATTTATCTGACAATCATATTTCTGTATAGCATCATCTCTCCATTGAAAAAGGCCAGTCAGTGTTTTAGGTTATAAAATATACTATCAGAAATATGATGAGACAAAATCAATGCTGCTTTTGTACAATAGGATATAAGTATATACATATGGTACAATAAATATATGGCATTAGTTGTTCAGCACAAAGTCCTGAAATCATTATATATTTATTGGGATAGACTAAAGAGAAACACATAGCTCTTTTCCCCAACTTTGAGGCTTGATAATATATACCTTATTTAAAGAACATCATTGCATGGTAGAAGTATTTTCTGTAGTGCACAAAATTTTGGAAATGGCTAGAATCGGCTGACATTAGAAAAATGACTCATTATTTATTAATAGCATACAAATATGAAAGAGACTTGTAAAAAAGCAATGAATAAATAGTCTTTTGCATGCTACCCAGTGCCACAAAATTGGAAGCGCTTAACAGACAAATTGCATTGCATAAACACTTCATGATCACTTTTGATGATAGAAACAAAATGACAAAATATTGGAGCTTGAAAAATGTTATTGTAGGAATAGTTCTCTATGTATCTCTTGGAGAACAGAATGTACAATTGTATATTGATATCACTTTGTATATATGGTGTAATATTTATTCCGCATCTTATGAGCCTACCTTCTTATTGAAATAGTACATGCTTTCTTCTAATGACAGGAGGCAATATAACCTTTCAAGTTTACTGAGAGCCAGAAGGGATATAAACTTTTATATTCCACATACTAAGAATGGTGCACCGGGATTGGTCAAAATTCAATCACATGATGAATTTTAGTTTTCCCATCATCAACCATCACTCGCAGTGATAGTACTTTTTAGTTTCGCTGATCACTTCAGCGCCCCATAGAGCATGTAGAGCCATAACGCGTTATCAATTATTTTTAGGATGCGCAAAAAAAAGTGTGTTGTCACTCGGTTTTTTGTACTATCATTTTACTATCAGATGCAGCGACAGATAAATTCCTCTGTGACGTAACAATTCCTTTTTTTATAAAGCAAATAATCACCTCTTGATCCAAGTGACAGGGCAAACTATCACTTCCACGGCAAGCTGGATGTACACGCTATCTCTCCTCAGCTTTGCTTCGGGGGAGATAGCTTATCCAGCTTACCTGGGAAGTGATAGTCTTCCCATCATTTGGATCAACGGTGATTATTTGCTTAATAAAGTCTTACCTTCATTCCCGTCATAGGCTCTTAATGGTTAGACATGATCAAATTCAAATACGGTTTAATTCGTAAAAGCAGTGTATCATCAGGCATTTGACAATGTGTAGACATGTTACCTATCTGTGTGATATCTTAAAGATTGTATATTTAATATGGTATCCTTCCAAGATCTCTTTGAGAGCCCAAAGGGCCTTAGATACTTAATGCCCTTTTGGTTGTCTGCGAAAAAAAATTCTCATGATCTGCAGTGAACAAGCTTTTGAGCAATATACATGTAAGTATACCAACTAAAAGAGATGATTCTTTAACGAGCATTGTACTTCTCCCACAGTGTGTCACAAATTGAGTTTCGTCGGTTGAGCGCCTGAACGATTCAACTCATGGAGTTTGCATCTTTTCGCCTTTTAACAGACAGATTTGCATGTGTTTTTCGTGATATATTGAGTAATATGCACATTTGAGTACATTTATGATCAAGTAAGAACAAATGTTTGAACAAAATAATCATACCAAAATAAGGAGTAGAGTGTTTGTGGTCAGCAGTTTCTTTGCGAATACATATAGTCTTTTAAAAAATGTGAATATATATGGTTTGATTGAATGTTCATACAACCAAAAGTGCTACATGTCTTTATAATTTTTCTTCCATTTGCAAACACATCACTGTTCAAATGACAAAGTTATTAAGATAATTCATGATAAATGTCTAATCAATGTTTTTATATCGACCATTATGAGCCATGATCAAGATTTGTGCTCATGATTTTAATCATTTTATACAATATTTAAATTGCGATCAAATAAGTATTTGCTTTGACTGAAGTTTTTCCCACCAAAATGTATTATGTTCTCTCTTCCAAATTTATCAACATTGATTAAAAGGTAAAAACATATTAAAGTTCATTCAGTTTTGAAAAGATTATTAACCATGAACAACGTATGTATCTCCATAAAGATTATTTAAATTGTTAACACAGTGCTTTCTTCATATATCATTCCGTCCACACCGATATGGTATCCATTTTTAGTAGGAAATATTTTGCTTATATGATAAATGTTTACGAGATTGAAATATGATATGTTCTTTCAACAATGTATTAATTATATACCACATCTTTTAATAGGAATATTTTACTTGTAATAGTTTACAAGATTAAAATATGACATATTCTTTCAACAAAGTATTAATTACACACCACAGAACGATACTTTCTGATGCATTCCGTTTGAACGAGATTTTGCTGTATTTTTATTCCAGAGTGTGTTCAATTTTGTACAGATATAAAAAAGATTTATTGACTACTTTCTTCCTAAAAAGTGCTGCTTAAAATATTTCATATAATCCTTCCACAGATGTAAATAATTGCGTGGTAATGCTATTCATGCAATGGTTTTTTATGGTTTATTTGTGCAAAGTATTTTTATCTATTAATGAAATATATTTGTGTGCATAATATTACAGATTATGAAATAGCATAATGGACTTATTTAATATTCTGAACAAGGAATATTGCAGTGTGACTGTTTGAAACACCATGTTAGCTTCTTATTGCATATTTTGTAGTTTGAACATCGGATTCGGTATGGGGATGTAGCAAATATCAAAGATACACATATATTTGATTTTTACCCTATCTCTACTGCCACAATTTGAAATGAATATATACTAATGAATTTGTGTTTGTTGTGCATAATACAACACTCTGACTGGATGAAACTTGATGGATATGTGATGAATTATTAGACCATAAAACATTTTATTGTAATGACTTCCTATACACCTACTTGCATCCAAATTGCTGTGTGACTAAAAATGTCTATTAGTCTATTAATGTTAATGGAATTTTATGGTACATGTATATTTTGACATTTTTCAAATATTTGTAATGATCCACTTTTATTGCAGAGTCGCAACACCTAGTATCCTATTAAAATGGCATTGGATAAATCAAAGTGTACTATTATAAAACCTGTGGTTCCGTTTTCTGGTGAATGAGTTTTTCTTAATACAATTTTAACTAATTTCCTCATTTTTTTTTTTTTTTTTCTAATTAGGGACTGTGCTACTTTTAACCTATTTATTGTCTGTATATGTTGCTTTGTGTTGGTAATCAGTGAATGCCTATTACTCTGTAAATAGTCCTAAACTGGACAGTTGAATTTTATATATATTGGTACATTCACTTGTGAATACTCTTTTGTATGTCTAAGAAAAAAGGAAAAATTTTCAGCCTTGATTTATTCTGAATCCGTCCAGATTATAAACTGAAACTACTTTGATTTACTTTTGTCTGTTTGTATACTTGAAATATAACATGGATGCAAAAGTTTCTTAAATTGTACATAGGAAAGTTTTAATATTATCAACATGTGTAAGATAAATTTACTTTAATATTGATTTAAATTGATGTGAGTTTAAACGACAGAATTTGTCAAAACATGGTTTTTATATGGCCCGGAGCATGAGCATTTTAGGTAAATACACATTTACCTGCATTTCATGTCCTGTAATAAATTGCCTATTATTAGTATAATTATATTCTACTAGAATTAGACTAATTTTATGAACCTTTTGCATTCATGTTCTGTGTCTATTAACTTACTACCAATGCATTTTTGTGTGTACATTGATTCATGTGCTGTAAAATAAAAATAAAAAAACCTTAACTCTATTTTATGTTGTGTATCTTTCATTCTGTATTGTATGTTAGAGATACATGATTGTTTGCCATTCACTTAGAGTGCTATCTCACTTCGCGGAGACGTCTCCGCGACAGTCTAGAAAAATCGTCTCCGCCACGGATAAAAAGTGTTAGAGACGTCTCCGAGTCGTCTCCTGAATTTTGGAGACGGATTTTTAAAAATAAATTGTCGCGGAGACGTCTCGGAGATGGATTTGGGACTACTTCAGATTTTTTTTTTTTTTTTTTCATAAATTGTCGCGGAGACGTCTCGGAGACGTCTCTAATACTATTTGTCCGTCGCGGAGACGAAATTTGTATTCTGTCGCGGAGACGTCTCTGCGAAGTTGATAAGTTAATATTTGCGTCTGTTCTCAAATTAATATGAATAAGTTTCTTCGTTCAATTCTGTCAGCATAATTAATATTGGTATTTCTATTATCAACATCATTACATACGGTAATATAACAATCCATGTATGTACACTGTTAAAAAATTTCTCATTAAAAAAAACAAAAAACAGAAAAGTTCTTGCAGCGGGGCTGCCAGAACACTTATCTTACTTAACACTTTGCAGCGAAATTACAGAAAATTGGTTTATGGGGTATGAAATTTTACAAATTCCCTGTAATAAAAGACCTTTTTTCCTTTTTTAAAACAGAACTTTTCTGTTAAATTGCAGAAAAATTCTTGCTGCAAAGCTTTCAGAACACCTGTAATCTTACTGCATAATTATTAACACAATTTTCAGAAGAGAAACAGAAAATTGGTCTTTGGGTATGATAATTTACAAATTTCCTGTATAAAACACCTTTTCCCCCCCCCCCTTTTTTTTTTTTAAACACCTTTTTCCTTTTTTTTTAAACAGACCTGTTTTGTAAAATTGCAGAAAATTTCCCGTAATAAAAATATACAGAATGATTCAACATTCTACAGTGTATGTTATCATATAAGAAGAACGTTGAAACATAAATCAGGCAGGGCCTAACACAATAAAAGCATACATAAACCTGTACTTGTACTGCATTTATTTTAAAAACATTTACCATCACTGGCCAAATATATTGCAATACAGTGCGTCCCAGAAAAAAAAAGTAAACCCAACTTTGAGAGCCTCTTTATAGCTTGTATGACCTTGACATTTATTTCATTTCAGGGTAAGTCCAAGCTTTTTTGCGTGGTAACAAACGGGACATTCAGAGCCAAAAATAGGGCTCACGGTTTGAAAACTCTTAAATGAAAGCTCAATCCTTTGGTATATTCTTGAAGGTACTTAGAATCTTCAACAAAAACATAAAAAATAGTTGAAATAACTCAATTCATAATTTATTTATGATCATTTATTCGTCGGTAACAAACGGGACCAGAAAAATGGTGTTCAAATTTTGAAAATATAATTCTGAATTTAAAAAGTAGATCTAAACTTGCATAGTCTTATCCTCCTAAACATGTAATAAACATTGTAAGGACATATTTTAACGTTAATACAACTTCGAGTTTTCTGGCAAGGTCAAGTTTTAAAAAATATGTCGGGTAACACACGGGACAATTATTCCCTGTAATATTTTTTATTAAACAATTGGTGTAGCCAAGGCGTAGCAACATCTTTTGTTAAAAAATCTCTCTGATAAAACAAAAGAAGCATAATACAAAACACAAATGTCAAAAACACTTATTTTGTTTCATTTCTAGAGGTGGGAGGGTGAGTAATAAAAATGTGTGATTTTACATCAGCTCAGTAACTTTTGTAAGACGATTTCTGAGACCTAAATATTTGAAATCTAAAAATATGGAAAGCTATGTGCTAGGTTCGTGATATTTTCACCAGAGTTAGCCAAGAAAATATAGCAACAGAAAATACATACTTTTTTTATTGTACTCCTATGACAAACCTCTTTTTAAATGGTTGAAAATAGCATTTTTATGAATTTTATTATTTTTCATGAATACTAGTGAGCCTTGTGACGTCATATGACCGTGAAATTACTTTTTGACCTCATTTGCATTAAGTTCATTTCATACCCTTTATGGTGATATATGACACATTATGTACACCTTTACAAACCCACTGACACACTTGACACAAAAATGGTCAAAAAGTCGAAAAAATCACCACTTTGGGAACAAATAGCGTGGACTTGCCCTTCAATAGCCCAAGTACTAAATAATCTTTTGTCCCATATATGTGATGCGTCACGTCGAAATGAGAGACTAGTCGCGATTTTTGAAATCCATTTTATTTGATATTATTGATCCCTGATTCATTGCCTTGAATTTCATATATAACCCGACTGTAAAGAGTAAATAGAAGTGGATATATTAGCCTCTGAACGCGAGGAGAATTGTGCTCTTGGAAATCAAAATCAAGAGAAAAACGTCTGCGAAGTTTGACTTCCGTTTGACTCCGATCCGCGCCAGAAAAATAAGAACATTTTGTCATGTCACCGCTGTACTCACCGAAATGCCCTAGCAACCACTTGTTACAAAGGTGAAACGATTGACCAATGAGGAGGCTGCATTCAGGTATACAGAGAACAATACTCGTCCGTCACGCATGATCGAGGCAAGCGCAGCAAGCGGAAACAACGGCGATTTTGTCTAAATAACATTCAATCTTCTCAAAAAAAAAAGAAGCTGAATTTGGTTAGTTGTTTTGTATCTTCGTCAAATAAATAAAAACGTCATGCTCTTTCTAATTGTTTAAGAAAAAGTCCGCTCTTTTAAGAAAAGTGTTTACCAATCCTGGCGCTAAATTAGTTAGAAACAAAACTGTTTTAAAACCTTTTGGGGGGTTTTATTCCGATGTTTGCGTGCGTTCTTTGAATGTCAATCGCGTATACTCTTACTCATAATAAAGCGAGTCATTTTTATCTGAACTCTGTTGGAAATTTTGAACATAATTATGGTCTATAGACTAAATTATTCTTGTACAGGGGCTTATGCATTTTGTTTATATTCTTTGAATAGTATATGATAGAGATAAGCCTCCAAAAATGTTTTAATAAATATTTGCGCCTCACGAATGTATCTAGAATTTCTCTGATCACGTTTTATGAGTGGCTAGGTTAGCTTAAGACAATGAAAATAAAAATGTAAATGATTTGCTCGATCTCGTCTTTTATTGATCAAACTTGTTACCAGTAATAAGAAGATATTAATAATTTTTAGAAATGAATTATTTAAAGAGTAAATCGTATTTTGTTTCGTCGTGTTTAGTAAAACGCTACTTTCTTAAACACGTTACTTTGTAAAATAAACTGCAGAAGACTTTAACCTAAATACTTGTATCAGAAGTATCATCACGTCACCTCTTTTGTATGCTCTATGTTTCCCTGATGGAACCAAATTTGTTTATAGGGAGGTTTTTATTTCCCATCAAGACAACAGATATCGCGGCCCCTAAAATCAAATGCTGAAATTAACATTCATTTGGATCCAGATAGCTAAGTCAAGCAATAAGTAGCTTTTCCCCACAATAACCCCCCCCCCCTCCCCCACCCATTGTTGATTTGACATTCGTTTGCGTGCTCCGCTATCCCGGATGAACAGCTTTATTCACAGCAGGTTGTGGCATCGCACGCAAAATTTCTGAGTGCAGCTAAAGAGAGTTTAGTTCGCTATTCGCTCACAAAAACGAAACAAAAAGCCAGTTGAAATCACACATCACATGACCGTGAACGTCCAATAAACAAAGCATGCGTTGCTAAGGGCGGAGCTAAACGGAGAGGGGAAATGAGCGTGGACGTTCGCTTGTATGTCCGGGAAAAAATTATGACCGAAAAAAACACTCGTCGAAAAACTGCTTTTTTACCACTTTCCCGTTTACATTTTCACTCATTTTTTTAACAGAGCAAAGATGAAGCATGGTAAACCCAGAAAAAAAAATTTCCTCAAAATTGAGTTTTTTATTAGTTTGTCGATTTACTCGGATCTTTGATCTGCGACTTCTCTCTCATTTCGACAAGACGTATCACATATGAACATGATGAATGGATTCGGGAAGGCTGCCCTCAAACTGTGAACGAATTATCAGAAAGCTAGGGTTGATTCTAATTAAACTTGGTACCAGCTATTTATGACAGAGGTTTCTAGAAACTTAAGTTCTTATTCATCCATGACAGTACAGATGCAATTTTAATACGAGGCTCTCAAATTTGCGTTTACTTTTATTTGGGACGCACTGTAAAACCAAAATCCATGTTTGTGGGGCTTTTATAAAGTATTTTGTATGTAGTAATATTCCATTCATGGTCAGAGTATTGTCGACCATATTCTATGAAAGAAGAGAATGGTCTTTGTATTCCTGAGAGCAGCAGATTACCAGACCCAGCCACCACAAAAATAGAAGAATAAAACCAAACAAAGAAAAATTTGAAAATAACAGTTTCAAGAAGTTATTAATTGATAATCCCCGACTCCGTTAATTTTTGCACCGTTGCTAATCAAAGGTCGCAACTACACATCATAATATCAAAAAGTGCGAAAATTATAATTTTATGATTTGGAGGCCATGAACTAAGCCGTGGTGCACGACAGGACTCAATTGTCCTTGGAAATAACTTCATCTTCTTTTGTTATTGTTTTTGTTTTCTGTTGTTGTTGTTGTTGTTTTGTTTTGTTTTTTTTTTTTTTTCCATTATCCATTATTTTGCCAGAGGCAGAAACGAAACCCGTTTCTCCAAATATAGATTTCGGAGAAATATGAAACACGTTTCATGATTGTATTCACCGATAATCCCCACAGGTCTCCCAAAATGTCATTTTGGGAGACCTTTCTCCTGGGGGGCATTTCATCAAAGGACTTGTCGGACGTTTTATCCGACAAACTGTTATAAGCTACTGAAATGCTTGCATCTGATTGGCTGAGAGCAAATTTGTCGGATAAAATGTCCGACAAGTCCTTTGATGAAATGTCCCCTGTTGTCTCCCCTTTGTTTCAGGTAACCGGGTTTGGTCATCTTCTGCTTTCAGGAAAGAAGAGGGAAAAGTCTCTCTCTTTTTTCAGAATATACAAAAACGTTCGACAATACTCAGACCATGAATGAAAGATTACAACTTTTTTTTTAAATACAAGAATTTAAGCTCTGTGACAATACTTCTGGCAAGTGAAGGTAAATGTATGCATAATATGACGAGGACATTTGTAATAATTAGCAGGAAAAGCCTGATAAAAGCTGCTTAAATAAAAAATATATATCAGTAGACGAGACCAAAATTCAAAATCGGGAAAGAAAAAAAAAATAATTAAAGAGCACAAAAAGGGAAAAGAAAGAAGATTAATTACCATTAGATCATTGAAAACAGAACATGGGAGAAATATCAAATAGCTTTGAAAAACCCAGCATGATCGGATAACATTAACATGATTAATGAACCATATCTTCAATTCCGTGGAAGGAACCACGCAATTAGGCTCTAAAACATCATCATAATGCAATCATCAAGAACAGCGCCATCTCCGACAATGGTCTGACAATTAAAAAAAATTCTCTCTCTCCCTCCCTCTCTCTCTCTCTCTCTCTCCCTCCCTCTCTCTCTCTCCCTCCCTCCCTCCTCTCTTAACCTTTCTCTCTTTTTTAGGAAAAAAAATACCTCAGAAGGTCATATTGGGAGTAAAAGATTCTAAAGTATAAGCTGAAGATGATAAACACAAAGAAAAATGTTTTGTTAATTCATGATCTTTTATTTTTACTCTAGGCACGGTTGGAGTTTATATACATAAAAACACTTTAATATTATTATTCTCGTATTTTTCATTTTTGTAGTTTCAATACCTATAGACATTACTTAATTCACACCATCAAACAGTATCGTCAGACATGTTGCAGTAAGTGATATCAGGAACTCTAACTTTGGTTAGTTACATTACAGAAACGGGACATTATATATATTTTTTTTTTTTTTTTTTTTTTTTTTTGGGGGGGGGGGAATATTTTGTCACGAAAGATTCCGTAAAACTAGGTTCAACTAAAACAAACTCTGAAAACCATGTTATTGCTGATGAGTTGGCAATTTATCATATATAGCATTTAATAAATGGCTTGACATATTTCTATAGAAACAACACAAACATGGTTAGTTATGTTACAGTTTGTCCGATATGTGATGAAATTTTTTCGGCTTTCGGCCAACCATAAGGTCATATTTCAGCTGTAGGGGTAGGTTTGAGATGTCAATCGGCTCAAATCATGTATATTTTTCCGTTTTTTTTTTTATTATTTTTTAAAATAATTTTTGCTCGATTCGGCGCACTCCTAAGGTCAATTTGGCGCCCCTTTCAGGTCATTTTGGCGCCCTTTTGGGCACACCCGGGGCCCGGGCCCGTAAAGCCCCCCCCCCCCCCCCGAATCCGCGCATGATTGGTCCTCATTTTGTACCATTTAGGGCGCAGTTTGAGAGGGTAACGGTTTGTCCATCTCTATGGCTTGTGCGAACATGTAAATTTTCTGAACCTGGATGTTCGTTTGTCCGAAAATTATGATGCAATAGTCCGAAGGTTTGTACTTACGAAAAAAGAAATAAGGTTCCTTTTTCCGAAGATGAAATGATATCCGATGGTCTGAGAATGCATGAAATAGGGTTCGTGTTTTATTTTTGGATCCTAAAACACTATTTATTTCCGGACGAACGAGCTTTTGGATAAACGAAAGGTATTTCATTTTCGGAGAGGAACCTTCGGAAAAACGAGCAACAGCCAAATTGTTTCCCTCTCAAAGTTTAGTGCGTTTAATCTATTCTGCTATTTTTTATTTTTTTATTTTTGTTTTTTTTTAACTACTGTCTATGTCAAAAAAAAATGGTACAGTCGGGAAAAAAAATATTTAGGTGTCAAATATTTTCAAATAATGTGTGTAAATTGTATGAAAATAAAGCCAAAAGGTTTTCCTTGCTGATGCGCTTTGTTCTGTACAATTTGCTTCCGTAAAACAAAAGTTATGCTAATTTTTGTGCGACGAGGAACAAATCAAAATTGAGCACTTCTTGGCCATTATGCGAAACCTATATACACAAAGGCATGTGATGGCGTGCGAAAAATGGATTTTTCTTGATTGTAGAAAACTAGTCATATTTCAAAAATTACAACACCAAATGTGATGAAAAAAAAATTGCAGGTGAAAGTCTGATCTTCCTGCTTTATGAAAATACCAAACAATAGCAGGCTCTGATTAATCTTTATACTATAAAAAAAAAATGTTTTCCACTTGTACCATTTTATTTGACACAGACTGTATAGGGCAGTCTTTTGGGCGCCCCGTTTGTAGAGACCACAACAGCAGGGCATTTCCAGATCATAGGTACCAAAATTCAAATTGATTGTATCTGTTTTTCACCACTATGGTTGTTTAAGGGTATCAATCCCTATACCTTTAGGATCTGAAAATATTTTACTTAAGAATGTTCGTTTCGCTAATTATATTGTCATTTGAACATGCGTGTGTCAAAATGTTTTTTTTTTTTTTTTAATCCAGAAAATGATGGATATCGTAAAATTCTTAAGTTATATCATTAAAAGTGCCACAGAATATCTATTCAAGGTATTGTATAAGAGAACACATTCTACAGATGAATGGAAAAAGAAAAAACTATATCTCATCAACAAAGCGCAATATGCATAATTAAATCTTGTTTTATTTTTCCACTGACCTGTGTAACGTCCGTAACAATTTATGCATTTTTTAAAGCTACAATGAAAAATAATAGACTGATTTTCATCATACCACATAATATGAACTGCAAACTAACCATTTATAAAAAAAAAAAAGGCCTAAGTCCATAGGAGGCCATTTCGAGATAATAAAAAAAAACTGAATATTTTTTTAATTTGGGCAATTAAAGTATATTTGGCCAAAAGACATCAGAAAACATCATAAAACAAATTTAAGTGTAAATTTTTTATGAACATAAATTTTCAAGTTACTTGTGGGCGGGGCCTTTTGTCTGGTGGACTTGGGTCGTCTTTAGAATCATATGGACTTAGGTCGTTCTTACATTCATATACATGGTAGACTTCTGTAGTACTGAATGTATAAAAATGATACACAAGAGATTTCTTTTATATATCAGACAAAAAGGGCCCTTTATCTTTTTGTATTTTAGGTTTTTTTTATATTTTTTTTTATAGCTGATGTGTTTTGGGATGAGCGAGCGGGTGTGGGTGTGGGTGTGTGGGTTTTAAATGTGAGGACATGTGTAGGTGTTCAAATACTGAAGAAGAAAAAAGTTTGCAAAATCATGTATTATTCACGTTTTACAGTTCACTGTTCTTCCATCCATGAAACCAAGAAGTCTTAAGCACACAAACAACAGTTCAAGAATGGTGGGGGGGTGGGTATGGTCCCTCCCTTTTATTTATTTTTTTTATTAAATAGAAAAAACAAGATACAAAGGTCGTACCACTTAGCTAAGGTTGGGGTGTAAATGGAGTGAGAACTTTTCCTTAGCAAGGACCTTTATTTCATGTTTGCCAGAGATCTTGGGGTAAAATGCTTTTGTAATGGGCAGAATTGTTTATTCTATTGATTATCAGTGAATTTTGGGGTAAAATTCTAAAAAAAACAAAAAAAAACTTTAATTTGTTGTGAGCGAATTTTGTAAGAAACATCAATCCTGAATCCACCCTGCATGCCCCACATCCACACACTCACATCAGCATAGGAATTACTTTTTTTTTTTTTTTTTGAGGAGCTATTTTTTTTAATATATATATTGACACAACACCCACC
The DNA here is from genome assembly GCA_940671915.1 of Paracentrotus lividus. Taxonomy (NCBI): domain Eukaryota; kingdom Metazoa; phylum Echinodermata; class Echinoidea; order Camarodonta; family Echinidae; genus Paracentrotus; species Paracentrotus lividus. Next base: position 7,977,832 of record CALNVZ010003426.1, read on the forward strand.
CAACACCCCTCACACACCTGACACACACACACACACACACCACACACACACACAGAAGCACAAACATTGCAAGTGAACTTCAAACTTCATTTTGAGGTACTCAAGGTTAAACAAGAAGTAATGGAGAGGGCGCTAGATATGAATGTAAGAAAAGCCTAAGTCCTGGACTTAGGCTTTTCTTACATTCATACCAGATTTTCATCCTTTATTAAGGCATTTCTGAGATGATTTCAGATTCATCATTTATGCACAAGATGGGTCAATGTATAAGGAACAATTTCCCATATATAACTCAATTTCGCCAAAAATTGGACTTAGGCCTTTTTTATATTCATATACTCATTTGTTAACATAATTTTATGTTAAAATAATTTTTCAATTATGGTAATTAGAAATAGGCTAACGAGCGTTACAGATGTTACATGAATAATTGTTACGGACGTTACAATACGGAATTTACAGCTTTACTTACAATGTTATACAGCCTTATTTTTATTTACCACAGATGTAAAATATTATCCCATTAAACTTTAAGAAATAATTAAATCGGTAATTAATTATGCAAATTTATGTATAAATCAGAATTTTTGCTCTAGTTAATATAGGTTTTCCCGGCCATTTTCATCCCCCATTCACTCAATTACATGTGCGGAGCATTCAATTTAGCTCATTTTTTGGCCTGTGCTTAAACTGGCATTTCAATATCGCACTTTATGAATTCAACTTAATGTGGACAGCGACCGAAAAGGTACTTTAGTCAATCAAAGACGTACAAAATTCGCCTATTTCACAATGGTGATATTCATTTTCACATTTAATGTAAACAAGAGCTAATTTGCACTTATTTGTATTTTCTGTTTCATTTTAAAGCTATCTATTTAATGCAAAACGAAGTCAATTTCACTATGTATGGTATATGGTGTTCTAACGCATATTTTTATAATTGCAAACGAAATTATGTATCACAGTCAATCTTTGAAAGGAATGGTCATAGCGTTTGTGCTTATAACTGAATATGATGAATCATATTCATCACCATATCCCACATATAGATTCTGATAAACAATCAACACTTCGGGTATAGGCCATGAAGATGGAGCGAGAACGAGATGAACGCATCACCCCTGTCTCTCCATTCCTCTCCAGGGCAATGACGTCATAGCAATGTTATATGTATATGTTTTGTTTCATTATATAATTTTGATTTTATAATTTTTCTTTATTGATTATCATTTTCGGAAATGTAGGGACATATGCCTTAAAAAAAAACCTCCATGCTTTATCTCTCTCTCTCTCTCTCTCTCATATTTTTTTTTCTTCATTCTCTCTCTTTCTTTTATATATGATATAATATGGCGTGGATGGCCCTCAATAAGTACCACCCTCTCCATTCCTCTTCAGGGAAATGACGTTACGGCAATGTGATTTGTATTATATCTTCATTATTTAATTTTCATTTCATAATCCTCCTTCATTTAATCATGTTCTGAAATGTATAAATATGTGCCAGCAAACAAATGCTCCATACTTCATTATTTTTCTTAATTTTATTCATTCTCTCTGTTTTGTTTTTCTTTTTAAATTTTATTTTTAGATATACTATGCGCATTTTCCATCAATTGATGTGTATTTTATGTGTCATTGTATACTGTTCATTATTTTATGAACCCTTTTTATTTAAGTTACAAGAAATTACAAGCCCCCCCCCCCCCCCCCCCCACCCCCCCCGCTCATGGGTCAATCATACACTGTTTAGGCAAAATTACCCCTTTTCACATGTGGGACACTATTTTCGGTTTTGTCCTAAAAAATTAGAAATAACCTTAATTAAAATTGGTCGGGTGGGGGGGGGGGAGAATGATAAAAGACCCCTATTTAAATCATTTCTCGGGTTTCCCCTACCTAAGCCCCTAAAATATACCCTTTTCCCGGAAAATCGGGAACGAGCATACGGGAACGAGCATATAGCTTGAATTTGAATGAACACGTGTCAATTTGAAATATCCACTGGTGAATTTGAATGTCAAAACCAAGCGCAAATTATCGCTGGCGCGAAACTGATTACACTTAATGACATTTTTGTTTGATCGAGTCTTTTATGAAATCGAACTAAAGGAAATGAAATTGAACGTTTTCTTTATCTAATTGATGTAAAGGGTTAATTGAACATTCAATTTCGCTTGAAATTGAATTAATATTCGTGAAACCGACTGCATGGAGGATGAAAATGGCCGGGAAAACCTATAATAATGATAATAATAATGTGATTTGTAAATCCACTCTGTAGAGTGCTCAAGGCGCATCATATTATAGGTTTTCCCGGCCAAATTCATAGATTTATCATCGGTTTTCACATAATATTTATTCAAATTCGTGTGTTTGATGCGACAGACTGACTTTAATCAAACAATTTCGTGTTCATGCTCTCAAATTCGCTTTTTATGCAAACAAAGTAATGGTTGCAAAGTTCAAATTCGGATATAGTCATTTAATTTCATTATTTGTGCATTCAAATTAGTGCGAATTTGAGTATACGGAATGACATGTCGACGAAATTGAATAGTTATTACCGAATGTATATGCTTATTATGTGAAGTAGAATGCACAAATACGAAATCAATCACAATAATCGTTAATTTTGATGACTGAATATGATTTTGACTGGTAACATTCCGATGTATTAGCATTTTTCCCGAAAATGAATGCCTCTAACAGGCAATTGGTTGACAAAACAATGAAATTGGCCGGGAAAACCTATATTATTTATTTATTGAAACCAAGTTCATTAAATAAAGCTCCTACAGTGCTAATCTTTAGTTTGGATATTAGTTGCTGAATTCTTCACAGATACACTATTAAAATATTCTGGTATCAAAATAAATTTTCTTATGTATTTTATTGTTTTATAAATTTCTTATGTATTTCTTTGTTTTTGTTTTGTTTTGTTTTTTTGCCCCAAAAAAATAATTGAAGCATAATCATGCTAAAATAATTTAATTTCATCCAATTAAAGTGAAAGTAATCATATATTCATGAATAACTTGAAAAAACTCCATTTGCATTAACTTTGTACACATGTAACGTCCGTAACAACTTAATTAGCCAAATTAAACAATACCGAGTATTTTTAACAACTTTTTGTTTGTGAATGCATAAAATGAAGTAAGACCTTTTTGAAAATAGGGGCTAAGAAAATTTGAAATATGTAACTTCACAGAGTTTTACCATTAATTAAATTTAAAAAAACAGCATGTCCTTTTTGTGTAACGTCCGTAACGTTTGCTTCCAGCAATTGTGGTTAATGATAATAAATAATAATAATAATGACAATATTTATAAAGCGCAACATATCCATCTCAAGAGATGCTCAAGGCACATACAAATAGCAAAAAATTTACAAACTAAACATAAGAATAAAGAACTAGACTATAAACTGCTGGTATGATTGACCAATGAAGCTTAAGCAATTTAAATTTTAGAATGTTGAACTCTTATAATTATGTTTTCTACAAACGTACAAAGAAATAAACTGTAATTCCAACTGCAAATACAATTTTTTATCGATTAATATTGTCTGAAGCCGCCTCTCAATGTAACGTCCGTAACGATGGAATTGCCCAGCAGCAGAGATGCACTGCCAGACGTTTAGATAAATATGGGGTTCCTCCCCATATTTTCCAATACCGGGATCCTGGTGGAAGTACCTTTTTCGTTTGATCAAAAGTCTTGTAGCTGCCTGAGTATTTGTCCGATTTTGAGCTAAGGAATGGATTTACCTGTCTCTCAGCGAAGTGCTAGATTGATAAACATTAAAACCTTTTTATTAAAACTTACAGTGCATGTTTTTATCATCCCCACTTGTTTATTAGTACTCAAAATATTCCAATCATAATTATTTATTATGATTGGAATATTTTGACATTTTTCTTAATACATATAAGGTTAAAAGAAAAAAAAAAAAAAAAAAAAGGGTTCAAAACCCCATATTATTAAACAAGTTAATACTTTTTTTTAACAAAAGTTATTCTTGACAAAGGCTTGCCCTACATAGCAACAACTCATATATGGTCATGTGTCACATATTGGGGTATAGTAAAAGGGTGGAGGCGTTACATTTTGGAGGGAAAATTATCACATTTCTTCACATAGCATGAAAATGATGTAAAGTCATGAGCTGTGCAATTACTCATATTGTAGATCATTTATCGGGCTACATGTCTGTGAAGTTTCAGCTTTGTTATGCCCATAGTTTTAATAAAAAGATAATTTGAGTGGAGTAGGGCAAGGGGTGGAGGATCCTACGGTTGAGGATCCTAAGGTGGAGGCACGTGTTAAAGCATAGGGAATTCCCATTTTTGTTACTTTCTTATTCTTTGATGCGTTATATCTTTGCAGCCAATTGGTCTTATGGGTTGAGTGATATATCATTCTCGTTGGAATTTACCTGGTCCAAGATAAATGTGAAGTCGACTTTTAAAAAGTCATTTAATCAATATTGATTAATCAATTAAAACATACTTAATGCACTTATCCTCATAGACAATGCATTGCAGGCGCAGGCATAAAAAATTGCCACATGCAATTTTATAGCAATGATTGTGATTTTTCGCCATTTTCTTTGCATGCATGTAGATACACGATTAAATGGAAACATATTACTTGCAATAAACTTTGTTTGAGTTGTAATCCAAGTGTAAAAGACAGGAGTTCTGCCCTTTTTGCACTATTTTTTTTCCTCCTTTTTTGACACCCTGTAGTGCGGTTAGAAAAAAAAATGTTGTATTACAAGTTTATATTTTTTTAGAAGCATAGGGTCTTATTAACACAATCCAAGATGATTCATTTTAATTGGTGCAAAGATTAAGAAATTATTCATCAGTAAAATTGTGAAGTATTTTAAACCATTTTTTCCTGTAACACTCTGTATAGCTTTTATGACACACCATATATAGGCACAAAAATATGCTAATCATCTTCCTTTCAATCTCTGCTTTCAATATATATATACTTTTATACATGTCTGACTTACTACTAAGAAACTAAAGATGTTTTATTGTTACAATGTACATTTCTACAAATTTTTGGACATGTAACGCATTTTCCACCCAACTCATGACATGTGGCCATATGCAAACTGGGCCCGTATTCCATAAACTATACTTAAGTAATTTGTCTTAAGTCAAAGCATTTTTCTAAGATTTTGTCCAGGAAAACAAATTCTTAGCCTTTATACCAAACACGTTAGGCACTTTGTCTGAGGTCAGAAAACATCAAGCAAACTTCTGAATTTTATTAATATCGTCATTTTTAATTGTTGTGGTCTCAAATGAGCTTGCCATATAATCAACACTTAAAAGTTAAGCCACTAGATAGTAGGCTTAAAGTTAGGATAAAATTCACATTTTTATGTGCGATTTGAAGGCGCAATTCCACTTAAGACATTTGACTTGGCAAAAATCTAATAAGAATTTATGCTTCACTGCCAAAAATAGGCTTGAACAGAATTCTTAGTAAGCCGTATTTATGGAATACGCATTTTAAAGATAAGCAAAAATGCTTACATTTCACTGTATTTATGGAATTGTAGTTCATTCTTTTATTACTGGTTGTTTAAAAAACCTTGTTACTATGTCTCCAGGAATAAGTATGCATAAAAATTGAATATATTTAATAGTAAACTGGTCTATTCGGCGTATAGTCAGAGATTCCTGTGGTATATTGGACTTCATTATATTGATCCGTTACCCTATCCTTTCTAGGTAACACAATCACAGTGCAAAAGCCATTTCATTACATACAATGACCAATGAAAGAATGCGTATCGATTCTGAGGTTTTGTTTTTGTTTTCTTGTCTGGTGGCAGTGCATTAAGTTTTCGCGCTCTTTGATTTTATCCGCCGCACCTTTGGCGCTCTCGAAAAGACCCTCGAATCATGGACGAGGCAGCTTTGTCTGCATGCGCATGCATTATCGAAACATTTAACGTCTTTATGGCAATCTACTTCTTTTCTGTGCATTGTTCGTCGGGGTAGTCAGGGGCTATTTTCTTCCCAAAGTAAAGACCAAATTAACAAGCTCTGGTCGGTTTTAAATTACACGTTGGGCGTCTTTAACTTAAAGCCTTTCTTTTGTCCACAGAAACTCGTGTGTCTTTGCATTTTAGGTCAGAATCGAGTATTGTTCGTGGACTGAACACAACGCTTATTGCATGAATGGGGGAACCTGCATGGCTCCCTTCTTTAATAGATTTTATACAACATTGTTGTCTGCTTTCCCTAGATTGTAATTATAGAACAAAAGTCGACATTGTTTATCGATGTTAACGGGATAAATCATACTGAGAGTTTAGAAGGAATTAATTCATATACAGCGGTAAACTCCATAGACTCTACAGACGCCATTTCAAGTGAAAGCATTGGTCTGATTAAAGCAATAATTCAGAACTGGCCCTTTTTTTTTTTTGAGACGCTATATATATATTTTTTTATAGAAAAAAAAATGAACAGTTCCAATTTTGCACAAGTCTGACTTCTTAATGTTCATACAAATCATTTCACATGAGGAGTATAATAAATTAAACAAAAACATATTCATGATAAATATTTGACGGTTCACGTAAACTGAACAATGAATAAATTCCCTTTATGCCCACCCCCAATATTTATAGTTAGGACCCTATATGTAATCTTGCTCTCCTTTCATCTCCTTTCATTTGCTCTTGCTTTCCTTTCATTTTCCTTTCAGTTAATATCGTTTATTACTTTCTATTTAAAATCAACGATTCATCTCACATGTCTAAGCGACATTGAATATTAAAGCTACTGTTTTAAGCGAATGAACTTGTCATTGTAATCTGCTTTATATATTATCAATTATATTTATTTTAATATGAAAATTTTGCATTGATGGATGTTGACACTTTTCTTTTTAAATAATGGTATAATTTTGTGTACTAAGCCCGCATATGTGCGGGCTTACAAAATAGAGAACATCCCTCGTGTCGATTTTTTATTTCACTAATTATTGCATGAAATATATGAAAGCTTTATATAATTCAAACTATAAGACATTGAGATATTAATATGTGTTTTTGTTTCACCTTTAAATGAAAACAATTTGTTGCAACCATGCTTGACAACCATGATTCATTCGACTTTGTTAAAAGTTCTCAGTATTCAACGGGTTAAAAGAAGAAGAAAAAATTGAAGTTGGAAAATGAATGATAATGAGCTGATAACTCTGAATGTTTAATTACAATTTTCACCTTGGACAAGTCTGGCACATACCAGCCGATCATGACGATGCCAATTATAGCAACAGGTTGTCCAAAATGAATATCAAGCATGGTCAAATGGTTGTGGTAGAGGTAGTAGTAGTGGTAACAGCTGTGGTGGTGATTGTTGTAATTGTAAGCGATTGTGTGGTGGTGGTGGTGGTGCATGGTGCTGGTGGTGCTGGTGGTGGAAGTGGTAATGATGATGATGATGATGATGATGATGGTGATGATGTAGTAGTCGTGGAGGTAATGATGTTGTTGTATGGGCGATGGAGGTGGTGGTGATGATGGTGGTGGTTGTGGTGAAGATGATGATGCTGGCGGTGGAAATGGTGGTGGTGGTGGTGGTGGTGGTAGTGGTGGTGATGATGAAGATGATTGGTGTGGTGATGATGTTGATGATGGTCGTGGCAAAAATGAGGGTGTTGGTGGTGGTGACGACGATGCTGTCGATGGTAGTAATGATGATGATGGTGGTGGTGGTGGTGATGATGACGATGGTGGTGATGGTGGTGGTGAAGATGATGATGATGATGATGATGATGATAACGGTTACGATGATAAAGATGAGTATAATGGCTGATTGAAAAGGAATGTGCATTTTATGGTTTAAAAAATTATTTGTCATAATGGGTCTCATCATGAGCGAAATATAATTAATAGAGATAAAGAAGGGTGATCATAGGCACTGGCCCCTTTTTCATTATGAAGATATAAATTACTTTCAACAACAAAATACAGAAAATGAAGAACATGCTCATTCTAATTGGCCTCCACAAACTCGAAAAGAAGCGGCATCCACCCCGATAATGGATTCTGTATGAATATCCCCGCGAGGACATTCGGTGCACAGCGTTATCAAATGTCGCCGCTGTGTTTACACTATACGCAGGCATGTCTCAAATTCCGCGTTCATTTTAGCAGACGACCAAAACGTGTGCGACAAGCGATCGAACTGGCAACCGAAACACTTGTGCAACGGTATATCCAGGGAGACTGCCGTACGCTGCGCTGGGAATGATGATAAAACGCTTTCGAAAATGAGGCAATTTGGCTGTGTTTCGCTGAAGGATTTCGGATAAATTAGAAATTCTCTTGAATTTGGATGTGTGAGGAGTTTATTTCATCATGTATGATGTTCTGATTTGTTGTGTGGCAGCCTTTGCGCTGTATTTTAACACCCTGTATGCTGAATTTGCTTATGATGACTCGTAAGTAAAAACTACATTTAAAAAAAATCTTTGTAACCATGCTAACATAATTATCACCCCCTTCTCTCTTTCATCCACGCTTTCTTGTGATGCAGATTTTGATGTTTATTCATATACATATGGAATATTATCTATATATCGTTTGTATATCATTAAATTGGTATAATTTGTATTTATTCACGCGTATGCCGACTCAATTTCTGAATTCATGTAGTTTGAAAAATCCTCCAGCTCAGGTAGCAAGAGCACAGGTGTACCACCGTTTTGTTGCTCTATCATGCCCCTGAAGTTCCCGCAAGGCGATTAACGGTGATAGCTCTCGGTTAACTTCTTTTCATCACCTCTCTCCTCCGTAAAAGGTCAGAGGATTGCCCAAAATTCTAATCTTTCATCTTCAAAACAACCTCTTGAATCGCAGCCAAGTGCTACAAATTCTCATATCTTACATTATTTTATATTAAATTCCCGTCTTTCATCGTTTTACTTTCGCTCGTTACATGCTCCATGGTGCGTGTCGTGGCCCAGCCCCTCGATGTCTCATCGAGGCTTTTGGCCATGCCTGCAGTTTCGGGGGACATGCTTGCTCGTTTTCCGCTGAATTGTTTCACAAGGGGATATATAATTTGATTACACATCATTATAATTTAGTTATGCTAAATCAATTTTCGACTCTATTAAATTAATTTTGTACTGGATTTGGATAAGCATTATGCAGCATGGCTTATTAATTATCATTTTCCCCTGGAAATTGTTGATTTAAACAAGGTATTATAAAATAGAGCCAAAATATATGCAGGCTTGTATAACAAACATGCTTGCTTGATCTACATGTAGATGGCAATTAAATGATGTTTTTGGATGTTTAGCAAAATCACATGTCACTTTTATTAATTTTTCCTTTTAACTAAATATAATTATTGATCCATATATTCAAATTATTAATAAATCATCATGATATAATTTTTTAATAAATAAAAAAAATTTAAAAAAAAATTGCCTCAAAAGTATATGATATTGATCTAAAAAATGAAATATATGATGACATCTAATTGGAATTAAATAATCGCATCTTGTTTTTAATCTAAATAGTGAAGATTCCAGCACAAATCCACAAAGACATGAAATTTATCACACATACATTATTGTATACATCATGATGTTGATAAGGAGATGCTTTTCAAGTAATTTTCAATGGATTTAAAATCACATTTTAAGAGAAACTGCCTTGAATTTATTTCGGCATCCATGTTTACTGTGAATTATGTCATTATTAACAGCAAATTCATCAAATTTTGCTTTAAGATATATTGTTGAAAAGACCACTTGTTTTGCATTTGGATGCGTCAGGACTGCTATTTCAAGTCTATTTTCTGGTAGTATTAATTATTCAGCTCTGATCTTATTAAGTGTAGGATTTAAACATTAATGAGAGCTACCCAAAGTCAACGTTTACATTTACAATGGAGGTGGACAAGCACTGTCTTGATTTAATTTAAATTCTTTTCCTTTCTGTCTTATTCAGTCTAAATTGGTTTGACTTTGCTCTTTTATGAATGACTCATGAAGGAAATTTTAAGCAAACTGTTTACTTGTCTAGAAACAACAGTAATTTCTTGTCCTAATTTTCTTCTAAATCAAATTTACACTGTCGGACCAGTTTTTTTATTTGATTATTTCTCAAAGAAATATAATTGCTTGTGACTTTGAAACCACTTAAACACTAAATTATCAGCATAAGCAGTGTACCTAATGATAAGAACTGTCTGCTATTTATAGAATCGTTGAAGTTTGTATTTAATTATTATATGACACATGTATGCCACATCAAGACCAGTGAATCCTATGAAATAACATTTTGAATCTATTTATATGAAAATATGAAATCTTAAAAACAGAGATAGTTGAATATATGAGATAATGATCCCTATACCACCCCAAACAATTTTTTTTTTAAATACACTTTAGCCTTAAAACTCCCTGTCTTAGGCATACTCTCACAAATGTAGTTTTGTCTCAATTTTGTTTCATTATTTTTATAAAATGTATTTTTTTTGTAGATGTTTAATTTTGGAATATTCTTATGAATAAATTTATATTGTTTCAGTGTAACTTTTCCTGCTTAGTGATTATGCTTCCAAATAATGCAGTCTATAGTCATTCCCATTTCCTTTGCTTTCCATTTGTTTTAACCCTCATGGATCCTCTTTTATTTTTACTTCTGCATTTTCTTTCCCAATCTCTTCTTGTCAATAAATTACATTTCTTTTTGAAAAGATGGGATAATTATCTCAGGTGGTCCTCTTTGATCAGCCCCACATCCAAGAATATTCATGAATATATTCATTATTTCTCCATTTACAAATTTACAATTCTTTTGTCTATCTCCTAGTTCTACATTATTTTTATTACCCACCCTGGACAGCTGTCAACGTAGCTTTTTCGGGTGCAACAATTCAAGATTCAAGATTCAAGAGTACCGTTTATTTCTTCTTCTTTCTTACTTTTTCTCTTTTCATTTAAAGCAAGAGCGAACTGACCATTGACTAATGTGTTGTAAAAAAGCTAGTCTTAAATGTATCTCTGAAATAAATATTAATCAAGTGAATAAATTAGCCTACAATTTTATGTGTATATAGGGAAACTGAATGATTGAGGGGAAAATTACCTGTTTTGCTACTTGGTAACATAATTTTTGATATATCAATGTATTGAATTAGTACAGTATCATATTGTAAAAATTCACTGCTCAGAATGTTGCACTATGGGTAAGAAACCAGGTCAGATTTTAGTAGTTGAGGACTGAGGTGCGCTTTACAAGGCTGGTGGTTTGAATTAGCTTTAAAACCTAAAATGTTTCTCTTGTAGCCCCTGTGCAATCCTTGTTCAAGTTTGTATTTCTGGCTGAGAACCAGAAGGCTCTTAACTCATACCCCATCAAGCATTGAGCTCCCTGCTCGCGCTCAAGCAATCTTAATCATGCCCCTGTACAGGTCCTCATGCTATCTCTTTCTCCCCTAATATTTGTTACCCTCACGATGTATCGCATAACTCATTAAAATACGTGCTACGAATACCTGCTGGCATAGTTGTGATGGTATCATCTGGAATCCTAAGATTAGGCAAGATCCGTTTCCCTCTCGCCTCTGGCTTCCGAATACCTGTGCAAAACGAGGGATAAGTGTCTCTTGCGATTAAGACAAGTTTATTGGCATTCTCACACTTCTCTCCAACCCCCTTGCTCTATTTCCTTATTTTATAAATGTTTGCGCCCAGGATCTGTATCTCATTTACAAGTTGGAGAGGCCATTTTGCTTAGGGTCATGCTTGATAAGGTTTTGTTGACCAAAAGCAGATTTTGTTGATCTTGAGAGGAAAAAGAATCCAGGGACAAAATAAAATGCTTGGAATTCCTTTTGCTTTTTGCAGAGTGAATGCATTGCCTGAAAAATGAAATGTTTACTCTGAAAATATGGGTTATTATTCTCTCTGTTTATTTCCTAATCTTGACTACTTTTTTTTTTGAGTAGGTAGAATCCACATTATGTAAACAATTCACAGTGTAGCGAATGTAATAATGTAAAGATCTACTTTATTTTCTATGTTTGATTTACACATATCCATTTCTCAGAAAGAAAATATGTTTTTACAGAAATAGATGCCAATTGTTGTTTGTTTGCTTGTTTTTTGTTATTTTTTGGTAGGTGGCAGTATTTTTTACTGTTCTGTGTTGGAACTAATGCGGGATGTACAGTACTTCATGGAGAACAGTATTTTCTCCTGAATTATTTCATTACTTGACCATTGAAAAGGGTAAAAATAATGTTTTTTCACTAAAAATATTTTTTAATGTCCTTAAAAAAGTTGGCATCTCTGCAGCAATATCTCAAAAGGCTTGCGATTTATTTCTGAGGAATATATTTCAACAATGTCACCTTCTCTCCCAAACTGAAAAAAAAGGAAGTTGTTTCCCACCATATTTTGGACTCACATTTCAACACATCATTTTCACAATTATATTACTTTTGAAGGATATACCATCTGCCAAAAACCAAAAAGCATTAATTTTGTGCTGATTGATATAAGTTAAAACCCTTTCGGCCCTTGGCTGTGCAAATAAAAGCAAAACAATTTTTTTTTCTCCAGCCCTGATATAAGTGGTCTCTCTTTATGCAATCTCAATGCTTTGAAATTTGATTATTAATTATGACAGCAAAACATATTGGACCTCAAGAGCAGCAAGCCCAGTGCAGGTTCAGATTAAAGTATTAAATTTTTAAAAATATATATTATTTCTACCCATAGAAATACAATCCATTGATAAACTTTAAAAAAAGACATTTATTGACAGCTACATGCAATTTTATGCATATTTCAAAAAAAATTTTCCATAGTTTGAAAGATTAGAAGTTGGAAGTAAAGAAATTTGTTGTAGATAACTGATAATTTTTTCTACAGAATCTATTTGATATTAATAGTAACAGTAGCTAAATTTCACACAGATGGACACGGCAATACAGCATTAATTAGATTTCACACAATATTCACCAGCAATATTCTATTGCTGTATTCAATGTACAGTGCACTTTGGTAATACATGTATTTGTGCCAACAGATTTTCATTAATATATTTTTATGAATCTTATCAATATTTTGATCTGTGCCGCTTATCCATGGATCCATACAGAACTGTATTTTCGTACATGTAGTTAGATCAACTACATATTGCACAAACATATTTTATTAAGGAAATAACTATTCAATGCATATTTTATCAGTTTTCTGTAGCTTGTGTTTAGGAATATGCAGTAGTAGAAGTATGGAGTTAATAAGTTCATTCATTATCATTTTTTAAAAGTTTAAATCAACTACAGTCTTACTTTAAATTGGTGATAATTATTGTCTCAATTTTTTTTTATTGCTACAGACTAAATGATGTATAAGATTTTGCATGCAAATTTGTAACAGTTATTTTGATTAACAGAATATACCAGCATTTTGAATAAAAATGTGCTCCTCCAACATGAAATACAAATTTGCAAAAATAAAATACAAATTCAAGTGATGTGGAATGTTATACATGTCATTTAAAGCAGGTAACAGATAAAAATTGCCGCCTATTCACTTGTTACATACCGGCTATATTAAATTCCTAAATAAATCATGCAAAAATCACAAGAATAAAAAACAAATGCTAATCTGACATTTACAGTTATGACAGTTCATGTTATTATATTCAACATGAACAGTACACATTGATGACAATAATTATGTGTAATAGGTCTAGGCCTGTATTAAAGTAGGAAAGATAACTCCCTAATTTTCTTTTTAGGTGCACCAGATTGCACAATTTCAAGTGGAAAATCAAAAAAAGGTTCTGTGGGGAGGTGACATGCCCTTCCTACCCTTCGGTTGCTTTGCTCCCTCGCAATGATGGTACCTCCAATAAAATTGAAATTACCTCCTTTAAAGGTTTACTAAATTAGAAAAATAATTGTCCATATTTCGTTAGGAGGAATCATTAGAAGTCACAATTTACCACCCATTTTTTCCAAAACATTTTTGGTAATCAAGGACAATCATTTGAAAAGCCCATAAATGCCCATTCCCGCTGCTATAAGCCCGCGCCCTAAAAGCTTCATGAAGCGATATCGTAGTCACGTGACTGTGACGTATTGTGAGTAAGCCAGTCGCACGGACGTACAGTGCATGCATGTAGAGGCATTGAGCACCCGAGCTGGCGGGGCTGCTATATTCCATGCTCCGTTGCACGACGACTATACTGTTCTTTCACACATTACATTGGTCACTAGAATCTTGATTTTGGACACGATTTCATCAATAAATGTCTAATTTGTGTGTAGATAAGGGTTATAGTAAGACCACTATGGATGAGGGCCTAGCTTTTAACATACATCGTTTTCCAAAAGAGATTGAAAGCTTTTGGAGTTTGGAAAAGTAAGTCAAGCCTACTTTACTTGAGCAGACTGGCTTACAAATACTTGCAGTGAGTTTGCCGGAGTTGACTTTAAAATATTCCTAATTCGATATGAAGGAAATGAGAATACTGTTTACGTTGGTTTAGACCTACTGACAATTAATAACATCTCTTCTACTTACAGAAGTCAATTTTGATGATAAAACAGTCACTGTGGTATAGTTGCATAGAGCGAAGGCAGGACAGTTATGCAATATCCCACAGGTGAATATTCCGTGCAATGTATACACGAGACGAGATCAGACTCTGTACATGTACTACAGTCTGTGAGTGAGATGTGTATTCGCATGCTGCAGAAATATGCTGATGGGGGCAGATATTGTCCACAGGAGTACATCGTGTGCGTATATACTAAATACACATACGACCTCATAGCTGCCCGTATCAGCTCATAGCTTTGCGGTCTACACCATAGAGTTACATACCCCTTGTGGTCTACACACACATAAACTCCTAGTCCATATAGCAGTCGTTATGTTCATTTGAGTTACAACAATAGTGCACTAAACTTACAGGGACACCCAAAACGACTGTTAATGCGTTTACGATAATGCAAAGCACAGAAAGACAGACGAGGATGTTTGGTAGAAGAATGATGAAATTACCCAAGATTTGAATATTTTGGCGCAAAATTGTTCACTGATGATGTGTGACAGATAGTTCTTAAGACTTTCGTATACTAAATCTACATTCATTCTTCTTCAATTTTCGTTAGTTTTCTCTGGCATAAAGGAGTCCAATATTGCGTTTTGTGTACATACACGCATTATGCCAGTCTCCGTGTGTTTTAGGGTCTTACTTTTAATACGTCATTCCGCTAAGGAACCAATCAGCTCACAGGGTTTCAGGAATGTCATCAAAGCCTATAGTTTTCACATTTTTCGTCAAATTGAGACTTTATTAGGAAAAACAATTTTCACTTTCGTTTTTAGAAGGTAATTATCCGCTGAATAAGCCCAATTTGTTTTCTTAATTTAGTAAACCTTTAAAAATATTTAGCAAGAGTGCATTTGATAGTTCATTGTACATTCTATTTTGCTCTTATAAACTTGTGCAATATAAACTTCAACTTTGTATACACGCATGTATTTCTCAAAAATGATCCCTCTAAATATCAAATATTTCACTGGTTTTGAATCACTAAATGAAGTGCATTTTCAGTGTAAAAGTTCATTGCAAAGACTCAGCAATTGAAATGGAGATCTATGGACTTCTCCAACGCAACATACCGGTAACCAATTCAAGTCATGTGCACTGGTGGTAGTACATTTAATAGTTCATTGTACATTACTGAGGAGTATTCACTGGCAGTCACTAATAAAGAAAAGTACAAATGCTTCGCTTGTAATTCCTCCAAGTTACAGCGCAATCTTGCCTGGCCCATTCTCTCAATCTCTCGCAATTACACGTAATTTGTATTCCCCTAAAAACCGAGATTGAAGTGCAGCTCTAGTGCTGCAGATTTCGTGAGGCATGTGCGTGCAAAAGTACATTTCTAATAATTTCCGTGAGCACTTTTTCCCCGTCAATCCATTCCTGAGAGTATGTGCACTGACTGACATATAATAAACTGCACACAGTGCATTCTTAAATTGCAGAACCTTTGTCAGTTACTAAATGTACTTCTTACAGAATCTGAATTAAAGAACTAGGCCTAGAGAGTAAATGTCACAAGACATGTACTGTACCTCCTGCTGGCAAGTGCAAAATAATAATACAATTAATATTTTGGATTGTAAAGTACTTTTACTGTAGTATACATGTCTAAGAGCTTTACAAAATATTATTCAAATACGTTAATAAATATGGATTGTTCCCATTTTAAGTTTACCAAAATATCCTGATCGAAGGGTGGGGGGGGGGGGGGTGAAGAGAGATACAGTGTGTAGATGTATAGTGTTTGTGCATCTGTAGACTCGTGACCCAATGAGGGGAAATTAATTACTAAACAGGATGAGAGGGGAACAACCCAAGTTCATAAAAGTGGGTTACGTTTACCAGGTTTTGCTTGGGATTTTATTTATGGCAAGCCCTTTTTCTCCAAACCTTCTTAAATTACAAAGTTTAGGACCAAAATAAAAACAAAACAAAACAAAGCAACTGCCATTGGAGGAAAAATTAAAAGGAAGTTGGATGGGGGATCATTTAAGGACTAAGTAAGATGGATGGATAGATAGAAATCTACTTTTCTCTATTTTTTTTTTGTTCTTTTTTTTTTTCATGTTCAAAATCTGTATACAATCTACAGTGAAAAAAGTATTGTCTTTGTTCTGTCTGCAGACAAACAGTGCAGGACAATGCAGGCAAATGTTTGTTTGAAAACATATATATAAAGAAAAGGAAAGAACTTTTTTCAGGAGTCATTTAATGATCAAGACTGAAGGATAATTGCCTTTATTTAGGAGTTAATGGCACAGATAACAGCTCATAAGGGACTCATTTAGTGGTCTGTAGGGAAGCAGGGAGAGAAAAGTTCCTTCCCAATAAAAGTGATTCAATTTCTGACTGTATTTCAAGAAGTATGACACAATAAACCACTACACTTTAAATGCTATTGTTTTAGATGTGCTTGGTCTCTTGTATCAAATGATCATAACAATTTTGAAAAAAGGGTAATGATACTACAGAGCCTAATTTTGTAAAGCACTTTTTCTATTTTAGTAAAAAATGACAGATTATTCCAAGTTTATATCAGAGTACGTACTGTATGGAGTTGTTTTGATATGAAATATAGGCCTATATCTAAACAAATTCTTTACCCTTCTCACTGTGTTGTAATTGATCACACCAATTACACATAAACCTATTTGTAGATGTGCCCAAGTCCAGAGACTTACAACGCCTTGGATCATTATTGAAAAGGCGCTTTATAATCCAAGAATCATCATTATTATTTAGAAGTGTCACTCCAATTCTATATCCTTACCACAATTAATCTTTTAATTTGATGAAAAGTTTCAAGTTACATGTATGTAGGTATCTATAAGCCAGTCGCCCATGTCAGGCTACTGGAATGGAATTTCTATGAGCATGGTGACTGATTTGTCCACCTAATTGGAGCAAACGGATTATATCTCCTTTCTTTCATTTCCCTTGTTTGTGATCCCATGAAACCTGGTGTTCAATTCATCCACTGACCCTCCTCCATTTTGTAAAAAGACAAGTATGGGGGAACAGGGTTTAACAGATGGAGAATGGTGTCAAGTGAAATAGCATCCATTGAGAGGCAGAAAGGTGTTAATGCTGTATTAAAATTAATGTCTTAATCCCTTTCTTGCTCTAAGCCGAAAATACTGTATGATGGTGTTAGCGATGGACATTAACAGCTGTAGACTTTTTAACAACTAAGTAATAAGCAGAATTGGAATACATGTATGTAATGGCAGGGAATTTAAAGTAGAAAAAAAAACCTGTTTAGTGCCAGAATGGCATTAATTATAATAATAATAATAACAGTAATAATATCTGGTTATTAATATAGCGCTTTTCTGGTTAAACTGCTCAAACTCTTTACATAATATTATAACCTGTTCATAGGATTCAATTCCATACTTCATGTACTTGCTGGCTGCCATGCATTAGCTGTTTTTAAATTTTTTTCTTGGCCAAGATGGGACAAAATATCTTTTATGAGGTCATATAAACATCCCAAGTTGAAACCCACTGGGGAAATTGGTGTCAAATCTCTGAACAGTGTGGTGAGCTTGTGTGATATTCTGTGAATTTAACTTTTTTGGGGTTGGAAAAGGCATGAATCGTAGGTATTGATTGAAATATTTTTCTTGGTTTCAAATTATAAGCTAACTTGCCAGTTGATGTAAACTCCCTTTTGCGATTATTTCATCACCTCAGCACTTTCCTTATTTTTGTTTTGAAGGGGGTCATTGTTTTTGCCATTAGTTTCTGACCCCTGGCCAATAACCATTCAACACTGTATCCTGGCCAGATGGGAAAGTTTGTCAAGATAAATATTGTGTTTGGAGCAAGAAGGGTGTTAGCTTGTATCTTTTATTACAAGGTTAAGACCCTTTTGACTCTCAACAGGGTGTGAATGATCAGTCATTCACCTCTAGTTGAAAGCCAAGTTCAAACCACTTATTTTTTAGACATTTTTTTAAAGCAATATTGGAGTTGGAAATACACTGTATTGATGATTTGATGAATCACTAATTCCTCATCTAAATCGCTTTTTATTTGCCTTAGTTAACCCTTTAGCACCTAGAGACTGCATAAAAAGTGTCAGTTTACTCACTAGCGGAAAGGGTTATGCTGTGTTTCAATCACGTTTTTAGAATAAGAATTGGTCTTGAAACTTACTTTTTTGTGCTGAATCGGACAGCACACATCCAATGGGTAATCCACAACAAATATGGGCATGCTTCATCACATATTTTTGGTACTACCTTGACTAAAGCGTGCTTAAGATAGGGGCAGTTTGGGGCGGTTTAGTGAGTAAGCTGAGGGGCGGTCTCGGGCGGTTTAGGTGCTAAAGGGTTAATGTTGATAGGTGTATAAAGTAGAAAAGAAGGATTATGGATAAAGTTCTAATAATTTTGAGTTGATAATTTACCTACATAATGTATTTGTATCAATATTCAGAATGTAAATAGAAATTTAATACATGTATGACTTGTCTAATCCAACAACCAGGAATGTGTGCAATGTGAATTCATACTATTAAAATTCAAATGACATTTTTTATTTTGATTTGATTTGATTTATTTATCAAGTATAACATTCACATACTGTAAACGTGGAAATATTCGCGGTACATTTATTTTCGCGGATTTCGCGCAAAGATCGTTCGGCGCGAATTTAAAAACACGCGAATATATATATGAGCATGATTTCTTATGCATGCTTTGAATGGGGTTAATTGCGTTTGTACATAAATCCAGCGCGAATTTAAAAACCCGCAAATATGTTTTGCGGCCTCTAAGCGCGAAAAATTAATCGCGCGAAAATAACAGCGAATACAGTACATGTAAGCTTGATGGCATGACCCATCAAATGAATGTAATACAATAATAACTGCACACTTGGCAAAAATGTGCATTCATATTTTTATTTGATTATTTCAAGAAAATGGCCATTTTATGCCATGCTTTAAATGAAAAGCTCTTCAAAATTTGTCTTGGGCTAAACATCCTCAAAAGAGAAACACGGTCAGTGGTAGTTTCCAATTATTGTAACATTACGGGACTTGCTAACAGTACGACAGTACACCAGACGGTTGCCTGTACTAAAAAAGATGATGCTTTGTCTGAAATTTAAAAATGGGCAAATATCACGAACATAACAGGTGAATGACTTGGCCCGTCATCCATTCTCATGTCCAATTGCTTCACGGAACTCATCAATTCCTGCGACCCAATTTCACAGAGATGCCATATATTTCTAATGTTTTCTTCAGGGGTCATGATCTAATCCTTATCATCCATTCTTCTCTTTTAAGGCATGACATCTGACTAAAGTACACTCGGGCAGGGGCATAAGTTTTTTTTAAAATGTATAGGGGCACTATCTACATTATGTTATGTCAGACAAGATAAAATTTTTCATTTGGAATAATTCTGACATCCGTATTTTGCAGACTTATTCTTAACCCTCCCCTACAAGTTAAAAATAATCTGTTTCTGCTTTGTATGTGCTATTTTAAATCAGTGCTAAATGTTTGCAAAGATTTTTACCCTCAACCCTTTAACATGTATGTAATTGTCAGTAACTTTGGACTTTTTCATTGAACATGAAATTTAAGAAATATTGGTTGTTGTAATGTTTCCAGAATTAGCAAACATGGGGGATGACCCTGAGAAAAAAGACCCCCCCCCCCCACTTCTAAGGTAGGCCTACTTTTCCTTTGAACCGTGAGAAGACCTTATTTTTTTTCCTTTTTATCAAATTGGTCCAAATCTAATACACATACTCCCCCACCTCCCCCATCCTCATTTTCAACGACCTTTCAATACTGAAGTTCTTTTGTAATTATTTGTACGATAATTTGTAAACAAGTTTACCCTTCATTAACAAAAAAAAATCAAGTAGCAGGTTTGAAACAATTTTTTTTTTAAATCATGCCCCACATAATGTTCAATATTTAGAACATCCCATGGAATTTAGTTTATTGAACTTTTCAGGCTGAAATTTCAGTTATTTTAGCAATCTGTATCAAAGCCAATGCACCAAGATATCAAGACAGATTTACAGCAGATAACCAATGGATAATAAGTTCAAGTGCTTTAGGGATATTCACCAGACTGATATTCACCAACCAAGCAAGGTTCCTATCTTTCCTTCCGAGGAAAAACAGACTTCCACTATCTTTCCTTCCAAGGAAAAACGGATTTCCACTATTTTTCCTCTCCTCCCTGCCCTGCCCTCTCCTCCTCACCTCAGAAACCCTCCTCTTTAAAAAGAAGATGTTAGGTCAAAGGTAACACTTTGTCAAAGTCACTGTTTGTAAAGCTAACTCCGTTGTCCTCAATATCTTTCCGACATCTATATTTGTGTCGTTATTTCACCTGAATTTCCCCATTTTGTGAGAGCTCATGGAAGTTGGAGGCTAGGCCATAATTTGTCACTATTCCATTGGTGGGGAATTAAAATATTATTTTAGAAGACACAGGTCTGTAATAAGTATTGATTATTGGGTATTGAAGTACAAGTGTATTGATTAGGAAAAATTGTTGATTGGATTATTTTGTTGATATCTTCATCTATTATGTTGCCATTCCATTTTGTTTACTTGTGTTTGCACATGGTTATGTTTAATGTATATCTACATGTACTTCAATTTCATATAATTAGCTTATTGGGTCTCTATGGAAACCCATTGCTAACTATATTGACTATCAAGAATAAATAAGTATAAATTTTAAGTAAATCAATATTAACATTGACGAGTCTCCATTTTAAACTAGCTTCCCTGTGAACTTGGGAAGTATTGTACCATATGAACCGTCAATATTCCCACAGTTATTTTGTCATACCGTCACTTATCATATGTTGAAACCCATTTTTGAAAGTGAATTTCCAGTTCAAGCACTTTAAATTGGTGAATTACATCCTAGTTTGTGTTTACGTGGCATCCATCGCTTAAAGTGGCTTTTCACAAAGTAGGGGTGATGTTTAGTAGATAGGACTGGATCTGTCATTAGATGCGACCCACACATAGGCAAAAGGTTACAAGGTCACCAAACATCAGCACTAAATAGACTTTTCTCCTTCTAGAAATTAAGAAGTGGCCTAGCCAAAACACTAGTCACACAGTGTACATTAGCTATAGTCATAACTACATATACCAAGTCTGGTGCAGATAGAACAAATAAATTCATCAAAATAATAATCTGTTCAATATTCATATTGCAATATTTATCATGTACATTGCTGATTCTATGAATAATTTCTTATTTTCTGTTAATGTATACACGTCTTTGCCCTGTCATAAGTAATTGTTATTCTTAATGCAAAATGCCTAAATCAATTTTGTGAGTTTGTCCAAAATACAATTCAACATGTTAAAGGACCCGTACAAGCGTGATACAATGTTTTCATAGCAAGCGGCCCCTAAAGCTTGCAGTATTTTTGGCTCACAGCTAGCAGACTAATATAACACTTATGCAACCAAAATGTTAATTTTCTTTTATGTCCATAACAACGCTACAGTCGTATATCTCCCAGCAAAAGATTAAAACAAATAAGCAATTATCCATTTTGGCTGCATGATTCACAACTTGTCTCATAATCGCCTCGACACTGCATCGTCGGGTGTATTGATTTTAGTTCGGGGCTTTCGCGAGTACTCTGATTTTCTGGATTCTCGGTGTGGGTCACAATTCTGGGGCTTTGCAGGGGGAAAGGAGATACACGTAACGTGGCCTCGCGGCTCTTTTTATCTTGCCAAAGAAGATGGAAGAGACACGATGAAGCGCTTCGTATCGGTTTGTTGCCTGGAGCGCTTGCTAGGGTATTGCTCAGACAGGTGTTGTGGCGCCACCCCAAATTTTGCTTTGAAAATGTACTCTTTATTGTGGGAGTTTGATGATTCTGTTTTTTATATCTTCATATAAGGTACAAGTAGATCAGTAACATAAATATGAAACTTGTAAGCCTATAGTATTATGATATTGAATCTTGTCATTAACCTTTAAAATCTGGGTGCAAGACAGTAATGTTATAGATTATGCAATTTACCAGCAGAATTTCTATCTTATTTTAAGAATATATTTCAGTTTCGAAAATGACAAATTTGCACAAAATGTATATTACCAATACTTATGCTACAAATGATTGACCAGCATAATTTGTATTTTCTTTTGAAAATATATCTCAGTTTCTCTTTAAACCCAAAATGATAAATTTGCACATGTAGGTGCCCTTTATAGATATCTCAATACCTTGTTCATACTGGCACAAAACCTACAATAGGTCAATCGAAATATGTACACATGTATTACCTTGAATGACCAGTATTTTGTGACCTGCATTTAATTGTGGCAGTGTGACTGGTGCATTGTATTGTTAGTCTTTATAACTATAATTATAATACTTCTGCATTCATAATGAAGATTGACACTTTTTTCTCCACAAGTTCAGGTTTTTTATAAACAGGAAGCATTATTATTAATATGTCTATATGAATGTATTATCAGGCGTTAATAATCCCTTTGATAGGGGATTAAAGCTTGGTTGAGGAGAAAAATAAAAATTTAGATCACTTTTGTTCGTTGGATTGGAGGTACGTGCTCGTTCTCACGTAGCGAAATATAGATCAGAATTCAGTATGTTACAACTTGTGATAAGGAAATTACTGAAGTACTAATGTGCCCTAATGTCAGTTCAAACCCTTTTAAATAGTGAAGATCTATTTCTAAAGAACTTCTGTTGGAGGTGTGAAATTGACCTAGAAATTGGATTATTATCTCAAGAATTATTTGCACTCCTCCAAAAGTTACAGGTCTTTTTTTTTTTTTTTCTTTTTCTTTGATGAAAGCATCAAGTTTTCCACCCCCTTCGTGGCCCACATTAGGGCCTGGTTCACAGAGTTACAACATGCTCGCAGAGGCATGACAAATTCAATCCAACCGCCATGTTTAGAGTGCCGACCTAAGGCGTGAAATTAGAAGGTAGAGAAAGAAAGCCTATGTTTCTCTATGCGTTCGTTTTTCGTAAATACAATACTGTTTTGATTATCGATATTGGCTGTAGGGTTTGTGTTTTATGGATAAATGTTGGCACAACGTTGTCACATTTAATTTGATGTTGAAATATGTTGCACCTTGAGTCTCGAAAAGCGTGAAATTGAAAGACTGGAGATCAGAGGTTTTCAAAGGAATTAAATGATTCAGTGTGTCAACAGTTATTGTAAAGTGTTTGTGACTTGGCGATTTGTGTGTGTTATAATGTCTTCGAAAGTTTAAAAAGTGTATTTTAAGTGATATTTGCCTTGGTTAAATTTGTTCATAATCAATATTATTTTCTGAAGAAATTGTATTATTTACTTCAATAGAAATATACATTTGCCTACCATTGCTATTCGACCTCGAATCGCCCCAAACCGAAAATTACACCGAAATTTTTGCCTAGTGTTTGCCTATTTACCCCCCCACCCCCCATTAAATAGCGCCCTCCATCGACGAGGATGCGGCCGCAAGCGATCTTATACTCCTCCTCTAATCTCTTCGCCTTCGTCGAGATAAGTCGTACATTTTTGCCTGCGCAAAAAATAGCGTGTTTTTCTCCCTTTTGGGACTACTTTGCGGTGTTTTGCGAGGTTGTATTTCTCAGGATATTCATATTGAGTATTCTGAGCTCTCTTTTTGGGTCTAGTTTTTTGGATTTGCCGAGATTTTGATAGTTTTATCTCTCGGTGATCGTTTACTTTTCATGCTCTCTCTTCCCGTAGACTTTCGTACGTTCTTTACTGTGTGTATGTAATACGTGTCGTGGTTTACGTTTGAGTGTTGTGTGTGTGTAGTGGCGCACAGAGTTTTTGTGCTCCGCTTCTTTGATAGACCCGCCTATTTGCCCCCTTTTTTGTGTATTAACACTTTTCTTTCTCTTTTTATTTCAGATTCGTCATGTCTAATTTTCTTCTCGCGCCGGCTTCTTTTAAGAAGAAGCGGGGGAAGAAATCAACGAGCAGACGTGTGTTTTCTTCTGAGAAGTCCCCCGCGCCGGGGGTGAGAGGCTTGTCGTTTGAGGAGGCTTTAGACGCCGTTCTTCCTCCTTCTTCACCACCTCGGTCTTCGGGGGTGAGTATTATTGGGTCGAACACTGGCGGACAAAACCTCGCTGCTCAGGCTTCGTCGGTCCCTCAAAGTACGGGACCGTTGATGACTGACAGGTTTGGCAGCGTCCAGGATCATGACGGCTACGGCCCTCGCGCCGAGTACGATAATCCTTTGCCCCGTTCGACCAACGGGAGATCTAAAACGGTTACTACATCGGTTTCACAACCGGTGGCCGGTTCACTGGCTAATTCAGTTCAGGCTGAAGGTGCTGGGTTCATTTCTCTCATGGTGCCGAATCCCATTGTGCCTCGGGCTTCGCCTGGCATATCCGGATCGAGCTCGGTTTCTATATCGAGTTTGACCGGACCGGATATCGGCGCCGTACCCTTAACTGAGGTAAATCGGATCCGCGAGTCGGTTTCCGTACCGGTTTTGGGGGTGAGTACCGTTCAAGACGGACCTATATCCTCGGAGAGTAGGCCGCTTGTCGGTTACTCACTAGCCCGGATGGCGTGTCCAGAGCTGGCGCTCTGTTACACGTCGGCGGGTATCCGGCAGAGCGGGATGTCCCCGTCTCTATCCGGTCGCCCACCTTTGGTGGCGGGGGTCCGTCTCTCTCCGTTTTCATCTCGGAGTGTGCCCCCTTCCGGTTTGAACACTACGTCCGTGAGACGTGAACGTGTTCCGGATCCCGCTCCGGTTTCTGTTCGAAGCCAGGGTCTGTTACGGGCGGGCGCTTCTTTTGTGGAGCCAAGCCGGATTCCCACCTCGGCTTCCAAGTCGACTGCTTCTCGGATCGGTATCGCATCTGGTGCGGGCCCTTCTGTAGCGAAGCGTCGTAGACTTGCAGTTTCGGATCCCGTATATTTCCATATCGTAAATAATAAAATTAGTTTATAATTTTTATGATTATATGGTGATATCATGATTAGGCTAGTGTGTTTGGGTCACATGCAGTGTAGTTTTTATTTTCCCATTCACAAAATCAATTGTGAAAGGGATAATGAGAATAAGACGAGATATAATAAATAAGACTGATATATGTAATGCAAGAAATTCTACAGCTCAAATATTTATAATTTAGTTTTGTTTTGAATATGATAATTGCTACCTTTTTTAAGAATCTTTTTGAGGTATAAATAAGAATCAATTTTACCACTGTATTGTACAATGTATACTGATTTTCCTTTAAAAATGTTATTATAATTATAAGATGTTGTACTAATATCATTTTTTTTTCTTACTTCGTTCTGAGAAGGCTTCAAGTTTAAGGCTAGCTTTTTCTTAGTTTTTAATAATGCAACATACAATGTACACATCTGCACTGAGAAAACACAACCAACATTTCCCCTCTCAACCCTGTCTGGGAGGGTAATAATAATCAATACAACTGTCAGGTCTAAGTAGTTCTTGACCTAGGGATGCAATAATCTTTATATTTCCTCAATTATCAGTCTTTGAGAAGCAGAAGGATGTTAAGTTCTCTAGATAACGTAGTTTTAATGACCTTCTGGCTCACAACACACATGATGATCGCATCTTCTGTCTTGGGCTTGGGTTTAATTTTCATCATTTTGAGTGTCTTTGGGATACATTTAAACCATCTAGTGATCATGTGCTTTGATCTTTCAGGCGTTTTCACTTCGAAAAAGAGTAGATTCTGATTTATAAACGATTGATTGATTGACAGCCAGCTTTTCTTGAACAGAGTAATAAGTAATGTGGCAACCAGTTGGAATTGATGGACCATAAATTGAATTGAAATATTCTACTTATATATGAAAATAGTTGATTCCTTACCTAATACACTTATTGAATACAACAATACAAAATACAATTAACTCTGTTTCCTCTCAAACTAACAATATCAACTTGACGGACAAGCAATTATTATTGCTGTCAAATTTAAAGGCAGAAATTTCTATTTAATGCATTATTTGCATGGTTGCATGCACTTTACCGATGGGAATGACATATTGAAAAATGCATAGAAATCAGAGAGAAATCATGCTAAAAATCTACATTTCTACTACATTATTACGGTAGAATGATATAATGCAAGTCAAGTAGAAAAGGGAGGGGTTTATGTCCCAAATGCAGATTACTGTCATAAGGGCACTTTCACTTGTTTAGAGCAAGAAAGTTGTTAACTGTTATACTTGTACATGGCGTTAATGCACTTCGGGCTCACCACAAAAAAGTAAAAGATTTGAGTCGGGCAATACAACCATGACTAAAAACTTGTGCTGAGAATAAGAAATGCATTAGCTTATCTTCATCAGTGTGCATTAAAGCCCTTCTCGCCCTCAAAGAACAAACTAATCCATTTCTTCTTGCAGTTTTATGCTAGAATGGCACGATTCCTAGTCGAGTAGAAGAGCGCATTTGATAGAGCGTAGGAGACAGTCAGCTCCGGTGAACCCCCGACTGTGCGATTGTCAGTCTTAGGGACACGTTCGGTGAATAAATGGCGTGATAAAAAGCCTGACTCCTTAGTGCATTAGTGCTATTCTTGTGGAATCATGAAAGACATTTTAGGCTTCAGTAGCTGATGTACTTTGTACCAGTGTGTGGTCGGTGCAAAATGCACTGAGGCTTTTGTGTTGAGAATGTCCATTTTGAATATGTGCCTGGATAGAATATTAATAATACATCTTGATATTTTCCTAATTTATTATACTCAGGTATCCAAGGTGTTATTTGTTTATGTTACTTGGTCAGAGAGGAGTTACTGCATTTTTAATATACTTATTTTGTAGATACTATTATTAATGTACAATGTATATGTTGATATTGAAGGGGGAAATGTATTATATTTTAAATTACTTTTCTATCTTCTTCTTTAAAATCCACTAAAAGCATTTTGTCACAAGGATTTTCATTTATATACATAATTTAAATTTGAAAGTATTTGTACCTGACCTTCAGAGAATGCACTCTCAATAATTCATTACTAAATGTATGCACAAAGGATTGGCAAACATGTAAAAATATAGAATAAAGACATACATTTGGAGTTGTATATGTCGCTTAAATCCAATACAAGACACAGTATTGATATTTAATCAAAGAGGTTGAAAAGTTTGCAGAAAGAAAATGTGCACTTTTATTCCATCAAAAGCTTTGCAATAATACAAATATCTGCTTCAAACCAAGAGGTGACAAAGACAAATACAAATTCTTCCTTTAGCAAATTGGATCTGAAGCACTTCGTGTCTTTTTCGCTGTAGACAAATTTATGAAATGAAGTAAGAATTAAATCTTTTGTGTTGTGTGAAATCTTCACTTTGTTTGAGAAACGATAAAGCAGTATAGACTGCTTTGCAAGGATGTTTTATTGGGGGGGGGGAATCAGAAAAGTAGGCCTATAGGCCCATATTTTTTTTTCTCCCTTTTGTCCTTTTAGTTATGTTGAAAGTGTTTATTGTGTTTAAGTTTTATTTAACATTCTTTAATTTTACTTTATGAGTGCCCTTTTTTCCCTTTTATTTATTTTTTTGGTTGCTAATTATCTCTCTAGACATGCAAGGTATTGGAATTCTATGCAATTCTACCTAGTACTGACTTCAAACCTGGATCGGTTGTGGCAAATATACTATTGGCACACTAGACTTTACCTAAATAGATCCTTTTAGATTTTGTTGTTACAATCATCTCTTGATATATCAGAATTCTTACAACATGTCCAAGATGTGAACAGAACCTGAGGTCAAACTATTTTGTTCCTTTCATCATCCCTCCTCCTCCTTGCTCTTGCCCCCAAAGTCAACCCCAAACATCCCCTGGTGGATACAGGGCTCATTGTCATGGTAACGTCACACTCTTTTGACATGGATCCATGTTGTTTTGGCCAAATATAATGGCCAGGGAGGATATTCTTTGTGATGTTGTTTGCTTGAGTTCAATGCCATGCATGCCTGTAATATAATAGAGTTCACTCGCAAAAAGAAAGTCTTATTGAAAAGAGGGCTAGAAAAGTAAAATGGCTTATATCAGTGGTAGAGCTGTGGTCTTGTATCCAGTACATTTAGATCCCAGGTCCAAAATTAAGTTGCTGCATATTGCCCTTAAGCAAGAAAGTAGTCTCCATTTTCCAATTTAAGTAGGTCTTTAATTACTAAGATAGGACCTAATGCCAAGTGGTCCCACGGTTGCTTATGATATACTTGTAGGCCTATTCGTTTTCAGCACAGACAGTTGAAATAATAATTATTTTATGTTGTATTTTAAGTTTTGGTAACAAATTTCAAGAATTTTTCTATTATTGGGAGTGGACACAGGCTACATTGTAGGACACAATCAGATCCGTCCATAAACAGAGTTTAGCCAATTTGCTTCTAATATCATTCCAGAGATATCATACAAATCAAGTTGCCTCTGTTAGTCGAACAAATAACAATAAACAGCACTACATAAACAATCAGTATCTACATTGTATACCATGTAGGCTGAGGGTGCTATCTCATTTCACGGAGACTTCTCCGTGACAGTATAGAAATTTCGTCTCCGCGACGGATAAATAGTATAAGACACGTCTCCGAGACGTCTCCGCGACAATTTATGGAAAAATCCGTCTCCGAAATTCAGAAGATGTCTTGGAGACGTCTCTATTACCCTTTTCTCACGTACCAAAATTTTCTTAGCCCCGTACTATACAAATGTAGGTAGTACTAACTTGCCATTTAGCCCCACCTATAGTACGGGCTAAAGCTTATTCCACTTTCTGTTCCAACTACGCTTTTGTAAAGTAGGCTAACCCCACCTATAGTACGGGATTCTCTGGCCCTGCATAATAGCAGGGTGAGCCGGGCAATTGCGGTGCTAACGGATAAAAGCCGGGGTAAAGAACTCCCTTCGGAACAGCGATGTAAGTTATACGCAGCTAACGCAAAAAGCGGTGCTGAGACACACAGGTGCCAGCAGCTGTTGTCCAATCAGCGAACCGCTCTATTGGAAAAGCCGGGGTAAGCGAATTCTGCGTGAGAACAGCATGCATTTTCTTAGGCCAGGTTAGGCAGATATTTTGGCTCGTCGGAAAAGGAAAATAAATAGTATGGGGTAAAGGAAAGTATGGGGTTAAGGAAAGTACGGGGTAAAGAAACCGTATGAGAAAAGGGTATAAGACATCTTGTCTTGTTTCATTCTGGCTCCAGGATGAGAAAAACAAAAATCACACACCTGCCTTGTTGCTATGGTGATGACTATCCAAATTCAGACACTTCTAGATCTCTGTGACAACTCTGCCTCACATTATGTGTCTCTTTCTGTAATTTACATCTAATATGGATCTGTTTTATTCTTTGTCTGTTTCTCCTTTTCTCTTTTCTTCCTTTATGTGTATATATCTCTCTTCTCTCTCTCTCTTTCTCTATCTCTCTCTCTCTCTATCTACATTTATCTCTCTCACCCCATCTCTCTCTCTATCTCTCTCTCTCTCTCTCTCTCTCTCTCTCTCTCTCTCTGAAACTCACTGTATCCTTCATAAACTTGACACTTTTTTAGTCTGCTAGGAGGCATTTATCCATCTTTCGATATTGTTCAATTCACAGCTCATTTAGCCACATCCCCATCACATACATTCATGTAGCATTAGAGACGGGAGAGTTTGACTGTTGACACGCAAAAAGATGTTGCCCCTGTATAAAACGAATATGATTCTAAAGACCTTTTTTGCTCTCATCATACCTAGTTTTGAGCAGCTGTCCTCCTGTATAGAACCCCCTGTTTGGGTTTATATAAGTTTGAATTGATATAATTGATTGCTCCATAGGGGAGGTGGGAGAACATAAATGCTTGCATCAGAATCATGTTCACACTAAGAGAAAATTATGCTATTGAGAAGCAATAATATTTGCATTTATCTAGTTGTCTTTTTTATCACATTGATTTGTTTTTGTTGTTTCAGTTAATTAACTTACTCAAACACTGCAGGATTTAGGGCTACTGAAGTAGCCTCAGAAATCCACCAAGTAGCTCCTTTATTTACATCAATAAATCAATAGTATTATGCATATATTTGTATTGATACAAACATACTGTTGAAAGAGACAAAATTATTTTGAAGGCAGTAAGTGTTAACACATGTATGTTCCACATTTATAATATTTCGACATATTCACTTTATTGTCCCGCACCTTCACGAGGGTAATGTCCTGATGTGTGTATGCCTAACAAGTAAATTGATGGGCGCAGCGGGCAGATCATAAAGTTGATTTTTCAGATAAACGAGAAGTTGTTGAAATGCATAGAAATATGAAGCCTCAGAATATGAACTCACACGAATATTGTCTTTTGAGAACCAGAAGGGAGTTAAATATTGTGTTAAAGTACATGAATTAATGCCTTTCTGGCTTCAAGCAGATGTTGGTTGATTTCATGAGAGTGATTTGTCAATACAAGTTTGGTATCCCCTAACAACCATTATGTTTACAAACCACCATGCTACAGTTACACCACCTGGCATGTCTTCGCACACTTTCTTGTAGTTTTTACTGTCAAACCTGAAACTTTTTCAAATACCTGTAGAAGCTGACAACCTTTTCATAATAATGCATGACATCGCTCTACACCAACCATAAAAACATATTACTATATCAAACAAAATTTTGCAGGCAAGTTTAACTTTGGTCAAACTTAAGTTATCTCAACTCTAAAAGGACTATACACTACATATTTTCTGCAAATAGCTTGGTAAAAGTCAGTAAGTTCAGCCATATCTACTTGCTCATAAAAGGTGTGGATCATATTTGTGATGGTTTGTAGGCATAGGGCATCTTTCAAAATGTTCAGGTCTGGAATTCAAAATTTCAGGGACATCTGTGAGGTGCATAACCTGCAGTAGGCAAAAGAAGAAAAAAAAATCCTGAGTATTTTGTGAATCAAGTAATTAATGTCATCCCTTCATGCTGCATTGCATCTTTAAAAAACTTGTATCCTAAGGGTGTGTTCAATGTCCAGTTTCAAATTTATACGCCAACATGAATCATGATACAAAACGCAATTACAAAACACAAACACAAACGCGATCAGCGGTGCACCGTTCAGTGTCAAAAATTTAAACGTGTTTATACGTCGATCGTCTTTAAATTCCCCGCTCTCAAAAAACAAACATCTTCTCCTTTTTTCACTTGCACCGAAAGCTTCCATTGCGAGAGCACATTTAAAAACGTTTGAAAACTCAATCCTGTTCAGTGTTGCATTTCGTTGCAATCGCAATGCTCAAGGTTGTAAAATTGAAGCTGATTGTATTTCAAAACGCATCTTTTTCGGCGTTTAAATTTTCCTCCGAATCGAGATTTGAAACACGTTTACTTTTACGACCGGGGATGGGGGACAATGAACACACACTTTGTTTCTGTTTATATCAGCGTTTTGTAATTGTGTTTTGTATCATGATTCATGTTGCCGTATAAATTTGAAACTGGACATTGAACACACTCTAATTCATGTCATCCCTTCATGCTGCTTTGCATCTTTAAAAAACTTGTATCCTAAGTGGATGGATTATCCCTGGGAAAGAGAATTATTAATTGCCTGTCAGTATACCCCCAACACAGTTGTCTTTTGATGGTGTTTATAGGATTAGCTCCCTTGTATGCCTCAAGGTAAAATGGATTCCAAGATAATATTTACCTTTTATGATTATCCGATGGTATGGTAAAGGGTAAACAAATTATTAAGCCATAAGATCTAGTCACAATTGTCATAATAATGTGATTGTAATTTTGTGTAAAATATTATACACAGACCTGTTTGTTCTTGGTTAAGGTAAGAAGTTTGGTGTATTTGAAATTTTTTAAATTTATCTGGTAATTGAGCCAATACAATGTTAGGAAAGAAAAATATAGATATATTGATGTTGATTTATTTCTTTGTAAAGCACTTCGAAACAAATAAGTAAAAAGCGTTATAGGCCTATAGATTTAGCAATTATTAATTATTATTATATAATTCAGTGAGCATATACATGCAGATACACTGACATATTGATAGTTAAAACTACATTGAGATTTATTTCTTTACCTTCCATCTCCATAATTTGTACATGTAGTAGTTTCATATTGTGGTTTTTAAGATTTTTCCGTATGACATTCTACAAATTGTGGATTTTGTAATATTCCTTTCACTGTCTGACCAACTTGTTCACTTGTACTATGGAGATACTAAGTTAGATCTCCATGCTTGTAGGCCTACCCTTCCATATATATACCGGTAATCCTGTTGTTGCAAAAGGCCACATCGTTGTCTACTAGCTTTTTTCTTCAGAATAATATCCATTTTATTACCTATTGTATAATTATAGAACCACTCTTGTCTGACTGTATCGCCCAATGTAGGAAACATTTCCATTTTACTTTCACCAACACATTTATATTGCCATAGTGCTCTTCATTGTAGTGGATTTACATCTTATATCATCCATGCTCCATTAATTTTTGTTAATATTTGAATCCATCTCTCTAAGCTACAAAGAGAGTGGATTATCCTTTTGTAAAGTGTTGTGATTTTCAAGAATAAACTGTACTGGCCCAGCTAATAAAGATAGGACAGACAAAAGACTCAAGGTAATAACTGACCAGTACAATCTGGGGATGGAGAAAGTTTGGCACCAATAAATTGGTCTAGGAGACTTGCCACTTCATTGTCAAATAATTGAGGCAGAGTTATTTTGCCTTCCTTTATTTTGCTCAGACTTTATTACTTTTCTCAAGGTGGCCACTTCACCAAATGGTGTAGATAATTTTAAGAACTTTGAAGAAGGTGGTCAATATTTTTTATTTTTTTTATTTTGGTATCTTTTGAAAACCAGAATGCTATAGTAGTGCTGTAGGCCTATTGTTAAGGAGATACAAACATCACTTTAAAGAAGAATAAAAGCTTCAATTAAACCAAAAATTGAAAAAAATGGACCTACATGAGGTTGCTCTTGCCAATGTCAAACTGTGTTAAAAAACCATCTCACCCTTAACACCAAAATTATGGCTTTGGATTACAGTACAAAGGACCAATGTTTTGAGTTAAATCTGCAAATTCACCTCCCTTCTCCCTTTCCAGTCTACATGACACAATGAGATTATGGGGCTCATCCTCAATTAAATCCTGTACCCCTTATGCACCCATTTTAATCCCATCCACCCTTAAATAGCAAAATGACCAGTCAGAAATCCTTTGAAGGTCTTCCTTAAATCAGTCTTTTCTTTTACAAGGTTTCTGACTTGAGTGCAAAGTGAATAGGCTCCGCAGCAGGTAGTTTGTCAAAAGGTGTTTTGATGGATGATAAAAATAACCCCTCTGAGATGGGGTACACCCTATAGGATATAGTGATAGTTTTATAGAAATGAGAATGTTCATCTTGAGCATTTAACCTCCCCTCTGGTTCTCCTTGATAAACAGTATTATCTTAATAATCTCATGAACGTCCATCATACCATCCCCCTTTAAGAGCTGGGGAAAAGCTATTTCATGTGAGATTTCATGTTTGTAGGCCTATTTGACAGAATGACAACATTACATCACATGCCTATGTTGTACATTTCAAACCCCCTTGCAACAGTCTTCTAAGGTACACGCCAACTATCTCATTCTTCACCAACTAAAACTAGTGAGAATGCATAATGTTTATTCAGGAATTCACCCACAAACAATACACTAATGGCCATTCCGTTTTCCCAAAGTCTTAACTCCTATTTGATCAAATCACCGACCAATGCTGGACCAATGACTGACCATTGAGGGACCGTTGCAAAGTGGTTACCTAAGAAGGTCACAGGAATCTGCTGCATGGATTCCTTAAAAAACTATCTGAAGAAATGCAAACAAAGCATCTGTAGGGTTTTCAGTAACTACAAAATGCTATGCTTCACCATTTTTAGGTTGAAATTATGACAATTAATAATCACTTTTACATGTATATCAAAGCACAACAATGATGAAACTGAAAAGAGCATAATATAGATGTCATCAAGCATAAAATACTGTGACAGATTACTATCATCTTGGAATGGACAATCATTAAGAAGAGGTAGAGCAAACATTTCATTGTCCTTCTTTATGCAAATGTCTAACTTTCATCATGGAGGGTTTTTTTTTATTTGCCAAACGGCCTGGGAGCTTTAACCAAGCCAGACATGCTACCATTGTTGTGCAAATCAAATGAGAAAACACTCTTGTTCAAAATGCAAACAAACAAGACTTGAAGAAAGGAATGAATTAGAGTATGATGGAGGGACGATTGCTCGATATTGTGACCTTTGGGTCATGTTTAATAGTTATTTTTACCTTTTAATATCAAAAAGGCAGTTGATAATTTCCAGATAATGTACTCCATGCATTTATGTTACAAAATACATGCAGTTTTTATGTTCATGATGTTTAGTCATTATTTTACAAAATGTAGTTTATAATTTCCAGGAAATGTCACTGATGCATTACTTATTTCAAAATAAGGAGGGATATCTTTTCTATTTTATACAAAGAAGTGGAAAATAAGAACCACTTTAAAATAATTCTTTCTTTTTTTTTTGCATTGCATCAACACTTTAACAACATCAAAATGTAATATCTAATAATATACAGTATAATGTTTTGCATTTCACACTTTATGTGTAATGAATCTAAAATATAAGGAGAACGTCCAGTCAACTTTTAAGTTAGACATCCGGTATCTTAGAAATTATGTACAGTAAGTATATGTATATATTTAGAATCATTTGTATCCAAAATTTGTGCTGAAAATTAATGGTTTATGAGTTACAAACAGTCATGTTGTAGGCCTTGATATACCAAATCGTGCTGTTAACTTTATTAAATTGAGCGATACAGAGTTGATTACTTTTGTGGTAGATTCTATTTATGAATAGAACTTCAACTCTAATATTCACCAAATATACAATAAAGAAATATTGGCAGTGATGGATTTCACAAAAATATGCAAATGAATCTAATTTTCAACCCAAGGCTTTGACCTCAATACCCTTTCATTAAGTGTAATAAATGATTGAGTGTGTAACCTAATTCAAAATAGATTGGGATTTAAAGCTGGCATATAGTTTTGGTAAATCTAAGAATATAAAATTTCAAAGTTTTAATTATATTGTCAGATTGAATGAAAGATTATGTAATAAGAAACATATCACTTAAAAAAAGAGTTCTCAAAACCATTTAAAATGTTTGTAATGTTACAATAAATATGCGTCGTGAACGTTGGGGTACAAATAAATTAGCTATGGTTTTCTTTTTGATATAAAAAAACTTCACATGCATGTAGTGGGATCAAAATCATTGTTGATTAGGATAACACTGCTTATCACTTAAAACTTAACATTTATTGTAGAAGTAGTCATCAAGTCCAGGCATACATATTTTGAATTCCAGTATGCTGAAAACAAGGCTAGTTATACATGTAGGTGCGGATCCAGGGGGGGGGGGGTGGTGGAAGGTGCGGGTGCACCCCGTAAGATTGGAAAAACAGCATAACTTTTGTACATAGACCATTTGAACGCACCCCACAAAAAGTGAAAGAACCATTTTTTTTTTTCTTGCTTGTCAATTTTTCGGGACGCACCTTCGGACGGCCTGACCCTACCCCTATAAGAAGTATGTTTGAAACTTGATGATGGCCGAAGGCACAAAAATTTTCAACACCTACCCCCTCCCCCCCCCCACCCCCTGCTTATCACGCCACCAGCGTGACGTGAAAAAAAAATTGAAAAAATTGATGTACCTTTTCGCCCCCCCCTGTTAAAGTCTGTCTCTGGATCCGCGCCTGAGTTATATGTTATATTATTTGCCTTAAAGTGTAAACATAGTTTGTGGAGGTCCAACATACATTGTATGACGAGAAGCAACCCACAGAACTTTTTTGATTGAATGAATTGTACCTATCAAAGGGTTACCATGTCAATATGTACACAACTACTTTAAATGCTAGTATGTTTTCTCTTGAGAGTCAAAAGGGAATTGAGTCAATATCAAAGTGTATAGGTTAAAGCCCTTCTGCCACTCAAAACACTATGCTCTTAAAGTACATGTATGTTTGGTGGCTACTCATGAAAACTGACAGGCCAATATGAAAATGGTGTAAGTTTTGTGACTGGAAGATATCATAGACTTGTGTATCAATGTAAAGGAGTATGGTAATCAATATGAGACAGCAAACAGTACTGTACATTCAGAACTTCATTGACATATAATGTACATTGAACATGCGTCTATATATCTATACTCAACAGTTTTGATGATTTATGTCGACATAAAAATAATGTATGTATAAAAAGGGGTGTCTATGTACTGTGAACGAATTTGATTAAATCGGTAAAAGAAATCTGGCCGGTGAAAAAGAATACCGAAAAATTGGCACTACAATAATTGTTATTATAAAAAATTTAATTATATTCTTTATATTGAAAAAAAGTTGTTGACACAGTTGTTCAAATCAATTATTTTTGATGAGAAAATTTCACTGAGGTACAATTTCATTTTCAGTGTTTGTGAAATCTAGCTGAACTATCTATCATGTGATCTGCAAGTATTAGTTTCATTTCCAGTCACTCTGTAATTACGATTTAAAATTCATTAGATGATGATAATTTAAGAAAAACAGTTAGGCCTAATGCTCTTGGCCCTTCTTTATAAGAAAAATACTGTGAATGGTGAAGCTGACAAAGTTACCCTCAATGTTATGCAATGGGGGCCCCAACCACCTTTTATCAAAAGAATGTGAATTCATACAGGGGCTGTGTTTCACGAAGGCATTCGTAAGTATTCGTAACTTACGAATGACTTTACAAACAACTGGTGATCTTTTCTTGAGCTAAATTATAAAGCATTGGATTAGTATAGCACCTAAGAACATGTTCCAATCGTTCGTACAATTGTTAGTAACTTTAACCCGTTGGGGACTGAGCCCGAATATAGGGCTGAGGTCTATGGGAAATGTGTGTTATAGCCAAATCAACTCGTCTCCAACAGGTTAAAGGGGACCAATACCCAAGGAAATAATCATTTTTATATGAAAGAGCACGATCAGAGGAGCAATTTAAAAAAAGTTTCATCAAAATCGGTTATTAAAATAAGAAAGTTATGGAAGTTTGAAAAGTCTCGTTTTACCTTCTATGGGGATCCTCAAACTGGCAACATCGGCTTCAAAATGGCAGATTTTATGGACAACTCTCCATTTGTTTTGTATACACAAATTTTCAGATTTTCCCCATTTTCTTTCAAAATATGTCTTATTTACTTCTGAGCTAAAAATATGTCATGGAAAAATATATTTCACACAACATATGTTGAGCTCAGAAGGAGTTAAGATATATTTTGGAAGAAAATTGGGAAAATCTGAAAATTTGTGTACAAGACCAATGGAGAGTTGTCCATAAAATCGGCCATTTGGAAGCTGATGTTGCCAATTTGAGGATCCCCATAGAAGGTAAAACAAGACTTTTTAAACTTCCATAATTCTCTTATTTCTTAACCGATTTTGATGAAACTTTTTTTAAATTGCTCC
Organism: Paracentrotus lividus; assembly: GCA_940671915.1. Lineage (NCBI taxonomy): Eukaryota > Metazoa > Echinodermata > Echinoidea > Camarodonta > Echinidae > Paracentrotus > Paracentrotus lividus. The sequence goes on from CALNVZ010003426.1 coordinate 8,016,050, forward strand.
TCTCATTATGCTCTTTCCTATGAAAGTGATTATTTCCTTGGGTATTGGTTTCCTTTAACAACGACTTGGTGAAACACCACCCTGGCACAATTTCAAAATGAATATGTTGTTAAATTAGTTCTAAAGTTGTTCATAAATCATAATACCTTGAGAGAAGAATAGGATTATCCATTGAAGCAACCACTTGTGATTGGATTCATTTTCATCCATTTCGGTCTCTTTTGTTTGAAAATTTTGTTCCTCTTTTTGCTTGAGATAAGATCAGGGTGTCTGGTGTGCATGTATCATCTCTTTGGAGGCAAAAGGGTGCTAATTCTCTGTTAAGATATAAAACGCAATATCTTTCATGTCCTCAAGAGAGGACTTTGTTTTTTTTAATAGCAGTTTTCTTTTTGAGTGAATCGAAACCAATTTAGGTTATGTTTTGGATGAGAGCACAGTGTGAATTTTTATTATTGGAATAATGGAGTCATTTGCATATTGCAAATGAGGTGTAAAGGTTAATTATATTTTGGAGAAGAGAAGACATGGGAAACAGATACAAAATATTGACATTTCTACCGGGTGTTCCGTAAATACTATTTTGGTTTGATCAACTCGAACATATAAAATACAAAAAAAAATTATCCTATAGATGTTGTGGACATGTACAAATTTTTTTAGATTAATCAACTGATCTCATGCACATTTAGTTTGTGTTTTGGAATAAAGCGTAGTGTTGATTTTCATAAGTTGGGATAATGTGTTATACTGTGATAATTGCAAATAGAATGCAAATTATTATTTCCCTATAGATAAGAATAATTAATTTATGATAATGGCAAAATATACACTTATTCAGTTGTCTACTTAATTTTCTATTTCTCATAGATTTAATACGCAAATCATCTGGTTCCTGTAAACAGTTGGTTAATAATTAATATGTTGGAATTCCGAAAACTAGGTATTAATAATCCATAAAATAATAGTTTATGCCTTTCTTGCTCTTTAGTAGATCCTGAAGACAAACAAAATGAAAGATGGAGAAAAGAAATACAAATAGAAATCAGACAGCAATATATATATGACTGACGGATTGCAAGTGTGGTCGGGAGACATGGATTCGTGTAAGGGGGTCGATTCATGTTTGTCTAGGGGCGTCTCGAGTGGTCCTTCACTGGTGCCACTCCGGTATAGAGAGATAGGAGGAGGGTAAATATGCCCCCCTCATGATACTTTCATTCCAACATTTCATGGGGTACAAATGATCTACTCTTCCTTTTTTTTGTGAAGATGCTACAATTTATATAACCTGCCATTTTCTTTTTTTTAATGATTATTTTTCCCAATTTTTTTTTTCCAGAATGCAAACATTTCTCCTTTTTATGAAATATCATGGAACTGCAGATTATTGCTTTATAAGATACAGTTCATTTCTTTATTTCATTTTTGAGATACATGTATATGCTTCAAGTTTTATTGAAATCAGAGATCTTCATTTTATTTTGTGTGTTCATTGCAGAGAGTATGACTGAATGTCTACTATAAGTAATCAGCGATTATAGGGTGTGTTCAATGTCTATTTTCAAATTTATACGCCAACATGAATCGTGATACAAAACACAAACGCGATGAGTGGTGCACCGTTCAGTGTCCAAAATTTAAAGCTGATTATATTTCCATCGTCTTTAAATTCCCCGCTCTCAAAAAGCAAGCATCTTCTCCATTTTTCACTTGCACCGGAAGCTTCCATTGTGAGAGCACATTTAAACACGTTTGAAAACTCAATCCTGTTCAGTGTCGCATTTCGTTGCAATCGCGATGCTCAAGGTCGTAAAATTGAAGCTGATTGTGTTTCAAAACGCATCTTTTTCGGCGTTTAAATTTCCCTCCGAATTGAGATCTGAAACATGTTTACTTTTACGACCGGGAGTGAGGACAATGAACACCCACTTTGTTTTTCTTTACATCAGCGTTTTGTAATTGCGTTTTGTATCATGATTCATGTTGGCGTATAAATTTGAAACTGGACATTGAACACACTCATAGATTTCAAGAGATTAAGAAATGAATAGCAAATCTAAAAATATGAATTGTTCTTATACTCATCTGAAACCATACTCCACACTTTCTGCTGTGTCCCAAAAATCTTAAAGGGACTGAGTAACTTTCAAAAACAAGAGCAATTAGTTCAAGATTAATAAAATTATATTGTTCCAACAGTAAAAACAAACTACTGAAAGTTTCAGATCAAATGGAAGTCATTTACTACCTTAAAACAGTGTAACAATGCCAAGCATACAGCCGAACACCAATACTCTCTGCTGCTAGGGCCGCTAGGGACGGGGACTATACAACAGGAAATGGGTGTACGTTGTGCTATGTGGAAAAAGCACATGGTTTTATAAACCATCCAGGGTTGGTTTATAAGATTTGAGTATGAAATCATTGATATCTTGAAGGTAAAGCAAGCAATTAGCTTGCAATTTTGAAGAGATACCACACTGACCTAAATGTTTATAATTATGTTGGCAAAATAAGCTAAATCAAATAAAATGTGATTTGAATATCATTCAATGTTACTGCATCCCTTTAACAAATTAAATTTTCAGTATTATAAATATTTGTTTGATTTTATTATCATGATTATATAGCTTATTGAGACCATTCATCATATTTGTATAACATACCTACATATTGCTTTAAATATGTACATGTATGGGAATAAGATTCACATGATTGACACTTGTCAATCAAATATTAAATACTCTCAAAGCTGTCACTTTATTTGCTGAAGTGTTTTTATGATCAAATTAGCACCGGCATTAAGACCTTAAATGAGGTTATCATATAGAATAAAAAACACCTATGAGACATGATTGATAAGGTTTCTTTTTTATATATTTGCATCATATCTTTTATTATCATTTTGCAAATATATGAAATATTATGTTTGATGAACTTGTTTTGTATGTAGCTTCTGCGAGCAACAAGGGTGATAATTCAGATTAGGAATATTTTTTGCAACTTTTTCATTATTAACTATTTCTAAAATAGTCTCAAATATTTAAGAGCCACATTTGTTTGAAATCCAATCATTTCATGCATTGTTAACCATCTGTTTGTACATCTGTTTCCTTGGAAAGTTTCCAAGATCTAAATATCTTCATTCGCCTATAAGATTATCCCTCAATGAAAACATCTTATTTTATGAAAGAAGTTTCATCAAGTATCTGATTTAACCATATGCTCATATCAATACCATTCCCATACTTACCCCTTTCCCACAACTGTTATCTGCAATGAAAGTTGCAATTGACTTTGATATGTAACAATATGCTCACATAACCTATGCTGAGTCATATAAGGATGGTAACAAACAATGCTTCGATATTGAGCTAAAGTCCTTTTACCTCTGGGCAGATGATACCTAAACTAGATACACAGGTTTGTTGCATTTTTCAAACTGTCAAAACTCTTCAGCTTCTTCATTTACAAATCGGCATTTAAGCCGAAAGCCATGATTTCCCCTGGCGACCGAATTCTCGACCCCATAGTTTTCATATTTTAGCAGGAGGGCGTATGTCTAAATGGACATATGATGTATTTCCCTACTGATTTAAAAGCTGCTCCTGAAACCATCATTTTATGAATCTCTCAGTTTGAGTATCTGTCAAATGCATAGTCTTATTTAAAATATTGTCTTAGGAGAGATATGGATGGGAATTACTATTTCAATATTAATTTTAGCATTAATGACCAGTTATTACTTGAAAACTAATATCAAAAGGAAAAACACTAAAACTTGGATAAAAGTGTAAAGTAACAAAATTCATGTCCATGTATTGATATATCAATATAATATATGAATTCCATGTAGATTGTAATTAAAAATTAATCTAAATTCCAACCAAATGAATATATTGAAATTTCTGATTAGATACAAAATGGTGTATCTCTAATCATTTTTACAGTGTTATTGATTACATTAGGCACATCGTTTCCCCCTACAATACCAGGAATATTATAATTCTGAGTATGATTTGTTATTATCATGTAAATCCATTCAACCACTATTCACCTACTATCTTCATCCCATCAAACTTGCCCTCTTTCCAACGGCACATGGCCTAATGAATGCTCCGTTCCCAAATCCCTCAACCCCCCTTTCTTCTCAAAGACGAGGGGGAAAATAGGCGACAAGAACATTAACTCGTTATGGCAGCAGAGAATTTCCCCCTCCGGGAAACTTTCCGTAACGCGAGATGCGATCCCCGCTCGGAGTTCGTCAGTGGAAGATTGAGAAATGAGACCTTGGCTTTGTGTCTCTGCTTATCAAATGAAGGCTCGGGTAAACATTGGCCCTAGAATTGAAATCTGTCCTCGGGATTACTTCTGAACTTGTAACAGTCCATTGGGAAATTTGGTATTTCCTAGAGAGTTTGAATTGATCTAATTCTGAATATTTGACACTGTTGCAGGGTAGTGAGATGTGTTTCCAATGTATCCCAATTAGGGGACAGGTCTTCTTCTATCTATTTGATAATAAACACAAGTTTTGTAGCAACATTTGAAGAGCTTAGTTCTAAAAGGTACTACGTCCGTCTTTGTTACTTTAGAGAAAAATGTATTTGTTCACCTTATTTTATACAGGGATAGATAGAAAAATGTATTTAAAAAAAATGCATTTTCTCCATTCCTGGTAAACTATTGACATGCCTCTGTTATGGGGATAAATGTCCTGTGCCCTGTGTAATATAATGATTTTATGACCATTTGCAAATCGATAATAACCAATCGGGATCCTTGTTGCATAGACTCCTGGCATGAAAGTCTCACCGTGAACCAATCAGAATGGTTGTTTCAATTTGCAATGGACCCTGAATGGGGTCTTTTTGACCTTTGACCTTTCATACAATTTTTGAGAGTGCATTCAGTGTAGGATACAATTTTGTTATCAATAAAATAAAGGTCTTTCTTTCAAGGAACCTATCAATTAAAATCAACTTCACCTTTAGTCCCACTCATAGTCCAATAATGTCACTTTTTATGATGTGATGACATGAGATATGATGACTTCAAACTCAATTTATATCATGTTCAAGGACAAACCCATAAAGGCAGTCATCGCCCCAAACATGATGATGCTGTTATTTCCCTATTCCGGAGGTCAAAGGTTAAAGGTCATCACGCTCCAAATAGAAATGAACTTGCAGTTTATGATTATATCCTATAGATGTTCTTTTGTTCTCATGAAATACTCGACACTTTGTGCCAAAAGCCAGAACGAAACTAACAGTAACACATATATACTTTAACATATTAGGTCCTTTTTGACTCCGAACTACAGCTACATATTTGCTCTTGGGAGTGCACTATATATTTGTCATCGTGACTATACAAACAAAGTTTTGTAAAGTGATAGCGAGTACATATCGAATGGAATAATTTTATTTATTGGCATACCAATAATATTTTTCTACTTTACTTTCATGAGTTTGTGTGATAATAATTGATTGAATTACAGGAAAGCTAACAATCATCCTTTCGTTCAGTGTTTTATATAATTTGATCCTTTTTTGGTTGGAAATTCCAATTTGAACATTTTATGAAAATGTATGTAATTTATACATCTGTATATTGTTTTTCACACCAATAATATCTGCACGTCTCCATTTCTATTATATTTTTTGAAAATCTTGTCTTCACCAACAAATGCTATGTTAAGCTAACCTCTGACAATAGATAATGCATGCTAGGTTTGTCAAGCTTCATGTCATTGATTCAGTACCATTGGCTGAGAAAGTTACCCAAATCAGTCCAAATTGTGAATATAGTTATCAATATGAGTAAGGTGGGAATAATAGCAGCTACACTAGAGTCGAAGCTGTCATGTTATGTGTAAACATTTGATACATCTGTCTTGCTCGCCTTTCAACCAGTGTGTATGAGACAATGCAATTTGTCAAGTGTTTATGCACTTTTAGGTCCTCTTTGGAACTTAACTGTGCCCGGATGCACGTAAGCAAGATACAAATTGCTTTTTGAAAGACGGAGTACTTGGTGATTATTTCATGTGTTACTCAAAATTCTTTTGTCACACGCACGGGGGCACAGGTGATGCCCCCTCCCATAATTTAAAAAAAAACACTCAATGACAGTACATGTTCAAATCTGGCAATTTTTGGGGTTGCCCCCCCCCCCCTCCACATTTCCAAATCCTAGATTTGTCACTGGGTATACATAATTGATGTGAGTAAAAAAATCCATTCTTTAAGCTATATCATTTGGTGACTATTTTGTATGTTTCTAAAATCTCTTTTGTTCCATGCAATAAGTCATAAACTTTTTGCCATAAATTGGTATCTTTCTTCATTACTTCTACTGGAGCTTAATTTAGTGTTTTAGGGACCTCACTTTGAAAAAAGTTCATGTTACTTTGCATATCAAATTTAAAATTAATGTATTACCATATAACAAATACTTATATAGACCTACAATAAAAAAACAACAACATTGAAATACATGTACAACACTGTATTTAAAGTTGACATACAAATACAAAAATGCTGGGAAATGGCAGAAATACATGTATATAAGAAATGGATAAATATTTCCCAGATTTATTAAATTCATAGATTTGTATAAGCTGCAGAACCACCCATATAGGGTCATAAACCTTCATGATGATTGATATATATTTGTTGTAGATTAAAAGCTAGATGGTCATTAGGTCTGTGTAGAATTATGTGTTAATATCCTTCTGGCTCTCAACATACAATACATAACCGACCTTGAACTTATTCATAGACATCATAAATAATAGACCTTCCAGACTTTCCCAAGTCGACAATCACCCAAGCCCAACATTTTGGAATAAGAGGCAAGGATTCAATAAATTTTGGTGGACATTTATTCTAAAACACAACTTTTTCCTTGATTTTTTTTTGACATTTGAAAAAGAATCTGTTTTGTGTCCCAGAAGTGTAAATGTCACATTAAAACATTTCTAAGTGAGAGTTGTCTTTCGGTACGACTGATAAAAAAGCATTGCATTGAAGATGGCCCTTAGTGTATACAAACAATAACAAAGGGTGGAAGGCACTATAAATCTAATGATATTCGAGTGCTAGAAGGGCAGTAGCCATGTGTTAAATCATATGATTTTACATCCTTTTAGTTCACAGTTCGCAGGTTGTGTAAGGTACAAAATTGCCCCCCCCCCCCCCAACTTATGCAAGACCGCAAAAAAAATGAAAGCGAATGGAAATCATATCAACTTTTTGTGTGTTTATGTAATACTCCAAGCACAATTTACAGTCCCAAAAAGCAGTAAATATTATTATTTCAATGGCAAGTGATTTAGAGTCTTGTGATTCTGGTTATGCACATGGTGATGGATAGAACACAATGCCCCAAACCATTTGAAACAGTCTTTCTTTTCATTTATAAAAAAAAAAGAACCCGAAACAAAGAATTTTCAGAACTTTTGCCCTTGTTTACAAGCCGATCCACATCACTCCCTTCTTCTCTCACTGTAAAATTGAAGGAAAATACATTTAAATTCAATCTTATTCAATTTACTTTCATTCTAAATATTTACTATTACAATATATAAAGATAAAATCGTCCCTGTTTTCACGAAGTGACGGATACGGCGCGCAACTTAAAAAAATTAGTTTTGAGTAAATCGCTTTCAAAGGCTCAGACCTTAATATCAACCTCTTTGATTTCTTGCTTGCATTGTCGCCATAGTAACGTAATTAAACATTTTTGTGATCTGAAACTTGGTGAAATTCAAGATGTGATTGAAAGAGGTCCAAAAAGTAAAAAAACTCAAAATTGAAAAATTTGGAAATTTTCTCGCATCCATCACTTCGTGAAAACAGGGACGAAATATAGGCCTATTATGATACCTGTAATCATTGCTTACATAATAAAAAGAAAAGGGGGACAATAAAGCGAAGTGGCAAAATCAAAGGAGTAGTAGGCCCTACATTTCTACAATTCGTTCTCTATTCCGTATATTCATCTCAACACTATCTTATCAATCCTTATGTTGATATATATACCCCAATTTGAGATTCCTTACACTTTAAAAGGCCATAATCCTACTCAGATCAAAACAAAATCCATACTATTTCATAGAAGCTTTAGAAAGCCCCCAATAAATCATTCCATTCTCTATTGAATAACAGAAGAAAGAGATCCATATCCCACGATTGACCCTTTACCCGACTTGTCTGGGGCGACACAATGGGCGTCAGGTCACCCCCTTTGTAAGCCCGCCAAAGGAAGACGCATTAGGCCTTCTTTTTTTTGTAGGAGGGCGCAAATCTGTGATCCCCTATGGTTACCCAATGGTCTGGGTGCCTCGCCTGACCGACTTTCCATTGATGGCTGCGTCAATAGGCAAGCATGGGACTCTTCAGTGTTCATGAAGCTGGTAAATGGAGATCTTGCCTGAACAAAAGATGTGTTTGCAAAACATAGGATTGGTTGCTTCTTGAATGCTGTTCCTGAATGGGATGGTCTTAAAGGGAGATATCAATGCTTTGTGCGGTTATTAGAGTAATCCTAAAAGTATAGGTTAATTTTTACAGTTACGCTTCGAACACTGTCTACAGGAACTAGGTGGTCCCTGTATAAGACCCGTGCACTCTGACTATTACAGAGTTATGACCATTTGCAAATTGATAGTAGCCAATCAGGATCCTTGTTTCATATTTACAATTAAAAGTTTTTATTTATGTTACAGGGCATTTCAGGGCTAAGAGTTCAGAAGCCCATCAGTTGCAATATTGTTGATGTAGTGCTGCCACATTTTCTGTTTTCCTTCACAAAAACAAGTCAGACATTTTTAAAGATGCAATTGTATGCAGTGGCGGGTACAGAATTTCAGGATATGGGTGGGGGCACCGCTGAAATTTTCCAATTTTAACATGTAAAGTCAATGGTTTTCAAATTATAGGGGGGCGCGCGTCCCCTGCGCCCCTGCCTGGATCCGCCACTGGTACGAGATATGAGAATAAAAGTTCCCCTAAAAGAAATCCTCAATTCTCTTCAAATATAAACAAAATTTGAAAATATATGCCTTTGCCTCATGAAATGAATTGAAAAGGGCTTCTAAGTTGGCATTTTACTATTCTAGGGGCAGAGTTTCATCAACACCTCATGTTAGTTATCATCCCTGCTTTTATCATTTTTGCCAAAAAGAAGTTACATTTTTTTTTTCAAGCCATGTCATTGAGACCAGTGTACTTGATTTACCTTAGAAACAAGACCCCAATACAACAGCCTTGAACCTGAACATACCTCTCACATTGTTTGAGGGTCGCTAGTCTAAGAAACTGAGCATCTGAATTCATTTGATTGGCTAAAATAGTTCTTAACACTTAGTTCTTAAGGGTGCTATCTCACTTCGCGGAGACGTCTCCGCAACAGAATAGAAATTTCGTCTCCTCGATGGATAAATAGTATTAGAGACGTCTCCACGACAATTTATGAAAAAAATTCCGTCTCTGAAATTCAGGAGACGTCTCCGAGACATCTCTAATACTATTTATCCGTTTTGGAGACAAAATTTCTATTCTGTTGCGGAGACATCTCCGCGAAGTGAGATAGGACCCTAACATTTGTGGTCAGTACCTTTGACACAGAGTCTAAATTATACATCTGGTGCCCCTTATACATGTAGATGGTCATTATAGACTCCTAAAGTAGTCAGGTTTTAAAAAATTAGTATTTTGCACGTAAACTATAAATGTGAATAATCAGGTCTGTTACATTTTCTCCGGCGACAATTACTCCTCGGTCAATCCCTAATGATTATCAACTAAATTACTTGGACTTGACACCATGCCTTACCCTTAAACTATAGGCCTAATATAATATAAAGCCTTATGGTTACCTCATCTCTGTCACTTCATTTCAGTTGAAATAAAGCCGAGAGAAAGGGTCGGTTCCCCCGTATAATCATGACTTTTGGGGTCTGAATTGCTTGTTAATGTAGACTAGCCTCCATCTGGCTCCACTTATTATACCACACCTGTGGAATCAAGGAGCTGTTGACGGAGCGCATCTATTCAAATTTATTCCATGGTGCTCTCGTTTGTCAAGCATCCATCAAAACACGTAGCTCACGTCAATAGGATGAAATGAAAGAGAAGCTTGGGTTGCTGCCCCAATATATTGGGGCTAGAAAATATTAGCTTTAAAGAGAATCTGGTGTAGTGGGAGAGGTTATGGGTCAAGAAAATAATTGTGAGCTTTCAAATTATTTTGAAAGTATTTAGGAAGGATTTTATTGTAGAAAGTTCCACTGAAAAGGATTGCTCTTCAAATGTCTTCAGAATGATAATATTACCAAAAAAGCTGATATGTTTGGGTCCCGAACATGTGACCATGTGTACATGTAGTCCCATACATGTACATGCATTTTGGAGTCCATTGCATGTTACTCTTAACATAATTTGGTAAATTTCTTATAATTTTCTAGATTCCAAATCCTCACATCTATAAACAATTCTTAGGTGCATTGTTATCAACTTTTCCTATCACTTTGTGACTGTTTCTTCCACAATTTAATCTCATGACTACAACACTTGATTAGCATTAACTCTTTATGCGCCACTTGAAAAACCGGCCTGTGCCACATTATTTCAGGGAGGCACATTCCAGGCCGATCTTTATAGAGTCTGCTGAACTAACTTGCTATAACTTTTTACTGCTTGAACCTAGCAAAAAATATTGTGTAGCAAAGTTGTAGAGTATAAAATTTCCGTCTTGGTGATGCCACACTCGTTGAATTGTCAATTATCATTTGTATAATAATCATAGATATATGTTGTTTGATTTTTTATATTTATGACAACTTTTTATTCCTCAGAAATGTCTTTTTTACCAATGAAGACATACTCTCAAACCAAATGCATTAGAAAGCTGGACTTCTAAGCTTTCTTTTGGTATACCATACTCCCATACTTCTAATAAAATACTTAGGCTATAGCTTATTGGAGAAAAAAAAGTTCAAATAAAAGAAAGATCAAAGCGCCCCTCTCAGTCACTCTGACAACGGGGTAATCCCTCTCATCGACCCCCCTACGCCTGCCGCGGCGGCCACTCCTGACAATGGGGGTAATCACCCCCATAGAAATCTACCTCCCTGGTCATCTACCATTGACAATGGGGGTGATCTCCCCATTGAAATTACCCTCTTCCTGGTCATTGTCGATATCCTGCTTAGCGGGAAGTGAAAGGAACATCAGAGGGATACACCTTCTTCTTCTTCTTTTGTTGCCTTTGTAATGAAGAACTTGATTGATTTTTGTTCTTTCCACACTGTATGTATACAAGTACAGTTTACTGTAATATCAGATGTACAAGTATATTAGGACTTGAAACTCAATATCCCCACTTTCATTATGCATATTTTTTGCTGCACTCATTTGAAGAAATATTTGAAGAACGAGAATCAAAATGTATTCGATTAGATAATAAATTTTAAATTATAAACTACATGTATATCTCATGGTTTTCAGTTTATTTTATATTGAGGTTTATTGATGAGTGGACTATACAATGAATGGAATAGATATTACGCAGGAAACACTGAGAGAGAGAGAGAGAGAGCAAGAGAGAGACGGAGGTGAGGAGAGAATAAAGTAGAGAGATAACAAGAGTAAAAAAAGTCCACCGAAAAACGCTAAATACGCTGTTATTTCAAATGTAACACCATGACGAAAAGTAGTTTATCCGAAAGCGCGAATTGTATACAAGGTAAACAATGCGTAGCGCGAATAATTGCAGCCCGCTACGAGCGGTAATATGAATGTCTAATTGACTCATGTGCTATTGTGCAAAATTGCGAACATGGCACCCCTACATACGTGCAATTCTGCGAACGTGGCACATAAAGAGTGGGCAAGTAAGATGTAGTGTACATGCTACTATTAGGTTATGCCAGTGAGAGACAGGAGAATGTTTGACAAAAAAAGCCACTGAATACCTTTGTGGTTCCAAGTAGGACATCATTAGAGTGAATACAATTCATACCTAAAAGTTTTTTTTTTTTTTTTTTTAATGCATTAATGACTTAATCTTGCAGTGCACGTGCCATTTGACTGTTGATATGTTTCATTTGCAATTGCAGCATTCTCCTGTACAACAATATTCTATTTTTATTCTATTTTTCTATGTCTATCCTTTTTGAACATTTCCACATCTTTCCCCAGTAGTTTTTTTTTTACCACTCCATACCATAAGTAGCAAGCATTTTTTACATAAAGGTAGTGCCACACATTACATTTTCATATCACATACATGTAGGATTCTTTGTTAGGAGTAGCTACATGTATGAACCAACCCGCCCCCAACCCTTGCCCTTTAACAAATTATTTTCACAACTTTTGTTATACCGACAAGGAACTCTTTTGAATCATTTTGGGAATAAAAATTTATATGAATCCCATTACATTTTAACGACTACTGGTTAAAAACGAGCACCTCAATAAATGTTAGTGATCATGTATAGTCTCAGTATTTTTGGATTGTCAAAATAGAACATTTATAAGACAGCTGAGGGTCAGAACGGCATCAACTCCATATGAAACTGTGTTCATAAACGCCCTTTCTGCTCCAAAAAGATTTATGAAAGAATTGTTGTGTGGGCTGTGATAAAATATTACAACTTTTTAGAAATAATAGATATATATCTTTCTTGTCTGATGTCACTATTAATATGCAGAGATAGGAATGTGTGATTCTAAACATCAAAGGAATGAGCGCTGAATTTAATATTTATATTAATTGTGATCTTGATAAATATTATCTTGCAAAAGTCTACATAGACATTTTAAGGGAGTTTGGGTGGTCCACAGACCTTGGATAAGTTCATAATAATAATAATAATAATAATAATAATATCATTTTATTTACCCAGGGTTGCCACTTCAGTTCTGACAACTGTTCTCCCAGCGGGCCCTGCATGATGTTATTATTATCCCCAAAGCTCCTTGTTAAAAGGCAACTTTTAGGTACCATTTTTGTAAGTCTTTGGTATGACTCGGCTGGGTTTCGAACTCACGACCTCCCGTTCATGAAAGCAAGGTGGGCTACCTTTTTACGGGCGCTCTGATTGAGCTATCATGTCCGGTTCATGACACATTTGTGATACAAAATGAATATTTAAAAAAAATATTCTCTTTCGTTTTTTAATTATAAACAGTTCTAATTGAAAATAGGTGAATTGAATTCACTTCCACATGTTCATTAACAAAAATCTGTATACATGTACAAAGCATGACATTATAACCATACATTACAAATAAAGGAATAAGATAGCATCTAACCTATCATTTCTTTTCATTGATTAATTTACAGACGTGCAATCATCAAGAACCAGGATTTAAGACCGGACACGCCTTTTACGCAGCTCCTCACGGACGATTTTTGGGGAACTCCCATCAGGCATAGCGGCTCCCACAAGTCCTACCGCCCTCTATGTGTGCTGTCCTTTCGTCTCAACTACGCTGTCAGCGGACTCGACCCCTTTGGATACCACCTCGTGAATGTCCTTCTCCACATCGTCACGACTGGTCTCTTCGTGAGCATCGCAAGACGGTTTCTCAGAGGGAGCCCTTCGGTTATTTTCGCAGGATTGTTGTTTGCGTCACATCCCATCCATACGGAAGCGGTAGCTGGGGTTGTCGGGCGGGCGGACGTCGGTGCTTGCATCTTTACGCTGCTATCATTCATGTGCTACGTTCAATCATGCGATTACTTTATGACATCATCAAATATACAAACATCAAGCAGATATGATGCAGACGTTGATGATTTCAAAAGAACGGTTGCTAGGAAACGCATTATCTTTTTTATACTTAGTACTGTGATGACGTTCTGTGCAACGTTTACAAAGGAACAAGGAATCATGGTTATTGCAATAAATGCAGCTTATAAGATGTTCGTGGTTCACCAAATACGCATCCGAGACTTGCCAAAGATATTTTACAAGGTATGAATCCGTCTTTGTTTTTTCCTTTGTTTCTTCTTTGTCTCTACTTTTTAGGACCACTTTGTAGATTAGAAGTTACATAATAAGTTATGGTCATGTTATTTGTGGCTTACAATGTACTTTTCATCACATTTCATTTTTATCATTATAATGTGGTTGGCAGTGGCGGATCCAGGATTTAATTATAGAGGGGGCACTAGACCCGAAAAGGGCTTAATAAGCCGAAATTTTCCAATTTTAACATGTGTAGTCAATGAGTGATTTTTTTAATTTATAGAGGGGGCACGCGTCCCTTGGGCCCCAGCCTGGATCCGACACTGGTTTGGCATACGTTATGCACCTTGTTCCCCTTTACAGTTTTGTTTTAATGTGACAGCATTTGAAGATTTTTTTTTTCTCTGGACCTAAAGTGTCAAGCTCTTTATTAGCTACCAATATTGGAGAATATCTATATAAAGTCACAATCTAAATTTACAAATGTTTCATTACGAATTTCATCCCAAAGCATTTGACCAGGGGGGCATTTCATCAAAGGACTTGTCAGACATTTTATCCGACAAATTTGCTCTCAGCAAATCAGATGCAAGCATTTCAGTAGCTTATAACAGTATGTCGGATAAAATGTCCGACAAGTCCTTTCATGAAACGCCTCCCAGGGTTACAAAGATTACAATTCCCATTGAAAATGTATAGAAAACGAGATGAGTGGGCAATATTTTCAATCGATGTGATCATAACCATTCATAAATGTAGAATGATGGATCGCTAGGACAAGGAATAATAAGAGAAAAAGTAGCCATTTAGAAAGGTAGGTCATCTATGCAAATTGCCCTCCAGGGCATTAATTGACTTATATAATTGGGCTTTTGATGTTGAAAGGAGTATCCACCAATGGACAGTCATACCCTGTTCTCATGGGCCAAATTTTCCTTAACCCCGTGCTACAGGTAGTACTAACTTGCCATTTAACCCCACCTAAAGTATGGGGTTAAGCTTATTCCACTTTCTGTTCCCACAGCATTTTGGCGAAGTAGGCTAACCCCACCTATAGAGCAGGATTCTCTGGCCCTGCAAAATAGCAGGGTTAGCCGGGCGATTGTGGTGCTAAGGCATGAAAGCCGGGGTTAAGAACTCCTGTCGCAACAGCGATAGAAGTTATACCCAGCTAACGCAAAAAGCGGTGCAGAGACACACAGGTGCCAGCAGCTGTTGTCCAATCAGAGATAAGCAGCAAACTGGTCAATCAGAAAAGCTAGGGTTAGTGAATTTCGTGTGAGAACAGCGTGCATTTTCTTAGCCGGGGTTAGGCAGATATTTTAGCTAGTGAGAAAAGGAAAATAAATAGTATGGGGTTAAGGATAATATGGGGTTAAGAAACCGTCATGAGAAAAGGGTATTAGATCTCACACACGCTGACTGGGCTGAAATCACACCAACAATTTCGTTAGTTGGAATACTAAATATTTTGTTGACAATTGGCCAGTTTATGATGTATGAGAACCTTTTTTTTTTTTTTTTTTTTTTGGGGGGGTGGTCAAATTTCACATTCTTTTATAGTGAATATCTCTGCCACAGCATCTCTGTATGTATCAGGACAACTAACACCTGGACAATTACCCCCCCCCCCATGTCAACTACCTCCCCACAAATAGGGTTAGGTGTAGAGTTAGTGGTAGATATTTGGCAAGGGGTAGTTGTCCTGGGTAATTGTCTCAGGGGTGTTTCCCTCTTTGTACATTGTACAATGTAGGAAATGCATGAACATGATTATATGTCACCATGATCATGGAGGTATAAGATCCATGCCATGATCAGGTCTTTATAGTCATAAGGTCGTTAACTCATGTTTTTAATGTTTTTCTGGTTCCCAAAATTACAGTAATTTCCATTTGCTTGAACTGTGCATTTCGAACCACCATCCATTGAAAATACAAATTTTCCTTTCTTTAATATGCCCGTTAAATGTCCCTGTAATGCGCCCATTAAAAGTCCCTTTAAGTTGTCCATTTTGTGGTTCCTCGTCATGTACAAGAGCTTGCAACGCCTGCCTGTTCCAAAAGGCGCGCTCCCCATCACCGTAACAACAAAAATGGATTGTTCCATCTCAATACGGTTCAACACCTTTCAAGTCGCAGAATAGAATGGGGTTATCGCAGAGTATATCAATAGTTCTATGATCATTGGAATCAATAGATTGCAAATGTCCCATGAAGTTCACCTGATAGAATGGCTGATAAAGGTCATGTGCTCTCAACAATACACCAAAACGATTATATGGGATTAACAATATGATTAGCATGTATTTTTAACCAACTGGTACTTAATTCAATTCCATTTTTAAAAACATTTTTTGGATCTTTTGAATTGCCCTGTCAATTTGTAGTCTTGTTGAAGTGGTTTTTAATTTCGCTAAACATATATTCAATCAGGATATTGTGGCAGTTGAGAACTCTGGGTTTAAACTATCTCTTCATGCTTTTCACCATATGAATTGTAGGCCTAATATTAAATATGACCAGTAGTCCACTTTATGATATTGGTATCACAAGGGGCCACAGAGCCGGGGGCTGAGGGTGGCATGGGCTTCGATAAATGTGTACAACCATATGAAAATGATCCTCTGATTGTGATTTTTGTTTTCATTTTGGATGTTCAGTGCCCGTCCCCCCCCCCCTGCCAATAAAAAAATGCTTCTCTTGAAGAACCTTAAAAATCCTCTCTCATTATTGAGGACAATATCCTTACTGTTAATCCTATCCTGTCAATCTTCTTTGTCCAAACAATCTAAACTATTTAAACAGTGATTAGATTATCTAATCTATTCAAACAATTGATTGGATTATCTGCTTTTCAAAACTGTTTGCACAGTGTATGCACCTCTGACAGTTATATGGTAATGAATAACTAGAGGATGGTGGTTTTGGTCATCATGTCATATATGTAGGTTTCATAAATGAAGGAGATTGTGTTAAAGTACCCTTTTAGAGATGATCTTTATTTCATGTAATTACTGAAAATAAATATAAAAGCCAAAGAAGCATTCATTAGCAAAATGTTCTAAATCATCCAGATGATAGAAAGCAAATCATCAAATATAAGTCCCAATTTATTTTTATGAAAATAGTATAATACTTCTTGCTGTTGAGATAGCTAGAAAGTAAAACAGTAAATGTCCATCTGAAATTTCTTTTCTTGAAAATAATATATTATTTGCTGGTGTTTTTCTCTTTGTGGATACTAAAAAAAATCTTTGTAATCATTTGGTCAACCGTAATAATTTTGATGGGGAAAATCTTAGTTGATATTTTGCATGTCTCTATATGAGGCTGTCTCTCTATACACGTATATATTTTTCAATAATATAAAGACAAAACATAATTCTTTGGTCATGTTTCACCTTCGGAGATTTATGTGGGGTGTATTTTCCCCCCATTTGCGAAGACACATCAAATAAAATGTCAAAATAATCCATTCATTCCTAACCAAATTTGAAAAAGACAATTTTTAATCCCAAACAAAAGGAAGACATATTCCAGGGCCTATGCCCGTAAGGAATAAATACTACAATTCAATAAATCACAGATATGAATAGCAATTTTGACTATATACTCCTCTTTAAGCTTTCAGCATTAAACAGGAGTAAACAGAACATAATGCGTTATGGTTGATAATGTTGTCTCTGTTATCATCAACTCATCCTTGCTTTCTGTTCGGATTATTTTATTCAAAGCCAGACAACATGGTTAAGTAGTGGGGAGGGTACTTGCATTTTGTTGATGAAAACATCAGACAAAGAAAATATTCCCCTAGTAACCTGTCTTTCAATATTATCATCTGAAAAATATACCGCAAGCTGATGAATCTAAAATTGAAACAGGGAGATACGAACTGCAGATGAACTATATTTAGAAAAAGAAGTTTGTGTATGCCAGTGGAGATATAAATATATTTTTAATGGGATTTTTATGACGAACGTGAACAGATTGATTGATTGTCATTGTCTACATCTGATGTATGTTTAACCTTATAAAGAGAACATTGAATGTTTTTGAAAATAGAATGGGTAGGGTGCCTAGATTGTAATTTAGGTGAAATAGGTTGTATTTTTGTCATACCACTATTTGACCATGCCTATAGTTCCCAGGCCCTAGTTCAATATGTGTATTTAACATGGGGAATTTTTTTTCTATATTGGATTGGGAATTGATTTTTTTTTATTTGGACAGCTAGTTAGGACAAGTAGAACAAATGATCATTCATAGGCCTACATTATTATGATATGTTTTTTCTTATTTTTTCTTTCCTTTTTTTATTTTAATAATAATAATAATAATGGGATTTGTATTGTGCATGTATCCACTCTGTAGAGTGCTCAAGGCGCATTATCTTATTATTACCCGGTTTACATGTAGCTAGGCTACCTGAAGGGCGCTCACAGCATTCAAGGAATTTCTTCCTACCATTCACATTCAGTATGGCAAATAGTAGATTGACATCTTGCCGGAGGATGCTAGTGGAATGGACGGGATTCGAACCGCGTACCTTGTGATCGTCAGGCCGCTGACTTATCCACTCGACCACACCACTTCTACTTTTGTAGTTCATTTTAAGAATATTAGTGGTACAGTGTACATTGTACCTTTTCTGTTATATAGTTAAGGTGATGCTTCATTGTCAGCTCAATATCTTTAAAAATCTCTTTTTATAAACGACTGGAACAAGACTACTACAGTCACGTGGTTTAAAGCTATGTGCCTACGTGTAAGAACACAATAGGAAAAGGAGACATGTTTCCTGATGTTATCTCAGAGGCAAATTACAAAAGAAGATTAACAAAGTACCCGAACAAAAACGACCACAAAGAATTATATATATATATTCATGTTCATACTAGGTCAGACTGAATATAATGTATGATGAATAAAGTTTGAAAAATTATCAAAAGACAAAAAATAATATAAACCAATCCATCTATCTGCTTCAAGTTGGCAATGAATTCAAAATTGATTTTCTTTAAAATCGATCATCTGCACGTAATTGTCATTTTCCTTTATTCATTTGTTCTTCCAGTTTGTCTCGTCTGCGTAAAGGCCCTGTCACATCAGCCTTGCGTATGAGTTACGGACGAGTTGCGGGTGACAGTTTTTGCTACTTGCAGGTCGCCCGCATTGACTGTATCTTGCACGTACCTCGCACGCAGTTGCCCGCAGGTACGCACGCAAGTCTGATTTGCCCGCAGAAAAGTTTTGAACATGCTCAAAACTTGTTTCGGGTGATTTACTGGTGATTGCTCGCAGATGTACACGCAGAATACCAGTAGAACTGATGGTTTCTCCAAGCTCGCACAGCTAGTGCAAGCAATTTACACGCAGTTATGCCGCAGATACCACGCAGTGCACGTACATGTATGTCACCTGTAACTCCCACGGATCAGTTTCGAAGCTTGCATGCGCCTCACCCACATGTCACACGCAATACACGCAATTAGACAGTAAGTTAAACGCGTACAGCAGGTAAGACGCACGCAAAACTTGTGAAAATCCTTCTGGAACGCAGAAATCTTGATACGTGCTGGAAAATTCCTGCTCGCAACTCGCCCGTAACTCACACGCAAGGCTGATGTGACAGGGCCTTAAGGCAGAGGAAGAAAGGCGTCGTCTTCCCGGCGACAGCAAGTATAGCGAATATCAATTGAATCATCTTTTCCATTGAAGAGGAAGGTGGCGTCTTCCCGGCGACTGCAAATATAGCGAATATCAATTGAATCATCTTTTCCATTGAAGATTAATTTTTCTAGAGTATCCATAATAGCATTAAGAACAAGGATTAGACAAACCTCCAAATTTGTCATCTTTGTATTAAATCAAATATATTGATTATTCATTACGAATGAATGAATACTTCCTTTTTGTATGAGCCCTGTCACAAGTTTTGTTGACCCCATTGCAAGCTGTCAAAGTAGTGGATTCTTATGATCGAACGGTCTATTGAAAGGGCCTTAATTTTCTAGGGTAAACATAGATGTTGACCTGATTTTAGAATAAGTTTGTCTGCATGTTTTGACTTACATTTTATTTGTTTGCCAGCAAAATGGCTCCACTGTGGGAACAGATGACCTGGTGAGAATCTTCGTTTCTAGAAACAACCATTTATACATTTTTAGCATGTAAAATTCTAGATCTATGCAAAAGCATAATTTTATTTTCTGTAGCTAAACAAATTTCACTGCAGGAACCAGTTAGGGTAATCAATAAAGTTGGATAAGGGTTGATAAA
This sequence comes from Paracentrotus lividus, assembly GCA_940671915.1. Taxonomy (NCBI): domain Eukaryota; kingdom Metazoa; phylum Echinodermata; class Echinoidea; order Camarodonta; family Echinidae; genus Paracentrotus; species Paracentrotus lividus. Next base: position 8,036,318 of record CALNVZ010003426.1, read on the forward strand.
TTTCCTATTCTCACTCAAAAATATATGTCTATATTTATCTTAGCAATATATGAATCATCACAAATATGATATTATAAGTAATGAAACCGTGTATATTGAACAGCATTCAATTTTAACTTTAATTTAATCTTTAACATGGTATACTCTCAAAATGAAGTGCTAATTTATAGGTGCTCATATAGTGACCGCACTTGAAGTGCTAAATCAGCACCTGAAGTGCTGTTTTAGCACTTACATGTACCCAAGTTTGATATTATGAGTACTGAAAGCTTGTATATCGAACAGCATTCAACGTTAATTTAATCTTTAACATGGTAACAGCACTCTCCTAGCTCTTTGCATGCATAATAGTTGAGAGATGGTTTGATTTGATTTGATTTGATTTGATTTATTTACCAACAACATCAAAAACAGTACAATACATTTCATAGAGCAATAATAACATTGACTGGTAAAAGGAGTCAGATAATAGCACAAGTGCTAGTCGAGCCTGACCCCTTACATCAATATTGTATAACCTACTTTTTACTATAAAAGGAAGAATGATTATCATGATAATAGTAAATCAATCAATTTAGGTTTGTCACAACATATGATACAAGTAATATCAAAATTGTAAAACAAAAAACATGCATTTAAATGATAGTAATTTGAAAAGTTGCTCTCATTCATTGATATGTAACAAATGTGTGTGAGAGAATTCCTGAAAATGCTCCTCGATTTGCTTTGTCTAATATTGATGGGTAACCTATTCCAAAATTCACTACCCATAAACAAGATTTAATTTGATGGTGATTTAAGATTCACATCAAAAGAACAATTGCACATTTCTTTTGAGATCATTTTTATTTCATGAGAAAATAAGAAATCTATAATTGACTCCATCACTACCAGGATCTGGTGTACGTGCAGGAGTGCTACCATCAGAAAGAATCGAGAGATTACAACTTGACATTGCCCCAGTAGGCGCTGCTGCATTAGCTCGAGCTAAAAAATAGCGCGCTAATTGGTAGATCGGGAAAAAACTCGAAAAAAAGAAACCGGTCCTGCATTAGCTCAAGCTATTGTAAAATTTCTCATTAACGATCTGACCTGACCTTGAACAAACAAGCCCGATGTGTATTGCGCAACTGGTAACTACCGCCAGCGTATACACGCACAGGTGCACAATTTCGCATTTATCTCGAGCTAGTGCAGCACCGCGCAAAATAGCGCGCTATTTCGTACCAAAACCGCAAACCAGCTCGAGTTTTTTTGAAAAAACCTAGGATGACTCGGGCTGGGATTTCAGCCAAATTAGCGAGCTATTTGACCGCAAAGCCAGCTCACCTTTGATCGGGCTAGTTCATCAGATCACAAATAGCGCGCTATTTAAAATAGCTCGAGCTAGTGCAGCAGCGCCTATTGTCACTCCCAGTAAGGGTGGGTTCTTTTCAGCGCAAACTTTATCCCAGTGCTGACAGAGTCCTCCCCTCTGTGGGAATATGTTGTCGGCCATGTTTCATTGGTTGTCTCAATATAAATAAAAGGGAATCTAGATGATATGTAATCAATAATTCCTAAATTGTCTTCTGTTTTTAGTATCAGTGCCCTCCGTTTGACTTGACCTGCTGTTTTGACTGTATTTACATTTTGGAGTGGAGTATTATTAGTCTCGAACTGGGAAAACCCCAATTGATTGAATCTATAAGTACATTGAAATCATCTAACAAATTAAATGATTTTAATAGAGGCTTACACTGTAGCTTAATATAAAGGATTAGGATTGCATACCATTTCAACCTATATTAAGTGCTTTTTAATGATGAAGGAAAATTATTGATGAACTATAGCACTGGAAAAGGATCTCATGAAATCAATGATTCTATACAGTGCGTATCAATAAAAACGGGACAGTTTTGAAAAGTCCATCAAAGTTTTATTTCAAATTATGATGACTATATTTTGATGTTAATAGATGCTCTGAAGTCTTATCATTCAAATGCCATTAATAATAATAAGTTTTGTTCATGCTTGAGTGAACACGGAACGTTTTTTGTCGGGGACTCAAAAAAAGACTTGCGCACAAATGGCAAAAGTGAGATATGTTATCATCAGACTTCTTACTAATCAGCAGACTTCCTCTTAACGTTTTCATTGTCTTTGCCATAGTTTTCGAATTATGCTTTCAAAGTTCATTAAAAAAAAGCTATTTATTTACCTGAATTGTTTTGTTTTGTTTTATTTTGTTTTTTATTTCAAGTTTTGGCATTGAACATTCCTGCATTAAAAAAAAAAAAATGTTAACCCAAGTAAGGGGATTTGGATACAAATGACATCCGTCTGCATGTCGTCCGTCCGCCCATCGTCCGGCATCCGTCCGTCACACGGTGGGCGAGACACAATCTGGCTATTGCCTTGTTATTTCCTTGTTTGTTTGTTTTTTTCTTTTGTTTTTTTTTATTTTGTTTTTTAAACACATTGTTACGCTCCTCGCTTGTAATTTGGAAAAAAAAATGAATTCTTTTGTTTTACTAATGTTTATTACAATAAAGAAGAAAATGTGTTTTCCACGAAAGAAAGGTTGATTGTGGCTTATTTTAAAATTGAGAAAGAAGTGATTAATGGGTTGATTTGGTTGGTTCGTTGATTGATTGATACATTCATTGCACTGTTTAGTTGCTTGATAAATGGACTGATTAAATGATTCATCAAGTGGTTGAATGAATTATTGATAAATTGACTTTTTGAATGATTGATCATTTCATTTATTCATTGTTTGAATGATTAGTTGATTGATCGATTACTCTTTGATCGATTGTTAGAATGATTGAGTAAATGAGATAAAGAATCATTAAAAATAAACTCAAAAGACTTAAATAATCATTGATCTGTGCAAAGCAATGATCAATCCGAATGGGAATACCCGAAATAGAATAATGACATAATTTCAATATCCTTTGAATTGTGCGCAAGCCTTTTTTTGAGCCCCCGACATAAACGATCCTTGTTCGCTCAAGCATGAACGAAACTTTTTTTTTAATGGCATTCGAAAGATAAGACTTCAGAGCATCTACTAACATCAAAATATAGACATCATAATTTGAAACAAAATTTTGATAGACTTTTCAAAACTGTCCCGTTTTTATTGATACGCACTGTATAGAGCTTAAAGCTCATGTATAGTTTTGGGAAAACATATTTTTTGTTTTACTTCCATAGCAGAATAATATGAATTAATACCTCAAATAACCCCTGTGTACAAAATGATTTGCTATAAAATCCACTCTAAGACCTAAATTTAGCGACAAAACTGTGTAAATCGATCTGTTGACAGGCCATGCCTAAACAGAATGACACTGAGAGAGTGCAACGTGCAGTAGTTTGTGTGCAAAGTATATGCTATTGATACACAGACTGATACACACAGAATGCACACACGCCATACCAGTCAGCAGTGGTGTGGCATGCCCAGAGTTCTGGGGTGAGAGTGAAGGAAGTATGGCCTCATTTTGATGAATATCTCCCCACGTTTATGCTAACTTTAACATATCATGGAAAGTCATGCATGGTACATGGTTATATTACTTGCCCATGTATTGATATATCATTGGAACAATATTAGGACAAGTTGAGTAAGTTTTTTAAAAATGCAATTTTCTCTACCACAACTGTACTTGGGCTAAAAGACCTGGATAAGGGGTCTTGTAAACTTTTCTTTTATCCGAATATCAAGTATCCAACATTGGTTATTTTGAATTTGATCATGCTGATGAAGTTTTCTTTAAGAAGTGATGACAGAAACTCATTGAACTACAGGAAAATGATTGTATGAAATCAATAATTCCTAAGTGCCTACTAATGGACCAAGACATGCCTTGACTGTAAACTTTCCTCTTTCAGCAATATCAATCAAGTACCTGTAGCTTGGCTTGATTGGACATTTTTTGAAATTGGGGGTGAACCTGAGTAATGATACTCCCTCACAAAATCAGTTAGTTTGAAGCGGTTTGGCAAATAATATATCAGGACAAATTGTCTGCCATCTGGCTAAGTTTCAAGTTTTAAGGGTAAATTACTTTGAACCTATCAATGAATTGGGGTAAAAGGGTATCGTAGGACTGATGACTCAAACTGATGACTCAAAAGAAATTGATAAACGATGTCATGGATGTGCAAGATCTAAAAATCAATTGGGTCCATATACATGTACTTCAAATATAATAGTCCAAGAGTAAAGGTTTGTGGTAGACATGCTAACCTACTTCGGTTCATGTATCAGGCCTCGTCACAACACAAAATTATTTAATACAACCTGATAAAGGATTGGGTTTTGGAATAGGGTGTCAAGAACTTGACAGGACCCTACTACATACTCGAACATTGATACTGTCGACTGTGATAATGGGGTCATACCACTTAAAATATAATGGCACCCTGCTTGGAGTAAGGAGCATGACTAGACCGTCAACCCCATCTCCATATCTTTTAATTTTATTTGTGTAAAATTATTCTTCAGCTGTAAAATGTGAATTTAATTGTGACTAGTTCCTTATCCTTTAAACTAAACAGTTGATACTATGATTTTGCTTTAAATAATAAAGGCATTGATAATGGTTAATTGGCTACTCAATTGGTTTAATAGTTGATAATGGTTAATTAGCTAAAAGGTAGCCAATGGTTAATTGGCTACATTCATCTTTGTGTAATATTCTATATACTTTGTAAAAGCGCCTAGAACATTTTAACTAAATGGAAAATGGCGCTATAGAAATCCAATGTATCATTATTATTGTTATTATTATTATTACTCATTCAATTCCCCTCTTCCCTTACCCCTCCCCATAGGCCTTATTCACTATCACAGAATGAAAACGCTATGCATTTCTTTATATTTCATTTTATTTTCTCAAGTTTATAAATATCTCTCACTGAAAAGACATAGACCTAATTAATTAGTGCTGTTACAATAGTACTTTACAATATTTTTCTCAAGTGTGGACTGATTGTCTGTAATTTTGGGTTATTAATAAACCTTGTAACTCATTTCCTCATAGAAACTTGCTACCTGTGATATTCCCATATTTTTCTTTCATGAAATAGGAAACCATAGTACACTATGTATAAAAATCACTCAATTACCATTAATATTGGGGATTATATTTGGCAGTCGGAAGTCATTAACGGAAGCCACCATCCCACCATGTCATATCCATAGCACTCACAGGTGTCTTAAAGGTTATATATATACACATTATAGAGTGTGTTCAATGTCCAATTTCAAATTTATACGCCAACATGAATCATGATACAAAACGCAATTATAAAACGCTGATATAAAGAAAAACAAAGAGGTGTTCATTGTCCCCCATCCCCGGTCGTAAAAATAAACGTGTTTCAAATCTCAATTTAAATTTATACGCCGAAAATTTAAACGCCGAAAAATATGCGTTTACAAACACAATCAGCTTCAATTTTACGACCTTGAGCATCGCGATTGCAACGAAATGCGACATTGAACAGGATTGAGTTTTCAAACGTGTTTAAATGTGCTCTCGCAATGGAAGCTTCCGGTGCAATTGAAAAAAGGAGAAGATATTTGTTTTTTGAGAGTGGGGAATTTAAAGACAATCGACGTATAAACACGTTTAAATTTTGGACACTGAACGGTGCACCGTTGATCGCGTTTGTGTTTGAGATTTGTGATTGCGTTTTGTATCATGATTCATGTTGGCGTATAAATTTGAAACTGGACATTGAACACACTCATAGTCTAATGAGAACTAGAAGGATATAAGCACATGAGTTAATACCCTTTTTTGCTCCCAGCAGAAGATATTTAGCATTTGGGGATTTTGAGGAAAATGTAAAAAACAAGATTTCTACACAAAAAGGGGTCTATGAAATTTGCTCAATCAATTGCTACGTGATGGTTAATCCGTTACAATAAACAAATGACAAACTTTAACCCTAGACTATTATACGTATGTGTATCCCTAACCCTGAACTTAACATAAAACCCTATCACAACCCTAAACCTAACCCTACTTCAAAATAAAGCACAGAGCAATTGTCGCAGGAACGTGTAATGCTCCCCCAAAAAAATAAAATAAAAAGAGAAAGGAAAAAGGATGGTAATTTAGTGTAAATGTATTGCATTCACATTATTTCTTCTCTTCTCTGTTATTATTTTCATTTGTTTCTTTTCCTTCCCCTATTTCCATTTCTCCCCCATTTACTTTAACTTTATTCCCTCATGATCAAAACCGAGCACATTCAGGAACACCTCACATATGGTTTCTATTGGAGACCCCTTTCACTGATCTACTGACAAGAGATATGTCTCATCTCATTATCTTATTAATTACCCCTCAGATAATTCCATCATACTCATCTTGAAAACTTGTTTATGAATGTCTCTTTAAAAGCCATGATTAATTGATTATAATACTGTCTGTTCAGAGCCAAAAGGTTATAATTTTTTAATAGTGTTATAGCCTTTTGGTCCTCAAAGGATCATATCTTTGAAATATGTTATGAGCATCTCCTGAAAAGCCATTTTTAATTTATTACAATATTGTCTGTTTAGAGCCAATAGGTAGTAACTTGATTAGTTATAACACAGTTAATGCCCCTTTTGCCCTCAGAAGGAGTATATCTTTAAAATATGTTATATGAGCATTTCCTAAAAAGACATGATTACTAGTAATTGATTACAATATTGTCTGTTTAGGGCCAAACGGTAATAACTTTAATTAGTAATAACTGAGATAACGACCTTTTGATCCTCAACGGATTGTATTTTGAAAATATGTTAAGAGCATCTCTTTTAAAGCCATGATTGATGGATTAATATATGGTTTGTTTAGAGCCAAAAGGTAATAACTTTGATAAGTAATAGCATAGTTATACGTTTTGGCCATCAAGGGATTATACCTTGAAAATATGTTATGAGCATCTCCTGAAAAGCTATGATTAATCAATTTCAATATGGTCTGGTTAGAGCCAATAGGTAGTAACTTGATTAGTGATAATGTAATTAACAACCTTTTGGCCATCAAGGGATTATATCATGAAAATATGTTATGAGCATCTTCTTAAAAGCCATTATTAATTGATTAAAATGTCATCTGTTTTTAGAGCCAAATGGTAATAAAAAGTGATTGTTATTGACAATGCAAACACCATTCTGGCCCTGGAGTGATGATGTCTTGAAAATATGTTATGAGCCTCCCCCTATACCCTTTTCAGACTGTTATTTCTTAACCCCGTACTATCCTTAACCCCATACTATCCTTAACCCCGTACTATCTTTTTTTGCTTTCAGACTGTGTTTCTTAACCCCATACTATTTGCTTAGCCGGGGTTAAGAAATTCAATGCTTTTCACACTGGGTATTCCTTAACCCCATACTATTTGCTGGATCATGAATATCAATGATTTCACTCTCTTTCTTTATGTTCTTAATTGTTTTTATCTCTTTCCTTATGTTATTCTATGTTTTCTATCTTTCCTTTTGTTATTCATTGTTTTTCTCTATTCCCTATGTTATTCCTTGTTTTTTTCTTTTTTCCTTATGTTATTCCTTTTTTTTCTCTCTTTTTCCTTATGTTATTCATTATTTTATCTCTATTTCCTTATGGTATTCATTGTTTTTCTATCTTTCCTTATGTAATTCATTATTCTATCTCTCTTTCATTATGTTATTCATTGTTTTCTCTTTTTCCTTATGTTATTCGTTGTTTTTCTCTTTTCCTTATGTTATTCATTGTTTTAATTCATTGCTTTCCTCTTTTCCCTTATGTTATTCATTGCTTTTATCTTTTTCTTATGTTATTCATTGTTTTTCTATTTTTCTTTATGTTATTCATTGTTTTTCTCTTTTTCCTTATGTTATTCATTGTTTTTCTCTTTTTCCTTATTAAGTTATTCATTGTTTTTTCTTTTTCTTTATGTTATTCATTGTTTTTCTCTTTTTCCTTATGTTATTCATTGTTTTTCCATTTTTCCTTATGTTATTCATTGTTTTTCTCTTTTTCCTTATGTTATTCATTGTTTTTTTTCCCTTTTTCCTTATGTTTTTCATTGTTTTTTCTTTTTTTCCTTATTAAGTTATTCATGGTTTTTTTTTTCTTTTTCTTTATGTTATTCATTGTTTTTCTCTTTTTCCTTATGTTATTCATTGTTTTTCCATTTTTCCTTAAGTTATTCATTGTTTTTCTCTTTTTCCTTATGTTATTCATTGTTTTTCTCTATATTTGTGATATCAAGTTTACGAATAATTATGCATATTCATGACCACATTTTCATTGATTGGCTAATGCTTAGCCCCGCTTTTCCTTAGCACGGTTTGGTTTCAGACTGCAACTCTTAGCACCGCAATTGCCCGGCTAACTCCGCAATTACCCGGCTAACCCTGCTTTTTAGCAGGGCCAGATAGTACCGTACTATTTACCGTGCTAGCCTACTTTGGTAAAACGCAGTCTGAAACCGAAGCGTGCTAAGCTTAACCCCAGGAAATAGGTGGTACTTAGGCCCCCCCTTAGCCCTACCTATTTCCTGGGGTTAAGGATTTTAATTGCAGTCTGAAAAGCATATTAGAGACATTAATTGATAGTCTGCTGAAAGGCATTAACTCACACCCAACAGTTAAAGCCCATGTATAGTTGTAGTAGAAAACACTGATTTTTTGAAAAACCTGCTCAACTTGTCCTCATAGTGTTCTAAAGACATAACAATACATGGGCAAAGGATATAATCATGTTCCATGCATGTCTTTCCATGATATGTAATAGTTTGCATGAGCACAGGGAGATGTTCATCAAAGTAAGGCCATACTTCCTTCATTCTCATCCCAGAACTCTGGGCATGCCAACCAGCAGCTGATTGGTATAGCGTGAGTGAATTCTGTGTGTACGGTCTGTGTATGGGAATAGCATATGCTTTGCACACAAACCGCTGTATGCTGGCATTGTGCCTGTGAGATCCTATCGATTGTGGCACAGTCAATTGATATATTTACACAGTTTTGTTGCTAAATTCAGGTGTTAGAGTGGATTTTATAACAAATCCTTTTGTACACAGAGGTTAATTGAGGTATTCATTCATATTATTCTGCTCTGGAAGCAAAACAAAAAATCTATTCTCCCAACACTATACATGACCTTTAATACCCTTCTGGCTCTCAACATATTATATCTGGATAAGTTGACTTGATGCCTTTTACGTTCGATCGGACAATTTAATTTGATTAACCCATTAATATGACATGAAATCCCAGGAGGTTATAATGTACAAGCAAAATGATATTATTTATTACAAAAATGATATTGTCGCTAGATTCAATTAAAATTGATATCTGAAAGTGCAGAGAAAGCCAAAGATACATCGTACTCTACTTTCTATTTGAATGATGTGTTTAAAGCTGGTGTATAGTTTTGGGAGAAGGAAAAATTCAATTTGGATTCACATTTTAGATTATATGAAAGATTAAATCCTATAACTATAATAAATAAAATTACATTTCTTGAAATCTTGTTTTAGTGTCTTTATTTCACAATATAAGTATGAAACGTGGAAAGTCGGGGACCCGACAAGAGTTCATTGTTCACATAGAAAACCAATGGGGATTCTCTTGTGTGGGTGATATACACACAGATCGTTACGCACGTTCAGCAAAGGCCTAAAACGACCGTTACAAGCTGTTACATTATGTTTCTTTCAAACATTTTCACTGAAATTCACTGGAAATCATGAAAGGAATATCACAAGATCTCTCACACATATATTTTAGTGCAATGTGGACAACATGATACTATATTTGATCGGTTTTATGCCGATTCATTTTTGTAACCAAAACTTCCGGTATACACAAGGTTTAAATATTCTGGGGAATATTCAGTGCCTTGCCTCATATTTTCTGTGAAGTTTTCACCCCAAATTTCCTCTTTGTTTTCTTTCGTCTATGACTGTCAGCTTCAGAACGTCCTTAGAGCCCGTAGTAGAAAGGTGTTCAAATTTATTTTGAAATAAATATGACTTTTTCTCAGGTTTCAGGCTAAAAGTGCATTAGTTTTTAAATATTTGCCTACATTTGAGTTTAAAGGGGAAGTTCACCCTGGATTTAAATTGGTTTTAAAAAATGCAAAAAAATAAAAGAAAAATATGAGTGAAGGTTTGGAGAAAATCGACCAAAAAATGATGAAGTTATGAATATTCAAAGTTTTGATTGTGTGACGTCACATGCGAGCAGATATACTATGTGTTATGTAGTGTAAATTCCATAAAATGTCATTTTTTCAGAAGAAATTAATTATGTCCCCTGTGCGGTCGATAAACCGTCAAACATGTTCATATACATGACTTTATCAAATTGACCCATTCCTTTATCAAGAACCATGACAAAAAGACAAATTTATGGAATTTACATACACAACCAATGGGAGAGCTGCTCGCATGTGACGTCATAGAATCAAAACTTAAATTATTATTAAGTTCGCTTTTTTTTGGTCGATTTTCTTCAAACTTTCACTAATATTTTTCTATTATTTTTCTTCATTTTTTAAGACCAATAAAATTCCAGGGTGAACTTCCCCTTTAAGGAACTTAAACAGCAGCAGTAACATAGAAGTCTATATTGCATTTTATCACTGGATTTTTGCTGATATAATTTTGCAGGATGAACATTTCTCGTTCTGCATTCTCTCTCCAAATCCTGTCTTCAAAGTTTTATTTTTCCTTCCAAGTTCAAGCAGATTTAAATAGTCCTTAGCCCACTTAGCTGGACAGGTGTTAAAACAAAATATATAATCATGTGACTGACTAAACAAGGTCAGGTGATCACTTTGCACTTTTCTAAAGTACGGCTTTAGGTCTGAGAAAATGTCTTTTGTAAATGACTTAAACAATAATTGAAAATTTAGAGTAAGTATTTCTTCATGGAAGGATTTTCATATTTTTTTTAGTATGTTTACGTTTGCCTTATCTCTTTGCAGAAGTTATATTTGAGGAGGATATATGTTGTTTAAAAAAAATCAGTGTATTTGTATAAACATATAAAAGAAAATTAAACTGGTCTTGTAATTGTAAAAGGTAGACCTATTTGTTGTTTTTTTTTCAGCTGGATTTTGATATAAGTTTGATTTCAACTTAATAATCAGTCATTAGTGCAATTTGTTCTAAAGCAATATTCAGATGTCTACCATCAGTTGGGTATGTTACCATGGTTGCTAGTAGTAGTTGAAGGCTTTGGTTTGTTTGTCTTTGTGTCTTCCTCATTGAAATGACTTTCTCCTCTCTTTGGAGGCCATGCTTCTAATTGCAAACAGACAGGGGCATCACTGTATTTATCTATTTTTCTTTCTCTTTTTCTTTTTTCCGTTTTTTGGGGGTGGTCATGACATTTTTTTAAAGCTCTAAATCTTCTTACAAGCCCCCACCCGTTCGAGAAAAAAAAAGTTAAATATTAAAAGAAGAATCAAAACACAAAACAAAAAATTATTGCTATAACATCATGAAAAACATCAGATTTAAACATTTGGTGACAGGTGGACAAACAACGATCTGACTTTAAAATTTGCCAGGAGACAGAGTCCCCCTCCCTCCTCACATACCCAAAAAAGTGAAACAAAGGATATAATAAAGAATAGTCACAAATTTCTCTGTTATTTGAAAGGAAACTAAAACTGATGAATTCACAGACAGAAAAGTTTCACCTATCACTCTTCAGTAATTTTGCAAACTAAGTATTTTATTTCAACCTGCATTCATGTTTAGAAAAAATTTAAACATAAAGTTCGGTTAGTTTCTTTATATTTTTCTTTATTTTCGGGGTATGTATGTCAAATTGGGCATGTGTCATTTTATAAGATTAATTTCTGTGGAAAATATTTTCCATATAATATTCCTATAATGGCATTACCGTCGATACAAACTCTATCTTCAGTGTAAACACAGTTCATGTTAAAGCCATCAGTGCTTCTCACCAAAGGTTATAGGATGTGCATGACGCCTGTTCAGTGTCATACTGTAAACATATAGCTCCTCTGTTTTATGTCTGGACTTTAAATAGCCCTTATCAACTTTTTTGTCTAGTTTTTAAGAAGTACACAAAATGTAAACTAGGAAGTTCTATTTTCATTACTAACTTTGTCTCGTCCCAGGTGCCTGGTCCGTACCCCTTTGCCAAAATAAACTACAGTTTTGAAGAATAGCCAAAAGTGGATGTTCAAGTGATGCCAGATGCCATGTGCACTTGTATAGGTTTTCCCAGTCAATTTCATTGTTTTGTCAATCAATTGCATATTAGAGGCATTCATTTTCGGAAAAAACACTGATGCATCGAAAATGTTGCCAGCCAAAATCGTATTCAATCAGTAAAATTAACGATTATTGTGATCGATTTCGTATTTGCGCTTTTTTACTTCACATAATAAGCATGAATACATGCGGCAATAACTATTCAAATTTCGTCTTCATCCTGTCAACATTTCATACCGTATATTCAAATTCGCACTAATTTGAATGCACAAATAATTAAATTATCCGAATTTGAATTTTGTAACCATTACTTTGAGTGCCTAAAAACAAATTTGAGAGTATGAAAACAAAATTGTTTGACTAAAGTCAGTCTGCAGCTTCAAACACATGAATATGAATACACATTAAATGAAAACGGATGATAAATGTATGAAATTGGCCGGGAAAACCTATACTAGAAAGTAAAATGCTGCAACATATCCTCTCTCACCTTAGATTCACTATTTTTATTTTATCAAAACTTACTCTTCTTAAAAGTAAACATTTCATTCAAGTCCAATCTTTTTTCCACTTAATCAAAATACAAATCATAATTGAGACAATGTTCTACATTAGTTTCTTACATATAAAAGCTTTCATATATATATTAACTTCATAAACCTAAACATACACAGTAATATTATAGGCCTAAACAATTTTCCCTGATCTTTTCTGAATATCTGCACACACTGCCAATAATTCTTCCAAGCTGTTATATTACATTTGAGGCACCGAGGTTAAGATCATATGTGACCTCTGACATATGACCTGTGACCCCTCGCTACTCCAGATGTATTGGTTTGCGTGCTTTGTATAGGCATTTATATACATTAATGTCAGCTAGTGAAATCACAAATGTTATCAATATCGCTCAGAGATGGCTCATAGTTTTGGTAAAATTAAAGCCTTCAAAGTTTTAATTTGTTAAATATATAATGAAAGATAATAAAACACATATCGTGTGGAAAATGATGACTGTAAATGTTATTAGTTATTTCAGTATATGGTGTGGAACAGTTTATTAAGCAAGATATACATTTTGCGATTGGCTTCTTTCAATTGTCTTTTCTCTCTCTCTCTCTCTCTCTCTCTCTCTCTCTCTCAGGTTTATACATTGTATATTATTCTTGTCCATCTTTCACTCTTTCTTTTTGCCCTTCCATCCTAGACGTGAAACCTGGTGTGCTGGAAAGTTTTGGATTGAAGTTGAGAGTCAACATTGGAATTGGTTTTGACATAAATTTGCCACCCACTTTTACAAGCTATAATGGGATAATGGGTGTCAGCACTAGGTCATGGTTTAGCATTGAGCATTTCCAGCCCAGCTTGAAAGCATATACCACAAAATAAAACAATATGTGTTCATAGGGACCTCCCTTACAAAAGAACATGGTTTTCACTGCCCATTTCATATAGTCATCAAATCTACATTTAGAATATCAATCTAAATTATTGATTGAAAACAATAGGCCTGTTACTATTATCAAAACATGCAACATTTCCAACAAAACTTCTTAACCCTTTGTAAACTAAGCCCGCATATATGCGGGCTGCAGATACCTCTTGTCGATCGTTTATTTCACTCATAATTGCATAAACATATAAAGACCTAATATGTTTTAAATTATCTAACATTGATCTATTTAAAGCTGTCTTTGTTTTACCTTTAGATGAAAAGAATTACTTGAAAGCATGTTTGACAATCATAATTCATTCGGCTTTATAAAAAATTCTCAGTATACAACGGGTTAAATGTACATGTTGGATATGTTTCTTAAATGCAAAGCAAGTGCTTGATGATGCAAACAATTTCATTTAAACATGTATGTAAATACTATTTAAGAGAAATACAAAATCTTTATGAGAAATAAGCTTTGAAGAGAAAAAAATTATTGTCAACTAGTCATTCCATACAGATGTTAATATTCTTGGTTGTGTGTGTTGTTTAAGATTGTTTAAGATACAAAAAAAAAAGGTTCTCTTATCTAAAGGGTCCCTTTACTTTTAACTATCAAATTGTTTTTGAGGATTTCATAGCTTTGCTATATTCTTTATTGGAGTTTCCTCATACTTTCATTTTCCTGCCATCTTCATATTAAAGTGGACTCCCCTCTGTCTACTGGTAAAAATATAGGCCTACTAGTTAGTAATTGATTTGTCATACATGTACTTTGTCAATAGGGCAATTGATATTTACATTGTGGAGAAGTGGCAATTGCAGCACCCATGGGGTCTATATTTGGCTGAGTATTTCTTTCTGAAATTTCTCAAATTTGATTTTTGCCTGTCATCATTCAGAAAGTTTGTAATCATTATTGTGGTCAAGCCAAGTGACACAAACTTCACTCCATTTCCTCAATTTAGAGATTAAAGGGAAATAGTAACTTTCAAAAACAAGAGCAATTAGATCAAGATGAATAAAATTATATTGCTCTAATAGTAAAAACAAACTACTGAAAATTTCAGATCAAATGGAAGTCATTTACTACCACAAAACAGTGTAACAGCCAAACGCGAGTGAATTTTCAACCCCTTTGCAGCAAACCCTCCAGCCCGCTAGGGTCGGGGGGAACACGACAGGAAGTGGGGTGTCTTGAAAAGCACGTGGCAATTTGTTTTCCACCACGAGATGGTTTACTTAATTTGAGTATGAAATCACTGATATCTCGAAAGTAAAGCAAGCAATTAACTTGTAATTTTGAAGAGATACCAGACTGACCTATAAGTTTATAATTATGTTGACAAAATGAGCTAAATCAAGAAATTGTGATTTGAATATCATTCAATGTTACTACATCCCTTTAAGCAGGTGGTGCCAATGGTTTGGTGTGTTCAGCTGTGATGATTATAACGTTCCATCAATCGTTTTGTATGGAATTAGATGTAGACAGGTTGTGGTTTAGTGGATAAGTCCCCGGACTGTGTCTTTCAGGTTTAGGGTTCAAAACCCTGCGGTGGCGATGTCTTTTATCATTATGTTAATTTACATTTGTCACTTTTGACCCAGGGAGGTAAATCCTCACCCCATTGGCATTCATATGCTGTATGTAACAGGTCAGCTTACTAGAATGATGTAAGCCCCAAATCGACCCATAATCGGGTCATTTTGACCCCTGACTTTTGGGAGTATGGTGGACAAGTCACCAGCCAAAATGATGTATATTAAAGTGTTAAAAAAATGTTTTAAAAAAAGACTATAACAATTGCAAGTAAATGTGCTGTAGCTCTCTGGAGGATGTACTGAGCAGTTTGGGGCTGATGAAGTTGAGGGGGGGGGGGCTATGGCAGGCTAAAATTGGAAGGGGAGTTTTAGGCAGTTTGAGGAGTTAGCTGAAGGGAGGTTGTGAGTTGTTTGATTGCAAAAGTGTTAAAGCGGCTCAGTTAATGCTGCTATAAGAGAGTACAGTTCATGTGAATAGTTAATAAACAAAGTTATATCTAATCATACTGAATCATACTGTTTGTTAAAATATGTTTCAACAATCAGTTGTGTGTGGCCTTTAGTTTAGGGATTGCCAAGGAATGTTTTAATATTGAACCTGGGTATGAACTGGGGCCATGTTTTAATTCTTTCCATAATATCTAATTGCACCTGGGATACATCTGTTTGCCTGTCATGATAAATAGAACCCCATGATCTTGTCAAAAGGCCCAATCTCATTTGGCAAATTACTAACAGGCATGCAAACATTGGGGAACCAACTTTAGGGAACAACTGCCAAACAAAATCAAACAAAATATATGTAGTGGTTTAATCTGAGATTATATGCACTATGCCTGCTTTTAAACTTGGCTTTTTTTCGACTCAAATTGTTTCATATTTGTTTTAAACTATTAAACAGAATCAGTCTTAGGTGTTATGTTAGTATTTCACAATTTTCCCCATGTTTTTTTTTTTCACAATAGTTTTTAAAAATTGAATTTAAATGTTTTTGAAGCAAATATTTGGAAAATACTATTCCCACAAAATCAGCAGAACTTGCCAAATTGGCATGGCTGAGTATAAAAAATCAAATCATGTCATCTGCATTTATCAAATTTGTGTGAATTGTACATCAATTATCAGTCTACATGCTTGTGGAGCCAGACAAATTCAATAATATTTCAAACATACAAATGAAGAAGAAAAAGTAACAGACAACTGATTTGCCAAATGCCAAGCGTGTGAAACTTTTAGCAAAGGTATCAATAGATATGTAGAAATTAAAGATTGACATTTTTTCTGAACATTGACTAAAGTGTATGGAATAAGTTATCTTGAGATGATATCTGAACATTGACTAAAGTGTATGGAATAAGTTATCTTGAGATGATATCGAATCTCCCAATTTTATATATTTTTTTAAATAATCCTTTATGATAAAAAAATCATTTCACATTCGAGTCTTGCATCAGTTTGTTTAGTAATCCTTTTTATTCTCTGTGTTTTTCTCTTTCAATAGGCTGATTTTAGTCACATACGCCATTCACTTCTTCTACAAGCAACTCTAGGGGGCACTCTTCTCAGCATTCGTTTCTACGCAACCGGCCTCCAGCCACCAATTTTTGCACCAGCGGACAATCCTGCATCTGTTTCAACAAGTTTCCTGACACGAACTTTGACCTTTTTGTTCCTCCCAGCATACAATGCATGGATGCTGATGTGCCCGAAGTTACTGAGCTTTGATTGGTCAATGGAATCCATACCTCTTATTCAAACAATAACAGATGTTCGGAACTTGTGGAGCATGAGTCTGTATGGCACATTGTTCGTACTTGGTTACCTCTCATTTAAAGAGCTAGACTCTCTACATGAATTAAATCCACAGACCACAGGGAGATTAAAAAGGGTGCCTTTAAGATATCTTGAGCAAAATTCAGATTCTTTGTGCAATGGTTTCATGCAAAAAAGCTATGGAAAAGAAACAAACACTTTACGCAATGGACACACTAAGAAGACCTTACCACCAAAAAGAGAGAACAATAACTCATACCAACGCAGTAACGGTTGCGATATCATACGGAAGCGTCATTCTCGACACTGTTCATGTAGCCCAGAGCGCATTGGGCGTCGCTACTCTCGAAGCAGCAGCACCAGTAGCTGTGGATCAATAAGTCTGTCCGATGAGGAAATCACAGAGCGGACGCGCTTACTCAACGTCATCATAGTTGCTACCTCTTTTCTCATATTTCCGTTCCTCCCTGCTACGAACGCTCTCTGCTATGTCGGGTTTGTCATCGCAGAACGTATACTCTACATCCCTAGTATCGGCTTTTGCTTGCTGTTGGCTGAGGGGGTTAGTCAGATTTGGCAGCGGTCGTCTGATGTAGGACGTAAACTCCTTGTTGCGCTAGTTATCGTGCAGTTGTGTCTTTTCAGCGTTAAGACAGTTCTCAGGAATGAGGAGTGGATGAATGAAGAATCCCTCTATAGAGCAGGCATTGAAGTCAACCCACCAAAAGGTAAACTATTTTTCAGTTCCTTAAGGGGGTATCTCACCGAGTGGCCAACGAAGGGGAATACAGCAAATTTACACAATGCCAAATATAGAGAAAGTGTAGCCTACTCCGTTATCAATTTGACACATTTTCTTTTGTAATGTGCTTGATGAAGAGGACAGTACAAAATAAATTTTCCATGTTGATACCTATTGTTTACAAAGTTGGCTAGAGTTCCTAGACTCCCTCTTGGTATCCAATGTTCAAACTTGTTTCATTCACCCGCACTCTGTGAGATACCCCCTAAAATTGCTCATTAATTTTTTTATTAAACAGTTGTAAAAATTGGGGGAAAAAATCCCCAGTCCTCCATTTCTGTTTGAGAATTATCATAGTATTATGTAAAGGAGCTTTTGAAAGAAAGATATTTTGATGTATACAGTATCAAAAATGTTTTCAAATCTGAATAATGTACCTTTACAGTCAAGAAGGTGCACTTTGAATGATAGGGAAGAAAAATCACATCAGGAAGGGTTAGATACATAGAGACTTAACCCTTTAGCACCTACACAAGTAAACCGCCCAAGACCGCCCCTCAGCTTACTCACTAAACCGCCTCTGTCTTAAGCACGATATAGTTAAGATAGTATTCCCCATTGGATGTGCGCTGTCTTATTCTGCACAAAAAAAAAGTATGTTTTAAGAGCAATTCTTAGTGAAAAAACTTGATTGAAACACATCATAATCCTTTCCGCTAGTGATTAAACTGACACTTTTAACGCAGTCTCTAGGTGCTAAAGGGTTAAACTATCCCATTCCTCATCATTCATATATAGGAACTTTTATAATTAATAATACATGTCAAAAACATGATGATACACAAATCTTTGTCCTATAATTTTTTCTCAGATAGAGCATAAGGGAATTTGACGGAAAGGCCCTAAAGGACGCAATACACTTATTAGCATAATCAAATCCGGGAAATACCCAACCGCGTATCAAAGATGATATAATGGTTTGGAAAAAAATGCATATAAAATCATTGATAGATATTGGAAGTAATTATGTTACACTTTATAAAGAGGAATCATTAGTGCTTTAGATGAGTCCTTTTTGAGAGCTGGAATGGGTGCCAGTTGAATTTTATGAAGAACTTATTTCATTGTATAAGAACCAGAAACCGAAAGTCGTGATGGCACCTAATCTGGTATAGTCTCATTCCAGGCTGATTTTAGAAAAAATGAGCCAAAGAATGTCACTCATATTTTGATGAGATAAAGATAACATTACTAGGTTATACTAGGTGCCAGATTTTGTTCACGAAGTACTCCAACATTGTTGCGTAAGTTAACACAAGATGGCGGTATTTCATTTAGGTATGCATACCACTTCAAACATAGGTTATATAGAAGTGTATCCAGCCACAGCTCATATAAAAAAATTGTATGGGCTCATGCCTAAACATAATAGAGCCACTATTCATTTCTAGTAGGACAATTAGACCTGCACTATCTTTTGTGAGAACGAATGCTGGCATTCTGCCTGATATATCCTGTTGTTCATCAATTGTAATTCTGTTATATTATTGTTAATTATAGGCCTACATACAGTTCTCCACCATGCTATAATTTAATGCTATTTAATTTCATACTCTTCAAAATCTGTTAAGTACAAAGAGTTTTATTCCATTATTATTGCAGTTGCTCTGTGTAGAAATTACTGAATGGTTATTATTACCCTATTCAAATGTGGTTCTTTTTTATCTTCCAGCTCTAGGAAACTTGGCAAACATCTACAAGACTGCAGGACGCATACAAGAGGCTGAAGAAGCATATAGGAGAGCCCTGACATATAGACGCAACATGGCTGATGTGCATTATAATTTGTAAGTAAAACCCCCTACGTTCTAGGATAAAAGATAATTTGTAGTACTAATTTATTACTGATTATATAATTATATTGATTTGATGATATGTTATTGTCCAACTGTATAGTATTTTGTCAATTTAAAATTTCTAAAACTGTACTGAAGTTTATAAAAATATTGTTTTCCAATTTTCATAGCTGTCTGCTTCCGCACAGCTCATCTAGAGTGTGCATTGTTTCCAGCACAACCTTGGTATAAATTTGTGCCGAATTATAACCCTTAAGCACTCAGAAGCTGTGTGTAACACACAGGGCTGCTTATTCTCCTCAGAGCTTCACGTGAAAATGTTCTATCTTAGATAAGTTTTACTACTACATGCTGAAACAAGGACAGGCAGTTACAAGATAGATAGATAGTTTGAGCTGAAAGCTGAAAAACGTGTTTAGGCTATTTGACAGGTTATGATGAATAAAATTCAGAAAAAGTAAGCTGGAGGGTGGTTTGAGGGCTAAAGGCTTAAATACTATGGATAAATGTATTCCATATCTGTACTTCTCAATGAATCAAATTCTAAGGTTTCTGTCACATTCAGGTTGGCCATGAATAAAGGTGATTCCTTTTTTGGCTGCTTCCCCCAAAGCAATTTTTATTTTACTTTGTACAATGTCCCAGTTTTTATATGTATGTTGTTATTGTAATTTCTCAAATGGACTTCTTTTTAAAATGTTATCATATTGTGCATATTATACATGCATTGCCATTATTATTATGCTTTGGAAAATAAGAATAAATTTAATTGAATTAAATTGAATGTTCTTTTTAAACAGAGGTGTGCTACTGCAAGAAGTGGGGAGGTTTGAGGAGGCTATAGACTGCTACCAACTAGCAATTAAATGCAGACCACGCATGTCAAGTAAGTGCTGAACAGATTGCCTTTTCAAACGACTATAGTTTAATTCTTTTGCTCCTAAAGTCATATAATGTCTTTTTATGTCATGATTGTGGCAATATTATTTTTTCCTGATAGACAAAGAAAGTGTAATAATGTTGTTTATTCGCAGTAAAGCAAAAACACAAACTGTGTAGAGTACATGTACATCACCGTCAAATGTTTAGATCTCGCATTGCACGTTAGATATGATTGCATCTCTTAGAAATTAACTACATTACAGACATGATTCTTTTCTCTTTTTTTCTTTTTTCTTTTTTTATTTGCGACCTATGTAGAATATGCTTATAATAATAATAATAATAATATCGTTTTATTTACCCAGGGTATCCACTTCACTTCTGACAACTGTTCTCCCAGCGGGCCCTGCATGATGTTATTATTACCCCCAAAGCTCCTCGTTAAAAGGCAACTTTAGGTACCATTTTTGTAAGTCTTTGGTATGACTCGGCCGGGTTTCGAACTCACGACCTCCCGTTCGTGAAAGCAAGAAAGGCAACCTTTTTACGGGCGCTCTTTGGGACGAACGTTTCCTTTGAATTTCCTGGTAATGGTTGCTGTAGTTAAAGCCTGGGTAGTAACATCCAAAGATCTAAGGACGTGAATGGAGACCTTGTTCCATAATGTGATAACTACAAGAACAAAATATTATTTGATTACTTCATCCAGTGGCCCATCTGAATCTCGGTATCGCCTTGACGACGGTAGGGCGCAACGTAGAAGCGGAGGCGGTATACAGACAGGCTGCTACCCTGGATGATGCAGGGTTGAAGGACCCAGTAGGGCAGATGCATGGGATTGTCTCGTCTCTCTTCAATCTCGGAAGACTCCTCCAGGAGGCTAACAGACATGAGGTAAAGATGGAGTAGGAGATGCTGGTATGGAGAATTTCAGGTGGTGGTGGTGATGATCACAGTGCACAGGATGTTGGTAATGGTAGTGGTTATAGTGAACATGATGGTAATGATCATGATGATAGTGAATATGATGTTGCTAGTGATGGTGGTGGTGGTGGTAAAAATGATTTTGATGATGATGATATTTGATGATGATGACAATGATGATGATGAGGTTGAAGTATCTAGTGGACAAATGCATGGCATCGTCTCGTCCCTCTTCAACCTGGGACGACTGCTCTAGGAGGCCAACATACAACATGTACATGAGGTAAAGATGGAGGAGGAAGAGGGATGATGGTGATAATGGGGTGGAGGTTAAGGGGGTGTTGGTGGTGATGGTGGTGGTGATGATGAAGATGATGATGTTGTTAACGATGGTGATGATAGTCATAATGGTAATATGATGATGATGAATATTCAAATATAATTATAATGAAGGGTGAGAGTTGTGTTGATGATGGTGATGATGATGGGGATAGAAATGATGAGGAGAAGGAGGGGTACGGGATAGTGAGGAGGAGTGGAGGGGGGGGGAACGATGATGATGATGATGATGATAGTGATATCACAATGATTGATGATGATGATGATGATGATGATGATGTTAATGTTGATGATGGTGTTGATGATGATGAGGTTGATGAGGATGATGATGATGGTGATGATGATGATGATGATGATGTTGATGATGATGATGATGATGATGATGATGATGATGATGATGATGTTGATGATGTTGATGATTATGATGATGATGATGTTGATGATGATGATGATGATGATGATGGTGATGGTGATGATGATGATGATGATGATGATGATGATGATGATGATGATGATGATGATGTGAATTATAATGAAGGCAATGATGTTGATGACATGTTTTATATCTGCTTCATCATCTAATTCTTTCCCGTTTTCTTTTCAGGATGCCTTGGTAGTCCTGGAGGAAGCATTAAAGAGGAAGCCAGAATTGTACCCTCCACAAAGCCTGTATAACATGCTAGGTAAATCTCCTCTCATCATCCTCTATCATTGATTATATTCAATTTGGTATGATTTATATTGTTGTCGCAAACACTGAATAACAGATAGCTTTGAAATTATGATTGAGACCCTTGTTTGAAATCTTAATTTCGTGAGTGTATGACTTTTTCCATTTCAATTCCATTTGATTAGTTTTTATAGTGTGTATTTATTGTAAAATAAGTTCACCCAATCACTATCAAATTGCCACTGTGATTTCTTTTTTCTCTTTCCTATGTATCTCTAACATACAGTAAGTGTGTTTTACTGAAATTATGATCATGACCTTTGTTTCATTTTTTTTTTTTTTTTATAATATTTTATTTTCTTTCTTATTTGAAAGGGCCCTAATTGTATGTCTTCTTCATATCTAATCTCTTTGATTACTAGTTATTATCCCTAATAATGGCTATCAAATTTTCTCTGCGATTTTACAAATCCTTTCTCTTTTATCTCCAAGATAAGTGTGAATTTACAATGCTTGATAAAATTATATCAAATTGTGTGTATTGCTTTTAGGAGAGACGGAGTACAAGCTTGGTAATATTCCTGAGGCTGAAAGATGGTTCAAGGACTCCCTGAGTAGCAAAGCAGATCATGTACCTGCTCATCTTACCTACGCAAACCTTCTTGGCAAAACGGTAAGTGCTGGCCCTGTGGCATAAAACTTGCTATTACTGTATTCGCTGTTATTTTCGCGCTGAGCGGCCTCAAAACATGTTCACAGGTTCTTAAATTCGCGTTGCATGTTCGTAAACTCGCAATTGAACCCAAGCAATACATGCATAGGAAATCATGCCTATTTATTCGCGAAATCCGCGAAAATGAATGTACCCCGAATATTTCCACGAATACTGTATAGTAAATTTGCCATCAATGGAAAACTGTCATGGAATACTGCATTTTGATTGGCTGTTGAGCAAGGTTACCATGGTAGTTACCACTGATGGTGAAGTTACTATAATAATTTAATTTCAATAGTAAGCAAACTTCCATGTGCCTTTGAATGTTTTTTTGCAGATAAAAAGTAATTCATGAACTTTCATGAAATATGTGACTCATCATATCAAAATCAGACACAAGTCGCCAGGAAAGAGTCAAAGATTGCAACAAAATAATCCATTTTTAAAGGCTTTCCCTTAATCATTTCTACTCTCTTTTTTACAGATCATAGGCCTACAGGAAACATTGAAAATTCAGAAAATCAAAAAAATATTTCCCCCCAAATCAGACAATTGTTATTATTTTGTTGATTTCCTCGACACAGTGCTGCATTTGCCTGGCGACTTGTGTCTGATTTCGATGTGATGCATCACATATTGCATTTTAATTGGCTGTTGAGCAATGTTACTATGGTTTTTACCATTGATGGCAATGTTATGCTTTGGGTCTCATATAGTGTTAATTATACATCGCTTGCTTTCACAATAGTGTATACGTGTTCTTATACTTAGATGAAACATGATAAAAGTTTGTTAGCATGCCCTGCTTTTAATTGTGTTTTCCATCTCCCTGCCCCTTTATTAATCCGTTGGGGACTGAGCCGGAATATATCCGGGCTGAGGTCTATGGGAAATGTGTGTTGTAGCCAAATCAGCTCGTCTCCAACAGGTTAAGTTAAAATGGAGATTGTACATAAATAACAGTACATTTTTGTAGTGTGTGCAAATTGACATTTTTAAACCATCACCATAATGATTATCCTTCTTTTTTCCTCTTCTTATTCTAGAATCGAGCTACTGAAGCAGAACAGCTCCTCCAACGAGCGGTCTCTTTGGAACCAGATAATGCTAACGTCTATCGTCACTACGGTAGGAACATATTCTAAAATCATTTTAATACTGTAAAGTCCTCTTTTTTATTAGGAGCATGTGACAATTAAAAAGGGCCCTTTTTTTTTCCAGTTCCTCTATCAAAGATTTGTTGGGGTTTTTATTTTTTATTTTTTTTAAATATAGGTTTTCCGGATCAATTTCATTGTTTTGTCAATCAATTGCATATTAGAGGCATTCATTTTTGGAAAAAACGTTGATGCATCGATATGTTGCCAGTCAAAATTGTATTCAATCATTAAAATTAAAGATTGTTGTTATCGATTTTGTATTTGCGCATTCTACTTAACATAATAAGCATATACATTCGGCAATGGCTATTTAAATTCGTCTTCATCCTTTAGACATTTCATTCCGTATACTGAAATTTGCACTTATTTGAATGCACAAATAAGGAAATTAAATGCCTGTATCCGAATTTGAACTTTGCAACCATTACTTTGTGTGCCTAAAAACGAATTTGAGAGCATGAACACTTAATCGTTTGACTAAAGTCAGTCTGTTGCATCAAATACACAAATTTGAATACATACCTATATTAGCACCTTCGTAAAAGTTTGCTTACAATATTGGTGGTGGCGGATCCAGGATTTGTAAATTGAGGGGGCGCCAAATTTTCAGATTCTTGCATGTACAGTCAATGAGTGATTTTTTAATAATAATGTGTTCCCTGCGCCCCTGCCTGGATCTGACACTGACTGACATTAGTATATTTCAGGCATAACACTTAACATTTCTTACTTTGAAACACATATAGAAAGACTCCTGTTCTACAGAACTTGAAATTTGATTGAAGGAATTGCAAAGTGAAAATGAAATTTGGAGAATCTGTTTTTTTTTAATAAGGTTTCTGCAAAAATGTCCTTTCCTTTGAAAATACATAAATGATTATGTAGGGTAGTCCTGGAGGGTGTTCAATGTCCAGTTTCAAATTTATACGCCAACATGAATCATGATACAAAACGCAATTACAAAATGCTGATATAAAGAGAAACAAAGTGTGTGTTCATTGTCCCCCATCAAATACAAAATACAAATGAGATGGGTAGGTACAGAGTCCATTTTTCCAAGTTTCAAGGAAATGAAAGAAGACTGAGTGAATGTTGTCCCTGCTGTCCCAGATCATTGAATAGGATTGCGTGCGGCGATGTGTGACTCCTTTGAAAGCATCCACTCGGTCTTTCATCCTTTGACAAAAACTGGGAAAATTTGAATTTTGTACCTGACACCTTCATTTGCAATTTATTCAATTATGTGTTAGATGTATGATTCAAGAAAGGTATCACTGTAAACGGGAAGTGTACATCTTTAATTATATGATAGAAATTAATATCCAAAATGGATTAGCTGGGAATATGGCCCCTCCAAAAATGGATTACCTTTTATTTGAACCACACTATATATACAGGATGGGCACTAGAGAGGTGACACTAAGACAGGTCTGACTGTATTATTATTATTATTGCTGTTATTAAATTTTCTAGGACAATTCTGGCATGACCAGGGTGATTACAAGAGAGCTTCTGAGTTTTACCACTCCGCCCTAAAACTGCAGCCCAACGACTTTGAGATAACCTTCAATCTAGCCAACTCACTCCGACAAGCCAAAGATAACGAAGAAGCAGAGGTGTATTACAGGGAGGCTGTCAATTTGAAACCTGATGTAAGTCAAGCCAAAAACTAGCATTTTTAGCACTCTGAATGGTTTTATCCACTTGGTCTACTAGCTGTTGGTCCAATTCTCTGATTGTCTAATGCCACATGGGCTAAACCCATTTGGTCTACTAACAATTTCACCTGATATCCCATTGGTCTAAGACAAACTTGTTCTAATTCTTACTTGGTCTAATTCTTACTTGGTCTTATGACCACTTGGTCAAATTACCAATTCGTCTAATTACCTTTTTTGTCTAATTGCTTTTTCGTCCAATTCTGAAATGAATATTTGGTCTATTTACGAGTTTGTTACAGGAATTGACAAAGTGGTTTAAGACTAAGTGGAAATTACACGAAAAGGATATTAGACCAAATGGGAATTAGACAAAATGGTAAATAGGCGAAGTGACAATAAGACCGAATGGCAATTAGACAAACTGGTTGTAGACAAAATGTCTTTGGCTGCAAGAAATGTTTTGATGTTTGAATAAAAGACCATTATTATTATTATTATTAGAAGAAGACCATGTGGGATGAGACCAAACAGGCATTAGGCAAAGTGGGTTTAGACCAATTGATAATTTACCCTCTGAAGATGTGGGTAACAGGTCAGCTTTCTCCTCAAACCTACCTGTCAAAATGAAGTATTTGAGACCTAGGACTTATTTTAGGGGCGGATATGGGCTAATTGAGGGGCTATGTGGTGAGCAGAAATCAGACAGGCTATATTGAAGGACAGTGAAGGGTAATTCTGTGAATAACAAGGAGGGTTGGGGTATTGGGTTTTGATAGACGTGTATCAATCAGATGATTATTTACGTCTGGATCGACCTTTAAAGCTGGTGTATAGTTTTGGGAGAAGGAAAAAATTTCATTTGGATTCACAGTTAGATAGATATGAAAGATTGAATCATTTAACTATAATAAGGAAAATTATATTACTTGAAATCTCGTTTTACTGTCTTTTATCGCAATATAGGCCTATAATACTTGGAAAGTCGGGGACCCGACACCAACTCAGCGTTCACGTGGAAAACCATTGGGGATTCTCTTGTGTGGGTGATACACACAGATCGTTACGCACGGTTCAAGCGCTAAGCTCTGGCGAGTGGGCATCGCAGCAAAGGGCTAAAACAACCGTTACATTATGTTTCTTTTAAACATTTTCACTGAAATTCACTGGAATTAATGAAAGCAATATCACAAGATCTCTCACACATATCTTTTAGTGCAATGTGGACAACATGAGACCATATTTGATTGGTTTTATGCCGATTCCTTTTTTTGTTACCAAGACTATACACCAGCTTTAACATCACAATCCAAGAGACATGACTGGGTTTCGAACCTGGGTCCACTCCATGTCGGTTTGCAGGCTGATGCAGAGTGTTAACAATCAGTGTTACCGCTTGACCAACTTGTGATCCCTAAAGCTGAAGGTTGATTGAATTAACCCTTTAGCACCTAAACCGCCCGAGAACGCCCCTCAGCTTACTCACTAAACCGCCCAAAACTGCCCCTGTCTTAAGCACGCTTTAGTCCAGGTTGTATCAAAAATACATGTATGTGATGAAACATGCCCATACTTCTTGTGGATTACCCATTGGATGTGTGATGTCTGATTCTGCACAAGAAAGTATCTTTTAAGAGCTATTCTTATTGGAATAACGTGATTGAAATGCAGCATAACCCTTTCCGCTAGTGAGTAAACTGACACTTTTCACGCAGTCTCTAGGTGCTAAAAGATTAACCCTTTGGGTGCGACAGGCTTCTACAGAAGCCGAGCGAGGTGTTCAGTTTGCTACGATGGGCTTCTACAGAAGCGGAGATAATTCTCTAATATATTGACAAGCTTTTTCGGCTTTTCACCAGCTTTTGGGGGCTAAATTCTTGAGGAATAGGACAAAGATATATTCATTTTTAATATCCATTAACGAAATAACCTAGTTACGTGGACAAAAATATAGAAAAATTCACTTCATTTCAGCATTACCATAATTTTTTACATAAGAAACGAATTCCCGATCTTAACTTTTGGCGTACGCGTACGCGTCCGAAGGGGAAGAAATAATCAAATAAAGCTAGCTCAAGAGGAGAAATATGAGATATAAAGACTGAGAATGAGAAGAAGAGAGAGAAATAGAAAGGTTAAGGGATTAAAACAATGTTCATTATTATAGATATATGAAACATAAGTTGCATGGAGATTAAGCCTGTCGATTTTCCGATTCTCCCTAGGTTACATTTACTTATCACGATAATGAGAGGGGTTGATTATCTGAATTTTGCTTGAACTAGTTTGTTGTAACTACAACGATGTAATTAAATGTAAAGTATGCCTAATGCAGTAGGTATTATAAGTTAAAAGTCCCGCTTTTATTTCAAAACTTACACCTGCGCTTTTAATGAATGGTGCTTAGTCAAAGGTGCCATTGTCCAGAGGTGCGAAGCCGGCCGCTATGATCTTTAATCCATATTTTATAGAAATAATTTGAAAGAAACAGGACCTCTTTTCAAGTGCTATTCAGTAGGCTCATCAATCGAACCGTGTGTGCTGTACATGCACTTTGCATTGTGAATCTACTGGAAAGGAAGAAAGCGGAACTTCTGCCAAAATGACTGTTTTTCTTTACAAAATAATGCGTCTTATATTTGGTTTTGATGACTTTGCCTTACAGTGTTAAATAGAAAAATGTCTGCCCTTTCATGTTTATATTTACTACAATTAATGAAAATGACCGAGTTAGATGCAAGGAGTAATGAAAGCACAAAACATGACAAATTTCTATAATACTGTCAGTGTACAAAAAATCGCTCCGCCACAGGGGTAACAATCGCATTTCACAGGCCCGCGCTCAAAGTGTTAAGGGTGGTCTATGAGTTATATAAAGAGCGCTTCAGGGTATATTGAGGGCTAAAGGGTTAATCTAACTACAAGCTGATCTTATGAAGATGTGAACCTCTTGACTCAAAAATAAAAAAACTTATGGCCAAAAGGATCCAAGTCCACAGTGTTGTGTAATTAGCGCCCTTATATTTCTTATCCTTAAATGACTTATGACCTATGCTGTCATGAAGATTGACTTTGAAGTTAGTGTCCTTTTTGCTATGACACTTTGGCCGGTACCTATTCTTGAAAGGTGACTAGAGTTAGTACATGTAGCCTACTAAATATGTATTTAGTAGGCCTTCTATTGTCTCAAACAATAGGATGACTTATTTAGTAGACGTACTAACAGTAAACATTCGAGAATACCGACCTTTCAGTTGTGTATTTCCATGAGATATGAAGTTAGAGCTTTATAGTATAAGCTTGTTAAGAAAAATTTTGTCTCTAGGCTGCTGTAATGCCCTTAACATTTATGTTTAAAAAAACAATTTAACAACATTATATTGAATGCTTATAAATATTATATTACAACTTTCTTCCTGCACAGGTCGCTAATGGTCATGTCAATCTTGGAGCTATGCTGCATCTCAATGGAAAGCTGGAGCAAGCTCAGGCAAGCTACCTGAAAGCACTGAGCTTGAAACCTGACGACCCTACGAGTCTACAGAACTTGAGGAAGTTACGTAACCTCATGGCCAAGAAATCACAGAACAGCAAACAGCAAGAGTCTTCAAGTTCCTGATGCTTTAAAGAAACTTACCTTAAATCTAGAAAGCCTTGTGGAAAATCAGGCCAGAAACCTGAGGGCACTGAGCTTAAAACCTGGTGAACTTACCACAGGAACTTCAGCAACCTCAAGTCCAAGAAATCACAAACCAGCAAACAGCAGGAGTATTGAGGTTCCACTTTCAAGAAGATCACTTTAAAATCAAAAAGCTTGAAGAAACTCGGGCAAGAGACCCGAAGGCACTGAGCATAAAACCTGATGAACCAACCAGTCTGCAGAACCTCAGGAAGTTATGCAAACTCCAAGTCAAGGAATCACAAAATGGCAAGCAACAGAAATCTTGAGGTTTTTAAAGAAACTCTAAAAGCTCAGCCAAGTTACCTGAAATAACCTGATCATAAAATCTGTGCACAGACGGAAACTACGCAATCTCATGACCAAAAAATCATAAACCAACAAGAGTCTTGAGCCCCCAGATGTTTTAAAGAAACTCACCTTAAATTCATACAATTTTTGGAAGCTTAGGCAAGTTTCCTGAATGGACTGAGCTGAAAAATCTGATGGTCTATCCTGTCTACAGGAGTAAAATACATTGAACTTTATGAGACATAGGACAAAACAATGTGCAATATCTATCTCAATTTTTATATTTTATTTTTCTTTAGTACATATACATGTACACATCTTAAAAATGAATTTATCCACATTTATTTGTTCCTAATTCTTTTTGTTATTTTTCTCTATTATGGAATAGATATTATAGAGCTGATATGTGAACTAAAACAGTTTTTGAACTGAACTCACATGTATAATTTGATTAAAATACAATTTTGATCAAAGAAAATAAAAACGCTAGTACGCAACAAATAGCAGAATAAATTTATTTATATCATGTTCATCTCTTAAAAGCCAAGCGGTCGACAACACTATTTACAAGTTGGTTCATGTGTCCTTGGCTGTTAATTGAAGATGTATTTAAATTACTTTGAGCTTTTTTAAATAAATGATATTTATCAAATGTAATTTGGACAATACTTATATTTGAGCCTGCTTCAAAAAGTGATTCTGAAATCATGTTTTACTTGATCATATTTTATATTGTTCGTAACTTTTTCTTATTGTTTCTATTTATCTGTATCTCTATGTTACATAGAAAGTAATAATATATGAAAATTGTATTTATATCATTGCATTTATACTGGTATGATAATGAAGGATTTGGGTTTTAGAGCAAGAATTGTGTTAACACTGTGATGCATAAGGCTGGGTTCACATAGAGCTATACGGCTCGGGTAATCAGCAAGCGACATTCACTGGTTGAACAATAGCATTTCCAACAACAAAAAAAAAAACGAGGGAACTACTCGAAATGTCGTATAGTTGCGTTTCGTATAGTATAGTTGGAATCGCGCAAGTTTGATTTTCATGCCAAGTATACCCACATTCCTTTTGTTTGTACATTGCACGCATGTGTGGATCAACTTCAATAGGCCGAGTATAGAATGGGCGAATCCGCTATGTGAACCGCCTTGTCCGTATAGCGTAGAGCGAATACCGAATAGCGATTGAACGAATACCGTATACCGAATTATACACTTCTATGTGAACCCAGCCTTATGAATCAATGTCCTTCTATACCTCAATGCACAGATGTGCTTCATCAAAATATTACTCCATTTGTTGAGAGCTATAAGGATGAAAAAAAAATCATTAAAGAATAAAATGAATGCCCTGTTAAACTATCATATCATTGACTGAAATCAAGAAAGACATTAAACGCATAATCTTAAAAATAGTTAATGTCTTTCTGGCTCTCATTAGATCATATGCTATTAAGTTAATAAAATATTTAATAGTTTAATTTTGAAAAGGGCTAAATTCACATCTTGTAACTTCTGAGAAAAAATGCATTTGTTATAATTGCTCTCAAAATGTAGGTTTAAATTTTTAGTCAAAGACACCATAAGTACCAACCTGGAAAAAAGCCGGATATCAATAACTTGATTTTTATCTTATGTGGATTTTGCCACTTTGGGGATTTTTATCTTCATGTATTTAGAAAAGAATTATATGTTGAACACACAAAGAATATATTTTCAAAATATTCTTTGATAAAGCGAAGAATTTGATGCACATCTGTCTCCCAACAGATCATATTTTTTTTTTTCATACAGAATATCCTTTGTAGATATATATATTATATAGCATTGTTGAAGAGGTTTTTAATCCCACCTATGACACTTCTCTCACATAATGTATCTCTTTATCAATGCATTTTATTCCAATAAGCTCGTTTCATTATGTAACCAACTTTAAAGTAGAGTCCTTGTGAAATGCTTGATATACTAATGATTCTATTCATTTGTTACAAAAAAAATTTGTATTTTGCAAGTCTTAATGTGAATTGCATATATTATGTGTTGTGTTGCTAGGTTAGGCAATTCAAAATGTGTGTCCAACCTAACAACAACTAATGTATGTAATTAATATTTTGACTGTGGAAATACAAATGTTTTGTAAGAGGTGTGTGGAATGATTTGTATGTACACACTTCATAAAGACTGCATTAAATTTGGTTACTTCATGAAAATTGTATGTTGCTTCCTAATGCGGCAGTCACATGTACACAACGCAAGACCAGCGCATTGAAACTTGTGAAAATTGCCGACAGCGCACACCCAGAGCATATACATAGACAACACACAACAAAATACGCAACGAATGCACTGCGTTGGCTAAGCGTGCTGGACGAGTGAGTGTGTTGGTTGTGCATCGTACATGTGACTGTGCCATAATGCATGGGTTAAGATATGGCGATGTTGTAGAAAGAACCTGTCAATAATCCCACCTACATGAATATCAAGCACACTTGTGCTAGTAATTACAGTGTTTCCACTCTTTGGGGGGAAAAATTCCCGAAACTGGACTAAAAATTTCCCGGAATTCAGTGGTATTTCCTGGAATCTTGAAATTTGTTTTAAGATAAACTTCGGACAATGGTATTATAAGCTTGTAGTATGCCTAGTGGCCAGAAATCAAGGAATTTTAAGACCTCTTTTGCCTGCGCACCTCCTGAAATAAGGACAAAGCCATTTATGCGAGCGCAAAGCGCGAACCGAAAATTTTTGAGCTCTGAAATGAGGCAAATAATGTTATATATATTGTGAATATTCAACTTGTTACAGATTTCCTCAGATATTGTGTACATCTTGATTTTCAGATTTCCCAAAATTTCCTGGAATTATGTTACTTCCTGAAAATTTCCTTGAAAATATCAACATGTCCTGAAATTTCCTGAATTTCGGGAAGAGTGGAAACACTGAGTAATTATATCATTTGATTCATATCAGAAAGATGTTAAATCTATGTAAGATAACATGTATATCATTTAATGCCGTTTTAGGTGTCAGCAAACATATCGTCGGCTGAGAACCAGAAGGGCGCTATTACCATTGACTTTGTACAGCAATAGCCCCCTAGTGGTTCTCAACGGAACATCTTTAAGATGCAATAACGTCCTTCTGGCTCTCAACAGACGATATATGAAAGCATTTAATTCAGATTGCCTCTCCATACCAATTATAAAAGACAGGCAAGTTTTTTATATGCTCCTTAATAGACAAGAAGAGAATCTTTACCAACTAGAACATACTAAAGGAAGCCAATTCATTGCATTAATTTCCATATCCAGTATAAAGAGCTGGTGATATAACCTTATTTCATCATATACTGAATTCTCTTCCTATTAACTTTATACAGGTTCCAACCAGATCCCTTCTAGAGAAAGAAATAGGATTGCAAAATGTATTGATTTAATAATTTTGAACTAGATGGGGATCAATACTATACTCAACAATTTTAGTGAAACAACGTGTTGGACAGTACCACATATAGAAACAATTATATGTATAATGAAATTTACATTTTTCGAGTCTCTTCTGATTTTTTTTTTTTATTTTTTTTTTATTTTTTATTTTTTTATTTCATCCTGAAAACCCACTTGAATTTAGTTTACTACCTTCATTATTACAAGTTAAAACATGGTATGATTTGTGCTATTTTTAAAGAAGGTGAAATGGCTTTCTTCTCTTTAAAGGGATGTAGTAACATTGAATGATATTCAAATCACATTTTATTTGATTTAGATTATTTTGCCAGCATAATTATAAACACTTAGGTCTGTCTGGTATCTCTTCAAAATTGCAAGCTAATTGCTTGCTTTACCTTCGATATATCAATGATTTCATACTCAAATTTTATAAACCAACCCCGGATGGTTTATAAAACCATGTGCTTTTTCCACATAGCACAACATACACCCATTACCTGTTGTATAGTCCCCGTCCCTAGCGGCCTATTGAGCTAGCAGCAGAGGGTACTGGTGTTCGGCTGTATGTTCGGCATTGTTGGTAACATTGTTTTAAGGTAGTAAATGACTTCCATTTGATCTGAAACTTTCAGTAATTTGTTTTTACTGTTGGAACAATATAATTATATTAATCTTGATCTAATTGCTCTTATTTTTGAAAGTTACCGAATCCCTTTAAGTTGGAAAGAGATTGTTTCCTGCAATCATGTTTATAAATTTGTAAATAGTGTAGTTTCAGAAGTGCCTATATTTTCTTATATATTTGACACACCTGTTGTGTGTCAAACTAAACTTGTGCAATCACATTTCTTACTGCATTGTAATATTCCACATTTACGTTTTTAATGACTTTTTATCAGATTTGAAAGGGTCAATAAACATAATTCATTTACTTTGATATACTTTGAAATACTTTTTTTTTGTGAAATATTTTTGATGAAGTGCAGAAAGAGAAGGATAGAGCTGCAATGAAAATCGGATATCAATCGTGAATGGGTACAGAAAGTGGAGAAGGTAATGTGAGGAAGAGAAAGAGATACAGAGAGAGAGAGAGAGAGAGAGAGAGAGAGAGCAAGAGAGAGAGAGAGAGAGAGAGAGAGCAAGAGATACAGAGAGAGAGAGAGGGGGGGAGAGAGAGATCAGAATTGCAAGATGTGTTTTCATAAATAAAATAAATTCATGATTTGCAAGATGTAACAAAAATATATCATTAAATTGATTTGTTGACAAATTAAAAGAAACTGTTAGAAATAAACATTCTCTGACTTTCACGTGTTATCCTATTAAAATGTTATCAAATTAATGTTTTGTATTTTAATCTTATGTTACATTTTTTGGCAAGCGAATAAAATTTCAATCTTGTAATTCATTCTTTCATCCTCCTACACTCCTGGCCATAATCAATTTAAATAATACAAGCCTTTCTGTATGGAATATTTGACTCATAATCATAGTGTTTTCAATCATTTAGTCTCATCTGAAAGGGTAAGCTTGTCCCCTTTCATTCCTGAGAGCAGATCATGACCAGACCCTCAAAGAAAAAAAGACAAAAGAAAAGGGTGCCCAAATTGCTTTTTTTTTTTTTTTTTTTTTTTTTTTTTTTTTTTTTTTTTTTTTTTTTTTTTTTTTTTTTTTTTTTTTTTTTTTTTTTTTTTTTTTTCTTTCTTTCTTTCTTTCTTTTTTTTTTTTTTTGTTGTTGAAATAAATAATTTAGCCCTTTCATATTTTCCCCAAAACCGTTCACAGGTTACGATTATACTTATCCCGCAGAAATAATGGTAATAAGTTTTCAATACATGGGCGTTGGGGCCCTGAGAAGAAAAGGATCATTACAGTAATTAGGGGGATTCGCACCAAAATCAGAGGTCGTGAATATTCAGCATATAATAAATATATGCGATTTCATATTTGCAGTAAATTACGATATTCACCTCAAAGGACTGACTACAATTGTGACATATCATTGAAGGAAAGTTGTATAAAAACGACTTTACAATACAGGGCGAAATCTCCGTTGACAAAGGCATAACAACAAAATCTTCTCTGAGCCCCATCATGTTGCTCCGCCATTTTTCTTGGCACCTAATAGTCATTATATCTTTGGGAAAGGTATAAACGAAACCGGTAAAAAAAATTTGGGAAAATTTTTCACTGATAATCCCCATCTCATAAAATTTAATATTTGGGACCTCTTTTCTTTTGTATTCCCCTCCGTTAAAAAAAGGCCGGGTCTGGTCACAGTCTACTCTCAGAAATAAAGAGAGACAACCTTCCCTTTTCAGAGGGTATAAAAATCATCGAAAACCCAATGAAAATGAATGAAATAACAAAGTAAAGAAAGGTTTGTAATTTTTCATTTATGACCAGGGGTGTATGTCACTTTTTTTTTTTTTTCTTTTTTTTTTTTTTTTTAACAAGAATTAAATATTTAACTGATTCCATTGAGTACACGAAGTTCTGGAAGAAAAAGAATAAATAAATGGAGATTAAGGGGGAAAAGAATTACTTAAAGTGAAGGTCTGGACCCAAAATAAGTTGCTTTTATAAAAAGCAAAACAATTAGAAAAACAGAATAAAAAAAGTTTGAAGAAAATAGGACTAATAATGAGAAAGTTATGAATAACTTTACGATGCACAAAAAAAATTGATCGCTATACAAAATTGGCAACCCATTCACAAAGCTGTGATGTCATAGGGGCACAACTTGCCATGCATTTTCTATATTGTTTTATGATAAATTTTCACTTTATTTGTTAAGAAACTGTGTTCCTCATAACTTTGGCCAAAATATATTGATGGCAATATGCTATTGCATCTACACATATATTGTAAAATCAGCATCCCATCTAGAAATACAAAAACAAAGATTTTAAGTAGGTTTTCGGTATAGAAAAAAGATATTCATGAATGTTGAATTTCATGAAAAATATCACTTTTCTTTTGAAATGTCATTTCAATTCTCATTTTATGAAAATGCATAGATGCAATAACATATTGGCATTAATATATCTTGGCCAAAGTTATGAGGAAAACAGTTTCTTAACAAATAAAGTGAAAATTTTATCATAAAACAAATAGACAATGCATGGCAAGTTGTGCCCCTATGACATCACAGGTGTTGCCGATTTGGTGTAGCGATTAATTTTTTGTGCATCATAAAGATATTTATAACTTTCATAGTATTAGTCCGATTTTCTTCAAACTTTATTAAATATGTTTTTCTAATTTTTCTGCTTTTTATAAGAGCAACTTATTTTGGGTCCAGAGCTTCCCTTTAATGAATGTCCTAATTGTTACCAAATAGTGTCATGTTAAGGGACAAGGATTCCCGAATATCGAATTTTATTATTTTAGTCAAAACCAGGCCAAAGAAAAAGCCATTTAAAATCGATGGGGCCCTTTACCCATGAATTATGATCCTCTATTCTTTGTATTAATATCACCCTCGTTTTTAAAAACTTCATCCATGCCCCTCTCAATCTCTTTCAAATATTCCCTGTCCCCACCCCCTTTTTTTTCTTTCTCTCTCTCTCTCTCTCTCTCTCTCCTCTCCTCTCTCTCTCTCTCTCCTCTCTCTCTCTCTCTCTCTCTCTCCCTCTCTCGCTTTCCTTCATCATATGTATAATATGCAACCATTTAGGTTTTTGTTCCCCCACATTTATTCCCCCTAATATCATGACACTCTTGTATAAAAGCTGATGTAAACATGCAACTCAGGCATTCCCTTGTCATGTCATTAATCGTAAGTAGTTCTGATGCCTCTAAATGACTCTGTTGCCAAGCTTTCTGGCATTAAATGGTCTATCTATTAAATTAGAGATGTCATGAAATCTAGTTCAAACAAATTTTTATATCTTCCGATCCAATTTTATTGCCTTACATCCGTGTCTTTTACCGTTATTTATTTGAGATTCCATAAAATTCTAGGAAATTATATTTTCATAGAATTTATGTGAGAAGGGGAGGTAGAGAGATAGAAAGAGAGAGAGAGGGGGGGGGGGGGAGAAGGGTATATTACCAATATTTAAAAAAAATATATACGTAAAGAAGGATGATTAGAAACGTATAAAGAAAATGATGACGGCCCATGAAAAACTCAAAAGGGTTTCTTACCAATGGGGTTCTTGTTAATTTTTTACAAAATCTGAATAAAATATGAAGTAATTATATTATCTAGACACAACTAATTTCCCAGGTGTACTTATTAAAGATTAAATAATTTTAAAAAGATTACGAGACAGGATAGCCCAAAGCAGCCGAGGCGGCAGAACGAATTTGAAAGTGGTGGTCACGATGGAAAAGGGGCACTTTTAGGGTGGATGAAAAGTGGGGGCCCCCTACTCCCCCCCCCCCTGGTTCCACCTCTTCTGCAAAGCAGGTAATAACTATTTTAATTAGGGTTTCAAAATAAAAACATAAAGTAACTTTATGTCTAGAATACTAAATACACTACGACTAAAATAAATCGATGACAGAACATAGACAAAGAAATAGCCAGAATTTATGCCCAACAATAACTTATATTATGCCAAATGAAACTTAGAACTTTAACATGGCTTACATTTTTTGAAAAATATTATTCTAGAAAACTTTTGAAATATGCAAAAAGAAGCATCTAAAATGCTTTGGCAATTTGCAGTGAATTCTAAATTTGAATACCATTAAACTAAAAAGTTTATCTAATCTAGCTTCAAATCTTTAAAAATCAATTATGGCGGGATAGGTGGTTGCTGGAAAATAAAATGTTAATAAAGAGTTGCAGTCTGTAAATGGAGTAGACATATCCGATCTATTTTAGGTTTTCCCGGTCAAGTTTAATCTATCTCCGATCAATTTGACATTTCTAACAAGCACTTTCGTCCGAAATGTGATCGCGATTTAAAATCTAAACTTTAATTTAATTGACCGCTAGCTCCGCTCTGTGAGGTATCGTTAAATTGAATGAACATAATTCGATTACAAAGAGTTTAAAATTGACAGGGAAAAGATATATTTATGTTGTCTTATTATAATATACGTGTATAAAAATCCAAACATTTGAATCTTTTTATTGATTGATTACAACTGAGAAACTTCGACTTTGACATTGTAAACATTAAAATATTGGTTGGAATGATTTTTGTTATTTAATCTCTAACCTTAAAAAAAAATAAAAAAATAATGAAACATGTGTACCGTACGGCAACCCTAGCTTTGTAAATTATTCTAGTTTCATTGCAAGATCATTATTATTGTTGTGTTTTAAACTAATCATTCATATAAATAGAAAGATAGAGAGAAACGGAAAGATCAAGAAAGAGGACGTGGAGCTTGAATGGAGACATTAATTATCCATCATCTCGTTTTGGGATGCAGTTCATCTCATCTTCCAATTCTGTGATGCAGTCCGCTCTCATCCGACTTACGCCCTCTCTCGAAACACAGCAAAGAATACTGTACGATCTTATGCATTTGGTATCACACTTTTCTATAATGCATTGCGCAATAAAAGGTTACCAATCTTGTAAACAAACCCAGCTGTTTGGAGCTGAATGCATGCATGCTTTTCTAGCTCGGTGCATCGCTGCTGAATTCCGCACTGTGCATGCATGCACTACAATCATGTGCGAGAACTTGGTTGTCTGCTTGCACGTGTGAAACTGATTTGGATATAGAGTTTCTGCTTTAACCTTTCGCATTTGGATATAACCGGGCTATTTGAACGAACTTTTAGATTTATGATTTCGAGTAGGATACTAGCATCGGATTGTATGTAAAAGGCGGGAAAAATTTTGCACTTGTATCGTTTGATCGGAGTATCGCGATGGAGGAAAGACGTCGGTCGCTACCAGCGCCGTCTGCGGAAACGGGCGAAGCCGTGAGTACACGGCGCCCAACTCCGCCGGCCCAGCGGTGACCACGTTCCCCCCTATCACGGAGGATTCCACCGGCTCGCATCCATCTCTTTCAGGCTCGGAAATACCATTTCTAGATGCTTCTAATACCAACGGTTGATGTTGGATTCAAGGCCTTAATGAATTACATGCCTTTATCACCCGATACACCCGTCGTCTCGGTCCGGGCCCATTCTTGTTGGAAATAAAGCGTCGGAGGAGATTCAGCAAATTCTTGCAGTTGCTGGAGCTAGCGCAGCTGTAGCGGCCGCTGCAGGTCAGACGGGCCGAGGAGGGCGGGGCAGGTGGAAGCCACGGAAGGGGGTAATGATGATGCAGTGGCTCGGAGTACTATTGATTTTCGATTTACCAATACATTAGCTTGGATCGCTTCGCACACTTCACCATCAGAAGCAGACAGTTACAGGTAAGAGTAGAACTAAAAGCAATGTTGCCATTCATCACCAGATGGTCACCCTAAGTATCAGCACCACCACCATCACTACCACTACCACTACCACCACCACCATCACATTACCACCACCACCACCACCACCACCCACCACCACCACCACCACCACCACCACCATCCCACAACCAGCTCCATTGACCACCCACCATGACCACCACCACCACCACCATCATCAACACCATCACCACCACCAACACCACCACCACCACCACACCACCATCATCACACCATCACCACTATAACCACCACATCACCACCCCACACCACCACCCAAACCATACACACACCACCACCACCACCACCACATCCACCACCACCACCCACACACCACCATCATCATCACCACCACCATCACCACTATGATCACCACCACCTCACCACCACCACCCACCACCACCCCACAACCACCACCATCACCACTAGTGACCACCACCACCATCACCATCACCACTAGTGACCACCATCATCACCACCACCACCACCATCACCATCACCATCACCACTAGTGACAACCACCACCACACCACCACCAGCAATATGGAGGACTACAAATCATACCACTACTATAGGCCTCTATCTTTATCAACAACTCCAAGGGCTACAAACACACCTGTTATAACAATCCAAACATAGAATGCCACCTGATTCTAATGATAAATTTAGATGATTGCTCAGCAATGTTTTTTCTGTGCAATAAGTTATTTCTCCCAACCCAGGAGAGTAGAGATGGCCTGACTATTAATATTAGCCCCCTCTTATAGTTATAATGAGCTATTAAATTTCCCCTGAAAAAAAAATAGAAGAAAGATGTGATAAAAATGACAATATGGACAAAATGACAGAAAATAAACATGAGTTTAGAAATTAATTTGAAGGGGCAAAATAATTTGCTCCAAAAGAAAGAATAGGGGTCTAGGGAATATTAAAACAAGCATTGAAAACAGATTCAGCAAATTGGTATTGGCAGTTTTTTGATAAAAAAAATAAGAATGAGATGGTAATTTTACTAAGTATAGGATACTAGAACCTAATCTTGACTAATACAATTCACATAATTCAGTTTTAAAGGCAAACACTGTGTTATCATCGACAAACTGCGAAATTGCAAAAGTATGCAAAAAAGTTGAATGTGAAAAAGGAGATTAAGATGGAGAAATAAAAGAAAAATGATGACGATGAATGAATAATTAAAGAAATGGTTCAAAGAATGAAAGAAAGTAAGAATCAATTGTTTTGCATTGAGTAAATATAGAAGTGTAAACAATTATATTGAGTGAACTTCTTTGAATGGTCTGATTTGGCAATCTTCTTTTTGATGTTGAGATTTTCTAGATGTGTTATAGTTCGTACTCTTGAACACTAGAAACAATGAAGTCATATCTCTGTCTCTAGGTATTTACAATGTGTATGAATGAATATTAAATTAACCCGTTGTATACTAGCCCGCATATATGTCGGCTGAAGAAACCTAGAACATACCTCTTGTCGACCGTTTATTTCACTCATGATTGCATAAACATATAACGACCTTATATAATTTGAATTATCTGACATTGATCTATTTAAAGATGTCTTTGTTTCACCTTTAAACGAAAATAATTTCTTGCAAGCATGCTCGACAATCACGATTCATTCGGCTTTGTAAAAAGTTCGAAGTATACAACGGGTTAAGCATAGATCTTTGGTTATCTCTGTGTTTTTTTTTTTAGAGTGGCTATCATTAGTAACATGATCATAGGTGAACACAGCCGCACATTTTATGAAAATGTCAATGACTTAGTTGAACTGCAATTGAAAGTGAGTAGTGGTAACCTATTAGGATAATCCTTTCAAATTATGCTTGCTGAGATTTAGAATGATGGCCTGCCCGACATGTTACCCGATAACAAAAAGCTCTCTCAAAAATGTGCACATGCATACAAGACATTTATCAGGGCAAGCGTCCATGGACAGAGTCAGCAGCTAAATAAAACAAGTAAAATGGAAAGGTGATGGAAAGAATGGGGAGGTCTTATGTTACACGTTCTCATGAAAATTGAGACGCTTGCCCACAATGGAGAAAGGGACTTTGTACATACTGCTTGGCGACCAGTTGCGGTAGTTGTCGCCTCTATGTTGCTTTCCAAAATGATGAGGGGGGGGGCATCGAAATGAATAGAGGGAAGAAATGGGGATGGGAGTCTTAGATTACATGTTCCTATGAAATCAAGAAGGTTTTCCCCACTACGGAAAAAAAACACCTGTATAGGCCTACATTTTGCATTTAACATATTAGGTGGTGATGGAGAGAGAGTTGGTGTGTGTGTGTGTGTGGGGGGGGGGAGGGGGTGGTTAAGAATAAAGATGGAAGATGACTGCTTATTGTTGTAAAGCAAAGAATTTTTGGTCACTGGCAATGTTTGCCTATTGCCTGTATATATGTAATCTGATCAAAACAGTAATTGTTATCTTGGTAATTATTTTAAATATTAATATGTTGTAAAATTTATTCTCAGTTTTGGTAATAGTGAAAAATAAATGCACGGAAATCAAAAAAAAACGTGGGGGGGGTGGGGGGAGGGGAGTGGTTAAGAATAAAGATGGAAGATGACTGCTTATTGTTGTAAAGCAAAGAACTTTTGGTCACCGGCAATGTTTGCCTATTGCCTGTATATATGTAATCTGACCAAAACAGTAATTGTTATCTTGGTAATTATTTTAAATATTAATATGTTGTAAAATATATTCTCAGTTTTGGTAATAATGAAAAATAAATGCACAGAATAAAACAAAACGTTAACACAGATAGACAGCAGGTATTCTGTACAGAATTCAGACATTATGTATCTATTATAATTATTTATTTAAATTTTCACCTATAATAGTTCTTGCCAATATCCAGAACCATCATTCATGTCTTCCGCGGGTTTTGACTAATGCGTCCTCTGGAAAACGTCCAGGCTGAGTAAGGTTGCATGGTCTTTGAGCCATTTTGTGAGTCTTCAACTTCCCAGACACATTTCTTAAGGGATTCTTGTCATGTCATTGAATATTCCTCTCAAGATCATTCATTATGATTGTCCTTGAACTACTACATTACTAACTTGTCGGTATGCTTCTGAATTGCGTCCTGTTGACAGGTCCAATGCTGTCCCAGGTAACATTTACAAGCATACTCTTCAAGTTTTCATCCAGGATCTTTATAAAAATGTCTTTACCGGGATGCCTCCTATTCTGAACAGA
Source organism: Paracentrotus lividus (assembly GCA_940671915.1). Lineage (NCBI taxonomy): Eukaryota > Metazoa > Echinodermata > Echinoidea > Camarodonta > Echinidae > Paracentrotus > Paracentrotus lividus. The sequence continues at coordinate 8,079,293 of CALNVZ010003426.1, forward strand.
TTCCCAGTGCTACCAGCAGTGATAATTCCCAGTAGCAGTTCTATGTGAATAACATGTGCCAAAATCAGGACACTGTTCTTTAGATTGAAGGATTCGCCTTTCTTTTGCCAATTTGAAGAAAGTCCATATCACCCATAAATTCTAATTTTCTCTCATCAACTTATATAATTATGGTCCAAAAGTTAAATTTCTGGTTTAATTGAGCTTAAGAACTGTCCACAGGCGTCCCGGTGGGTCTGACTGCAGAACTGGAGTCCGTATTGGGAGTGTCCGTATATATCCTCTGTGTAGTGTTCGCTCTTTGGCACTTTCGTCTCTGGCTGGTCAGTGGTATCCATTCCGACCTTGATTGTGATCTGTGGGTTGTTGTAGGCCTCTCAGTATACTTATTTGGCAATTCAAGGAGACACCTTGCACTTTTAGTCATGCCAATGGTAGCCTTTTCCCAAGTGTCTTACATCTGGTGCTCATGAAAGAAGCACTTGAGTGTTGAATCAGGGTACATGTTTTTTTAGAGGTTATTTTATTTCAACAACATTGAAATTAATGTTCCTGAGTGAATTATTCAAAGGACTGTCCTGACAAGAAGCCAATAATAAAGGGTTTGGGAAGCTAAAGACTCACAGGATGGCTCAAAGACCATGCAACCTGACTCAGCCTGGAGGTTTTCCACAGGACACATGGGCCAGACCCCACAGAAGCCATGAAGAAAAAGTATAGACTCTTGCAAAAACTATTTCAGATGGTTATTGAAGTAAATAATTATGTGCCCCTGGTTATGTGGTAAAAAATTGGACTGGGTACCCCTAATCTGTCAATAAAATACCCCTGGAATACCAAATTACTCAAAATGTTAAACTTTCCTAATAGTCCAGATGTTGGTAACATACTGATCATCAAAAAGTTTGATGAAACTCATTTAAAAAGACTTTATAAATGTCAGGGTAAGAACAATTTTGCGGACAACTGTATATCAGAATGAGCTAGGAGGGGACTGGAAGAAAAACAGATGCAATTGGCATCATACTGTATACAACATTCATTATGTTTAATGTAGATTGTTAATCTGTCAGTTTATAGCGCTCTCTTGAATCAAATTAGAATTTATTGGTTCACTTATACAAGACATTTGTCTTTGCCAAATTTGTCTGCAATTTCTACAATTTACACATGACATTACTTATTCTTGTATGCCCTATTCTTGATGTTAACAATATTATTTTTAAATTGTATTACTTGCTCTAATTACACTTTCTTTCCTTCTCACTTTTTTAAATTGCACAATATCATATTATTTAAATATTTTTCTCTTGATATAAATTGGTCTTCCATTATATGTCTTTTCATTGGAGATGCAACATTGTTGCCAGTGGCTGTGTATTCCAGTACAAAGACTGGTTACACAGTTTACAGTCGATTTGTTAATGAATTGATAAAAATAGATATTGATGATTGATTGTTTGCACAACTTGCTTCTAATATTGCATTCTGTGCTGGGCAGTTTTTAATAACATGAGATAGTCTTGAAGGCTAGACTGGTTTGACAATTATCACCTTTACTCCCAAATCAGTGCCCTGTAACAAAGACTTACGATCAATAAAAAGTTTTTAATAACATGAGATAGTCTTGAAGGCTAGACTGGTTTGACAATTATCACCTTTACTCCCAAATCAGTGCCCTGTAACAAAGACTTACGATCAATAAAAATTTACGATTGATTTTATCTTGTTAGCCTCATTTGGAGTGCAGATACCATCATGGATTAGTATGAGGATATGATTAAGATTAGGGTTTGAGTAGGATTAGAGTTAGGATTAAGATCATCAACTTTAGGGCACCCAGTCCACTATGAGGCTACCGAGATGAAATTGATCACAACTTTTTATCCATCCTACGTCTTTATAGGGCATGGCACAGGTCTTTAGCCCAGCAAAAAATTATCAGTTCCTTGCGAGTCTGCACAGAGTCTGTGCTCCATGAAGTATTGATTCTGATATGGACAAATAGTGACAAATATTGACATGCATGAGGGTGTAGGAGAGACTGGGGTAATTATGGCCCCCTTTTTTTACATTTCCTATTACTACCATTAAATGAAAAGTTCAATAATATTCTAATTATGTAAGAATACAGTCAGTCTATAATATACAAAGGAAAGTATAAACCTGTGACTTCTCATTTGCATATTAATTACCATTATGTTAACAACTTTGTGGGGCCGTAATTACCCCACAGGTTGGGGTATTTATGGCCCCTATTGTAATGACTGTATGAATTCAAAGATATTATGCTAATTAATTATGGTAATGTATAATAAATGTTGCTGGGTATTCCTAATACACTTATCAACCACCAACAATGACTTAATCAATAATTGGTTCTGCCAAAATGTTGAAATTTTGCAGTCATAGCAATACATATATTTATGTACATAACCCCACCTATGCTTATACACTGTTTATGCATTGGGGGCCATAATTACCCCAAGTGACGTTTTCAATTTGATCCCTCTTTACAGCTCTACTATTGAAGATATTCAGGTGGAAGTTTTTATATTGTGTTTGTTAGTTCCTATTGTTTCTGTTTCAATCAAAATTTCATCTTAAATGATTTTAATTAATGATATCACACCCCAAATAAAAAAGCAGACTTGCCACTTTCCAACGAACAGAATTGTGATTGCCGTGCATTTTAGGCTCCCCTGAGCACAAAATTTAAAGTAAATGGCTTATTTACTTCAAAAGAATGATATATTTGCTTACTTTGCTATTCGTCCTCGAATCGCTTGCCAACCGAATATTATAACCCCGAGAAAATTTTGTCCCTATTGTTCCTATCCTATAAACCCCAAAAGAGAGAGGATCTATTTGGAAAGCATCATCAACAGGGTCACAAAGGGTCAGACATGACCTGTATGACATCGATCGATCGAACAGGGCTGATAATTGAGGAGCAGAAGACACCGATGATCCATCTTCAAATCCTATGTGAATAGCCGCGATCGCGGATTCTGTAACCTCTAAGCGTGGATAGTGACTTTCCCTTGTCGTAAAGCGTATGATGAAGTCAGCTATAGCCGGCAAAGAAGCTTCTCTTGGGGCTCCCTTTCTCTTCACACCAATCTATAAATGCATTCAGTCTTGAAGAGTAGACCTTTCTGGTGGAGGCCTTCTACTTTCTACTAAAAGTGAGGCTGCACGTTCAGAGAAGCCTTCTGCTCTGGCTGACTCGCCGATAACGGCCAGACGGTCAATCTGAGGTGCTCCGGATGTTCGTGGAGGATCTCTGATACTGGTTGGTAGACCAGATCCTTGCACCATGGAAGTTGCCAAGGTTCCTCCACCAATAGAGAAGAAGATCTTGAAACACGCTCGGCTGGCCAGTGTGTGCGATGAGAACACCGATGCTCTGTCTTCCCTGATCTTCCTGAGAACTAGTGGGATAGTTGAAGGGAGGGAACGCATACGCCTTCAGACCTGTCCAGGGAATTGAAAATGCGTCCCACGCTGTCGCCTTCTCTTCCTTTATTTTGGAGCAAAAATATCGGAAGTCTGTTGTTCATGGATGACGCGAACAGGTCTATCCGGAGGTCGTATCTCTGGCTTATCAGCGAGAAGATCTTTGACGACAGCGTCCATTCCGACGGAAGAACACTTTCCTCTCGAAAGGAAGTCCGCTATCACATTCTCCACTCCTGGGATGTGAGAGGCGATCGGAACGATGTTCTCTCAATTGCACCAGTTCCATAGTTGAAAGGTCAATCTGTTCAGAGTCAAAGAGTGTGTTCCTCCTTGTCGATTTATGTATGACATTACTACTGTGTTGTCCGTCAAGATAAGAATGTCTGGTTTGAGCACAGGTCCCTGAAATGAATTAAGACTTTCCATACTGTGTTGTCCGTCAAGATAAGAACTGTCTGGTTGAGCACAGGTCCCTGAAATGAATTAAGACTTTCCATACCGCTAGAAGTTCCAGAAAATTTATATGCGGTAACGGTGTTGGAAGGTCCATTCTCCTGAAACCATGTGATCCTGACAATGGCCTCCCAGCCTGTTTGAGATGCGTCCGTGGTAACCGTGATCGACGAAGAGGGCAAGAGAACGGCTTTCCTTGGAGAATAAAATCCTCGTCTAACCATTGACGAATCAGGATCTTCATCTCCGACGAAACGGGATCATCTTCCGTGGCGAACTGATGTTTCGGCTTGAAGTGATTTAGAAAGTGAATCTGGAAAGGTCTCATCAAAAGTCTGCAAATCCGGTAATAGGTCCACCAGGCTTGCTAAGTAGCCAGCCACCTTGGCCAAGTTACTGCTTGGACTCTTCTTGCTGAAACCAAGGATCTTGCTAGGTTGATCAAGGTCTTACCCTCTCTAGGCTGGGTCTTGCCAGGCTGTTTGCTAAGTCTAGTTGAGCCCCTTTTGAGATGTGCTCCTGAAAAGTGGGGTAGAGTTTGGTTGCCGGGTCGGGAGGACACCTCCGGGAAGAGGTGCCTCTAGATCGATCTTTAGTCCGTCTGTTATTACAGATAGAATAAAAACATCGCTTGTGATTGTCTCCCATTTCGCACGGAAGTGCCGAAAGTCGGCCTCCTACTGGCACTCCCGAACCCCCAGACGCTGGTGGAAGTCACCTGAGGCGCTTCCCTCCCCTGCGAAAGGGCTGAGAGGATGAGGCAGATCCTGAGGAGCTTCTGGAGTTCCCGGCCTCTGGGTGCATTACTCCCCCCCACGCGATCGTTGGGTCTGATGTGGGACTCGTTCTTAGGTTCAACGTATTTAGGTTGATCTTGATACGTATATTGGCGTTGCGAGTAGTGAGCCTGTGAAGACTGATGTGGTCTCGAGCTCTGATCGGACTTCCGCTTCCTAGAGCTAGAACTGTAAGGACTTCAGCGGCTGCTGGAACAACTCGATTGAGGTTTGAAAGTAGTCGACTTCTGGCTTTCAACTTCCCTAAACAGATTCTGAAGCTCTTGAGCCTTCTTTCTGAGCTTCGATCTCCTTCTTGAAGACGTCTGAGAAGTCATCCCACAGAGGAAGGGTGAGTCAACTGGTATCCTATCCAGCATATCCGGAATCAAGGATTCCTGAATGTTGAGTCTCTTCATAACGCCTTCCCTGCGTTCTCTGTCCGAGGTGTTTTGGATTACCGCCATTTGGGACACCATCAACGATGACACTTCTCTTAAGCTTCAAGAATCTCTTCTCTATCATCTGTTGAGATGTTAAGTTCCCTCGACGCCGCTAGCAACTCGATAAGCATATCGTTGATCACAGAAAGCCTGACTCCCGTGGATATTGATAAGGCTCTTTCTGCGCCTTTCTTGTCCATGAGAAACGACTTGTAAATGTGCATCTTGAGACGCGGTCTTGATAAGTTCCGGAGAGAGAGTTTTGCTATCTAAGAAACGATCTTCATCCTCTTTGATGAAAATAGAATTGGGAAGCTAGCTAACCCAAAGCCCTTATTTGTGTTTTAGAGACTTTGGCAGCTCCTTTAAAACTCTTCTTTGTGCGTCTCCGGGAGCCTAAGTCGAAGTTCTGATTCTTTCTGAACTTCTAGCCAAGAATCCTTTCCGCCTTGTTCTCCTCCGGCTCGAATCCGGCTTCTGGTGCATATTTCTTAAAGAAGCCTAAGATTCTCTCCGGAAGTTTTCAACCGGGGCTGATCTTGACCTGGGGTATCTCCCTCCGAATCACAATCCTGACTTTGCGGGATTGATCATCTATGCATACTGATGAGGCTGCGTTGATGAGGCTGGCGACGAACAGTCTCCTCAGGATGAGGTCCCAGTGAGTGATGCGAAGTGGTGGAGTGATGATCCGTGGTGAAAATCTCTTCTTCTCCTTCGCTAGAAGACTCCTGAAATTCTTCATTTCGAGACTCTATCAAGATCGGCTCCTTATTGGGGACGAGTATGCCTGGGCTGTACGTCATGCACATAAGCTGTCTGTGTAGGTAACTGAGAGGCTGACGAACGTAAGTTCGCTCTAACAATTTCTTGTACCACTCGAGAGCTCCCTCCGGAGGGTTCTCCTAGCTCTGTCAAATCGAAGGGCGTCGAAGAAACTTTCGCGACTGGTGGAGGGGCTCCAAGAGCTGCTGGAGCTTTGGATCTAGTGTAGACAGGTTTTGTGAACTCGGAAGCAATTGAAATTCCTGACCACTGTGCAGAATTGGGTTCCACTGTTTTGAACGCTCTGGTGTAGTTCGAAGATGAATTAGAAGAACGCTCCATCAAACCCGATTCAGGATTAACCAGCCATTGATTATGATTCGTTCATCAGACAAACCTCCATTGGAATCGGAACCATTCTGCGATTAGAAGACGACGCGATCGATCTATTAGAGATCGAAATGGGTGAGGTAGAATCCACAGAAAACAATCTTCCCGAAGGAATCGATCGATTGATGATCGATTCTGAAAAAAATCGACGATTTGCGCGATCGATCCCGCTATCGTTGAACGTCAGTGATCGATACCATTTTTGTAATCGAATACTGGATTTGGCGACCCTCTGTGATCGATCCCGGGGGTATCGATCTATTAGTGATCGATCCCGGGGAATCGATTCCGGAATGATCGATCCCGGGTGAATCGATTCTGGAATGATCGATCTAGAGATAATCGAATCGTCGGGAATCGGATCTGTAACGATCGATCCTCCGAAATCGATACTTCGGATACCGATCGTCTCAGACGATACCGATCCTCTATCGATCGATTTAAGATCTCTCTCAGGAGGCAAGGCCACCTTCGATCGATCAATCGATACTACAACTCCCACCGAGTGCCCAGGTGAACTGGACTCATACACGGAGTTGCCGTCCCCGATCGCTTACCAGAATCGGTTTTCGGTGCTGCGTCGCTGGGTCGGCCGACGATAGGCGACTGAACCTTCCCCAGGAGTTCACAGTGTGACTCCCACGACGACTTACCGGGGGCACGCAGGACCGTAGGTGTGGACTTACCAGCTGCCACCGGTCCGTACGCGCGCCGGGCGGGTTGTGAATCCCGACTTTTTACTGCTCGAAAGATCTGGAACTCCCGTCTTTTTTAGCCGGTGGTTCCTTCTCAGCATCGTCTAGGTCTTCCCGAAACGATGAGGTGTCTCTAAGTTGTCTTCAGAAAAAAACGTCTAAAAGAAGGCTTCTTAGACTTCTGCGATTTTTGAAAACCTTGAGCAGGAAATTTTCCGTCATTCTGAAAATAAACACAGAAACGTTATTATACAATTGAAGAAAAGACTCAACTACTAAATAAGAGAAGTCAAGAAAGCTTAAATGAACGGGAGACAATAACAAAAACCCCGGCTAATACCGCAGGCACCGAATTTGTAAAGGTGCGGGAATGTATTAACAAAGGGGCCCGAACCCGCCGGTCCAAAAACTACACAACGTTAGGTAGAAAAAGGGGGAGGCGATGTCGCCGATATACACGTCCAAAAAACACGCAAACGGCACCAAAATAATGACAAACACTTAAAATTTTACAGATAGGGTAGACTCCAAAGAGTCCAACACAGATTCACCCAAAAAACACAAAATATCACAAATTGCAATTTCAAACCCGTTTTTAGCGGACAAAACCGAGGTTGTTACTCTCAACGGCAGGCGAAAGAGAAAAGAGAAGATTATTATCAGATTTGTTGGCGGGTGGCCTATCGGGAGAGGGCGCCCTTTATGTTTGGCGG
>CALNVZ010003426.1:8091771-8114940 GCA_940671915.1 Paracentrotus lividus
TTTTTCTCATATGATAGTAGGAAGAGTTAAGCTAGGCATGTGTAAAAATTAAGTTATCATTGTGTAATGCAGCAAAGAATTATAAGCTCTCAAAAACAAAGGGGCCATAATTACCCGGGGCCATAATTACCCTGGTCTCCCCTATAATATAAGTATTGCTAACAGTAGCTCAGTAAACAATTTTAATGTTGGGTCTATCATAGAGCTTTCAGGATCTCTGTCAAATAATATTTAAAAAAAATAAAGGAAAGAGGATCTGACGTTCATACGTATAGGGCTAAAATATAAAAGTTTAACTTTTTAACTTCGTCACTGTGGCGTGTAGTCAGTGACCATGACCAGTGGACTTTTGAATTCCTATTTCTATTTTGAAATTTTGACTTTTGAATTCCTATTTCTATTCCCATTTTGTACACTTTTCATTCAGAAATCTTGCACAGAACTTATTTAGGCCTATATGTGGCACATGTATGTTTTTATTGAGTGGGCCAATATGACAAGCTAATATAATAAATCACAAACAAAAGACAACAAAAAAACAACAAAAAACAAAACAAAACAAAACCATACATCATATTCGTGAATTTGGATGGATATTTAGTCATAATTTAATGATAGGCCAGGAAATAATAACAAGGTAATAAAGTTTTCACCTTTCATTGTGGTGGCTCATTGTGAAACTCATAAATTCGTTCATGCATTCCTAGAAAGGAGATTATCACTAGTTAAATGATGACATTGGAATTGCTTCCTGAAATATTTGTATTTTAATTATTAGTTAGTGTAAACTCACAAGAAATAGACCATTTATTCCATATTTGGAATAAAATAAAATTCATTAAGTGCTTAAACTTGTTCCATTCTCATTACATTCTGCTGCAGTGCCATTACACATATTCTCCCTTTTTTGAAGCCACATTGAATAACAAATGGTCAGAACTGTGTACATTACATGTACATGTACTTTATACATTTGATAGTATTTGAACTGTAAATAGAACCAGTTTCAATTATAATGCAAAGCATTCACAAAGAGTCAGTTGTTTTATAGATTGCCTATTATCTAAATGGATCATAAATGAATTTGATCTTATTAGTCTCTGCATGTAACATATTGCAAACTCCAATTTCTATGGCATTGAACTTGGAATGACAAGTACCTTTAATGCAGTCCTTCATATATTTCTATGTTTACCTCATGTACATAATTCAAGTAAAAACATGCCCTTTGCTATTTCCATATATTAGAATTATAGTAAGGCTTCATTCACAATAACCTGTTGGTCAAAGTTTCACATACTTGACCTAGTCTACACGATCAGACTCTATTTGCATACAAGTTCAAGATAATCAAAACACACAACCTTATTATCTATTCGCAAGCATTACAAAGTAATGCAAAGATAAATATAGGCCTAAATAATTTGTAGACTTTACTCTAGGTGCATTCAAGTAATGTTGGCTGCTTGGATTTTGGAAGAGTTGTGTAACTTTATTATGACCTTTTAAAATTTAAAAAATTTGGGATTCAAAATTTACAAAATGGGTTCAGAGTTGTAATTTTTTGGTCTGGGTTTGGCCTGAGCAGGTGTGGAGTGAGACATATTAAATTTTAGACATGTATATGAGGTCCATCATATACAGTCCACAGAGCTACCAAGTCTCACGCATCTTGCGTGAGAATCACGCATTTTGGGTCTGTCTCACGATCTCATGCAGAACACCCCATTTCTCACGCAAAATGAGAAAATTAGCATTATTATAGATTTTTAAACCATTTTGGAGTCTCAAAACCCTAAATATCTGCGGTTTTGTCGCGCATCAATCCCTGCGAGTGCGATGTTTTCTAGCAGGCGATCGTTATATGCAAGATAGCTTACTACGTGAAGCATGTGTAGCGTGCGCGCGCATCCTTTCTGTACATGTGGTAACATGTGGTAACGCACGCCGTGTGCGCACTGCTTTCAAACATGATGTGAATGATCTCACGCAAATTTTTTTTTGAACTTGGCCATCTCTGGGTCCATCATATATATGGTCCATCATAGTATTATGTACACCACAGACTATAGACAACATCACATTTATGAAAATTGAACCTAGCCTGCCAATGGTGGAAACTCACTTGCCACGGGACAGATTTGAGACAGGTTTGAGACTAGGTTGAGACAAGTTTGAGACAGGCTTGAGAGACAGGTTTGAGACTAGGTTGAGACAAGTTTGAGACAGGCTTGAGACAGGTTTGAGACTAGGTTGAGACAAGTTTGAGACAAGTTTGAGACTGGTTTGAGACTAGGTTGAGACAAGTTTGAGATGGGTTTTAGACGCATTTTAGGCGGGATTGAGACTGCTGTAGTCGCAGAGACTTCTCAGTGACGTCTCCTGTGTCTCCGAGACGTCTCATGAGTCACGGGAAAATCAAATATGTTCATAACTATAAGATATTATCCCTCGCAGCGGACGTGTCAGAGATGCATCCGAGTATCCGAGTATCCGAGTCTTTGAGGCATCGGCTGTAGGCTGTCCAACCATAAAGTAGCTATAGCCTGGGCTCATTCACAAAATCCAGCATTTAGTCTCAAAGTTCTGTCTATGCCCACAGACTACACACATGCTGCAATAAGATTGTGTTTACACAATGACGGGGTTTGTTTACCCTCCCTTCTCTTGCTATCTAGTTATGTTGTTCTCATTTTGAGATGAACTGCAGACGGTTGCTAGGCAACAATGTCTACATTGGAGGGAAATGATGCTCTTTCATTTATTTGATCTACATGTAATTAATGACACATCTATCTAATTTAATGGAAATGTACATTCTGTGAAATAATGTAGAGAAAAATTAATGGGTTCACATAGAGCTATCCAGCTTGGGTAGGGCCTATATAGCTCATTTTTGCGAGGGCATGCGAATAGCTCAAATCTAACATGCCACATTCCTGTGTCAAGCAATACGATTTCAAAATACCGGTTCACATCGGAGGGCACTGCCCGAAAAGTTTGTATAGCTGCATTTCGTATATTATACGAGAATCGTGCATGTTCGATTTTTTTTCTGCGTATAGCTTCCTTCATCTGCAATGCATGCGTATAAAAGTTTTGAATTACCCCAATCATGATTTATTAACTATTCTTCTCCTCACATAAGCCTCCTCAACCTCGGCTAGCTGGAGGAAAGTCAACTTTTCTTCATTCGAAATATCCATGTCATCAGCGAAAAGTACTAAATCGGCCGCTGTACCGTACAGCGTATACCGAATACCGTAGAGTGGATAGCGAATACCGTATACTTCTATGTGAACCAAGCCTTAGAGTGAAGTTCAGCCATATAAAGCCCCAACGAACTCTCTCTCTCTCAAAAAAAAATTGGTTTTTCATGGTATTCTAAGTTAATACTTTTGTTAAAAAAGAAAATGTAAAAAACATGCAAAAACATAACTAAAGCCTGGTATTTGAGCTATGGGTAAAGAAAGAAATAGGGCTTATAAGCAGAAGTCATCTTTATTACAATAGCAGACGTCTGCTGTCTTCATTATCTCACGTCTCAAAGTATTTGGGATGGAAATCAACATTCTGGAACTTGGAGAATGTGAGGGAACATCATACCTGTTTACACCCCAAAATAAAACCGACTCTCTAAAAACAATACACCCCCCCCCCCAAAAAAAAAAAAAAAAAAAATGTGAGCGAAAACGTTCACTCAAGCATGAACATCACAAAAGATCTTCGAGATCTCTCTCAGAGGTCACTCCAAAATGAGTGAAAATACACATTTTCACTACAAATGCAATTGAATTCCACTCAAATAACTGCACGCAATGAATATATATTTTTTGGATTCTGATTAAGTAATACTTTTCATCAGAAATTTACTTAAATTGACTCTCAATAATTTAATGTGCACTGTTGTAACACTCTAATACACTAAATATGGCACACAGTTGGCATAAAATCCACACATTCATTCCCATTATCCAGAACATTGATTTTGGAAAGAAATTATTGTAAAGAAACATGGAATGTGATTGTAACTGTTTGAGAATTAAGTAAACAGATGTCGATACTGGGTTTCCCATCAATGTTTAGTTTCAAGACAGGGCTGGTATTTAAATATAGGTTTCAGAAGTAACTCAGGGGAATTAAAGGGAACTTCACCTAAAATATACAGGGGCCGCGGAGCGTTTTTGAAAGTGGAGGGGCTGAGCCGAAGTGGGGGGGCTGAACAGGCTAAAAATCACAAATGTATGGTCATTTTTGCATTTTTGTACACGTTGGCTGAAAAAAGTGGGGGGGGCTGCAGCCCCCCCAGCCCCCCCGGCTCCGCGGCCCCTGATATACATGTATGTCCTTATTCTGTAAACATTGCTTTATTGAGGTTATAGGCCCAAAGTATATTGGTCTACAAAATTCTGAGTAAAACTGAGTCAAATCAAGTTCGTACTTGTGGACCTTTATAGATTGGAATGAATCTAAATGTTTCCCATTCTAAGGTTTAGTGTGGAATCTTGTCAACCAAAGTTGCAAATTGAGTGATATTAGCGCCTTGAGTGAAATTAAATCAGAAAGTATGCTTTATGGATATTATTATGAAAAACACAGACCTCAGTGATTTTTGTGTAAATAACAAAATTTTAAAGGTAGGCCTACTTGTTTTACTACCACCGAGTTGTGATGGAATTACAAAAAGGTTCACAATATGTTAGAAGACCTGCATGCACATGTAACCTGATTCATTAGGCCTTGATGTACAATGTATATGTTGCAGGGTGCTGAACAGGCTAAAAACCACAATTAGATGGTCATTTTTGTGGACATTTACTGAAAGGGTTGGGGGGGGGGGGTGGGCTGAAGCCCCTTCCCATCTGCCTCCACCTCCATAGCTCCTGTGTTGGAAATTATACACACAGGCTTGTATAAGATTACACTATATACTGTCCGTTGTATACATAGATTTTATCACTTATTTTGAAATTATTCAGATAAATACATGCAGCATGATAGTAATCAATTGATATGTCCGGAACCATTAATTCATTCATTCATTGCCATTTAAATTGTGTCCTGTCATTCAATGTCAAATTAGTAATTATATTAGCGGAAAGGTGGCAATGTAGGTCAGTGTGGAATTTCAAATGACCTCTTAAAAAAAATGTGGAAATGACATTATTTTGAGATTTACATTTTTGTAAAGTGCATGTAACTTGTTTGTCATTGAATAAAAGTGTTTCTGTCTTTGCTTTTCAAAGATAAAAGTCATATGACTTTGTTTTTGTTGTATTTGATATTTCTCAATGTCCAAAACTAATTTCATTATAATAAAAGACTTAAATGACCCAAAATATATCGTCATAGACGGAGACGAACCCATTGCAGAGATGTCTCTGTGAACTGAGATACCACACTTAGTCTATAACTCTTGTAATATAAAAATACATGCTTTTTGTGTAGTGTTGCTCTCCTGGCCCCACATATGAAGAGCGCAGTCCCAAAAGGACCTATTGCATCCATAAATCTAAGTGAAAAAAAAAAGCACATGGATTTTTAAAATCATCATAGTTAGCAATGTCAGTATGGTAGAGTACAAATAAAACTTGAAAAATCTTGTATTGAGTAGATGTTTTTTTTTTAATTCTTTATGGATGTTGTACCTTTTAGAACTGACAATTTGCATACTGTATGATGCTATTATGATTTGTTTTGTGCCTATTAGGGTTGGTATACATGTAACTTAATGTTATCAAATATCAAGATTCGAATGGGAACAAATATTTAATCACCTTTTAACCTGTTATATACTGAGCCCGCATATATGCGGGATGGTGAAATAGAGACTACCCCTCTTTTTTACCAAATATTTCGCTCATTATTGCATTAAGGCACAAAAATAATTGATGATTCCATTGATTAGATATTGATGATTTATTGGATATCTTTGTTTCACTTTGAAATTCAAATGATTTTTGGAACCAGGATTGACAAACATGCCTCATTGGTCTTTGTAAAAATAACCTCAGTCTTCAACGGGTTAAGAATACATGTAAATTGCATTACTTGTCGTGATAATGGAATTTGGTTTTTGGAAGTGTCAGTTAAAAAAGAAAAACAAAACAATTTTGGTTTAAATGGGAGGTTATTACCTTTTGGAACTGAGCTCTTCATATACACTCCATCACAAGTCATTACCTGTCAACAAAACTATCCAATATTCCTATTTTGTTTCAATACCCAAAAGGGTGATTGAGATTGGAATAAGGGGTCAAGTACTTTCACTTGGGAGCCCTTGTTCTTAAACCAAAGAGGGGAAGTATGGCTGAATTGAAAATATCTCTGTTCACATTTATCCTAAATCATTTCAACATATTTTGGAAGTGATATACTCTCTCCCTTTTCTCTCTCTTTCTCATTGTTATCTACTTATAATACAATTTATTTTTTGTTAATTTGTTTGTAAAAACATACTCAAACCAAGCGAAGTATTTTGTGTTTTTGCCCCCTCATTAACCTGTTGGAGACGAGCTTATTTGGCTATAACACACATTTCCCATAGACCCCAGCCCGAGTATATTTGGGCTCAGTCCTCAATGGGTTAATTCAATGATGATTGTATAATTTATTTGTTTCCAATGTAAATCAATTTGTATGTTGTTGAAGGAAATAAATGTGATAAATCAATCAGTCACTCCATTCAAATTAATCGTGTTATTAATTGTTAATTCATTAGGCATATAGATACTTGCATTTCACATGTGTGGTGTTATAAATTTATATTTGTTTTGCAAGAGAAAGCTGTATGGTTTTGATGATATTGTGTATCATATCCCAGATTTCATTCACAAAATTTGTAATAAATCTTGTTAATTTGCAATTCACTGGAATTATTTGGAGCAAAAACCTAAATCTTTAAAGAATGATTTAAGAAAGTAAAACTTGTTTAATTCATTCTATAAGTCAAATTTCAAGAATTTAATTTCTGTGTTCCTAATTTTTTGGGAAGATAATTCTCGCAAAGATAATTCTCGCAAAGATAATTCTCGCAAAGATAACTCTTGCGGACATAATTATTCGCTACAGAAGTCAAAGGGGCCAGTTGTTATGATATGTTGTTGAAGTATTGTTGACATGTCTGGTGCAGTGTGCTATAGCACATACTTGTCCCACCCACACAATCACTATCCATCGCTGCCATACCTAAGCCATGGGGCGTAGCCAGATGGAGGAAGGGGGGGGACAGGTTGATGGGAACAGAAAGGGTGCTCCAGTTATATTTTGGAGGAATTTGGGCACGTGCGTGAGGTCATTTTTCTTTCTTACAGCTCCATCACCACTCGACATCATTGGGGCATAAGCAGATGGCACAGAGTTTGGGAGGGGGGGGTGGGGTGGGTAGGATTTAGTTTTTTAGGATGAGGACAAGTCTAACATAATAGGTATAGGGATGAATGAGAAGGGATGGGGGGGGTGGAACATGAAGGGGCACCTGATTTGAAAAGGGCTTTCAGGGGAATGCCTGGCTTTGGGGTTATGAGAGCTAGCAGGCATGAGAAACTTGTCTTCCATGTAGCTTGCAAGCACTGACTCATACATGCCAAGTCTCACGCATCTTGCGTGAGAATCACGCATTTCGGGTCCGTCTCACGATCTCACACAGAACACCCCATTTCTCACGCAAAATGAGAAAGAGTAGCATTATTATAGTTTTTTTTTACCATTTTGGAGTCTCAAAACCCTAAATATCGGCAGTTTTGTCGCGCATCAATTGCAAGTGCGATGTTTTCAAGCAGGCGATCGTTATATGCAAGATAACTTACTACGTGAAACGTGTGTAGCGTGCGCACCGCTTTACAACACGATGTGAATGATCTCACGCAAATTTTTATTTTGAACTTGGCATGTCTGCTGACTAGTATTATCTGTGGCTGAAGGAGACTACTCAAGCCCCTCACTGTCTGTCTTGATATGGTCTTGAGCAGCAACATGTACAGTACATTCAGACTCTCCATTGTGCCTTCAAACTGAGCTTGTCCCTAATACGCTGCCTTCCAACTGAGCTTGTCCCTAATACGCAGCCAGTACTACAACTGGAAAAGGGGAGGGGGATGGTGGTTTATGGTGCTATTACAAGCGTCCTACATGTATGTTGGTTTTAATACAAGTAGGATAACCCTACATAATCATTTATGTATTTTCAAAGGAAAGGACATTTTTGCAAAAACCTTATAAAAAAACAGATTCTCTAAATTTCATTTTCAAAGTTTTGATCAAAATTTGGCCACTGTCATTACACTTTTTTTCTTGATAAACATAGGTTAACAAATATGCATTAGCTATTGGAAGTACCAAACATATGGCACATAATAAATATTGATCTTCTTATTTTTAGTGTCCATAATGATACTCATGTAATGTGAATTCTCTTGGCAGTCTGGTATAATGCACACATCCAAAATTATTTGCATGAAATATATGGTATTAACAAGACAATACATTCCATTTATGAGGACTTACCAAGTCTTAACTACATGTAATTACTACATGCACCACATTTATTATTTAAATATAACCCTTAAATCCTACTCAACAATTTGCGAGTGACTTAAAATTCCATTAATTAACAGACCTTTTCAAAAGACATACAAATGATACATTTCACGTTTTAAATATTAAAATGAAAATACAAAATGCAAGAATATTTTGGGCTATGGTACAAAATACAATTGAAATATGTGATGCATCACATCAAAATGAGAGACAAGTAGCAGAGCAAATTCAGCAAAGGTTCAAGGAAATCAGTAAAATAACAATGAATGTCTAATTTTGGGGAAAGTATTTTTTTGATTTTCTAAATTGTCAATGTTTCATGTGTGCTTTAAAAAAAATTGAACTCAAAAGACAAAGTGAAAGCAATAAAAAAAGGGATTAGTTTGCCAATATCTTTGACTCTTTTCTGGTGACTTGTCTCTCATTTTGATATGATGCATCACATATATCAAACGTATTCTTCATTTTTGTTTGGATCAAATACAGGAATATGACCATTGGTATAAACCATGAAATCACACTCAACAATTTGCAATTATGAGTTGGAAGACACTCTCACCAGCAGCTATTTGAAGAACAAAGGTGTCACGTCACGTTGACGTCACGTACCACATGGAATAGGGTACATGGAACCGTAAGG
The DNA here is from genome assembly GCA_940671915.1 of Paracentrotus lividus. Lineage (NCBI taxonomy): Eukaryota > Metazoa > Echinodermata > Echinoidea > Camarodonta > Echinidae > Paracentrotus > Paracentrotus lividus. The sequence goes on from CALNVZ010003426.1 coordinate 8,100,950, forward strand.
GAATGTGGTCATGTGATATACATGCGTAGGAATAAGTTTTGATACCCATGTTATATTTAGAAATTTAATCCGGAATTGAAAATACAACATGCAGTAAAAAGAAAGTGGTCATATTTGTGATGTTTATCTAGATAATGTGACAAGAAATTATAATTAGAAAGGCTTATTTTTTTCCATGTTGTACTGAACTGAAAAAAACAAAATAGAATCTATACACTATAATAACTTAACAATTAATCTAAAATTTGATGTGAAGATACAAATATAAATACTGTCCTAAGGGATCTCGATTCTCAATCTATAAATTTGATAAATAAAGAAAAAGAAGAGCTGTATTTGTCAAGTTAACTGAAATTGAATCCAATTACATGGTAATAACATATTGTAAAGCTCTTTGTAAACTGGAAAGCATATAAAAAGCAGTTTGTTTCTCTTCTTTCCTTTTTGTTTACTCTTTTTTTTCTATTGATTATCACAAATTATCTTTTGGTGGCCTCTAGCATGTTTTCATGTAGGGGTAGGGTTTCTTTTCCAAATTAGAATTACAAATGTTGACCACTTACCTTTATGTTACTTATATTTTGTATTTTATTATTACATGTTGGTAAATATTCCCCCAAGGAAAAATGCAGTATCTGACAATTTTTTTTTTATAACTTTTTTGTTTAAAATTATATACCCAACCCTCTTTCATGTGACTTTCAGGTTTTTCTGAACAAAGTTTGGGAATACAGCTTTTTCATATCTTAAAAATGTGGTATCTGTAAATATATGTAACCCGAGAAATATGGAAATAAATGAAAATAAAATGATAGTTAATATTATCATTAATATCGTTATCATTCTTATTCTTATTCTTCTTATTATTAGTATCACTATTTCATTATCAGTAGTATTATATTACTATTACCATTTGTATACTGTATAAGCCAATATTTTCGCGTCCAGATATTTTCGCGATTTAAGACTAGTTGTAGAAATTCGCGAGAGCAAAATTTTGCGATTTTGGAGATGACTTCATTACTATAAATAGCCTTGTACTGAAGTGGAAATTTTCGCGAGAGCCGACTCGCGAAATTCGCGAAAATAACCACTATACAGTAATTAGAATACTGAGACCTTACCTTGAATGAAGGGGATATAGAGCAAAAAAAAAAAAAAAAAAAAAATGCATTATTTCCATGTGTTGGGAATTGTATTAGCTTTTTCCGTTTCAATTAAGAAAAAAAATGGAATCATTTAAGTGCATCTGAATGAGGGCAGCGATACATGTTAAAAACAGATGGTGTAACTGGATATCTGTCTTTGACGTCAGAGAAGTTCTTTCATTCACAAATATGTAAATGGATTTATTGCATAAATGGACTGTGAATTCATAAACAATAATTGATCTATATTTAGATTCTATTGAAAGAAGACCCTGACAGGATTATGATTAGTCTTCTGATTCATACTTGAGAATATGTTTCACACTTCTTAAAAAGGAGCTTTCTTGAGAATAATTTCTAAAAATATGGAGAAAAAAAAAATAGAAATTGACATCTTCATATTTCTTCATTATCCCCTGATGCTGGAGCTATCTTTATATATGGTATATGAAATTCCTAATGGGCCCCTTATCATTTTTCCATTTTCACTAGTTAAGTACACAATTAAGGTGGGTTCTTTACCTCATAATAATATGTGTAGAATAAAGGAATTGAAGAGAAACTATAGAATAAAAAAACAAGAAAACAAAACAATCCTAAACATGAAATAGAGTTGCAAGTAGTCCTCAGTTGTGCATTCAAAGCAAGATGACACCATCAAAGTATAATTTGCTATTTGCTATGTCATGTGAAAGTGAGCAGAAAAAAAAAATCAAAATGTAGTTGTTACTTTCATAGCTATTGAAGCTAGGCTAATTGAAGTTCCATTGTAATATTGTAACCCTTTCAACATCATATTATGTAGGAAACTTCATACGCTCCATTTATTCTATTCAAACGTATTATAAAGAAGGTGGAATAGTATCAACCCAAAGTATACAGAGGCCTTTAAAGTGCTACAGGTATTCAACTGCCAATGGCGGATCCATATAATTTGAAAACCACTCTCAAAATACGAAAATTTCGGTGCCCCCCCCCATCCTGAAATCCTGGATCCGCCACAGAACTTGGCAATCAATGCCATTTGCTTTTAGATTTCTCATCCATGATGCAGAATCTTCTGATTTGGAAAGAAAAAAAAGCCTTGTGAGAGGTGGTTCTTTCTGCACCTCCAATCATTACATAACCTTTCTAAGGTAATTTTACGTTTTTTTCGAAAATCATGCTGCAACAAGTTATACCCCCGTCACACTGAGCTCGTTCCTACTACGTCCTTGCAAATTTTGCCGAACGGGCATAGTCTGTGTGTAAACTGAGTGGACGTAGTAAATACTTTTTACGATCTGTTTACGAACTTCATGGACTAGCTCGGTCGGTTTTCCAAAAAAGTGTTCAAAAAAAATCGGGCGCCCGTCTCGTCCTAAAATTTAACGGGGTGGCAACGTACCTGAAACGAGATGGACGTACTACAAACGAAATTGCCGTACTTAAATCGTTCTAAAGATGTGCTAGGACGTCATACAAACGATCATTGTATTTTGATTATTCAAGTTCTAAAATTAAACGTAGTGACAACGTTCCTTAAACGGGTAGGACTTACTCTGAACGAGAAGGACGTACTACGAACATACGTTTCAATTTTTAAACAGAACGGCATGTCATAATTCCCGTCACACTGAGCTAGTTCTCACTGCGTTCTAGGTAGTTCTTGGTGAACGGGCTCAATCTGTTTACACACGGACTGAACGTAGTGCAGACCTTTTAGAATCTAGTACAGACCGTTTACAATCCGTTTACGAACTTGGCGAACGGGCCCGAACGGAGAGAACGGAAAGGCATTCCGATTTTTTTTAACATGTTCAAAAAAATCGTACTGGCTTCAAGTTCTAAAATTAAACGTAGTGACAACGTTCCTTAAACGGGTAGGACTTACTCTGAACGAGAAGGACGTACTACGAACGTGGTACCTAACTTTTATCATGCTGCGCATAGGCACTTTTAGTGACCGTTTGGACGTGCTACGCACGGTATAGAGTGAACGAGCAGTTTACTTGTTCTGAACTGGATAACAACGTATTGCGGACGCGATAAAGACGGAATTGACGTAACGAGAACTATTTATGAACTGCCTAGCATCGTATTCAAGAAATTATTTTTCAAAGTTATAAGTTCCAACCCGACCAAAGCCCGTTCAGCATTTTTTTTAAAAACGGGCAAAAACGGGCAAGAACGTTATAGAACGACCTCAGTGTGACGGCCCCCTTAGACTGTGTTGAATTTGGACATACAATTTGCTCTGTGAAGCTATGTCGCATCGCAACTTATAAAATCTAATGCTAATTATTCATGACACGGAATGAGGAGGAAAACGTAGTGCAAAGGGAGAGAAGATACCGTGTCATGGTCTACGTTGAGAAATTTAAAGCCCCCTAATGACTTGTTCTTTGACATCCTTTGAGGTATTTAATCTTTAATTTAGAGCATAATTATACTTTATTGAGGTAGTATATCCCTTTAAAGACCTTGCTACTCCCATTGCATGAAACCTGTATGTAGGCGCTGTTGCACTAGCTCGAGCTAAAAAGTAGCACGCTAATTGGTGGATTGGGGAAAAACCCAGAAAAAAGAAACCGGTCCTGCACTAGCTCAAGCTATTTTGAAATTTCGCATTTACGACCTGACGTGACCTTGAACAAACAAGCGCGATGTGTATTGCGTAACCTGTAACTACCGCTAGCGTATACACGAACAGGTGCACAATTTCGGATTTATCTCGAGCTAGTGCAGCACCGCGCAAAATAGCGCGCTATTTCGTTCCAAAACCGCAAACCAGCTCAAGTTTTTTTGAAAAAACCTAAGATGACTCGGGCTTAGATTTCCTCCAATTTAGCGCGCTATTTGACCACAAAGTCGGATCTGCCCTGATCGAGCTAGTTCATCAGATCACAATTAGCGCGCTATTTAAAATAGCTCGAGCTAGTGCAGCAGCGCCTACTGAGAGGGTTGATTGGTAATGTGCTACCACGATCCTTTTATTTGTGTGCTAAGAATTCAATAGCTTGACCTTCAGCTTCAAAACATATCAACAGATGCTGATATACTGCAACTTAAAGGCCCAGTTCACACAGGTTTAAAGGTACTGTAAACGCTGGTTCTTTGCCCTGAGCAGCCTCAAAACACATTTGTGGGTTTCTGAAACCACGCTGCACCCTTTACTACCAAACAGTCATCTATCCAAAACATAAGAAAAACATAGGCCTATATAAATTTGCGTCTGCAGGTCTGAACACAGAATCTGTTAAAATTTCTGTGTCACAAATATTTCTGAATTTACGCTTTAAATTTTCAGCTTTAACCAAAAAAACTCTAAAGCAACAAACATGATCTGTTGATACAAAAGGAAAATTATACGAACTTTGTGTAAATAACATGATGTAAAGATTGGTTGGATTCGACACATTCCAATAAATGCTGCTTATCTGCAAATTAAAGGGCAATAAATGCTGCTTATCTGCAAATTAAAGGGCCACATCACCCAGGAGGAAAGTAGAATAATTATGTAGAAGTGTCATTAGTTGGATTCACAACTACGTGATCAGGAAGAATTCCCGTAATTTACGAGAACTGTTTCAATCACCAAAATACCTGTAATTTGTTTTTTTGTGTTCACACCTGCCCGAACCTTCTTTTCCAGGAAAAAAAACCCGAAGTTGTAAAAAAAAAAAAAAAGGAAGAAAAAGGAAAACAAAGAAATACATAAGGAAAGAGGGGAAAGAAGGAAAAACAAAGAAATACATAAGGAAAGAGAAGAAAAAAGGAAAAACAAAGAAACACATAAGGAAATAGAAGAAAGAATAAAAAACAAAGAAATACATAAGGAAAGAGAAGAAAGACAGAAAACAAAGAAATACATAAGGAAAGGGGGAAAAGAAGGAAAAACAAAGAAATACGTAAGGAAAGAGGAGAATGAAGGAAAAACAAAGAAATACATAAGGAAAGAGAAGAAAGACAGAAAACAAAGAAATACATAAGGAAAGAGGGGAAAGAAGGAAAAACAAAGAAATACATAAGGAAAGAGATTAAAACCTAAAGATTAAATCTTACATATTTGCGAACAGAATTTGACAGCCTCCATGTAAAAAAAAACCCAACTGAGCAATTGTAATTGGGATTTCAACTTCAGGGGGTGTTTCACAAAGAGTTAAAGTAGACTTAAAAATCGCACTTAATTCGTTAGTTTTGTGCGTTATATTATGTATCACCTCATTGGATTGACCATGCTCATGGGATTTGCGCCATTGTGCAAACTATCAATTAAATTGCGCGTTATAAAACAAGATGCACGTTGAAGTTAAGTGCCACTTTAAGTCTACTTAACTCTTTGTGAAACACCCCCAGGTCATTTACATTTATTTTAGCCTCTGACACTGTTAACCTACATTTTCACATAATGTTCCGATAATTGATGGTATTTATCAGTGAAATAACGAAAAGATATAATTACCCTAGATTTCATGGCAAAATGAATATTCACTTTCAATGAACATGGAATCAGATTCAATAATATACAATCAATGGTTGTGTGTCTTGTACACTCTCTTGTTGTTCAGGTGACATCAATGGTATTTTTATGTGAACTCCTTTAGCTACATTTCAGCTGTCTACATTAAATTAGATGTCTAAATTAAAATCCACAATGTTCATGTACCTTCTGTTCATATATATTTTTGTGGCTCCTGATATCTCTAGCATTTTTAAATATTATTTGATCCATTGATTGCTGCAGAACATTTTTTCATCTTACTGATATGTTCCACACATTACAAAAAAAAAAAATTATATATAAGCCTATACAACAAAAAATGTATTTCGGGCTCAAGTAATCCATGTTACATTTGTATAGGTACCCCCACAAACGCTAGATGGCGCTCTCGCACACACATGCAAATTGGTACACAAAAATCGGTATCTCGAGAACAAAAGAAACTTCCGATATCGCATGGGAAATGTGAATGCTGCGCCAAGGATTTGGTAAGTTTTTTCGATTTTGTAATTGCCCCAGAATTATTGATTATGTATAGTCATGTTTATGAATGTAACGAACGGAAAAAAGTCATTATCAACCTCCTAAACCCAGAAATTTTCCCCTGAAAATGTTACGAAGTTCTAGTACTCATTTTGAGGCATTGTTATCGAAACTTACCTCGTTTTTCCCCATATATTTGGCATTTTATAGCTGTTTAGTTATGTGTCTATCCATATGTCCTTGATATATCGTCCCACAATTACCAAACAATTAGATTTTAGAGGCATAGAAATGGCTTGTCAAAGTAACAGTCAAACGGTCCTCCTTTGATTTTTCTGTGAATTTCTCTCGTTTTCCGCGCGTGCGGGGCATGTCTCGTGCCTGCTGTACAGAAGCTCTATCGTAACAGTGCTCACTATGTTGCGTGCACACATGATGATCGTTTGACTATCGATAGCTCATACGGAGACAGCTTTCTCATAGAAATTTTCAAGGCGGTAAGTGGGCTGTTTTAGCTGTTTTTTTGCGCTTTCTGAGATTTTAACGTGAGTCTTAAGTCATGTACATGCTAAATGAAACATTGAACTTTTTTTTAATGTATGATTTGTGACTGTCAGAGCATTTTTGCTTTTTATCTGGGAGTACCTACATTTGTAGGGGTCTTCCTTTGTACCATGGAGCTCTATTATGTTATGGGGCTTATATTTTTTCCTTATGTCTGCCTTTATCTTTCATCATATACTTCATATTGCTTGAGATCAGATTTTCAAGTGTTCAACACTTGCTTTTAAGTTGAAATGTGTTTTGCCTTGAGCATTGTTTCATTCATGGGGTGCCTTTCAAGGATTTTCATTTTAGATAACATTTCTAAACCCCTGTCTCACAAGATATGGACATGTATTTCTATTATTGTGTTTACACAAAATTATCATAAAATGTTTGAATTATGTTTGCAATCAAAATTGGCTTTAGTACTAAGGGGTTTGTTTCAATCTAAAAAGGTCTCCCCACAATTTTTTCTTCTCCAATGAATGGGATTGTTTTGTAGGCGGGCATTATAGTTGTCTATCTGTATTACCACTAATGTAAATCTTCATTTCATCAATATCTTATTCAATCATGTGCTCCAGACTTCGATCCACCAAATAATGTTGCTTAATTATTGTCACCAACATTACCATTACTCCAAACCACCCCCATGTATTGTACCCTGGGAGCCAAAAGGGCGTTAGGTGATACATCTTGACTAGAGTTACGCCCTCTTGTCACTAAGCAGTCACTGTTGTAAACCTGTCATCCTCGTTAATAGTGATCATTAATTAATAACGAGCCCATGTTGACAATTAGGATATAATCCAATGGGGATCATCTCTAAATCCTTGTTCTGGATTAGGAGTACCCCAGGCGCAACTATGACGCTCATCAGAACCAATTTGTTCGTAGATCTATTCAATGTTAGCAAGATGAGGAGTACGTATATAGAGAGTAGTCTCTTGGCCAGACCCCATGAAAAAGTCAACTTTGAAACATGCACATTTAAAGGTAGTGTCATCCTTTTTCACAAATTGCGAAAACTAATGCAACTTGGCATAACTTTAGAATATGATCAAGCTATACTGTCTATTCAATTTTACTGTCATAGGTTGCCTAGATCAGTAATATGAAACGAAAATTTGACTACCAATCTAGACCAGCTCTCCATCATCATCGTTGATATTACAGCGCGTGCAGCACGGACCACACATAGCAATATACACACGGCGCATCAGCGTGCATTATTCTCTGCACTAATGGTCAACGGTTCGGACCGTACGGTATATTTTTTGAAGTTTGAAAAAATAGGAATGAATTTTGATTATCGCAATATAATGACAAACATACACATTTGAGCTTTATCATGTTGTGGGAAGATAAAGTTATTGATATACCGCTATATCCTCTCAAAAACTAGAAATGTAATATTTTTGCCTGCAAAAGGATGACACTACCTTTAAGCGAACATTTAAAAAAAATTTAGTACTAGTTGTGGGATATCAGGGAGTTGATAATTTCATGATATTTGTGAACTCCAACGAGTGCTCTCGTCATCATCAGGTGGTAGAATGAGTTCATATTTATTGATGTCAGACTGAATGAATCATAACTTTCAATGACTTTCTTATATCATATGCATGTAGATATCATAGCTACATGGTTCAGCAGATTTCAAGTGATGTGCAAACGGGCAAATAATGATGTTTTCGAGTGTAATACAACATCTCTGAATTGTTAAAATGCATGAATAACATGAAGAATGTCCAAGTTACTTGAAATGAATTATTTATCAGTCTTTACGCTGAATCAAGAGGCACATAACCCTTGAGAATACACCGCTCACAGCCAGCAGTTCTTCTTCACATTATTTTAAAGGGGAAGTAGCCATTTTTTATCCAGATAAATTGCAATGCTCACCAACTTTCTTTTTCCTTATTTTAACATTTTATACATAAGTGGTTTGCTTTATACGATTTCTCGAATATTCTGTTTGATCAATACATTATGTAGTTGTAAGAAGATCTGGATGACAAAAATAGAAGTTTTAGTTTCAATTTCAATAATAACGGGACTATTTATGCATGCAAGTTTGTTGGCGTTATTGTTAACTTCATATATAGCAAACCAACATAAAACAAATTATGCTTTGCTCTTTAACATGTGTGTATCTTTTATAGATCAGGGCATGTTTTTAAAGTTAGAAAGTTTTCTTTTGAAATAGATTTTACTGCAAATATTTTTGCTCACATTAAAAAAAAAGTTTCTTATGCTGTCTGTCTATTAGAGCCAAAGTATGATTTGTTTCCTTTTATTCATTATACATGTATGTGACTCATCATATCAAAATCAGACACAAGTCACCAGAAAAGAGTAAAAGATTCTGACAAAACAATCAATTTTTACAGGCTTTCCCCTAATTATTTCAGCTCATTTCTTTTAAAGAGCAGACAAGAAACATTGAAAATTTAGAAAATCAAAAAAATATTTCCCCCCACATAAGACAATTTTTATTATCTTGCCCTTTTCCTTGACACTGTGCTGAATTTGCTGGCGACTTGTGTCTGTTTTTGATGTGATGCATCACATATTCTTTGTAAACGGGAATTTGGCTATGGAATCAAGAAAACATGTGGATGGTTGTCTGTTATTAGGATGTCGTTCCTTGCGTCTTTGATAGTTAACTTTCATTCCTAGGGTTTATCTTTTTCTTTGAAAGAGGGATGAGTTATAATTTTTGAATATTATGCAAATCTTTTCCCTGTCTACCCAGATTATCCCTCTTTGGAAAAGGTTAGGCAGAAGGAAAAAAGCAGAGGATGAAACAGAAAATGAGGCAGCTTACTTTTACAGTGGAGAAAAGAGCCATGCTTGTGTTACATTATGTGATGATTGTGGAGAGGCCCCTGTGCAGCTTTTTTTGAAATGTTTATGAAAATGATTTATGAAATTTATTGTTGAAAAGCTTAAAGCTGGTGTATAGTGTTGGGAGAAGGAAAAATTTAATTTGGATTCACAGTTAGATAATATGAACGCCTGAATCCTATAACTGTAACAAAGAAAGTTATAGTACATGGAATCTCGTTTTAATGTCTTTATTTCACGATATTATAGGATAAAAAAGATAAGACAGGGACCCGACTCAGCTTTGTGTGCACTAGGCATTCACATGGAAAACCAATGGGGATTCTCTTGTGTGGGTGATACACACAGATCGCTACGGTCCATTCATGCGGGAAGTTCGGGGGACAGGACAACCCAGCAAAGGTCTCAAAACCGTTACAAATTGTGTTTGGATTCAAACATGTCACTGAAATTCACCGGAAATCGTGAAAGGAATATCACAAGATCTCTCACACATGTCTTTTAGCGCAATGTGAACAACATGAGACTATATTTAATCGGTTTTATGCCGATTTTTTTTTTGTTACCAAAACTATACACCAGGTTTAAAACAGTCAAATCAATGCTGCAAGTGATTAAGGCATGCATCTAGGAACTACATATTGAACAAACATCCAAGAAGATGGCACTTTGCCCAGCCTTATTTTCTAATTTGCAGCTGGCGCCCCCAAATTCCAGGATTCTCCGTTGGGTTTCTCCTATCTTAGGTGACATGATGTACGCGAACTATTTTCCTAACCCCTGTCCTAATGTCAAAATGCATTGCCACAGCATACAATTTGAACTAAAAAACTACATGTATGCTTGGTTAACATTCTAATCACACTGTTCGAGTTCTTAGAAGGTTCAGTAAAACTCAAGTAACCTACATGACTGTGTTTAACTTGTTTCTTTGACTGTGTATAAGTTTGTTCCGAGTCCATTAAGAATGCAATAGGTATGTGAGACTGTTTAAGTTCTTAGAACATTTATCAAAACACAAGTAACAATTTAGAATTTGTTTCTGTCACTGTACAATTTTGTACTGCATCTAGTGAGGATGCAATGGGAATGTGACATGGTGCAAATAGTACGAAGCCGCCCAAATAAAACAAAGCTAGAGACAGAGAGAGAGAGATTGAACATCGCCGTTAGGATGGTTGGCCGTATTTTATTAAACTGTGGATTCTTATGCAAACATCTGCCTTACCTAAGGGTATGGCTAAAGACTTGTTAGACCTGATTCCACAGTGTAGTATTCCTGACAATAGCTTCAGAGACACGTACCAAACCCTTTATCTTCACCGATTAGACCGAGACACGAATAGATGGCGGCGCAATTGATTATATTCCGTCGTTCCCTCTATGTACAACATACTACAGAGTGAGTGAAACAAATTGTCACATCATTTTGAAGCTGTCTTGTGGAAAGTATGAATATTTAATCATGGGTTTTATGTTATTTCATGTTAGAGTCATCCTCGTAGCATACATGTATATTGGTACAATTTTCATTTCGATCTTTGCACGCATGACTGAATAAGAGACAATCTTCAGAAGACGGTAAGATCTCACTTGCGCCAAGTGGCTGGGTGAAGAATAAAGAAATTGAGAGTTTATTACTTACGTGCATGCACAAAAAAACACCCCCCCACGTATCCTCATTTACACACACACACACACACTCACACACACGCACACACCCTATCTCATCCATACCAGCACACACACACACACACACACACACACCTACATACCCATACCTTCAACAAACACACCCACACACATACACACACACACCCTCACACTCTCACAAACAGTTGCCAAGGCATTACTACGTCCCAAACATTCAGTGATGGTCTCGGTAAACAGAACGTCAAATAGGACATTTAATTGTGAATTGTTTAACGTGTGTGTGGGTGTGGGTGTGTGTGATGATGTGCGTTAGTGTGAGGATGGATGGGTGTGTGTGTGGGTGTGTATGTGTGGTGAGAGGGTGTGCGGGTAAGTGTTTACACATAACCTGTCATAATTTGCTTTTGCTTCAACCAGCCACTTGGCATAAGTGAGATCTTACTGTCTTCTGAAGATTGCTAGGAGGATGACTTCACCAAGACATAATCATGAAACCCATGATTGAATGTTCATACTTTTCATGAGACACCTTCAACATGATGGGACATTTTTATTGACTCACTCTGTATGCTGGTCATGTGCTATTTTACGGGTGGAAGGTTTCTCAGAGTATGAGAGGAATTATTCATTGTAGACAAGCTGTCATCAGGCTGTACATGTTAGCGGTTTCATGTTTAAAAATTACATGTATGCATGTATTTCATATATTTAAGATTGAATTGAATTGAATTGAATTGAATTTATTTATTAACAACAACAAAAACAACTTTATATAATGGTGAATACAGGTACAGAATAAATTGACATGGATACTAATGAATCAATTTAAATACAAGGTTCAGAATATAACACAATTCGGAGTTAGAACAGAAGAAGCCTTAATAGGATACAGAACGTACTTATGATAACGTAAACAACATGTATAGAGGACCTATTTGCATTCACACTACATCTGAATTGTTACTAAACCTGGCTGATCTATGTGTAAATCTTATGGGATGAGACACAGAAAAGAGAGAGAGTACACAATGAGCTATTGATAGACAGAGAGACCAAGCACAGGCACGACAGACTTTAATTTTATTACCTAAAATATATTGATATAGATCTTATAATGCTATAGCTCTTATAGCATTCGATCAACACTTGACAATCAGGCAGGAACGTTTTAACTGTATGTGTCTTTTACCATCACAAAAAAAAGGCTTATTATACACGGTGTTTATTAACATTTACTTGATATACGATCTCGTTGAATTGTCATATATATTCTGGTACATCACTCTTCTCTTTCGTTTGTAAGAAGGCCAGAACCACTTATTATTGAAACTGTGTTCATAATTCACCACCCTATTATCTTCCCCCACAAGACCAAAAAATCCCACAAGAACACCCCATAAGCTCTTGTCAATGTTATACCCAAGTGAAAAATCAATTCCTCCCGCCCTACTGCTATGACGTTTGTGGAGAGCAGAAAACATTAAGGCCGTTGTTGATTGTCTTATTAACATCCCTCTTCCTCCCCCAAACACCATAAGAATCTTGCAGCTCACATACTCATCCTCGTTAAACCCATTCAAATGCCAAGATCCTATACTGATCAAAACACATTGTCAAATTACCCTTAATATCATTAAGGGTCATGTAATCATCACCAAAATGAGACACAAGCCGCAGAACACAATCAGCAACAGGGTCGAAAATAGTTAATTAATAAAGAATGTTAAATTTGGGAAAATAATATTTTGATTTTCTGAATCTTCAATGTTTCATGTCTTATGCTCTGTAAAAAAAATATGCAGTAAAAATTTAAGGGAAAGGTGTTAAAAAAGATTATTTTCCTAGTATCCTTGCCTCTTTTAATCATTTGTGTTCTCATTTGATATGATTGAGTCAAATTTGTGGCAAGAGCAAAAAACTTAATGCTGTGTTGAGATGTTGTGAATATAACACCCCTTCCTTGCCCCTAAACATAGAAGAAAAGACCCAATGTAGCTGACCTATTCAATCTTTTGTTGCCGAGGTTGCGGGTTAGACTTGTGTAGATTGAAACCAAAGCCGAAAGATAATGGAAAGCCTTGACGTGTAGCCATACATCAATCAAACACATCACATTTTAGATGACTCTGCAAACTCAAGCCAACACAGAAATTATATTTGCACACTTCTTCTCTTACAACCGTCACATGGAACCGGAAAATGACCACGCTGGCAGGGCCGGTGTCTTTTCACCGAGCATGAAACTCCAAATCACTTAACACGTCTACGCATATTTCCCCCGCGTATTTGCGCACTGCCTACTCGCGGAGAGACAAACCGTAGCGTTTACCAAACGCCTTGGATTCTCGCATCGGTCTGGATCCTTCACGCTTTCCCCGTTTGTGTTTTTCCCCCTGTCTTCCGTCTTGTTTTGTGAGATTTCTGGTTGATGTTGTTGCGCTTCGGTGGTTTTGAGGTGCGATTTCAGCTGCCGTCTTTAGCGAGAGAATCAGCGCCTTGGCTGTGGTGTACGGCTTGAGGGCAACCCAAGGGGATTCCCAGGATTCATTTCATTTTGAAATGTCTTTTTATATGGGGAATCTGTTGTCATGTATTTGCCTCAGAGAGAGGTATAACTGGCTTATTCAAACCCTCCTGTACTGCAGGGTTTTGATAGATTGATAGATGCCAATTTTGAATTGATTGATCGTTTGATTAATTCATTTCTTTAATGATTGATCGATTGGATCGATTACTTTTGATTGATTGTTCAAATGATTCGAGTAATCTTGGAAGAATCATAGAAATCGACTCAAAGATACATAATCATTTGATCAGTGATAAAAAAT
>CALNVZ010003426.1:8115498-8148310 GCA_940671915.1 Paracentrotus lividus
CAATCTGAATGGGAGTACCTGATTCAGAACAATGATTCAGAATAAATATTACCCTTTGAATTTAACGAAAGTTTCTTTTTTTTCTCCCCTTTTTAAAATCATTTTTTATTTTAAACCTCCGACAAAAAGTTTCCGTGTTCGCTCAAGCATGAACGAAACAAATAAAAAAAACAATCAATCAATCAATCAATCAATGAAACAATCAATTAAACAACCAACTAAATCCCCTTTCTTATTGGTTGACAAAAAATAAGTTTAAAGGAATATTTATTGTAAAAACATAACATATTAAAATGAAAACAAAACAAAACAACTAAAGTAAATAAATAGCTTTGTAAATTAATTTCAAATCATAATTAGAACAAAAAATGGAAAAGATAAAGAAAGAAATTAGAGGAAGACTGCTGATTAGAACGAAGTCTGATGATCGTATTTCTCAATTTTTCCATTTTGTGCGCAGGCCGTTTTTTGAGCCCCCGAAAAAAATGTTCCGTGTGTGCTCAAGCATGAACGAAACTTATTTTTTTTAATTGCATTCAAAAGATTAGACTTCAGAGCATCTATTAACATAAAAATATAGGCATCATAATTTCAAACACAATTTTGAGAGACTTTTCAAAACTGTCCCGTTTTTATTGATACGCACTGTATAATCTGATTTGATTAAAACATTATTTTAGATTTTTACATTCAAAGGCATTCAATGAACATCTTCTAAAAATGCACTTCATGTGACTTTAAACAAAATGTTTCTCTCTCAAAATAATGTGTTTCTAAGTATTATGCATTTCCTTCTCTTTCGATATGACTTCTTCCATTCAACACACTTTGATATCAATGTATAAATAATTTAGAAAGCAAGGTACTAATGTCATTTCATGATCTGAGCAAGCGACAGTATTTGGTACACTTAGAGTGTGTTCAATGTCCAGTTTCAAATTTATACGCCGACATGAATCATGATACAAAACGCTGATATAAAGATAAACAAAGTGTGTGTTCATTGTCCCCCATCCCCGGTCGTAAAAGTAAACGTGTTTCAAATCTCTATTCAGAGGAAAATTTAAACGCCGAAAAAGATGCGTTTTGAAACACAATCAGCTCAATTTTACGACCTTGAGCATCGCGATTGCAACGAAATGCGACACTGAACAGGATTGACTTTTCAAACGTGTTTAAATGTGCTCTTGCAATGGAAGCTTCTGGTGCAAGTGAAAAAAGGAGAAGATGTTTGTTTTTTTGAGAGCGGGGAATTTAAAGACGATGGAAATATAATCCGCTTTCAATTTTTGACACTGAACGGTGCGCCGCTGATCGCGTTTGTGTTTGTGTTTTGTAATTATGTTTTGTATCATGATTCATGTTGGCGTATAAATTTGAAACTGGACATTGAACACACTCTTATAACACTATGGTCTTCCTGACTATCACATGGTAATGCGATTTTGAATAATACATCTCCTGAACCTTACAGAATGCACTTTATTTTTCCTCATTCAAACCCACTCACTCATTCCAAATTCCAATCCAATTTAAGAGTACTTCTCCTTTAAGTTCCATCTTAAATGACCCTGGTTGAGGCGATTATTGGTATTAGGCGCTGGAGAGCGGCAAATTTGACGGGAATCCCGGTTATGAAAATCGAATTAGGACGCTGATGCCGGTCGGTGTAATAAAGGGAGGCTTGAGATACAATGTATTGGTAGATTGTGTTGTTTACCATGTAGGGTATTGGGTATTAATGAGGTCATATGTTATATTGGAAAGGATTGGGGTGCTCGAAAATAGATTGAGTTTGGAATAAGGTGAGAATGATGGATCGATTGTGATGCAGATTTAACTCTTTCTCTCCTATCTACGGTGGACCCTGCCCACAATATTTAATGTGGAAAGATATGTTGTCACTTTTCTTCATGAAACAGACACATGTATCAAAGCCTGCAAAATATTAGCTCTTTTTTTTAAATATATTCTTCTCTACTTATTCATCATGATAACCAATCAACACCATCACCATTTTTGTCATCAATATCATTATTATCAATATCGCCATTTTATGACCAGTGTTATCCAAGCATCATGATGAAATAACATCTGTTGAGAGCCAGAAGGGCGTTATTGCATCTTGAAGATGTTCCGTCGAGAACCAGAAGGGCGCTATTGCTGTACAAAGTCAATGTCCCTTCTGGTTCTCAACGGAACATCTTTGATCTGTAATAGCGCCCTTCTGGTTCTCAGCCGACAATATGATGGTAGTGATGATGATGTTGACGAAGATGATGATTATGATGATGATGATGATGATGAAGATGATGATGATGATGATTATGATGATGGTGGTGATGATGATGATGATGATGATGATGATGAAGATGATGATGATGGTGATGATGATGATGATGATGATGATGATGATGATGATGATGATGATGGTGATGATGATGATGGTGATGGTGATGGTGATGGTGATGGTGATGATGGTGATGGTGATGGTGATGGTAATGATGATGATGATGATGATGGTGATGGTGATGGTGATGGTGATGGTGATGGTGATGGTGATGGTGATGGTGATGATGATGATGTTAATGAGAAGGATAATGGTTATTGTTATATCCACCTCAAGAAAAAAAAATCAACATCATTCTAAGAATTCATCTTAATCTCTTATCATGTACTCCTTATGACAAAACCCTCTTCACAAAGTCCTCCACTGAAAGTGAATGATCATGTCTGCATCCCAAAACACTCCTTCTAATATCCGAAGCCCCAGATTACATTTATCACTGACGCACACGACCTAGACAACAGTAGCTCCAAGAATACTAAGATATTAGCTCTCCTCTTTCGGCATAGATCCTTTATCCCAGTCTTCCCTCTCCCAAGGTTGTTCTTCACTAGTTTCAGTTATTAAAATATACCTCGTTTACACTGTGACTCGGGTCGCGGGTTCGACACGGCAATCGTGCTCGACACGGCAATTTTATGCTATGTAAACGGGATCAGTGTGATCCGCGACCCGGGTTCGACAAGCCTTTTTTGCTCCGCCAAAATTGTAGGTTTCGATCCGGGAGGCGGGTTCGACACGGCAATTTTTATGTGTGTAAACAGAAAGCCGTGTCGAGGTCGATGACCTTGAGGTCAGATATGGAATTTGGCAATACATCGCAACACACATTAATGACGTCCCTTACTTCCGGTCATGATCTGGGAGCCGTGTTGAACTCGCCTTTTTTGTTGTGTATAAACACGATCACAGGTTCACTCTTTGCAGTGTCGAACCCTTCCCGTGGATTCGACACGAGAGCCGAGTCTCAATGTAAACGCGGTAATAGTGCGCTGTGAGGTGGATTATGGTAAGCTAAAAAAATTTATTGAAGCGTGAAGTTGATGCTGCACTTGTCTCGAGCTGAATCTCAAGATGAAGTTTTGTAACCTGACATCGAGTTTGCACAAAAAATTCTGATAAATGGATGATTGATGGGGGATTAGTTTTCAGCACCAGTCAATTAGTGGCTTTATTGGGCCAAAACCTCAACACTAGCTCTAGTTTGGAAATTGGGCTGAGATTTTTGCCCAATTTGGCATGCTACATGTATTTGGGAGAAAAAGCCTGATATTCTGGTATTGGGCTTATCCATTGGGTCAGAAAAACATGCTATTTTTCTAGCTCGAGCTAGTGTAGAACATGCTATTTTTCTAGCTCGAGCTAGTGCAGAAACGCCTTTAGACATTCCAATAAACTCTTGTTGCTCATCTCTCAAGCGATCTCCATCTTCCGTTTGTCACATCCAACAAAATCCCAGCCATAGTTGCCATGCTAACCCCTCCTCTTCTCTCCTATTTCTCAAACATATATTAGTTTTCAGGCATAAAATGTTGTTCATCAAAAGGTATTGTTTTAACTTCGAGATATGTACTTAAGCTGTGTATATTGTTTATTTTTGTTAAGGCTATCAGTCAAAGCAGACCTTTATGAACAGAATTATTTGATGATTTCATACTTTTTTGTTTTGATGATAGGACCTGCAAATACACATGTAGATGGAATTAGTGAATTTTATTTTTGTTGCTATACTTAGATTGGTTATAGCAGTAAGTTTATAAATGGAAGGTGTTTATGAATAAAGTGTTCAGGAAAGGTAATAAAAAGAGGAGATAAAAATGTCTTTTTCCATTGATCTTTGTACAGGGCCCAATCTTTACAAACTTTGCCTTTTTGTAAATACAAAAATGTTTACCTTGAATTTCAATTGAAAATAAATGATTTTAAACCTGGTGTATAGTTTTGGTGGCAAAAAAGGAATTGGCACAAAACCGATCAAATGTAGTTACATGTTGTCCACATTGCACTAAAAGATATGTGTGAGAGATCTTGTGACATTCCTTTCAATATTTCCGTTGAATTTCATTTATAAAGTTCGAATATAGCGCAATTCAACTGCCGTTTAGACCTTTAGTGCGAACGATCTGTGTGTAACACCCACACAAGAGAATCCCCATTGGTTTTCCACGTGAGCGCTAACCTGTGACGGGTCCCCGACTTATCTTTTTTTATCCTTATATTATGAAATAAAGACACTAAAACGAGATTTCAAGTACTTTAATTTGCTTTATTATTGTTATTGGATTCAATCTATCATAATTTATCTTAATGTGAATCAAAATAATTTTTTCTTTCTCCCGAAACTATACACCAGCTTTAATTGAATTGAATCTTTGCTATAAAAGAGCTACTATAAGCATGCATAAGTACATGTATGACTTGGCATGCTTGCAAACCAGACTACTTTATGTGTTAGCAAAGTGAAGCAAAGTAAATTTTAGAATAAAACATTTAAGGCAAAATTAAACGGAGTGAGAGAATGCCATCGACAGGCAAGATATATTATAGAGATTGTGTATGCAGACTATTTAAACATTGCTAGGGGAAAACAAATAAGGCGCTGCTGCACTAGCTCGAGCCATTTTAAATAGCGCGCTAATTGTGATCTGATGAACTAGCTTGATCAGGGCAGATCCGACTTTGTGGTCAAATAGCGCGCTAAATTGGAGGAAATCTAAGCCCGAGTCATCTTAGGTTTAAAAAAAACAAACTCAAGCCGGTTTGCAATTTTGGTACGAAATAGCGCGCTATTTTGCGCGGTGCTGCACTAGCTCAAGATAAATACGAAATCGTGCACATGTACGTGTATAGGCTAGCGGTAGTTACAAGTTACGCAATACACATCGGGCTTGTTTGTTCAAAGTCACGTCAGGTCTTAAATGCGAAATTTCAAAATAGCTTGAGCTAATGCAGGACCGGTTTCTTTTTTCTGGGTTTTTCCCCAATCCACCAATTAGCGCGCTATTTTTTTAGCTCTAGCTAATGCAGCAGCACCTATAGTGCTTGAAAGTTTCTTGCACTATTTTCTCTTGAGTGCCTACAGGTAAGCATGAGGTGAAAGACATTGTAAGAGTGCATTATTTATATGCAGCATGTAATAGGTCTCATAATTACAGCAGGGGGTTAACATGAAAGGTCATATGTGAGGATAGCAATATTAGAAGTAGGTTACATGAGGCGCTGCTGCACTAGCTCGAGCTAAAAAATAGCGCGCTAATTGGTAGATCGGAAAAAACTCGAAAAAAAGAAACCGGTCCTGCATTAGCTCAAGCTATTTTAAAATTTCGCATTAACGATGTAACCTGACCTTGAACAAACAAGCCCCATGTGTATTGCGCAACTGGTAACTACCGCTAGCGTATACACGCACAGGTGCACAATGTCTTATTTATCTCGAGCTAGTGCAGGACCGCGCAAAATAGCGCGCTTTTTCGTACCAAAACCGCAAACCAGCTCGAGTTTTTTTGAAAAAACCTAGGATGACTCGGGCTGGGATTTCAGCCAAATTAGCGAGCTATTTGACCGCAAAGCCAGCTCACCTTTGATCGGGCTAGTTCATCAGATCACAAATAGCGCGCTATTTAAAATAGCTTGAGCTAGTGTAGCAGCGCCTATGCATGGTAGGAGCACCCATGTCTGCGAAGGGTTTATAGCCTCTTGGTCTAACAGCAGTTTGTCTAATTCTTTGACTAATATCACGTGAGCTAAAATTTGGTCCAATTTCCCTCTTGGTCTAATCCATATTTGGTCTGATTCTCACTTGGTCCAATGACCACTTGGTCAAATTGTCAATTTGTGTAGTCACCAATTCGTCTATTAAACCTGGTGTATAGTTTTGGTAACAAAAAAGGAATTGGCACAAAACTGATTAAATGTAGTTACATGTTGTCCACATTGCACTATGTGTGAGAGATCTTGTGACATTCCTATCATTATTTCCTATGAATTTCATTGAAAATGTTTGAATGAAACGTAATTTAACTGCCGTTTAGACCTCTGCTGACAGGTTCGCACGCCAGAAGTTACGGCGTGAATTAGTGCGAACGCTCTGTGTGTAACACTCGCACAAGAGAATCCCCATTGGTTTTCCACTTGAGCACTAACATGAGACGGGTCCCAGACTTATCTTTTTTATCCTTATATTATGAAATAAAGACACTAAAACGAGATTTCAAGTACTATAATTTGCTTTATTATAGTTATTGGATTCAATCTTTCATAATTTATCTTAATGTGAATCAATATTAATTTTTCTTTCTCCCGAAACTATACACCAGCTTTAACCATATTGCTTAATTTTCAAAGGAATATTTAATCTATTGATATGTTACAGGAATTGACTTATGTAGTGGTGTTAGATGGAGTAGACATTCTGAAAAAAAAAAAAAAAAATTTGGCATTATTAAAAATGGGAATTGGACAAAATTGTAACTAGGCGAATTCAAGTTCAAGTTCAAGTTTATTCAAACCAATCAAAAACACAACATTTTAACAAATAATTGACAATGATAGAACATGATGGGTTTGGGACCCCGGAGAAAGCAGAGCTTGTGATAGGGGCCCCTTACACGGTACAGTATAATACATTGTAGTATAATGGAATATGGCAAAAACATTTTACAATGATAAGTAGGGATTAAACATGCGAAATACCAAAAAAGTTATCAACCGAGTCATCACGACATTACACACAACCACACACGACAACACACTATAACACAAAATTACACACTACACATACACACACACCCACACGCAGCAAACACGCAGACATACACACCACGTGGCTTTCCGGTATTACTTAACATGTTTTTGTATCATTCTCAAAAGATATTTTACATGAAGTTAAATTTAGATAATGTTGGGCTGTGACCTGATGTTTAGCGGGGTAACTTGTTCCATTCTTTGATGCAGACAACTCAAAGTTTCAAGAGTGTTGTGTCCTTGCATAGAGGTTTGATGATTAGTTTCTCTGAGGTTGTATACTGATGAACAGTAGAAATTTACAATAACGCATCTTTAGAATGACTATTTTGAGCCGATTGGATTTGTACATGATATTCAAGCAATTCAAAGAGACCCAATTCATCAAGAGGCAAAAATTGAAGTTGCAAAAATAGAGGAGTACTTGGACTTCTGTAATTTGAATTTGTAATGTTCCTGATGGACTTTCTCTGAAGAGGGCACGATCAACTTGTTTTATATGGCCTCCTATACGGGTATTCCCCCATGCAACATAAAGTAAGTTAAGTGGGGGATAATTGAGAGCATTATAAAGAGTTATTAAAGTTTTCTTTTGGTAAAAAGAAGCCGTAACTTTTGGAAAATGACACCTCACTCTCGAGATCCACTTGGTAACAAACATTACTAAGGTGATCTTTCCAAGTATAAATGATCATCCACTGTAACTCCAAGAAACTTACATTTTTGACTTCGGGTGATCAGATGACCACAATTGTCAAGGCTCAGTATGTATCTGGACATTTCTTTTCCCTTTTATCTAAATAGACAACATAGCTTGAGTCTTTTGACATTTAACAAAAGTTTGTTACAACAACAACCATTGACATATATCTAATTCTGTTTTGCAGACAGAATAAGATTATGCATGTTTTTGTGGTGAGAGAGCAAGCAAGTATCATCAGCAATTGGCAATTAGACCAAAGGTATTTAGACGAACTGGCTGTGGACGGAATGGAATTAGACCATGTGGGATGAGACCAAATTGGCATTTGTCAAAGTGGGTTTAGACCAAGTAGCAATTTACCGATTGAAGGTGATGTAACATTTGCTCATCTAAGATGTAGGGTTAGAGACTCGCAAGAGGTGAGTTTTCTTAACCTGTTTTAGACGAGCTGATTTGGCTATAACACACATTTCCCAAAGACCTCAGCCCGAATATATTTGAGCTCAGTCCTCAATGGGTTAACATGTTGTAGCATATGCCTAAATGAAAGAGAACTGTTTCTAATTTTTTTTTAATGAGATATTATTGCTAGAGTTTCTGGCTGAATTCATGTATCATGTGATACATGAATGCTTGGAGCTCATGTGATATTAATTATATTCCCTCCAAGGCCGTTCAATATTATCAATATTTTTGCAGTATGAGTTTCAATCAATGTACCTTGTATAGGATTGCAAACAAAAAATTGCACATGTGCATTTGTATGGAAATATAAGTCATTGCAGCTTATATTGATGTAACCATATTGTAGCAGGATTTGTAGAATGAAGATTTATTCATTTATTAAAATTCATGTTTAACCACAACAGGATTTATAGAATGAAGATTTATTCAATTATTTAAAGGGATGTAGTAACATTGAATGATATTCAAATCACATTTTATTCGATTTAGCTTATTTTGCCAACATAATTATAAACACTTAGGTCAGTCTGGTATCTCTTCAAAATTGCAAGCTTGTTGCTTGCTTTACCATCGAGATATCAATGATTTCATACTCAAATTTTATAAACCAACACCGGATGGTTTATAAAACCATGTGCTTTTTCCACATGGCACAACATACACCCATTTCCTGTTGTATAGCCCCCGTCCCTAGCGGCCTAGTGACCTGGCAGCAGAGGGTACCGGTGTTCGGCTGTATGCTTGGCATTTGCTTGTTACACAGTTTTAAGGTAGTAAATGACTTCCATTTGATCTGAAACTTTCAGTAGTTTGTTTTTACTGTAGGAACAATATAATTTTATTAATCTTGATCTAATTGCTCTTGTTTTTGAAAGTTACTCAATCCCTTTAAAGTCATGTACCCAAAGTAGCCTTATAGTTTACCCTCCCCCCTTTCCTTTTGTAAAAGTGCATAGAGATGCCTTGGCAGTGATACACGCTATAAAAGAACCGTAATATTATTCTTATCGATAGAAAACTGTTATACAAGAGGGCCCTTCATTAATATTAACAGTGGCGTATTTGAAAATTTGAAAAAAGACGGGCGCCAGCCCCAATAATTGGGTGAGCAGCCAATTTTTTAAAAATTCCAATATGTATACTTAATGAGTGGTTTTTAATTTATAGAGGGGCGTGCGTCCACTGCGCTAGTGCCTGGAACAACCACTGATATTAAGAATCAAAACTTTTTGCTAAATTTTAACTTTGGTTATTATGAAATAATACTACCTTATCATCAGATGGTATGATACAGAACAATTTAATTTAATTATTTCTTAGTGCTATCTGATCTAATCTGATATATCAACAGTTTGATTTTCAAAATTAATTCTGTAGATTCTTTTCCTGGAATCAATCAGTATTACACAATCTTATCTGAACACCTGCTTCATTTCTCCTTCAATATAACTAATATCTTCCTACCAGACTAAGAAAAGCCTGCAAAAATCACACTGTGAATTTGTACTTGTCAAAGAAACAGAGTTTGAAAAAGAGAGAAATATTTGTGTCCCCCTTTCTGGTCTAAGTAATCTTGCCCTGATTCACAAATAGCCAGCAGTCATTCTCCCAGCAGATCAATAGCCCCGTTCATAGGGGAAATACAAACCTACAGCAGTCGTTCTCCCAGCAGATCAATAGCCCCATTCATACGGGAAAATTAAACCAACAGTAGATATTGTGTTTCACTATAGTGGATTCAATACTTGACTGGCAATACGATGATCCTAGGTTTGTTCGTTAACACCTGTCCTTACCCCCCTCCTTTTTCTTGTCGGGGGGGGGGGAGTTCCATATGATTTAACCTATTGACAATTGAATTCTCTCATTTCCATAGGTTTAATACAGGAGAAATCTAGTTCCTGACGTTAATGGGTTAACTCGTATCAGGACAATTACCCCTAGGTGGCTATCCCAAGAAATAGGGTTAGGTGTGGGGTTAGGTGGAAGCTTTTTGGTAGGGGGTAGTTGTCTGGGGGTTATTTTCCAGGGGGTAGTTGTCCTAGAACTTGGTTAACTTGGTAAAAGTTTACATCTCCCCAAATTAAACCAGATAGCTTCATGAATGAATTTCAAACCTAATTTAATAACAGAATAATGTATTACATGGAGGGCGGGGGGGGGGGGGGGGTGGAAGATTGTCAGTGCGTCTTCATCCCCTCGGAATCATTAATGACCTTGAGTCAAAAGAATGGAATATGATAAAAGCTTTGGCTGGAGGCAAAGATGCTCAAGATTTGTTTGCCTTCATATTAAATGGATGTTTTTATTGAAGTCAGAGTATATGAATAAATAAGTGAGGGGGGGGGAGCAAGAGAAGCAGATATTTTGTTTTTGTTGTTTGTTGTTGGTATTGTTTGTTGTATCTATAAAATTTTTTTGTTTTTTTGTATTTATGTTTTTTATCATACTAAGTTCATATCTTATTTTGATTTCATGAATCAAAGCTCTTCATATTACCAGGAAACAATTGCTTGGAGATTTCTTCATTTCTTATTTTTCATTTATTTTTTTAACTTTTGATTTATTATTATACAATGTGTTCCTAAAAGAAAGGTAACCGAAGTTCAAAGGTCAGTCATTTAAAAAATGCATTGTTGTGACTTGTTTACTACAATACTAAGTAACTCATCAGCTTTAATTTGAGACATTGCTGACATCCAAACTGTCATGAGCCAAAGAGTTATAGTCCTTTGAAGGTGATGGGTACAAATCCCATTTTTTCCAAGTTTGTTGTTTTTTGGGTATGAAACAAACCTTT
This sequence comes from Paracentrotus lividus, assembly GCA_940671915.1. Classification (NCBI taxonomy): domain Eukaryota; kingdom Metazoa; phylum Echinodermata; class Echinoidea; order Camarodonta; family Echinidae; genus Paracentrotus; species Paracentrotus lividus. Next base: position 8,126,557 of record CALNVZ010003426.1, read on the forward strand.
TTTTTTAGTTGATGTCATTGGGTCTTTTTCAGCAAGTTTCAGTGAAATGTCCTCTTCTTTGCTAAAGTGGATTGCTCACTGGTAATGAGATGCGTTCTCAATTATGAGTCTCTGGAGTCTCGGAGAGGTCACCGCGACGTCTCCTGAGTCTCCAGGAAGTCGTGAGAAAACCAAACACATGTCAAACATGTTCAGTATTTGGTATACTTCTTTCAGACGCAAGCAAGTCTCTGTGACATCTCTGCGGGTTGCCGCGACGTCCCCTAAGTATTCACGGAAGTATCCACGACTTCGCAGGAACGTTGTCGGAACTTGCTAGTGATTAAAAGAAATCAAACAGGTTCAACAAATTTTTAGATTTTTGTTCGATTTACCCATGACGCCTGGAAGTCTCAGGAGACGTCACCACGACGTCTCCACGACTCAAGAGATTCATAATGGTGAACCCATCTCATTGCCAGTGAGATAGGTCCTTTGGAAAATGAGATTAAATTTCAGTGAAACTTTGTGTGAACCCCCCCCCCCAAAAAAAAACGATGAAACCAAAAACATACGAAAAGTTTGTGTCATACCCTACAAATGAAAAACTTGGAAAAAGTGGGTTTTGTACCTTTCACCTTCAAAGGAAACTAACTCTGTGACCCTTGGCATTATGGAAGTGATCAATGTCTCAAATTCAAGCTGAATAGTTACTCAGTATTTTAGGAAGCAAATCACAAGAATAATTCATATACTTTTGAAATGACTGACCTTTGAATTTCGGTTACCTTTTTTAAGGAACACACTGTATATATACATGTATTTATATTAAATTAAATTTATTTATTTATTAAATTTATTGACTATTATTATTATTATTATTATTATTAGTAGTAGTAGTAGAAGTAGTAGTATTTATTTATTTATTTTTTTATCTTTTTTTTTTTGGGGGGGGGGGAATTGTTAGTTGATTTTAAGATGTGTATCATAATAAGTTCATATCTTCTCCTGATTTCATAAATACAACTTCTTTAAATAATCAATAAATAAAAGTTTTTTTTGGATAAATGGAAAGATAGAAAGAGAGAGAGAGTGAGGCAGAGAGGGAGAAAGAAAAAAAAAGAGGATATTGTTTGTTGTACGTATTAATTTCATATCTTACTTTGATTCCATGATATTTTGATATTACCAGGAAATAAAGACTTTGATTATTTTTTTTTTTTTGTGATGATGGTGGGGGGAAGGGGTATTGTTTGATGTACATTTAAGATGTGTATCATAATAACAGGAAACTAGGCACATATAGAGAGATGAGCAACACACATACACATAAATAGATGCATTAGCTATGTTCACACGGGACCATCAGAGTTTTAGTTCTCGAGGATTGTATCGCTAAGAATTTAAACCTCGACGGCTTGTTCTCGAGTCGGGTTCACACGGAGTGCTTATCATCGAGGATAGTTAACCGTGACTTGTCCTCGAGAACATAAACACAGAGTTCGTTCACATGGGCCTTAACTCCAAGTTATCTTCGAGGACTAAGTTCTCGAGGATAACTTGGGGTTAACTTGGAGTTAAGGCTTGTTGTGTGAACGATACTAAAGACAGACAGGAAGAGAGGGATTATTGGTTTTGATGGAAGATTATAAAAAGAAAATGTTTCTCAAAATGTAAGAGCGAGACAGAGAGATGAGGAGGGATATTTGTTGTTTGTTGTTGAGGTCATATATTAGGCTGATTTTGTACATTTTTGTTTTTCATATTATTGGAAAATGAGGCGTTTAGCGGGATAGAACATGAGAGATACACACTAACAGGTCCAAAGACAGACAGAAAGAGAGGGAATATTTGTTGTGATATAAGTTACAAAAAGAAAATGCATCTAAAAAAGTAGGAGGGAATAAGAGAAAGAGAGAATTGAGTTGGGAGAAAATATACCATGCACACTAGCCAATGTACAGCATCATCTGGCCTACCTGACACAGTTAAAGCATTATCTTTCGGCCACTCGTCAATACGTGTGCTAGGCCTAGGGTTAAAACAGAATAGAAGTTATCAAAAGAGTGCTAGAGAGAGAGAAATAGATAGTGAGAGAGATAGAGAGAGAGAGAGAGAGAGAGAGAGAGAGAGAGAGAGAGAGAGAAAAATAGACCAAAGTTAGAGAGCTATAATTATGGTTGACATTGACTATACATTTGTAGTTGACGAGAGATAGAAGAACTGGCAATGTAAATGTCCAGATGAGGAATGGAGGAGAGAGAGAGAGCGCGTTAGACGGAGAAAGAGAGAGGAATAAAGAAAGCAACAGAGAGCAAGAATGGGATATATAGAGAGTGAGAGAGAGACAGAGAGAGAAAGAAAGACAGACAGACAGACAGAGATGGACAAAGGGAGAAAATCACCCAGCACCCTTGCAAACAGTATCATTTGAGGGAAAGTAAAATAAAAGCAATTTATGAATTAAGGATGTTCTATCTACTGTTAAATTCTCCTCTATCATAAAGAAGAGAAGAGGAGGAGAGAGAGAGAGAGAGAGAGAGAGAGAGAGAGATGGGTATTTAAATTTAGGAGGGATGGATAGAATCAATTCCAATGCTGTAATTGACCAGGTGAGAGATTGTGGAATGTCACTCACATTTTGAATAAGAATTCTCTTCACTCTCGCCATCATTGCAAAGTCAAAGAAACAACATAGATAATATGGAGAACAAGAATGGTCAACTAGGAGGCTACAGCATATTTGCATGACCTCGTTTTAACCCAGCGATCCCTTCCTAGTTTTTATCAGAAAAATTGTGGCTTTTAGGAAAATTCATTGTCTGTAGATGAAATGCAGTATGATTGACAGATGTAGAACTGCTTTAGTCTTTTGAACCAGTTTCTTCCATGTTTGATTTACCATCAAAACAGACACTTGGGGGGTGTAACACAAAGACTTACGATTGATTAAAAGTTACTATTGATTTTTTCTCGGTGCTCTCATTTGGAAACCAGGTACAGTCAAGAATTAGGATTTTGATATGATTAAGAGTAGGGTTAGGGCTATGGTTAGGATTAAGATCATCAAATTTGGAGCATCCTGTCCATGATGAGGCTAATGAGAAAAAATCAATCGTAACTTTTAATCAATCGTAAGTCTTTGTGTTACACCCCACATATGTGATATCTGTTTCCTAGTATTTCAGAAAAATTGTGGCTTTTTGTACAATTTATCCGCTCATGATTAGAAATAAGAAATATGTTCCATCTGATGACTCGAAATCTTGTGCTAAGAGCTAAAAAAAAGGATGTAACTCATATTGATTAAATTTTAACAACAAAGAAAACTGACCAGAAATAAATATTTAAAAAAAGCAAAAGTTGTATTATCATGCTTTTATTGAAATGCACTATGATTGACAGGTAATATGTTCATCTCCTTCTCGACCCGTCTTTGTTTCAAATGCAAACAATAAGCCTTTATAACAGGAGACAGAGAAAGACAGAGAGAGAGAGAGATAGATGGAGAGAGAGACATAGAGTGAAAGGGGAGATTGAGTATGTGTGTGTGTGTGTGTGGTGGTGTGTTGTGTGTTGTGTTTTGTGAGAAAGAAAGAAAGAGAGAGAGAGAGAGAGAGAGAGAGAGAGAGAGAGATAGGAGAGAAAGAAATGCATACAAGAAAGATTTTTTTGCTCATTTATAGTAATTTTTGTAAGCCCCATAGCCCAAAATTTATTTAATCAAACATATCTAGCGCCCCTCTCTGATTGAGCCCTTGAAGTTATGCTGTACATAGAGGAGGTTATCTTCCAATCCACCTCGACGACGACGATGTGCGTCATTCCAAAATGGTCCCGGGATGACTAATCGCTCTTCCCTCACTCTTGCACAGCCGACGAGAACATGTAACCGTGTGCATAATGTGAAGGGCTGACCCCTTATGTGTCGTAGGGAGTGAGATTCATGTCTCATTAGGGGCATGCGATCTGCTCTCTTCGTTCAAGGTACCGATCCCACTCCTGGCATTCGTTAACTCATTCCCTCTCGCAACTTTTTATGCAGGACAAGTGTTGCACAGTATAGGTGATACTGGAGATAATGATAATATTCAGGATTTATATAGCGCTTGAAACATCTTTATTAGATATATTTTTCCATCAGATAATTTTTAAAGATGGAGAACCGATATTTGCTCCAGCAACAATTTTTGTAGACTTTATATCATCGTGTAAGATGTAGGTTTAAGGTTAATTTAGCAGTACTTAGGGTTTATGTTAGGGTTAGGTATGGTATTCAATCCAAGGCTGAAGTTAGTTATTCAATTAGTTTTAAGAGTTGACCACATAGCAGTCGTTGCTGCAGCAAATGTCTTAGACCCTGATGGATTTATGATTACCCAGTCATCGAATCAAGGCTTGCCCAGACACGATATGTGCACACTCTCCACTATTGAGCATTTAAACCAGGCAGTATTGGGTGTGCACAATGACTGCTTCCCTTTCAAAATCTTTTATATAAGTGTTACACATCAATAGGTAATGTCCTAGATACATTAAATGTTAAGAAATAAGTGCAATTTTGGTGCAGGGCATACGATACATGTTTATGAGTGCTCTATGTACAAAGGGTTTCCATCCTACTCCTGACACCTATTAACTTCTCTCCTCTCATACATGTAACTCTTTTCGTAGGACAAGTGTTACACAGAAAATGATACCATGCAAATGTTAAGGACCAAGCTAAATTTTGTAGCAGCCCAAACGATACAATGCTTTATCAGAGTATTCTGTGTTCAGGATTTCGTCCTATTCTTGACATCTTTATTAGCTCCTTCCATCTATCTTTGCACGAAAGACAAGTGTTACACTGATGATCAACACAATCACTGATTCCATCCCGTTGATGATATCGTCTGTTGGGAGCCAGAAGGGCGTTTTTGCATCTTATAGATGTTCCGTTGAGAGCCAGAAGGGCGCTATTACTGTACAAAGTCAATGGTAATAGCGTCCATTCTGGCTCCAAACGGAACATCCTTGATCTGCAATAGCACCCCTCTGGCTCTGAGCCGACGATATGGCCTATGTATTCTGTTGTTTGATTTCTGGTGGAAAGATGAACAGAGAGATTGAGATAGACAAATAGAGATAGAGATATAGATAAAGATCGATAGACAGAGAGATGGAGAAAAACTGTTAAGGATTGTGGTATCAAAAGAAAAGGAATGAAAAAAAAAAATCCTAATCAAATTTACGTCTTATTTCACACCATATTTCCACCCCCGCATAATGACGTACTTTCGTTCATCACACAAGAAGGCTTTTTAGCCTTTATTACAAGATTAAAGATAAATACCTGTGTGCAATGGATGGTGTCAAAACACATATTCCCCCTGAGTTTTATTGCCCAATCAGCTTCCAAATTAGATTTCAATGGACTTGGTATTAAATTTAGAATCAATCATCTTAAGAATGTATGTGGTATCAGAAACTGACGCGTTATCTTGTGTAATGAGAGGTATAATTTGGTTGTGGCTCATTAACTGTGTTTGCTTATTGATAAGTGTATGATGTGTAGGTAATTTAAATTTAATACCCATTTCTCATTACGGTTTCTTTATCCCGTACTCTCCTTAACCCCATACTTTCCTTTACCCCGTACTATTTATTTTCCTTTTCCGACAAGCCAAAATATCTGCCTAACCCCGGCTAAGAAAATGCATGATGTTCTCACACAGAATTCGCTTACCCCGGCTTTTCCAATAGAGCGGTTCGCTGATTGGACAACAGCTGCTGGCACCTGTGTGTCTCAGCACCGCTTTTTGTGTTAGCCGGGTTGACTTCCATCGCTGTTCCGACGGGAGTTCTTTACCCCGGCTTTTACCACTTAGCACCGCAATTGCCCGGCTAACCCTGCTATTTTGCAGGGCCAGAGAATCCCGTACTACAGGTGGGGTTAGCCTACTTTGCAAAAACGTCATCGGAACAGAAAGTGGAATGAGCTTTAACCCGTACTATAAGTGGGGCTAAATGGCAAGTTAGTACTACCTATAGTACGGGGTTAAGGAAATTTTGGTACGTGAGAAAAGGGTATTAGAAAGGCACATGATAGTTAAAAGTGAAATGGGAGAGAAGGGGAGTAGTTATTTTTGACCCTCTGCCTCAAAACCATCAAGAACTTAAGTTGCAAATAGAACATCAGAGTAAATGGTAGGAGGAGGAGGGTCCATGAGGCCGATTTTTTGCCACGAGGCCGAGTATTTTTCCCACGAGTCCGAGGGTCCACGAGGCCAATTTTTTCATATTGACAAACATCCTAATGAAAGAAAATACTATATGAAAAATAATCGGCCTCCTGGACCCTCGGACTCGTGGGAAAATACTCGGACTCATGGACCCTCGGAATCGTGGGAAGACCCCGGTAGGAGAAGCAGGTTTCTACAGAGGAAAACATAGATAGCTCTTCTTCTAAAGTGATATTTAATAACTTTAGTAAACGATAAGTGTTTTACATCATTTGAAAGCTTGGAATTTCTAGTTTCAGAGAGCATATAAATCTCAAATATGAATTTTGGCAACTTATTGGTGGTTTTTGAGCCGGAGGGTCATGTTTTTAATTTGATATTTGTTCATAATGATAGACAGCGACCTGACTAAAAAGACTTAAAAGATACAGAAAAAGAAAATGATATTGTGAAAATATAAAAGATAGAAAGAGGTAGAGAGGGATACATAATAAAGAGATTGATTGAAATGACAATAGAAAGAATGGAGAGGAAGAGAGAGAGAGAGAGAGAGAGAGAGAGAGAGAGAAAGAAAAATAAAGTAAAAATGTTTTCAGGTGAATAACAGACTTTTTTGATGTAGTTTCATACTTTTATATAATGTTTTTTTTTATTTTCATTCTTTCCGTTATCTTTTTATTTGCAGGTAAGTCAATATCAAGTACCAACAAGGTTTCATTGTCATTTTCCATATACAAGGTAAGATTTTAATTGAATATAATTTTAATCACAAACTGTGGAGTGGTGCTATGTCTGTATACATAAAGCGATATACCAGAATTTAGTATCTGAGTGTTCTTACATGTTTGTACTTTCTTAAGTCAAGCATGGAAGTAGAGAAATCCAGTGCTATGTCCCTAAATAACGTCATCATACATTTATGAAACCCAAATAATTTCTTCATACTTTTTCCCGTGCTCTGTACCACCAAGATAGGTAATTTGTTTGTTGGACAATCGACCCTCGTCCAATATCCGGTGATATTTAATACTGGGCATTTGCCCCCATTCACTAGTTTGACTCGCTGTTGATGGCACACTGTAATGTGTGTTACCATAGAAACCACCTTGTTTGTTTTTTGTCTGGCTTGTGAAGAGCCATGCAATTATAATAACTGGTCTAATGATCAAAAGGGATGTATTATTTGACATTGAAAAAGCCAACCTTGAGATCTCATGCATATTGATATTAACCAATCAGGATCCTTGTGGCATAGATTTCTTTTATGAAAGTCTCACTGTGAACCAATGAGAATGGTTGTTTCAAATTTGCAATTGATCATAACTCTTTATGTTACAGAATATTATCAAAAGCAATGCATAAGCCATCTTTAATTTAGTGCCCTTTAATGCACAGAGTTAATAGTATCGTTCACACGGCAAGCCTTAACTCCAAGTTAACTCCAAGTTATCCACGAGGATAACTTGGAGTTAAGGCCTGTGTTTATGTTCTTGAGGACAAGTCGGGGTTTATGGTCTCCGATCGCGCGTTTCACCGTGTGGACACAATTTTAACTTGGAGTTAGCGTTCTCGAGGATAAGTGTGACCTCTTGTGACGGTTAAACTTCCGGTTCAGTCAAGCGACGTAGCCGAATATAGTACGGTGAAATAAATAGCGCACGCTACATTCAATTTGTACTTCCGGTCATCGAGCCTCTCACTTATCCTCGAGGATAACTATCCTTGAGGATAAGCACACCGTGTGAACCCGACTCGAAAACAAGCCGTCGGGGTTTAAATTCTTAGGGATACAATCCTTGAGGACTAAAATCCTGATGGTCCCGTGTGAACATAGCTATACAGAGTTAATACCTATTGTAAATCAATATCGGGATCCTTGTTGCATTGACTTCTTTGATTAAAGTCTCATTGTGAAACAATTAGAATGATTGTTTTAAATTTACAATTGATCTTGAAAGCCAATCTTAAGCTATGGTCATGGAACTGGAAATCAAGAAAAAATGGCCGATATTGCTGATGATCAATATTTGCGCACTCCACCCAGGAGTAGAGAGAGGGTGGAAGGATCTTCCTAAAAAATGCAAGTATGCGCGGTTGTCTGAGCTAAAACCAGAGTAATAATAATAATGATAATGTTTTATTTACCCAGGGTAGCCACTTCAGTTTTGAAAACTGCTCTCCAAGTAGGTCTTGCATAACATACCATGTTACCATTACCTATTCTAGAAGTCCAAGCGGCTAAAAGGCAGAGGTTCCAATTTTTGTAATATTTAGTATACAGGGATTGAACCCATGATCCACATGGTCCTGTTCATGAGGCGGGTGCTCTCACCAATAGCGCCATCATGTTTGGTCTGACGATATTCAAACCTTTTCAGAAGCGCATCTAGATATGTATAGTGTGATAACGTGCTATGAACAACTACATGATTTCAGTTAGAATTGTCTTTATTTTCTCTTGGAAGTGTTTGATGGCACCTTTAATGAAACAGATCCTCAAGGATAACTGGTTACTGGCTAGAAATCTTTTCTATTACTCTCTCATATCTTCCTCCGTCCCTCCATCTTCTTGCTGTCCGCTACCGGAGAATGGCTGGAAGTGTTGCCATAGAAACTGCGTGCACCGTAGTTCGTGTCTCATTGTCTCCGAGATGGGCCAAGTCTATTTAATTGCCTTCTTTTTCTTTCCCGTCTGGAAATCAATCCTGTCGGATTTGATGAATTCAAGCATCCCATGCAAAATCTCTTTCATTAGGAAAGGAGATCAGACGTGGAGGATGAAATCAAAAGTGATTTGCAGTAACGCAATAATCGCTCAGCGGAATGATGATGGAAAGTCGGGGTTTTGCTCAGAGTTATGAATTATGTAAATCTTTTATGTGTCAATCAATCCATCAATAATGATTGGAGCTCATGAAGGTTTGTGAATGGAAAAATTAGCAGGTTAATGTCATGCTACATTTCTATCCTACTCATCATACATATGTCAATCATTTCAATAATGAATTCACTTCAATCAGGTAGTAAGTCTCCTAAAGTAATATTTTGATGAAGGAGATCGTAAATGCTTGTTTGTTGTAGGTACAGGCATGGTGATGGCATCAAAACTGATCACAATGAACGCAATTACATGTATGTACAATATTACCTCATAATATTATACCAAACATTCTGCAAAATCATTGTTTGAACTCCAGTTTAATCTGTCAACATTGTTTCAAATTTTAAATGTCATTGGCCCGTATCCTGAAAGGGTGAATAAAGTTAGTAGGCCTTCTAATTACGTATGTAGAAAGACTTGCTATTGGTCTCAAACAATAGGGTGACATGTTTAGTAGGCCTACTAACTTAAGGCACCCTTTGAGTATACCGCCCATTGCTATCATGTTAAAAAAATTGAAGTAATTCAAATTTCATTTGAAGCCCCAGCTGCATTTCTGGTTAAATTTTTGTAATAACATTGTCCAAATTTGAATAAAATTGTCTAAACAACGTTGTGGGAGTAACTGGCTTAACAGGTCTGGCAGTTATTTTTCAAAATTAAAAGGGTCTGATGTAATAGTGCTCCTAATTTCAAATCTTGACCCCACCCTAAAGTGTTGATCTTTACCTCCAGTGAAAAAAAAGAAGGCCTATGGATAGCAAGCTGTGAATAATCACTGATATTAATGCTGCTTTTCTGGCCATTTGTAATATGAAGTGCCGCTTTTGGGTTAAAAACGCAGATGAAGAAGGCACTTAGAAACCTATTTGCTCCCACGACTGGGGTGACTTAATTGACTAGCAGACTTAGCCAATATTTACTCTCTATGAGTGACATTTTCAAAAATAGATTTATATTCAAACAAATATGATATATGGCCTATTTCTAAGGAGATGCACTCTACTTGTATGTAGATGTTAATTGTATTTTGTGTACTATTGTTCACTACCGAGTGAGTAAAAAAAAACTTTACACCTAGAAAAATGTCAATAAAAAGAAAACCAATTTATAAACCCCAAATTATTTTAAATATTCTGAAAGAGTAACTCCTCCTGCATCATTTGATACCATTTTTGTATGGTATGTCTTTACGCTTGGATGAATACGACGCATTGTTTGCGAACATGTCAATTTCGAATTGTGCCAGAATGGGAGTAAAATCAAAACAACAAAAAGCTAGAAAAAAAGCAACTTCATTCTGATTAAAATAGCATAACTTTTTAACGAAAATGTCTTTCGCTTAATAACTTGGCAGGGGTGTTGTTACACATATTTACTACATTTTGCTTATCATATCATAATGACTTTCTATCAAATATAGTTTCAGTCATCGGGGGGATTTAAAGAATATTATTTATTACTCCCAGGGAAACTTTAGGTAAAGAGTAAGGTTCTTAACATTCAAAGAAATCAGGCATGATATTCTGTCATCTTCACAGTGAATTAAAAAAATTCCTTTGATTTTCTATTGATTTTCAGTCATTTCAATTCAATTGACTATCAATGAAGTCATTCCTTTTTTTTAATTATTGTTTTTGCCAAATAGTTTTTGGTTAATTTTTTTTTTGGTTGTTGGCCATTTGTATGCATGTTGTACTTATAAACGAGACTCTTTTCGTTTATATGGCATTGCATGTCATATGTGTTTGTGAATTGCAATACTTAGCTAAAAAAAAAAACAACTTTAAAATGAGACAAACAAATTTAGGAAACGGGGAAGATGACACCAGCAAAATACAGGCTTAGTGGTAAACCCTACATGTAAGTTTGTTGCAAGATGTTTACACTTTATTCATTATTAATACTTTCCAGTCAAATTTAACCTCACACATCGATCAAATCAATACAAGTTCTGAGCAGCAATTGCACCGGGAAGCCCAGTGGCAAAACATTGCACGCTGTCACTGGTCACTAGGCGCTGCTGCACTAGCTCGAGCTAAAATTTTAGCGCGCTAATTGATGCATCCGGAAAAAAAACCCCCCCAAAAAACCGATCCTGCACTAGCTCAAGCTATTTTAAAATTTCGCTTTTACAACCTGACGTGACCTTGAACAAAAAAGCCCGATGTGTATTACACAACTGGTAACTACCGCCGGCTTATACACGCACTGGCTTGAGCTAGTGCAGCACAGCGCAAAATAGCATGCTATTTCATGCTAAAACCGCAAACCAGCTCGAGTTTTTTCAACAAAATCCTCAGATGACTCGAGTTTGAATTTCCTCCAAATTAGCGCGCTATTTGACCACAAAGACAGATCTGCTCTGATCGAGCTAATTCATCGGATCACAAATAGCGCGCTATTTAAAATAGCTCGAGCTAGTGCAGCACTGCCTATTCTGATCAAGTTTACACTTGGCTCTAAGGCTTTTATAGATTTTGTTTTGATTGCCCATTATCAAACCTCGGAATACTCAGGTTATTTTCCTAATTAATAAGCATATAATTGTTTCTATGTCTATCAGGAAAAAATCTATGATTTCTACTGCATGAGAGTTGGCTAACTGCCTTTTTTCTTCTTATATTCCTAGACCTAGATCTATATCTCAGTTCTGTAGCCAAGAGTTGAAGAGTCTAATAGGCAAATCACTCAATTACCCCTTGTTTATCTAAAAATGTAGCTATATATATAAAGGGAAATAATTAAAAAGCACATGAACAGAGGAGATCGTCTTATTTTATTTGAATGATTAGATAAGCAAATTAAATCTTTTCAGATCATTAACAATTAAATGTGCAAGGTACTATAGAGCTTTCCATTTTAGGCCTATACAGATTTGAAAATTATTATATTATTTATTTTTGGAGCTTGTAGGGGCTGATGTGCTCACTTATGCCACAGTTTTAACAGTTTTTATTTATCATAATCTTTTCAGATGACTAACAATTCAAAAAACATTCCGGAGAAATCGGTGCACATCCACTAACCATTAACAGCACAAAACATGATGGTACATTTTTTTTTCTCCTAATGGCTTCCCCAAATCCCTGCAAGTTTTGATTAAGCAGCCCCATTACCCAAATAAGCTCCGGGGGTGGACGAATCCTCACTTTTTTTTTGCCGAAATGATTAAAAGCGCTTGGATTACTCTCAGACCTATCCATCAAGATTGCGTGCTGACGAATCGTAAGCAGCTGAGGGTACTCGTACGATGGATTCCCGGACCCATTAGGCAGCATTTACCAAGTGGCTCAGAGGTATATTGAGAGTGCTTTGTGTGAGTGTGGCTCTCTCAAATATATGATTCATCTTAAAGGGTACATATCCCAAAACAATAATTATATGATTTTATTTCCAGCATAAAAATCAAACAAAAGAATACAGATACTTGAAGAGATGTGTTTGCTCAGTGGATAGAGCGTCCGCCTCATAATCGGGAGGTCGTGGGTTTGATCCCCTGTCGCGTCATACCAAAAGACGTTAAAAAGTGGGAGTTGCTGCTTCCCTGTGTGGCGTTCAACAAGAAAGGGATGCAACTTCGATCTGGCGATGCTCAGTGGATCGATAAATTGGGCAAAAAGAATTTCTGTTTTGCCCTTTTTTGGACGTTAAAATTTGGAGTATGGAGCATTGGAGAAGCTAGTGTAGTGTGAAAAGTGAGCGAAATTAAAGTGAGCTTTCAAATTTTTTTTTCATGATATTTCGGTAGAATATTATAGTAGAAAGTTTATTTCCCCCCAATTTAATTTCAGTACCACAATGCTAATACAGATCACTCCCCAAATTATTAATGAGGTGGTATGATTTCATATCCCGTATAAAAATCAAACAAAAGAATTAAAATATGACATAATACAAAGGGATTGCTTTATAAAAAGCCTTTGATACAATGGTATTATTCTTCCTAGAAGTCCACACAATCTACACAATTGAGCTGTATAGTTGTTGTTGGTTTTATGGTTTTTACAGTGCTATAATTAAAAATGTAAATACGCGTATCAACACAAAATGTTCAAGTGACATCAAAGAAATCAAGTAAATATAACAACAAGGTTTATTTATAAGTGGAAGAACTAAATCTAAATGAAAACTTATGAAAATATTAAGCTAAAAAAAATTCAATGACACACATTTGTGATGAAAGGTAATACGTCTATATTCTCAGAGCCTCTATAAATATCACATCATCACAATGGATGGGTATTCATCTGATCGTAATATGTCAAACGAACTGGTACTAAAAATCAAATTTTTATTTCCTGAAACTGAAACTATTACTATGTCAATTATGATTACACTAATGTGCCCTGACAGTGGTTTCACATACAATGATAGCCATATTTGGATATCAAAGTACTGGGCAATAAGGTCTTATATTTTGATACAAACCTGAACATGAAAAAACAAGTCACAGATGTTTGCAAATCAACATATTATCTTCTGTACAACCTTAGGCGCATTCGTAAATACTTTGATCAAGAAAGTATCATATTGGTTGTACATGCTCTGATTACAAGTAAGCTAGACTCTTGTAATGCTTTATTGTTCGGAATGCCTGATAATTTTCAGTTCAGTTCCACAACACCCCTTCTGAGAGAGCTCCACTGGTTACCAGTATGTCATAGAATTTCATTCAAAATTCTATTAATTGCATATAAATCATTATTCGGTCAAGCTCCAAATTACATTTCAGTATTACTCAAACTTAAAACCAAAGCACAGGGTCGAAGCCTGCGAAGTTCAACAGATGAATCGTTGTTCCAGATCCCCTATCGCAAGACAATAGTTTCACTTGGCGATCGTGCATTTGCACTTGCTGCCCCCAAACTATGAAATAGCCTGCCAATTGACATAAGAAGCTCTCCATCACTAACTACCCTTACCAAAGATGACTGCTTATCAACCAGTCCTTAAGCATTCAAAGACATCTGACTGCTTCAACATTTGGCGAAGAAGCATTCATTACACTTCATAGACGTTTAAAAGCCTTCGTATTAACCGTCGAAGACATATGACTGCCTAAATAAGCAGTCTTCAGAAAATAAGCAGTCATTGGAATTTTTCCCATAAGCAGTCGTTAAGCAGTCATTAGCAGTCATAAGCAGTCAAGAGCAGTCATAGTTCTGAAGGCTTACGTTCTAGGCAGTCGAAGACGAAGCTTAAGCAGTCACATTTCTGACAGCTTGCATTTAGGCAGTCGAAGGCTAGTGAAGGCTAGTGAACTAGCGAGGGTTAATGAAGGCCTATTTGGCAGTTACAAAATTGGTGGGAAAATATCAGTTGCTGGAAGGATCTTCACAGAAACTTAGTGCACGATACAATTTTAATTTTAACTTGAATTTATTGCCGTCTGATGCCTTAATAACTTATCAACACTGAAAACTCTGTTAGCTGAATACTGTGATTTAGTAAGTATAATCATTACAATGATATAATTATGTGTTTTATAGCAGATTTTAGGATCATTTTGAGGAGGACAAAGCTGATATTGATTGACTGAGGTCCCATGTACTGTATTTCATGTCATCATGCAAAAAACGTGCCTGTATATGTGACCCTATACAGTGGACTTTTAAATGTCCAGTGACTTTATGTTTGAGACAAATATGATAGTAACTATGTCAACATTATTATCAATTATTACAGGCTTTATGATATCTATGTTGGTGAGAATGATAATTAGATCATTGTCTTTTGGTAGTTTTCTTGTAAGTTTTATTTCAGCATGTATTACTTGCTTTCAAAAACGTTTTTCATGTTATTTTTATTTCATTTCATTTCATTTGCTTCCTTTGATTCTAAGTATATGCTTGTATTAATTTTTTCTTCTGATTTCTTGAAGTTGAAAATTAGCAGTTCGTCAACAGGACAAATATACACATTTGAATTCCCATCAAATTAAGGGTTAAACCTTGTGAGCAGTCGAAAAAAAGCAGTCGGTGGTGAAGGGCCGTGAAGGCTAATTCTAAATAGCATTCAGAAATAAGCAGTCAGTCAATGAAGGCCTAATTGACTGAAGGCTTATTCCTACTAAGCAGTCTGAAATAGGCAGTCATATTTTGAAGGCTTAGCTAATTTGCATATTAACTTGGCTGTGGGAAGGCCTATCGACTGCTTATAAGCCTTCGAGGGCTAATTAGGCTAACACGACTGCCTATTTTAGAGCTTCAAAAATAAGCAGTCGAAGCCTTAAATAGAGCTTCATTATAAGCAGTCAAAGCCTATTTAGAGCTTCATTATAAGCAGTTGAAGCCTTATTTAGAGCGTCATTATAAGCAGTCGAAGCCTTATTTAGAGCTTCATTATAAGCAGTCGAAGCCTTAATTTAGAGCTCATTATAAGCAGTCATAACTAATTTGCATATTAAACTTCTGTGGGAAGGCTATGGACTGCCATAAGCCTTCGAAGGCTTAAACAAGCATTGACATGTTACTGCAAATGAAGTCCTGTGACTGCTTGGCCCGACTGCTTGTGACTGCTTAAGTGACTGCTTAGAGAAGGCCTTCAGTTCGGTAAGGGTACCTTCCAATCTAAGTGGAAAACGTATCTATTTGGTGAAGGAAATTGTTTTGTATATGAAGAATTAAGTAAAAAGAGCTCTGAGCCAGCGCAGCTGATGAATATCTTCATATAAAAGCTGCGCTATACAAATTTATGTTTATTATTATTATTATGTAAATTGTCATGTAAGTCCTTCTACATTTGTACTTCTGAGCTAGACAGTCTGACTGAGTGATTTCTATAGCTGTAAGGTCTTATTTGAGCACTTTGTAAACAATTTATGTCTGACAGCCTTTTGGTCTACCGAACACGTTTACTGTATGTAATGTAACATTTTTATGTATTACATGTAATTAAGGGCCTGCAATCAACTATTCAGCATAAGCCTAAAAAAATAAAACATCCTTTACCTATGTGTCTTACTAAGGGCACAAGCCGATCACTCATTCATAACAATAACGATTCATACAATATTTTTGTACCTAATATCCTTTAGCTTTTCAGTTAGATTACGAATGGGCCACCCAATGTGTAAGCGGTAAAGTCTCCTGTTTTTTGTGCATGCATGTATCATAACGTTTGCTCTCTCATTTATGAATACACATCGGTCAATCTTATTCAGTACACATTTAACATGTTGGGGCTAAAATAAAATCAATCTCCCATTTTTGCATGACTGCAATATGCATTGCCAGGAGCACCCCGCTTTATCGATTAGCGCTTAGACGACCATTGATTTTAGACCGTAATTAGTCGCACCGCTTCCCATTCGTATCTTTCTTAATCAGAAGGTCAACTGGCTGAGAGGAAAGTACGATAAATTGACTAAACGAAGACCTGTTGCCTCAGACTCAAGACAGTTTTTAATCTAACTTTAATGGAAACGTTATTACGACTGCTGTTAGAGTAGTGTCAACAATTTTGTAGGCACTTGAACATGTATGATGAAACGTTGTGACATTATAGACATGTAGGGTTGACAATTTGTAGACACTTTATATAGTTACTGATTTACATGAAACCGATTTGTGCATGACAAAAAGGCACAAACACATAGCTGTCAAAATTATGACCAGCTTTGGCTGTGACGCAAAATGAACCAGCAGCCTGGCTTGTATAGTACCACATCAAGTCTAACATATAGGGTATAGTTAGGGTTGCAATAGGGTTTATGTTAGGTTTAGGGTAGGGTCCAGTGGTAAGCCCAGGGTGCAGTTAATGATTTGATAAGTCCAGGCGCGGATCCATTGCGTGCTGACGAATCGTAAGCAGCTGAGGGTACTCGTACGATGGATTCCCGGACCCATTAGGCAGCATTTACCAAGTGGCTCAGAGGTATATTGAGAGTGCTTTGTGTGAGTGTGGCTCTCTCAAATATATGATTCATCTTAAAGGGTACATATCCCAAAACAATAATTATATGATTTATTTCCAGCATAAAAATCAAACAAAAAGAATACAGATACTTGAAGAGATGTTTTGCTCAGTGGATAGAGCGTCCGCCCATAATCGGGAGGTCGTGGGTTTGACCCTGTCGCGTCATACCAAAAGACGTTAAAAAGTGGGAGTTGCTGCTTCCCTGTGTGGCGTTCACAAGAAAGGGATGCAACTTCGATCTGGCGATGCTCAGTGGATCGATAAATTGGGCAAAAAGAATTTCTGTTTTGCCCTTTTTTGGACGTTAAAATTTGGAGTATGGAGCATTGGAGAAGCTAGTGTAGTGTGAAAAGTGAGCGAAATTAAAGTGAGCTTTCAAATTTTTTTTTCATGATATTTCGGTGAGAATATTATAGTAGAAAGTTTATTTCCCCCAATTTAATTTCAGTACCACAATGCTAATACAGATCACTCCCCAAATTATTAATGAGTGGTATGATTTCATATCCCGTATAAAAATCAACAAAAAAGAATAAAATATGACATAATACAAAAGGGATTGCTTTATAAAAAGCCTTTGATACAATGGTATTATTCTTCCTAGAAGTCCACACAATCTACACAATTGAGCTGTATAGTTGTTGTTGGTTTTTATGGTTTTACAGTGCTATAATTAAAAATGTAAATACGCGTATCAACACAAAATGTTCAAGTGACATCAAAGAAATCAAGTAAATATAACAACAAGGTTTATTATAAGTGGAAGAACTAAATCTAAATGAAAACTTATGAAAATATTAAGCTAAAAAAAAATTCAATGACACACATTTGTGATGAAAGGTAATACGTCTATATTCTCAGAGCCTCTATAAATATCACATCATCACAATGGATGGGTATTCATCTGATCGTAATATGTCAAACGAACTGGTACTAAAAATCAAATTTTTATTTCCTGAAACTGAAACTATTACTATGTCAATTATGATTACACTAATGTGCCCTGACAGTGGTTTCACATACAATGATAGCCATATATTGGATATCAAAGTACTGGGCAATAAGGTCTTATATTTTGATACAAACCTGAACATGAAAAAACAAGTCACAGATGTTTGCAAATCAACATATTATCTTCTGTACAACCTTAGGCGCATTCGTAAATACTTTGATCAAGAAAGTATCATATTGGTTGTACATGCTCTGATTACAAGTAAGCTAGACTCTTGTAATGCTTTATTGTTCGGAATGCCTGATAATTTTCAGTCAGTTCCACAACACCCCTTCTGAGAGAGCTCCACTGGTTACCAGTATGTCATAGAATTTCATTCAAAATTCTATTAATTGCATATAAATCATTATTCGTGTCAAGCTCCAAATTACATTTCAGTATTACTCAAACTTAAAACCAAAGCACAGGGTCGAAGCCTGCGAAGTTCAACAGATGAATCTGTTGTTCCAGATCCCCTATGCAAGACAATAGTTTCACTTGGCGATCGTGCATTTGCACTTGCTGCCCCCAAACTATGAAATAGCCTGCCAATTGACATAAGAAGCTCTCCATCACTAACTACCCTTACCAAAGATGACTGCTTATCAACCAGTCCTTAAGCATTCAAAGACATCTGACTGCTTCAACATTTGGCGAAGAAGCATTCATTACACTTCATAGACGTTTAAAAGCCTTCGTATTAACCGTCGAAGACATATGACTGCCTAAATAAGCAGTCTTCAGAAAATAAGCAGTCATTGGATTTTTCCCATAAGCAGTCTAAGCAGTCATTAGCAGTCATAAGCAGTCAAGAGCAGTCATAGTTCTGAAGGCTTACGTTCTAGGCAGTCGAAGACGAAGCTTAAGCAGTCACATTTCTGACAGCTTGCATTTTAGGCAGTCGAAGGCTAGTGAAGGCTAGTGAAGGCTAGCGAGGGTTAATGAAGGCCTATTTGGCAGTTACAAAATTGGTGGGAAAATATCAGTTGCTGGAAGGATCTTCACGAGAAACTTAGTGCACGATACAATTTTAATTTTAACTTGAATTTATTGCGTCTGATGCCTTAATAACTTATCAACACTGAAAACTCTGTTAGCTGAATACTGTGATTTAGTAAGTATAATCATTACAATGATATAATTATGTGTTTTATAGCAGATTTTAGGATCATTTTGAGGAGGACAAAGCTGATATTGATTGACTGAGGTCCCAATACGTATTTCATGTCATCATGCAAAAAACGTGCCTGTATATGTGACCCTATACAGTGGACTTTTAAATGTCCAGTGACTTTATGTTTGAGACAAATATGATAGTAACTATGTCAACATTATTATCAATTATTACAGGGCTTATGATATCTTATGTTGGTGAGAATTGATAATTAGATCATTGTCTTTTGGTAGTTTTCTTGTAAGTTTTATTCAGCATGTATTACTTGCTTTCAAAAACGTTTTTCATGTTATTTTTATTTCATTTCATTTCATTTTTCCTTTGATTCTAAGTATATGCTTGTATTAATTTTTTCTTCTGATTTCTTGAAGTTGAAAATTAGCAGTTCGTCAACAGGACAAATATACACATTTGAATTCCCATCAAATGAAGGGTTAAACCTTGTGAGCAGTCGAAAACAAGCAGTCGGTTGGTGAAGGGCCGTGAAGGCTAATTCTAAATAGGCATTCAGAAATAAGCAGTCAGTCAATGAAGGCCTAATTGACTGAAGGCTTATTCCTACTAAGCAGTCTGAAATAGGCAGTCATATTTGAAGGCTTAGCTAATTTGCATATTAACTTGGCTGTGGGAAGGCCTATCGACTGCTTATAAGCCTTCGAAGGCTAATGAAGGCTTAACACGACTGCCTATTTAGAGCTTCAAAAAAAGCAGTCGAAGCCTTAAATAGAGCTTCATTATAAGCAGTCAAAGCCTTATTTAGAGCTTCATTATAGCAGTTGAAGCCTTATTTAGAGCGTCATTATAAGCAGTCGAAGCCTTATTTAGAGCTTCATTATAAGCAGTCGAAGCCTTATTTAGAGCTTCATTATAAGCAGTCATAACTAATTTGCATATAACTTGGCTGTGGAAGGGCTATGGACTGCCTATAAGCCTTCGAAGGCTTAAAGCAAGCCATTGACATGTATACTGCAAATGAAGTCCTGTGACTGCTTGGCCCGACTGCTTGTGACTGCTTAAGTGACTGCTTAGAGAAGGCCTTCAGTTCGGTAAGGGTACCTTCCAATCTAAGTGGAAAACGTATCTATTTGGTGAAGGAAATTGTTTTGTATATGAAGAATTAAGTAAAAAGAGCTCTGAGCCAGCGCAGCTGATGAATATCTTCATATAAAAGCTGCGCTATACAAATTTATGTTTATTATTATTATTATGTAAATTGTCATGTAAGTCCTTCTACATTGTACTTCTGAGCTAGACAGTCTGACTGAGTGATTTCTATAGCTGTAAGGTCTTATTTGAGCACTTTGTAAACAATTTATGTCTGACAGCCTTTTGGTCTACCGAACACGTTTACTGTATGTAATGTAACATTTTTATGTATTACATGTAATTAAGGGCTGCAATCAACATTCAGCATAAGCCTAAAAAATAAAACATCCTTTACCTATGTGTCTTACTAAGGGCACAAGCCGATCACTCATTCATAACAATAACGATTCATACAATATTTTTTGTACCTAATATCCTTTAGCTTTTCAGTTAGATTACGAATGGGCCACCCAATGTGTAAGCGGTAAAGTCTCCTGTTTTTTGTGCATGCATGTATCATAACGTTTGCCCTCTCATTTATGAATACACATCGGTCAATCTTATTCAGTACACATTTAACATGTTGGGGCTAAAATAAAATCAATCTCCCATTTTTGCATGACTGCAATATGCTATGCCAGGAGCACCCCGCTTTATCGATTAGCGCTTAGACGACCATTGATTTTAGACCGTAATTAGTCGCACCGCTTCCCATTCGTATCTTTCTTAATCAGAAGGTCAACTGGCTGAGAGGAAAGTACGATAAATTGACTAAACGAAGACCTGTTGCCTCAGACTCAAGACAGTTTTTAATCTAACTTTAATGGAAACGTTATTACGACTGCTGTTAGAGTAGTGTCAACAATTTTGTAGGCACTTGAACATGATATGATGAAACGTTGTGACATTATAGACATGTAGGGTTGACAATTTGTAGACACTTAATAGTTTACTGATTTACATGAAACCGATTTGTGCATGACAAAAAAGCACAAACACATAGCTGTCAAAATTATGACCAGCTTTGGCTGTGACGCAAAATGAACCAGCAGCCTGGCTTGTATAGTACCACATCAAGTCTAACATATAGGGTATAGTTAGGGTTGCAATAGGGTTTATGTTAGGTTTAGGGTAGGGTCCAGTGGTAAGCCCCAGGGTGCAGTTAATGATTTGATAAGTCCAGGCGCGGATCCAGGGGGGGGGGGGGCTGGCGCACCCCGTAAGATTGGGAAATCAACATACATTTTGTACATAGACCTTTTGAGCGCACCCCGTTTAAATCATAATAACCTTCTTCTTTTTTTTTTGCTTGTCAGTTGTTAGGGACCGAACGATGACCTGACCCTACCCCTATATGAAACCCCCCCCCCCCCCCCCCCGCTTATCACGCTGCCAGCGTGACGTGAAAAAAAATTTGATTTACGTTTCGGGTTGTTGTCCAGCATAAGGTGCAAAAGTTTTAAGGTAGCTTTTCGCACCCACTTAATCTCCTTCTTCTG
>CALNVZ010003426.1:8153878-8182578 GCA_940671915.1 Paracentrotus lividus
CCAACGTGAATTTTTTTTTTTATGTACCTTTTTGGTCGTCCAGCGTGACGTGAAAAAATCTAGAGGTACCTTTTCGCTCCCCGTAAAAGTCCGTCTCTGGATCCGTGCCTGATATGCCCGTTGCACCCCGCTCTGGATCTGTCACTGTTTGTCAGAAAGACTTAAAAGCCTCCACTGATTAAAAATATTGAAATGTTATCAAATGCTGTCTTCTGAAGATGTGAACTTGTTGCATTCAAACTTAAAGGGGAAGTTCACTCTGGAATTCTATTGGCTTTAAAAAATGAAGAAAAATAAAAGAAACGTATCAGTGAAAGTTTGAAGAAATCGAACAAAAAATAGCGAAGTTATGAATATTTAAAGTTTTGATTCTGTGACGTCACGTGCGAGCAGCTCTCCCATGTATTGTGTATAAATTCCACAAATTTGTCCTTTTCATGGTTCTTGATGAAGGAATGGGTCAGTTTGTTGGAGGCGTGTATATGAGCATGGAGCATGATATATCGAACGCACAGGTGATATGATTAACATTCTTCTGAAAAAATGACAGTTTGTGGAATTTAAATTACATACATATGAGAGCAGCTCGCAGGTAACATCACATAATAAAAAATTTAAATATTCATAGCTTCTTTATTTTTTGGTCAATTTTCTTTTGAAACCTTCACTCATATTTTTCTTTTATTTTTCTGCATTTTTTAACACCAATAAATTTCCAGGGTGAACTTCCCCTTTAAAAAACATCTCAAAACATCAATATTGATGTTATCAGGGGTGAGAAAGTTTAGCTTTGCAGCTTTTTTTTTTTAGATTTGAGTTTGAACTACTTACATACATGTATTTCCAGCCTTTTTTATTTCTTCCTCTGTACCAAAGTATAAGAGCTCTTTTAGCTTTCTCCATCATTTTTTTTGTGGTCACTGTCGACCGTGTGATAAGTACTGTCCCTGATAGCCAATTACCATGGTAACATAGGTTTAGTGAGGCTTATAGACCTATTTATGTTATGTAATATCAATTGTGATATATCAATATCATTTGTTACATCGTTTATTACATAATATTATCTAACACATACTAAAAATTCTATGACCCTACATGTCAAAATTTAAATCTGTTAACCTGTTGGAGACGAGCTGATTTGGCTACAACACATATTTTCCATAGACCTCAGCCCGAATATATTCAGGCTCAGTTCCCAACGGGTTAAAACTAATATCACTTTTGTTCTGGAAATGAGGAAAATTATTATTTCCTATTTCCCACACAATCTAATAGGCCTATACTGAAAAGTTGTAAATGAGACTTGATTGGTGGAAGTACTTTATTATAGGGCTTTATGTTTAACACCAGCTTGATATTGCATATTCAAAACCAGCATTTTGGCAGTATCTTAGGGTGTGTTCAATGTCCAGTTTCAAATTTATACGCCAACATGAATCGTGATACAAAACACAATTACAAAACACAAACACAAACGCGATCAGCGGTGTACCGTTCAGTGTCAAAAAGTTAAAGCTGATTATATTTCCATCGTCTTTAAATTCCCCGCTCTCAAAAAACAAACATCTTCTCCTTTTTTCACTTGCACCGGAAGCTTCCATTGGGAGAGCACATTTAAACACGTTTGAAAACTCAATCCTGTTCAGTGTCGCATTTCGTTGCAATCGCGATGCTCAAGGTCGTGAAATTGAAGCTGATTGTGTTTCAAAACGCATCTTTTTCGGCGTTTAAATTTTCCTCCGAATCGAGATTTGAAACAACGTTTACTTTTACGACCGGGGATGGGGGACAATGAACACACACTTTGTTTCTGTTTATATCAGCGTTTTGTATCATGATTCATGTTGGCGTATAAATTTGAAACTGGACATTGAACACACTCTAAATTGTATATACAAATTGAGGAGAAAGCCAACAACATCTTTATTTTCTTTATTTTCTTTATATTTTCTTAAGTATTACATGGTTGAAAGTGCAATATCTACATGTAGTTCCATGTGAATAGTGGAGCCTGCTATTCAACATTGTAGATAGACTCTACATTGCATCCCAGATAAAAAAAATATACCCACTTTCAGCACCTTAGAGTGTGTTCAATGTCCAGTTTCAAATTTATACGCCAACATGAATCATGATACAAAACGCAATTACAAAACGCTGATATAAAGAGAAACAAAGTGTGTGTTCATTGTCCCCCATCCCCGGTCATAAAAGTAAACGTGTTTCAAATCTCGATTCGGAGGAAAATTAAAATGCCGAAAAAGATGCGTTTTGAAAAACAATCAGCTTCAATTTTACAACCTTGAGCACCGCGATTGCAATGAAATGAGACAATGAACAGGATTGAGTTTTCAAACGTGTTTAAATGTGCTCTCGCAGTGGAAGCTTCCGGTGCAAGTGAAAAAAGGAGAGGATGTTTTTTTTTTGAGAGCGGAAAATTTAAAGACGATGGAAATATAATCAGCTTTAAATTTTTGACACTGAACAGTGCACCGCTGATCGTGTTTGTGTTTGTGTTTTGTAATTGCATTTTGTATCATGATTCATGTTGGCATATAAATTTGAAAATGGACATTGAACACACCCTTATTTCAACCACATTCTGTCTTGTTATACCACATTTATGTCTGAGCTGTTATGGATGACCGAGCGCTTCCATGTAGGCTTTTAAAAACCATAGGAAACTGATGAAATTTCAGAAAGAGTGAAGTTTGAGTGAAATTCAACTGAATTTGAAGTAAAAATGTCTTATTTCTCTAATTTCAGAGTGACCTCAGGAATCACTCAAAGATCTGAATTTCACTCTAAATTAACTGGTATTCACTCCTTTAAGAGTGTTTTTTTTCCACTCTTTTTTCTTATACAGTCTGTGTCAATTAAAAAGGTACAAGTGGAAAACCTTTTTTATAGTATGAAGATTAATCACAATCTGGTATTGTTTTGTATTTTTATAAAGCAGTCAAACCAGACTTGCTTCTGCAATTTTTATCATCACATTTGGTGCAGTATTTTTTCAGATATGACCAATTTTCTGCACTCAAGAAAAATCCATTTTTCGCACTCCGTCCCATGCCTTTGTGTATGATTTCGCATAATGACCGTGAATTCAGCGCTCCAGAACAATAGACGACGTGCATAATTCAATTTGTTCCTCTTCGCACAAAACTTAGCAGAACTTTTGTTCTACGAAAGCAAATTATACAGGACAAAGCGCATCAGCAAGAAGAATATCTTGGCTTTAATTTGGTACCACAAACACGCATTATATGAAAAGATTTCACACCTAAATGATTTTTTCCCCGACTGTACCATTTTTTTTTTACACAGACTGTAGTATAGAGAGTACCATGCATTTCAGAAATCTGGCTCTTGGATGAACTGTCTATACCTGTATAGACTACCAAGTTTTGTTACACTTGGATTGTGTTAACCTGTTTGAAAGTAACCTGCTTATTTAAGCTTATACTCTTCTAGGTCTAGCTGAAATGTTGAAATTCACTGCCTATTTTATCTGGCCTCCAGCTCTGCGCCATATGGACTGGAAAAAGGTGCGAATTAAGACACTTAGTGCCAGCATTTGTGCAGTCACGTCCCCTAGAGTGCGACGCTGCTAAGTGTCAATGCCACTTTAAAGAGAATAGTGACGTACTACTTCAAAACAGCTATATGTCATCAAAATTCATTTTTTAGTTTAATGTTCACTCTGAAAAAATAAATTGTAGGCCTTTTATTAAAATCAAATGGTTGTAATATAATCAATTAAAATATCATGTTGTAAGAGCTATCAATGATAATCCAATCTAGAAAAAACTCCCCTCTCCCCATCATTTCTTATGTTGTTCTTTAAATAATTTTGAGATGTATGGTCACTTAAAGGCCATAAATATAATACCTTGTGAGCTTTTATTTGTGTCAAATTTGTTTCCATTACGGAGAATCGACCCCCTCTTCTCCGCATGCTTCTACATTGTCCTTAGCCAGTGTTATTATGTGAATTATGTGTAAATTTCCTTAGCCAGGGTTATTATGTGAATCGTTGACTTATTAAAAGGGATTTAATAACTTCCAAAAGCAAGTGCAAAAGAGATCGAAATGAATAGAATTCTATCACTCTGACCGTAAGAACAAACTACTGCAAGTTTCAGATCAAATGCAAGTCGTTTACTATATTAAAACAATGAAATTTCAAACGTGGCTGAGGATACGGCCGCGCATGATTTTATACCACTCCGTTGCAAGCTTAGCCGCCCGCTAGGCACGGGGACTTGACAACAGGAAATGCGGTGAAAACCACGTGCGTTGAAACGCACGCAGTTTTGTAAAGCGTCAAGTAACGTGTTAAAACATTTGAGTATAAAATCGTAGATATTTTGAAAGTAAAGCAAGCAAGTAGACTGCAATTTTAAGGAATACCAGACTGACCTATGTGTTCATAATCATGATGGAAAAATGAGCTAAATCCAATAAATTGCAATTTTGAATATCGTTCAATGTTACTGCATCCCTTTATCAGTGCTTGTAAATTTTCATCCATAGTATTGTTCTTAACATCTTATGCCAGGAATGCCCTGAAAAAAAAAAAGTTAAATTGTTAAATTAGCTACATGTCAGGAAGTTATACTTACCAGAACCTAGCAGTGCAAAATTAATGTTTATTAAAATAATTGTATGATTTTGTCTATATTTTCTTTCATACACAAAACATTTGATCAGGAAGCTGTAGCAATAACAAAACTCTTAACTAATAATGTACTTTTCTTGGTTTTGACCCATATATTGCAAGGCATGAAAACAAAAGAATAAATTTACACAGATGATCATGAACATTAAATATATACAAATTAACTATCAAATAAATATAACAAGTGAGCATTGTTTTATGTGATTTGATGGCTATAAATAAGATTTGTTTATCTGATTGTGATTGTATCATACATTTCTGCATGTATATTTTCGTATCACAGTGTTGAAACCCGGAAGTTGTCTACTTTTGCCCTAGATTGGTTTCAGCAGTAATATGTGAAAGTTTTTCTTTCTATTCTGTGCAGCATACATGAATATAATACCGCATGACTGTTTGGGCAATTGTATCCTCAACATCGGGTCTTATAGCATAAAGTTTACTGGTAAAGTTGGTGCAAACCCCCCCCTCCTCATCCTCCCTCCCCCCCCCCCCGGGCCCCTACCTAACCTATTATTCAGTGACCTGTTGCTCCAATTCAACCTTTTTTTTGCCTTACATGCTCTGTAGTGGTAAGAGGCTGTGAGAGAACTTAATTAAAAGCTTTTGTGCCTCAATACAAGGTTACACGTCTCAATAATTCAAACTGGGATTGATTAAGTGGTTTCAAATCCATTCATAATACATGTGAACGATAGTGAAACCTATTAGTACCAAGTTAATTATTCATTCAGAGTTGGCTATTTTGATTCCTACTCAGAAGTCAAACTCTAAACTATCTGTTTAATAAGTACACGTATGTTTGACTTGATAACCATAATAAAGGACATTTATTTACTTGGAAGTGAAAGTCGTGAGTGTTGCTTTATGTTATTTTAATAAGATATCTATTTCTTTGTGTTAACTTCATTTACTAAATTGCTTTCCTTTGACATTTTTATTACCAAGCTATCCAGTAGATTCATGCCTATGATGATAAACCCCTTCTTTATTCAAAAGCATAAAGCCCCCAAACAGTCAGAAATTGCTGAAGTTTTTATGTAATGCGGCGGTCACAACTCATCGTAGGCTACGGGGCACGTGCAGGCAATGTCGCCTGCATTGCATGCATGTTGCATGTAACTGTCATGGTTCAATTTCTGCGATTCCTGCATTTCTGCAACGTGCCTTAAAGGTACGTGCGCTGCACGAATTTTCTACGAAATCCGTCGTAGGGACTTGCACGTCGAAGGCAAAACGACGAATCGTGACCGCAGCATATGCACATCCTTGATCAAGTTTCTCCTTTTTGTTGGAATAGTCTTTTGCATTGCTGATATCAATTAGTACATGTGTGATTGATTTTGTAATAATTCAATTTGAGGCTGAGTTTTTTGAACTTCTGACAGGTGTGCATTTATAAATTACAGATTGTTGTGGATGACAACTCTAATAGCCCACAGACAATGTAGTGTGTTATATCAATTTATAATTTCATACAGGTGAAAATGTGCAGGTGGTTAAGGTTGATTGGTTAATTAATTTATTACAGATGTGTATCAATCAGTGATGATTGTTTGCAACTGCATGTAGGACGGACCTTGAACTACGGCATTTTAAATGATGTGATTGAGATTTATGGGTCTAATCAAAATCAGTTTTTTATGCAAATGCTGACTGCAGAGTCATTAGGCCTATTAGTATAAAACAAAATCTCAATTATTCAAACCCCTATGTGATATAGGTCTGTCTTGTAAATATGGACCTAATTCAAAGCTTTCAAGTATGAGGATACACATTTCAATTATTCAAACCCTGTATGATATAGGTCTCTCTTGTATCTAGGACTCTTGGTTAAAGTGAATCTATTGTTCTGGTCATGACAACGAAATATGGAAGACACTGTCTAAAAGTGATTTGGAAAGGTTGATAACAGTTCACGGGGAGGGTCCATGAAGCAGAGGGCCCACAAGTCCGAGAGTCTGAGTATTTTCCCATGAGGCTGAGTTTTCTCATATTGTATTTTGCAATATAGTGCTCGGCCTCGTGGGAAAATAATCAGACTCGTGGACCCTCGGCCTCGTGGGAAGACCCCCAGTTCACCTATCCATTATTTTGTGCTGTGAGGTTTTGGGATCGCCAGAATGATAAGAAATTAACCAAATTCAGGTTTGAGTTCAAATGCACTTACACAGAAATGCATGTATGGGCAACACTAAATGTTCGAGACCCAAACATATCAGCTGTTTGGTATATTTTGGGTCGTATTATAACTATTAGGGCAGTTGAAGAGCAATCTTTTATTGTGGAGGGCTATTCCACGGTTACTCACGTTACATTTGGAGACACCTTGACTCATACTTGGAGCTGTAACTCCATTATTATTGATAGGAACTAAACATCTTTTTATCTCAACAAAGTACACAGTCTGACTATCCTTTGTATAAAAACAAAACTTGATAAATTTCATTATGCTCTTGGCAAATCTTTAAAATGTGTTGGTTACTCACGTAACATGATTTGGACATGCATAAAATGAAAAGTCGACATAAGTGAAAAGTGTCCTCATACAAGGCTTTTATGAAAGTTGATTATATCCATTTCAAAGAAGTCTATTAGGGCGACAAACTTTGTATATCATTAAAAAAGTAAAGAACACATGGTTTTTACTAGGGGTGCAGATAAAGTGGTTACTCACGTAACGGTTACTCACGTAACGGTTACTCACATTACATTTTGTCCAGTGAACTTCCAGAGGTCTTTTCACCCCTTGTAATCGCATAATATCTCAAGTGGCTTCTGAAATATGGAAATGTGTTTATCCTTGGCCTTTTTGTGAAATTTGTGAGAAGAAATATTAAACGAGTCTTGTGTAATTTGCATTTTAGTGAAATTTGTTGTCCCCAGTCCCACACGTGCAATTTTAATGATGGTCTGAGATCTAGCAGAAGTCATTGAAAATGATTATTTTTTTCAATTGAATATGAATAACCTATGTCATTTATGAAAATCTGTGGCATTAGATTGGTGATAAATCGAATAATCAAGTCAAGAGACACACTTTTTTTTTTTTTTCAATGTCCACTAACCCGTGGAATTGCCCTGGAGCTTTTTTATTATGATACTCTTCCAAAATAGAATGAAAATAACAAGAAAGCTCAAATAATCCACCTTTCCCACTCCTTCCCACTACACAAGATTTCCTTTAAGCCAGGTTAATGCATCATTAATGGAAGTGGAAGCTCTTAATGATACACCAGATATCCCATTTACCACTCTCTGTAATCAATGCACCCATTTGATAAATGAATAATAATAATAATAATAATAGTGTAAACTTCTAGAGCGCACACACTGTCCAAGGACGCTCATGGCGCTAGCTCAGCAACAGTTCTCTTGAAAGCATATGCTAATAATTGATATTATATAATAATACTAAAGCCCTTTTTAAATTGCCATACACGGAACGTCCTCCGGAGGACACACCAGACTGAAACACGGAGTGTGATCCTTATCAAAACACGGGGTAAGATCATGCCCACCCTTTCAGTTAACTACTCAAATCTGGGATGCACTCGGTTTGTGTGTACGTATAGAGGCAATTCAGATTGCCCATAAACAATGGTAAACAGAGGCTGAACACTGGATGTCACTCCAGACACACCCTAGACCGTCTAGGATGCATTTTACCTCGTGTTCATGCTGTGTTCGTTCCGTGTACACACAGGTGTCTTTTTCCAGTTACTTTCAGATGAGAGGTAACAAGGGGTGAGCAAAGGGTAACCTCCAGAGGACATCCCTTGTCTGAGTGCCAATCTGAAATCGTCGATCAGCATCCTCAGCCCAACCAGATTAGTATTATTGTTTGAGATGTAAACCATAACTAAGAGAAAGTGGTCTTTTTTTATTGATGTATATAGTAATGGTTTAGCGTTTAATAGCATTGATTCTGTATAGAAATGACGAAATTAAGTTGTCCAATGTGTTAATTGAGCTCTCACCTTAGGCTTGCAAAAAGTTAAAACCTGCACGTGCTAGACTTTGCAGCTTTACAACAAGAACAAGATAAGGATAATAGACAATGAGGTAGACTGATGAAATTACAACCACGGCCATTAAAAGGAGTTAAATGGATTTGGACACATCATTCCTTTTGAGCTAGAAGGTTCTTAGCTCTTCTAAAAAATAAAAATGTAAGTGTCCTTGTTGCTCTTTGTCATCAATACATGAGGCTAACATCTGAATTCAAAGGTTTGGAGATATCGTCCTTTTGAGAACAATAAAGGTCTAACTCTTCATAACAGTAAACACGTTAAGGCCCTTCTGACGTTAGGCCATAAATACATGAAGCTGGTTGTGAGAGTATAAAGATTTTGAGAGCCTAAAGGGTATTATCTTGCTTACTTTTGTACAGTGTTAAGGCCCTTTTGGCATTTAGACATCGATACATGAAGCTGGTTGTGAGAGTTCAAAGGTTTTAGGAGCCAGAAGGATATAATCTTACTCGCTTCATATAGTGTTAAGGTCCTTCTTTCGCCCAGGGGACCATATTATGAAGATGTTTGATGGTACCATGGGACACAACATGAAACTTTGATCTTGGCAATGATAAGCGATCTTCCTTTCCATTAGTCAGACTAAGTACTTAAGATGAGAGTTAGGGAGAGAAAATATAAGATGATAGAAAGGGAGATAGATGACAGAGAGCGAGAGAGAGAGAGAAAAAAAAAGAGAGAGAGAGAGGGATTGTTGTTGTAATTGCCTACTATTAAGAGTCAGTAGGCCTAAGGTCTTTCTAGGACAACTACCCCCTGGAAAATTACCCCCTGAAAAAATACCCCTGGACAACTACCCCATGGAAAATGAACCCCAGACATTTATCCCACCACCAAACTACCCCCCCCCGCAAAAACTCTACCCCCTAACCCTAACTCTATTTCGGGGGGGGGGGGGGGGGGGGGGACTGTATATGCTACTATTTTCATGATTTTGGACTAGTGTGGGAATTTTGTGAGTGGATAATTTTGCAATTTTTGTGATGTTTTCTATTACTATAAATGGCCTTATGTTGAAGTGGAAGTTTTATATAGTGTTTTTATACACAATGTGTCCCAGAAAGAACTAAACACATTTGAAATGGCTACAATATAATAAATATATGGTTCTTTGGGGAAAAGTATATACGTAAGGTGGATTCACACCTGCCCGATCGGGAAAAATACCCGTAAATTACGGGAACTTTTCCAACCACCAAATTACGCGTAATTTGTTTTGCATGTTCACACCTGCCCGAACCGTCTTTTTCGGGAAAAATACCTGAAGTTATAAACAAGGGAAGAAATAGAACAAACAAAGAAACACATTAGAAAAGCGGGGAAAGAAGGAAAAACGAAGATATACATGAGGAACGAAAAGAAAGAAGGAAAAACAAAGAAATACATAAGAAAAGCGGGGAAAGAAGGAAAAACAAAGAAATACATAAGAAAAGCGGGGAAAGAAGGAAAAAACAAAGAAATACATAAGGAACGAAAAGAAAGAAGGAAAAACAAGAAATACATAAGAAAAGCGGGGAAAGAAGGAAAAACAAAGAAATACATAAGGAACGAAAAGAAAGAAGGAAAAACAAAGAAATACATAAGGAAAGAGAAGAAAGAAGGAAAAAACAAAGAAATACATAAGAAAAGTGGGGAAAAAAGGAAAAACAAAGAAATACATAATGAAAGAGATGAAAGAAGGAAAACAAAGAAATACATAAGGAAAGAGAATAAAGAAGGAAAAACAAAGAAATACATAAGGAAAGAGAAGAAAAAAGGAAAACAAAGAAATACATAAGGAAAGAGCAAAAAGAAGGAAAAAACAAGGAAATACATAAGAAAAGCGGGGAAAGAAAGAAAAACAAAGAAATACATAAGAAAAAGAAAGGGGGAATAGAAAGTTCCCGTAATTTATGTTCACACTACAAAAGTTCCCACGACCTTGGCGAAACTACGCGTAGTTTCGACGAAGTACCTACTAATTTACGGGAATTTATCTTCGGGAATATTACGCGTAATTTGGTTTCACACTTGCAAAATTACGCGTAGTTTGTGATCGGGGTGAGAATACCCGATCAGAGATTACGGGAACTTTTCCAGATCGGGCAGGTGTGAATCCACCTGTAGAGAAAGCTCATATCCTCGACTATCATTTGACACCAAAAAGTCCGAAAATGATACATGCTTCAATGAGCAATGCCCACTTTTGTGAAGGACACAAAAGCTAGGCCAAGTTAAGCCAAGTAATAATAATATGATGAGCATTGAGCACTCAACAGAATGAATTTGGCGCAATACAATCACATTATTATCATGATATAGGAAGGTAGAGAAAGAGAGAGAGAGAGAGAGAGAGAGAGAGAGAGAGAGATAGAGAGAGAGAGAGAGAGAGAGAGAGAGAGAGAGAGAGAGAGAGGGACAAATATATTTACTACAAAAATAGAACAAGAGAGGAAGACATAGAGATTAGGCAATATCAAAAGGGATAGAAAGAAAGTGTGCTGGAAAAAAAGCACTCATGAAAATAAAACCAGTCCAAATGACATTTTTATCCCTTGGGTAGCTCTTATGCCTGACATTTTGACTGCTGGAATCACCTTTTATTGGACGGCAGAACCATTTCTAACATTGCCTTAATGTTCTGAAATTCACCACTGAGAAAAATAATGGGAGCTTATATATCAAAGCACTTAGTATCCACCATGCATGCGCATACATACTTTGGATCATGCCACTTCAATTCAATTCATTAATTTTTTTCAATTCCGATAAATGATAAAATTTTAAAAGACATATAATACAAATCACAGATGGTTACATAGTATTAAAGTATTTATGTACAGGCAAAAGTGCAAAAACATTAGGCCTACAAACATTAAAAAAATATTGACAAAAAAAAAGTACCTTGGATTACACAAACATTAAAATTGGGGAATACTGCAAAAGAAACATAAACAAACTAAATGTTTTATGTTGAGACAGCAATCTTCTGCAATTAATAGAAGGGAAATTATTCACATGCGGATGCAGCATCGCCTCTGACAAAGGATTTTAATGACCTGATTGTCTGGGGATAATTATATAATATTGACTGGCCTTGAGGGGAACATCAAATATATTGCCCGCAACAGAATCATATTGGCCCAAGTCTTTAGACGAGGGCAATATGTTTCTTTTCAGGGCAATATATTTGATGTTCCCCGAAAGGATAGCCAGTCAATATTTTTAGTATAATCCAAATCAGATATCTAGAGCAAAATCAGGAAAACTTAGATATCTTATCCTTTCAGAATTATGTCGTGTTTATATCAAGAAGTCTGAGCTTTACCATTGTGACGTAATTATGAAGTTTTGTCCGTTTGGATCCAGTGTTATCTTATCTTCATTAACATTATGACATAAATTAATTCCGCGTGGAGCAATATGACGCGTATCTCTTTTTATGCGTCCTCAGATGCCTGGATGTGAGACCATGGAAAATACAAACGTCTCAGAGACGTCTCTGATACTATTTATCCGTCGCGGAGACAAAATTTCTATTCTGTCGCGGAGACGTCTCCGCGAAGTGAGATAGCACCCTTAGGGTCCTTCTGAAATGCACACATAATGTAACTACTTCTCGTTAATAGCTGTTGCCTATTATATATACTGATTTCCACATGAAACAAGCAGGTAAATGTGCCAATAATGACTTAACCACTTGGCTGCGGACCATCTAATATTACATGTTCATGCTATTGTCTGAGCTTTGTCTGTTTTGACACCATGCTGGTCATACCCTTACTGTGCAATTAGCACCATGCAGCAGGCAAGTGGTCAAAGGGGAAGTTCACCCTGGAATTTTATTGGTCATAAAAAAATGAAGAAAAAAATTTAAAAAATATTAGTGAAAGTTTGAAAAAAAAATTGACCCCAAAAATAGCGAAGTTATGAATATTTAAAGTTTTGATTCTGTGACATCACGTACGAGCAGCTCTCCCATTGGTTGTGTATGTAAATTCCATAAATTTGTGTTTTTGTCATGGTTCTTGATAAAGGAATGGGTCATTTGATATAGTCATGTATATGAACACATGTTTGATGGTATATCGACCGCACAGGTGACATAATTAATTTCTTCTGAAAAAATAACATTTTATGGAATAACAATACATAACACATAGGAGATCTGCTCGCATGTAACGTCACAGAATCAAAACTCTGAATATTCATAACTTCATCATATTTTGGTCGATTTTTTCCAAATCTTCACTCATATTTTTTCTTCTATTTTTCTGCGTTTTTTAATACCAATTTAAACCCAGGGTGAACTTTCCCTTTAATGTTGGGGAATTAAGATGGCACAATTTCAAGATTCTCATCCTGTTTTTAACATGTATAAAGTGGTGACCCGACATTTGCTCCTGCGACAATTGCTCCGGGCTTTATTTCGTCTAAGATATAGGGTTAGGGTTAGGGTTGTAATAGGGATTTATATTAGGTTTAGGGTTAGGTTTAGGGTAGGGTATAGTGTAAAGTCCGTGGTTGAAGTTAATCATTCGATTAGTGTATGGAATTTATAGCGGAGCAATTGTCGCGGGAGCAAATGTCATGGATTCGTATAAAGTAGCTGTATTATATTGAAGTGGAAATTTTGCATTTGCTTTTACTTGGTAATAATTTGTTTGGGTCACCCTGTAGTGTTAACCAGCCATTAGGGTATATAATTTATGCTCAGTTTCACCAGAGAAATCAATGTGACAAGCAAATTCTTGTTTTAAACGCATGTGTCTCAAGTGTGTTGTTTTATCCACTTTCCTGGGGAGCGTTTCATGAAAGGACTTTTCGGACATTTTATCCAACAAACTGTTATAAGCTACTGAAAAGCTTACATCTGATTGGTTGAGAGCAAATTTGTCGGATAAAACGTCTGACAAGTCCTTTTATGAAATGCCCCGTTTTTAATTATTTTATGACTTATTAAAGGGGTATGGGAAGTGGATTATAATGATTTAAAGTTGATAGATGTTTGGTATTTAAGAGAGAGAGAGAGAGAGAGAGAGAGAGAGAGAGAGAGGGAGGGCGAGACACAGGCAAAGAGCAAAGGGGGTATTGGTATTCTTGATACGTGATGTAAAACCACAGAATTTGGTTTAGAAAATCTGTATTTTGCAACAAAAAAAATCCTCATTCTTCTCAACTGTCGGTATAGAATACAGAAGATTAGTTCTACATGTCATATACAGCACCAGATATGCTTATAATATTGTGCCTGTTTTGTCCAAAATAGTGAAATGTCACCCAGGGCGACATGGAGCGATATTTGCTGGATCAATGAGCAGACGGCAGCCATCAAGAAAAATTATTTGCCAAGCTGTGAATAATACGTCTCTCTTTTTTGTCCATCTCGTTCGTGATGGTTAGTAAGAAATTCTGAGGCGGGAATTTTTGTTATACCGGACGTGTTTCTTTTGCTAGATAAAATGATGTAGTACAAATGTTTAAGATTACATAAGACTGAAATGGGTATGGTTGACATATTCTTATGTGAAACAGACATTGATAAAGTCTGCTTTGGTGCATGTCTTTTTCAATCAATCTCATTATGTTTTTCTGTCTCCCGATGTCTCTTTGTTTCTGCTCTTTCTCATTCTCCTTCTAGTATCGTTCACACGACCAGCCTTAACTCCAAGTTAATTCCAAGTTATCCTTGAGAACTTAGTCCTCGATGATGATGATTCTTTGCCACCCGTTACCTCCCTGTCTTCTTTCTGTCCCAATCTTCCAAAGTATCCTGATTACAATATACCTGTGTCTCTTTCTCTCTGTCCTGCTGCCTGTACCTGTATCTCTCTCTCTCTCTCTCTCTCTCTCCCTCTCCCTCCCCCCCCCCCTCCCACTCTCTTTTCCTCAATAGCTATGTTCACACAGGACCATCGGGGTTTTAGTCCTCGAGGATTGCATCCCTAAGAATTTAAACCCCGACGGCTTGTTCTCGAGTCGGGTTCACATGGTGTGCTTATCCTCGAGGATAAGTGAAAGACTTGATGACTGGAAGTACAAGTTGTATGTAGCGTGTGCTATTTATTTCCCTGTACATTCGGCTATGTCGCTTGACTGAACAGGAAGTTTAACTGGTACAAGAGGTCACTCTTATCCTCGAGAACACTAACTCCAACGGTCAAACGCGCGATCAGAGACCACCCACCGCTTGGAGTTTTGAGGCTTAACCCTAAGATCTATTGAGAACATAAACCCTGACTTGTCCTTGAGAACATAAACACCGAGTTAGTTCACACGGGCCTTAACTCCAAGTTAACTCCAAGTTATCCTCGAGAACATAGTCCTCAAGGATAACTTGAAGTTAAGGCTTGCCGTGTGAACGATACTTATGTCTGTGTCTTTTTCAGTTCATCCATCTATATCTCTGCCCTTTCCTCACCAACCTCCATTGCTCACATTCCCATATTTCCACGTATCTTGCTCCCATTTTATGTCGTTTTTGGTCTCATTTGTTATGGTTAGCGGTGGGCCTGAAGGTTTGTTATACCTGTCAGAGTTCTACTGGTAGATCAGTTAACAAGAGTTAGATGTATTGTGATAGAAGTAGGTTATGTTATGTAGGTTCATTAGGTGCAACAGACTTTTGATAATAATTTTGTTTCTGCCTTTCTTTCACATTATATATTCTCTGTCTCATCTCTGCCTCTCACCTTCTGTTCTATGAAGTTCATAATGAAACAGAGTATATCCATTTCAGCCAATATTATGTATTGCTGATTGAAATGAGCTGAAATATAAAGAAAGTTACTGAAATTCCTGTTATGTTTTAAAAGGAAAATAAAAAACTACACTTTTATCTAAGCAAAAGACATTATTTGAAAGATGTTTTTTTATGACATATATGTGATGGGAACGTTTCAAAGTTGGAGTTTAAATTAAAAAAAAATGATAATGTTTATTACATAAAAAAGTTTAACTTAACAGTTTCTTTATCCCATTATTGTTCTATCCCTTCTTCTTCCTATTGATTCAATCATATACATTGTACCTCTCACTTGCTTCATTACATAAGCAGTCCTTCTCTGCATGCCCTTCCTTCCTCATATCTTTTGACCTCCCTTTCTCTCGTCCGTCTCTCTCTCTCTCTCTCTGTCTGTGTGTGTGTGTGTGTGTGTGTGTGTCTCTCTATCTATCTATCTTCCATCCCTTGCCATGTCAAACTTATAACACTGAACATGACATTATAAACATGATAAACATCGTACAGCAAACACGTTCCTCAATACCTCTCCGGCAGTCTCTCTCTCTCTCTATCTCTCTCTCTCTCGCTCTCTCTCACCATCTCTCTCTCAACCTATTTCTTCCTCTCATAAAATCTCTCTCTCTCTCCATGTCTGTGTCTCATTCAACTCTATTCATACACATTTCTATATCTCCTTTCTTTTCTCTCACAATCTTTGCCTCGCTTTTCCTTTTCATATCTGTTCAATGTCAACCTTCGCTATCTCTTGCAAAACATGTCAGTGTTTGGACGATCTGACGTACTCATTCTTTGAGAAATGCAGTAGGCGAGATGCTTCTCAAGTATATCTGATAAATGAGCGACAACTCCCCATGTAGCACTCGATCAATATAGAGGGCACAAGCATCTTACAACATTTCATCCCACTTAAACTGGGTATTCTGATGACAAAGCAGTTTACTCTTTTTTTTTTAAAGCTTTGAATCTTTCCCATTTGATGAAGTTGTCTGCCGTTATCAGGACATCGCTCTTCTTTCAGCCATTAGGGAGACGAGAATAGAGACACTTAATGTACACTTTGCTAAGATTGTGAAATATTTGATTTACTATCTATGCCTTCCCTGCGTCATTCACAGAAACATTTTTATTTTCTTGTGTAGTTGAACTGCCAAAAATAGTGATTTATTACTTTATCTCTTGACATAAAAAGGAACAACAAAATATATCATATTGCATGATTCAAATTCTACACAACTTTCGTAAAATTCTGTTTGGAATAGGTTGAACAATTAACCTTCTGTAATTCTTTTCTGTCACAATGCCTTCTTTGAACAACTCATTAAGAATTCTATGGTCCATATTCTGCTATGAAGACTGAGTTTGTATACCTTGTAAGTTTGTTCAAAGCTATTGTGCGATCCACATCAGGATCGCACAACCGGGCACAATAGCTTTGTAAGAACTTGCAACACATACAAACTTAGTCTTCATAGCAGAATATGGGTCTATATGTTGGGTAAAATAAAGTGAAACATTTTTCCCAAGCATTTTAACAGTGTACTATTTTAAATTAACTGAAAGTGTTTTCATGATAAAATATCTCACTATACACTCTAAATGTGGAAGGTGAAAAACCACTCTAAAAGAGCTAAAGCTCACTCTTTCAAAGAGCCGTATAAATGACCAATCTTTTCGAGTGAATCTCACTCTTAAGAAAGAGCGGCATAATTCACTCGTTAAAAGAGTGAGAGTCACTCTAAAAGATTGGTCACTCATACGGCTCTTTGAAAGATTGAGCTTTAGCTCTTTTAGAGTGGTTTTTCACTCTTCCATATAGGAGTGGCTGGAGGAGCAGAATTTTTAGGAGGAAATAATCAACATTTTTACAGGTGAGGAAATGCTAGATGCCAAGTCAACTCCTGCGACGTGAAATATGCTTTGAATAAATTTGATTACTCGTGCATGTCTAGACTCTAGTCTATCACTCTATCTGTTACATCTCCATCGGCCGAGCGCGGCTGGCCTCTACAAGCGAAGAGTGCCCTGGGCTACCAGCGGGCTTGCCTTCACCGGTACCGTAAACCGTAAAATGAACAGCTAAACACACCTCACAAGGTCAAATTTAAGCGTCTTTTACGTCGCAGGAGTTTACTTGGCATCTAGCATTTCCTCACCTTTTAAAATGTTGATTATTTCCTCCGAAAAATTCCGCTCCTGCAGCTGTGGTTGTCCACCGGCCATGTTGAAATATGGTTGTTACGCCAAAAAACTTCAGCATGCATTGCGCGAGCGCACAGCGCGAAAATAGCCGTTCCTGATTGGTCAAAATTTAGCTCTTTGAAAGAGCGGCATTTTCGACCCACTCCTTCGAGAGCGGGCGTCCCTCTGATACCGGAGTGAGTTGTGGATACATATTTTCACTCTTAAAGAGCTAAACTACACTCGATTAGAGTTAAATCAATGTCGCTCGAAATTTCGAGCGATTTTTCACTATTTTACATTAAGAGTGTACTGTATGTGTTGCTTGATCATGGAGAAAAAAAAAACAACACAAATATCATTCCATCTAAAAGTTTGAAATGTATTATTTTGAAGACACTATTATTCCCCAAGCCCTTTTGTGTTGATTTAACATTTGAGCGTTTGTGGTAGTTTCTTTGTATGTAAGTCTCTCAGTCTCCCCTTCCTCATTACTGTATGTCAGAGACGAGACTGCTCAATACTATAGATACATGTACATGTTTACCACATAGTTCATATCTAAACTCATAAAATGGTACTCACAAAAAAGCGGAGATATGGCTTCCCGTATTTATGGGCAATAAAAGCAGAAAACTGGGCCAAGGAAAGCGTTTAGCTCGTTTCCCACCATTATTCTCCAACATCCAATGAAAATGAGGCTAAGTACTTTATATGTAGGTTAGATCATTGCCGAACTGCGTAGATTGATATGACAACAGTCCATATATAGATAGTTAGGATACAGGAGAACAAGAGAGAGAGAGAGGGAGAAGGAAACGGACAGAAAATATTAAAATGAAAAAGAGTAAAATATACAGTTTATCGTCTGTTGAGAGCCAAAAGGGCACTACTGTATCTTAAAGATGTTCCTTTGGGAACCAGAAGGGCGCTATTGCTGTACAAAGTCAATGGTAATAGCGCCCTTCTGGTTCTCAACAGAATATCTTTGATCTGTAATAGCGCCCTTTTGGTTGTCAGCTGACGATATGAAAAAGATACAGATAATTTGATTAGAATGTATAGATTGTTGGGGGGGGGGGGCGTTGTACAATATGAAAGCAACAGAGAATGTAATAGACAGAGACAGAGAGAAATAAAAAAAAAGACACAAAATATGTGAGAAGGGTCAAAAGATGTGTTCAAATAGTTTTTTTTTTAAAGAAAGAAAAGCTGAATCATAACTGTATGAAACTATTCCAAAATATTTATGGAGCCTTACACTTCAAAAGCAAAATGTTTTCATGTTAACCTGGAATTAGGAACAAATTAAATTTGTGAATTTGAGTTCAGCTGTCTGACTGAGTGCACCTGTCAATTGCAGGCTGGGTATTTTGTTTTTACTTGTTTTAAAATGTTACAACTGTTGTGTATACAGCTGTATGCGCTATTATGTTATGTACACCTTTTCAACAATTCGCTGTGGCATATGCCTGTATTAAAAGTAATAGATGAAATTACTAGTATGAACCGCCATGGACCAGTTCGAAATTCTGATGGTAACATTTTTTTCTTTACTTTAAACAGTGACCTTTTTTCACTTGAAAAAGGGGTTGTCCCTCATTTTAATTTAATTACTCCATAGAGTGTGATATACAGCCTGGAAATAATCACAAAAACCACTTCCCCACTAACCCTGCATACACTTTGGTCTAATTGATTATTTCCCAGGCTGTAACCACTTTTTTAGTGCTTTTTTTTTTTTTTTTTTTTTAAACATTTACAGAGTAACCCACATCTACTTAAGATATGAAACTTGTGTAATTATGAAATTTGATTCATAAAGATAGTCTGTAACTTTAAAACAATGCAATTTTACACTGTTTCATTAGTCTTCTGATACTAACCCTATAGCCCTTAAGCTGTCCCAAAACCACCTTTTAAGGTTTAAGTAGCCGATATCCCCCCAAATCACCCCACGATCATCACTTCAGGTAGATTTTGTCCTTGGGAAATGAATATAAATCTCCTTTCTCATTTGTTTTCTATTCCACATGATGAGGAAAAAGTATCTACTTTTCAAAAGTAACTTCAAAATAAATCTTCCTGTTTCACATCTATATTCGACCAAATAAACAGACGTGGCCCCATGTTATACCAATTGGAGAATTTGACTTCAATGGAGAGATTTCACAAGACGCGAAAAAGTATCATCTTCAAAATGGATCATGCTATTTCGGATCTAAATTCACCCAACCTAAGAAATGTGGCCTTATGTTACCCTATGTGGAATTCGTCTTCAATGCAAAGTCTAAGGAAATGGCATATCGGAGGGGGAATTCTGTAAATTAAGGGCTATATAAGACTTCTTGGTGCTTCAATCAGCACCCAATTTGGGTGACATATTGAG
This sequence comes from Paracentrotus lividus, assembly GCA_940671915.1. NCBI lineage: Eukaryota > Metazoa > Echinodermata > Echinoidea > Camarodonta > Echinidae > Paracentrotus > Paracentrotus lividus. Next base: position 8,173,888 of record CALNVZ010003426.1, read on the forward strand.
TCTAATTTGTCCTGGATCCTGTCGCAAACATATATACTACATGTTGCAAATTGAGAATGGATTGCGTGGTGGGAGTGGGGGAGGGAGAGGGAGGAAAAGAGAAAGAAAAGGAGAGAGAGAGTGGGGTAGGAGATTGAGAGTAAGCAATAATTATTAATGCGCGTGAATGACCAATGGTGAGAGAGAGAGAGACTGAGAGAGAGAGAGAGAGAGAGAGATAGAGAGACAGAGAGACAGTGAGACAGACATAATAAGACAGACAAAGGGAGAAAGGGGAGGAGAAGATGCCTATTGTACTCATCACCCAGCATGGAGGGGTAGTTAAAGAAAAAGAAAGGGAGGGAGAGTGACGAAGAGATTGAGAATAAGCAACTATCATGATCATGGTTAATGCGAGTGAATGGAAATGGAGAGAGAGAGAGAGAGAGAGAGAGAGAGAGAAAGAGAAAGAAAAAGAGAGAGGGGGTGGTAAAGATAGGAAGGGAATATAAAAAAGAGAGAGAAAGAGATGGGGAGAGAACCAGGAATAGATGGAAAGAGAGAAGAAAAAATAGGAGAAAGATAGAAAAGGAATGGAAAAATGTTTAAAAGAGAATTGAGTAAATGGTTGACAAGAGAGAGAAAGAAAGAGATGAGCAAGTTAAATATAGGGAGAAATATGTTTCAGATGTATGCAGAAACAAGTGAGAGAGAGAAACATAAGATAGACATTGAATACAAAATTCATGAAGAGCGAGACGCTAGCAGAATTACGATTCAATTTATAGCATAATCTCAATTTATATGCTGCTTTCTCATTCTTACATGTCTCACTCTTATCACATTCATTTATACTCTAATCCTACCAGTGCATGTGATAGTCACATTATATCATTATCCAATTATCGTAATCATTGTTATCAGTCGCACAGCATGTTATGATTAATGATACCATGTCCAGGCGTATTCAAATAATGGCCATGCGTTTTGAGTTGGGCCCTTAAAAAGGTGGAGTTGTGACATCTGCTCCACACATATGATTTTGTTTATTGATTTACTTAAAAACTATACAAGCTATATAGCTGAATTTGGTGTTAAATTAAAACTCCCATGAAGGGCAACAAATACATGTTTTGAAAATTTCATCATTGTCTGTTAATTAACTGTTAATTAATGAGAGTCAGGGGTGGAGGAGGAGCCGCGCAGGAGCCGCGCAGCAAATATGGTACATGTGCTGTAAAACAGAGTCAAATCATGTTCAGAGATGGATTTTTAAAAAATTGAAATGCATTCACCCTTCTCGAACACTTACATGGTAATTTAGCTTGTTTATGATCCATAATCTAAGTAATTATAACCGATTTAGTGTTGTACACTGTAGTACATTGTGACTGTACTATATGAATGACAATTTCTTTACAGCTAAAGGGCTCTAAAATTGCGACATTATGGTTAATAATATTTACCAAGACAAAGGGACTTTCACATGTCAGTACTACTTTGCTACTTCTATCTGCCTTAGCAACTTATATAGGATCCTTCATTACGTGTCAAGTATCTTAAACAGCGAGTTACAGTACTCAGAACACAGCAACAAGGTACATTTTCTTTAAAAATTGAAATTTTGAAGTCATCTTTCCAGCCTGGAGCAAAATGTGGTAAACTCTCCCATGGTATAGAAAGTTATACATGTTTGGAAAGCTCTGAATGTGATAAGTTCAAATCTGCAGTAAATAATGTTGTAGGGTAAGCAGTATTTTTTTTTGCAATTTTTTTCCAAAGCCATCTTTTTTCATGAATTTTTCAGGCTTTAAGATTCCTAATCTTCCAAGGGCGACACCTATATTAATTTTAAGCGCATTCCTGAACTCCTCAGACATTCAGCTTCCAGAAAATGTATACTTTTGTGGGGTTAATAAAAATTTTGAAAAAGTTACAGCCACTTTCAAGGAAATGCGCACAATTAGTACTAATTTTGAGTGTGTCACACAACACGGGCCTAACTTAAAACGCATGGCCTAATGCATTTATGTGTATCTGCTTTTGTTCCAGTATAAATAGCAATAACATGAATTGTTCATGTCAATGATGAATTAAATTACGCCTTTTTGAGTAAACCTTTTAACAGGGCAGTAACTCATCAGAGCTACCCGCCAAAATGATGTATCCTAAGGTGTTTTCAATGTTGATTTTCAAATTTTAAACGCCAACATGAATCATGATACAAAACGCAATTCAAAACGCCGATATAAAGAGAAACAAAGTGTGTGTTCAATGCCCCATTCCCAGTTGTAAAAGTGAACGTGTTTCAGATCTCCATTCGGAGGAAAATTTAAACGCCGAAAAAGATGCGTTTTAAATCACAATCAGCTTCAATTTTATGACCTTGAGCATCGCGAAAGCAACAAAATGCGACACTAAACACAACTGAGTTTTCAAACGTCTTTAAATGTGCTCTCGCAGTGGAAGCTTCCAGTACAAGTGAAAAAAGTGCAGATGTTTATTTTTGAGAGCGGGAATTTAAAGACGATGGATGTATAATCGGCTTTAAATTTTCGACACTGAACGGTGTACCGCTTATCACGTTTGTGTTCTGTGTTTTGTAATTGCATTTTGTATCATGATTCATGTTGCCGTTTAAAAGTGAAAATGGACTTTGAACACACCCTTAGACATGTATAATTTTGTTCTTAAAGTATAGTTTTTACTGAACTGAGTGATAAAAAAGATGGGTGGTTACAGGTCTTTTGAGGAGAAATTGAAAAGGTGGGTTGGGGCTATTTGAGGGGCTCTGTTGAGTACATCAAATGGCTGAAGGATAGTTTAAGGGTTGAAGGGTTACAAATAAGAGAGGCGTGATAAAACAACTTTGTCAACAATTTGTTTGTACTTTGGACCAGGGCTTGGTTTAAGTATAATTTGCTAATTGACAGAAAGGCATCATCTTTATGGTGTGTTGAAATTTACAAAGATATTATTTTTTAGGAAATTTGTAATCTATATTTCTGCATTTTGATCTATTTTCAGCCCTTTCATTGCAGCTGTTCCTCTCAATTTGTAAGTTTTCTCCAGGGTTTTTCACCAATTTCAGGATTTTTGCATGCACCTGAGTGGCATTTCTGAATTTACAAACTACCCGGACTTGAAGTTTTAATAAATTCTGCCAAGTAAATGTGTAATTAGCTCACCTTGGTGGAGTTTGGCAAGTGCATAATAATGCAGTTGTTAATGATGTACATATAGCAGAGACACATCCTTTGTGACTTACAGAATATATCGTCAGTTGATGATGAGAAGGACGTTAACCCGTTTTTGCGTTTGCGAGATAATCACTTTTAAAGTTTTTGAGGGGGGTTTGAAACACGTTTTTAGTACATTTTTCGGGAGCTCACAAGAAGTAAAAGTTTGGTTGATGAATGAATAATACATCTTTTACAACATATCTAAACAAAAATTAGATATAATGACCAATTCCAATTTTAGTTTCAGCCTGAATGTATCTTTCATGGGTGTTTCAGGTGAAATATGTTACCCCTGTACCCCTGTACCTCCCCTGAAGCGAGTGTGGTAAATGCAGAATAACATCTTGCCGAAGGTTATACTGATGCAGCAGAGACACGACCTTTGTGATTTACAGAATAAATTCATTGTGAATGTAACATTCATGTGAACAGAGCGGAAGGTAAAGAGAGTAATAGCTTTTATGCTGACTTGCCTACACATAGGATATTAATTCCATGTGGCAGCGTGAGATCATAGAATGATTAGCTTGTAGATGAATAGGGGAGAGAAACTGGACAAGCAGAAAATTAGGGGGATAATGGAGGCATCGAGGGAGGACCAAAAAAAAGAGTAAGTGGAGAGAGTGCGAAAGGGAAAGAGAGAGAGAGTGAGAGGGAGAGAGAGAGAGAGAGAGATACAAAAATGTAAACTATAGCAGAAAGAATAAAGAAAGAGGACAAATAATCAATTACTCTTTACGCTGAATATTTGGCAGCTATTTGTTTCCATGAATTTTGCACTCAGTGAACCCCAATATTTTTTTTGGTTGATATTTTTCACAAAGTGAATGAATTAGAATAAATTTGCAAAAACGTACTCTTGCGAATTCCCCGTCTTGAAGTAAAATCATGAAAATATATGGATGTGAATTATATGGCATATACAGTACAAAGTATCAGTTTTCAAGTACAGGGAAAGGACAAATATGTTTAAACAGATTAAAAAACAAGAAAGCAAAAATCATTATTGGGGAAAAGATTGAATGGCTAAATTTGGATCGCATGACTGCCACATGATATTAATTCCATGTGGCAGCGTTAGCTCATGGATTTATTAGCTTGTAAATGAATAGGGGAAAAGGAACTGGGCAAGCAGAAAATTAGGGAGATAATGGAGGCTTCGAAAGGGTGGGAAAAAGAAGAGAGAATTAGAGAAATTATGAGAAGAGAAATTAGAAATTTTTTATAAAAGTGGAGTGGTGACAAATAATATTAGAAAGGGGAAGAGAGTGAGGGATTATGAGAAGAGAAATTAAGAAATAGAAATGAAGGAACAAGAAAGTAGGTACTATGACAGAGATAGAACTCGCAGGAGAGAGGGAGACAGAAAGAGACGGAGTATAAGACATCTCAGAGAGACCGACATAGAAAGAGGGAAAGAGTGAGAGAAGTCAAGAAATAAAGAAACAAAATTGAAAGACTGAGAAAGTGTCACATAGAAAAACAAATTATTGAGGAAGAGAGAGAGAGAGAGAGAGAGAGAGAGAGAGAGAGCAAGAGAGAGAGAGAGCAAGAGAGAGAGAGAGAGAAAGAGCGAGCAAGAGAGAGAGAGAGAGAGAGAGAGAGAGTGTATGGCATTTACAAGGGAGCGAGACCTTTTTCTTACAAGTCATGTTCCCCTGTCTTGCGAGCGCATTGAAAAGGTCACAATAATCCATACGAGTCAGCTGCATTAAAATAGAAACCGGATCCGATTATGAGAATAGTAAGTCATCACGCTATCTCCATTAACGGACATTAAATCACACCAACCCCCCAATACGGAACGACCTAGCCCTTCAAGCAACATTCACTTTTTTTGTTTTGTGGCTCAGATCAAATGTCTTCAGTCGATGCCTGTCGGGGTGTTTTTATCCTTATGTGTACATGACATGAATGAAGAAATGAGGTTCTCTTTTACTGGGATGTGATGTGGGCGAACAGAGGTCGTGGTTGTGAGCATGGGCAGGGTACTTGTGAAGCAGGGCATTTAATCTTTATTGCTTGTCTCCATCCAGGTATTAAGGGTTGTTTTACGATCAGGGTACACCATTTTGTCTCACTGGACAAAAATAAAAAAATTGTTTTGTTTTCCCTCAATTTTTGTGTATGTGTTCTAGACAAGTTAAATGATATTGCTTTTGAATTTGGAGGCATGAGGTCACCAACTGATTTTTCTATAGGGGTTCAAATTTTTTATTACACGTAAAGTCCATTGCTTTATTTTTCGGAGAGGACGTTTTTGACAGAACGTGATTTGACAACATTGTAACGTGAACTGTCTGAAAAATAAATGGATGTGGGTGAAGTAAACATAAGTTTGTGGGATATATACAAGTGTTCTGTGACTTAGAGTGTGTTCAATGTCCAGTTTCAAATTTATACGCCAACATGAATCATGATACAAAACGCAATTACAAAACGCTGATATAAAGAGAAACAAAGTGATTGTTCATTGTCCCCCATCCCCGGTCGTAAAAGTAAACGTGTTTAAAATCTCAATTTAAATTTAAAAACTGAAAATTTAAACGCCGAAAAAGATCCTTTTAGAAACACAATCAGCTTCAGTTTTACGACCTTGAGCATCGCGATTGCAACGAAATGCGACACTGAACAGTATTGAGTTTTCAAACGTGTTTAAATGTGCTCTCGCAATGGAAGTTTCTGGTGCAAATGAAAAAAGGAGAAGACGTTTGTTTTTTGAGAGCGGGGAATTTAAAGACGATGGATATATAATAAGCTTTAAATTTTGGACACTGAACGGTGCACCGCTGATCGCGTTTGTGTTTGTGTTTTGTAATTGCGTTTTGTATCATGATTCATGTTGGCGTATAAATTTGAAACTGGACATTGAACATACCCATAAAGGACTGGTGTTTTTGAAATAAGGTCACATATTTTGTTTCAAAATCATAAATTATTCATCGGTTTGGACATTTAGTGTAGGTTTTGTTTCCTTCATTAAGATTATTAACACTACAAGAAAATCAGGCCATGCAGTATACTTGCTAGAAAGAAATTAAAAGAACGAGAGAGAGAGAGAGAGAGAGAGAGAGAGAAACCTTACTCCTCATCCTGGGGGGCATTTCATCAAAGGACTTGTCGGACATTTTATCCGACAAATTTGCTCTTAGCCAATCAGATGCAAGCATTTTAGTAGCTTATAACAGTTTGTCGGATAAGACGTCCGACTAGTCCTTTCATGAAACGCCCCCCTGGATTGTATATCATTATTTACTACACTGCGCTATACTTACCTATATCTCTTCAAATTGCTATTCGTTGCCCAAAGTAGAATAGCCACCGGCAAACAAAACAGAGAGAATAACATGATAGGGAGGGGTTAGAACTAGTTGTAATTGATTGTCAAATACGCTGATCGTCGCCAGGGCCCTTGAAAACAGTGCTTGGGACTGGAACTGGGGCTGACGTCCACGCCCCCCACTACGGGAGCCGCGATAAGCTTTGTGACCTTCTGCGGTTGTCCCTCCTCCACGCCTAGCGTTAGAGTCATTAGGGGGACGCGAGAAGCTAGGGAAAGAGGGCCCCTCTGATCTCCGAAGGACTGGGGCTGGTCCTGAGGACAAGAAGAAGACTTCTGTTTGTGCTGAGACTGAGTGGACTTAAGATCTATACTTATAGCCTGAGGAGCTAGATCTATTGCCGGAACTTAGCTTATAGAAAGTTTTGTCCGCCGTGTTACTTTCAGAAATGGTTTGATCGAGCACATCCTGAAATTTACCATTAATAAATCTTTACCTTCACATGGTAGTCTAGCCAAACATTTGCAAGGCTTCCCGCTCGATGTTAAGAGCAGTCAACACGTTGCTCCTTCTTAGCTCGTCGTAAGTAGGGCTGATCTTGTGCTGTTCATACTGCAGGTCAGCAATCTTAGAAAGGATTCAAGCACCGATTCCTCTATCGGTTGAAGTCAATCCTAGGCTCTCTGCCTCCGTCAGGGCCGTAATCAGGCAGCCCTGATAAATTGCGAGACGCATACCATTGCGGGCAGAGATGTCGATCGCCGACAAATCCCTGTCGGTGCAGATAAAAGTGCGGCTGCGCAGGGTGTTGTATCTGGATTTCTTCGCCCCTGCATCGCCAACGCGAAAGGCTACGTCTGGGAACCGTGGGGGAGCACAGATAATTATCAAAGTCCTGAGACGCGATCCTGTAATCCCTTGTCACCTCTCTACTCGCGCGGTTTTAATCCAGAGCGGCGATTATCTAGTTGTGGAAGCAAGACTTTACGCCGTCCATCTTTATTCCCGGCAGAGAATCTTCTCGATCTCCGAGTGATGATTTCATTCTAAAAATAGACTGCTGCTTAACGTCAGTTCTCGTGATCATCTTCTTCGTCCGCCCGCAGTTGTGGGCAATATTTAGAGAGAATTCTCGCTGCCCGATGTCGGTCGTCAGATGCAGTGGAAATCCCGCAAGTGCGCACCTCGCGCTGGTCACGTGAGCGGTAATTTTGCGATTGGTCCGTTAAGCCGCTGGCTTGGCCAATCATAGGCGATCTAGCACTCTGTGCGGCCTGTAGGAGTGGTGTTTCACTGGAAACTGAAGATGAAGAGAAGTCTCTCCAATTTCTCGCCCGGGAAGTTACGGCTGGTTACGTACTGGGTTTGTGATAGCCGTACTCGCGAGTCTGAATCCCCAACTATTGAAATGCTACCCGTCCTCTGGGGGTGAGGCGGACTCCTCGTTCCGCCGCCTCCCTGGCCATGGTGATTGCGAGATGATAAATATTCCTAGTCTTTTGTTGACTTGATAGTTGTTGGGACCGAGATCCAAGGGATCGGGTCGGGGTGGGTAGATGGGGTTGGGTATTGGGAGGAGGCATGATAGCCTGAGAGGGCTTTGATAATCCAGTCGCCCGCCTGAGCGGGTCAGGGAGCGTAGTAAATTGGTGGGTCTTCGACGTTTTAGAGGTCACACTCGCATCCTCGTGGAGACACCTCTTTTTTGTGAGGTTGAGGAGTTAACCTGCCCCTTCAGGGGACTTATCCGACCCGATACCGACATCATGGAGGTCGAAGGGTTCGGTGATGGGTTCCCAGCCGGATTTTTCGAGGGTTCAGTCCTCACCGTGCTGGTTTGCTTGTCAAAGGGGGATTATTGGGGCGTTTTCTTTTTTGCCCTACCACCTTATCCGTGGGCCCGATTGATCGTTTTTTTTTGAGGGTTTATTCCTCGAGCTCGCCTCTTCGAGAGGAGGCGGAGTAGATTTCTCTCGGCATTAGATCGCCGAACTACTCTCTTTTGGTCCCGGCATATCTTTGGCGATATTTGGGGTGTAGGTTTGTCTTTAATATCTTTAGCCGATATCTATTCTTTTCTTTGAAGCGCGGCAACGAAGAGGAGTAGACGTGTGGGAGAGGCGTTATTACCCTGCGCAGTGACGGGTTTCCCCGTCTGCTTTCAGGGCAGTTAGACTCTTTTCGAGTCG
>CALNVZ010003426.1:8186667-8194167 GCA_940671915.1 Paracentrotus lividus
CTACTTTGGGCAACGAATAGCAATTTGAAGAGATATAGGTAAGTATAGCTTGTTAGTAAATAATATGTTCACAATTGAACATTCTGATCCTCAACATTCGTGAGATTTAGAGGAAGAGGGAATGGATTTCTTACTGAAAAGAGTCAGAAAGCGGGGCAGGATATTGGCAAATGACGGAACCCTCATCGCATGATCCTGAAACATCTCAATGTCATTTGAAATTGGGACTGAAGATTGTAAGCTTTCGACTTGGTTGACAAGGTACCACGGAACGTGTGTGCTGTACGATGTTTATCATGTTTATAATGTCATGTTGTAAGTTTGGTATGTTGAGTGATAAAAAGAAAGAGAGAGAGAGGAAGAGGTAGAGAGAGAGAGAGAGACTACTGGTGGAGACGTATTGGGGAACGTATGTGCTGTACGATCTTTATCATGTTTATAATGTCATGTTGAGTGTTATAAGTTTGACATGGCGAGTGATAAAAAAAAAAAGAGAGAGAGGAAGAGATAGAGAGAGAGACTGGCGGAGAGGTATTGAGGAACATGTTTACTGTAAGATGTTTATAATGTTTATAATGTCATGTTCAGTGTTATAAGTTTGACATGGCAAGGGATAGAAGATAGATAGATAGAGAGAGAGAGAGAGAACAGAGAGAGAGAGAGAGAGAGAGAGAGAGAGAGAAAGAGACAGAGAGCGAGACAGAGAAAGAGAGAGAGACAGAGTGAGAGACAGAGAGAGAGAGAGAAAAAAAAAAGAGAGAGTGAGAGAGATGGATGGATAGGTATTGAGGAACATGTCATCTGTACGATGTTTATCATGTCTACACAGTCATGTTCATTGTTATAAGTCTGACATGAGAGTGAGATAGAGCAAAAGAAAGACAGAGAAAGAGAGAGAGAGATAGTTGAAGGAAGGGAAGAGAAGAAACACATATAAATGCAAATAGACCAACTGACACACATTTGTGTGCTGTAGGATGTCTATCCTGTTGTGTTTAGTGTTCTGAGGCTGAGATGGGCAAAAGAGATAGAGACAAACAGACAGATAGACTAGCGGACGTAAGGAAGAGAAAAAAATACAGAGAGAGAAAGAGAGAGAGTGAGAGATAAAGAAATAAACAGACAGGTTATGAAGGATCAGGCTCATTTCCGTCATAGGGTTCTTATCAAACAAACTGAATTAATCAGCAGTGTCTTGTATTTGATACTAGTTATTCTCATTTGCTGTCTCTGAACATCTAAGAATACCATTACCTCTTCCTCCTTCAGTTATTTGTCCCTTTCTCTACTTTCTTTTCTTCTCTCTCTCCCTCTCCCTTCCGCTTCCTTTTTTTACCCTCCCCTCTCTTTTCTTCTTGCTTGCTCCCTCCCGTCATCATTCTTTCATCCAATGTTCATCCAGCTTTTAAAAGACCCAATCCATTTTGGAGATGGATGTGATACCGTTGCTTTTAGTTGCCATGGAAACATATAAGTTAATGGCACTCTTCTTCTATTTCCTCATGAGATGGAGATTGCTAATATTGGAGCAGGTGTGAAAAATGATTGGATGTAATAGTTGGTCTAGACACTAACTTTGATTTTAATAGCCATATATTATATAATATTATATTTCTTATATTATGTTTATATCATAGAATATATCAGATTATACTTAAAAACTGCCTATTTTTATATGAGGTTGTAGTATTATTATTATACACCCCCCATTTTTTTTACCCTTTGAACCTAGGTACATATAACATTTCATTAGATTGTATGTTATTATTTCATACAGAAATATATAATATATTATGATTATATGACAATATATTTGGTAGCCTTCAAACATATATTTATTTCACTTTATATTAATTCATATCTTCACTTCCAATCCTTCTATTACAAACAGGCACAAAAAATATTTTTTTCTTACATATACTCAACATATATTTGTGTTATTATTCCATCTAATGCCAATGTTATTCTGAATATAAAATTTATATTATGAATGAACCTATATTGAAACATTTGTTTTAAATGTTTTATTTGATAAAAATTCATGAATAACCTGACAATTGCTGGCCAATTTGTTCACGTTTAAAGCATTTGAAATGATATTGGACACAAGCAGGCAACAAGCATTATCAATTCTGTTTCAGAATTGTCATTTTTCTACATGATTAAATAAACATTTGATTGATTATACAACATTTCGCTAATTGATTTTGTGTTGATATTAGAAATCGTCATGATTGATTGACTCTCAAAATGTGTGGGGAGGTTATTCTAGGTTTACAAATTGCATCACAGTGTGACACTCCCAAAAAGAAAAAGATATGGGCCTGTAGATACATTAGGCGCTGCTGCACTAGCTTGAGCTATTTTAAATAGCGTGCTATTTGTGATCTGATGAACTAGCTCGATCAGAGCAGATCCGACTTTGTGGTCAAATAGCGCGCTAAATTGAAGGAAATCCAAGCCCGAGTCATCTTAGGTTTTTTCAAAAAAACTCGAGCTGGTTTGCGGTTTCGGTACGAAATAGCGCGCTATTTTGCGCGGTGCTGCCCTAGCTCGAGATAAATTCGAAATCGTGCAGTGTACGTGTATACGCTAGCGGTAGTTACAAGTTACGCAATACACATCGGGCTTGATTGTTCAAGGTCACGTCAAGTCATAAATGCGAAATTTCAAAATAGCTTGAGCTAGTGCAGGACAGGTTTCTTTTTTCTGGGTTTTTCCCCAATCCACCAATTAGCGCGCTATTTTTTAGCTCGAGCTAGTGCAGCAGCGCCTACTGTGTTGTGCTTACCCATTCAAATGTAAAGGCTGGAGTTAATTTGACAGGCCAGCCGTGTGGGGGCGTATATTAAGTTGGGTTCTTGAGATGTTTATAGGCATCTGTGACAGGTTGTTTTAAGTATCGGACAGAGTTAGAGGATGATGGAAAGGATGGTACTTGAAGATAAATTTAACACTTAGAAACAGGGAATGTTATGTTGCAAGTTATAGTATGGTATGGGATGAGGATATGAGTGCGGGATGATGCTGGTGATATTATTAGTCAACTCAACGCTGGGGAACAAGGGGATGGTGTGCCCCTATTTCTTTTGAGAATCTGACATTAAATATTTATGTGCATCAAGCTACATGTACATTGTGTCAAATTATTGTTATCTACACTGCCTATTGGAATTTATTTGTTTGTGGCCCCCCCCCCCTTTATTTTTAATTCTGGATCTGTAGTTGCTCATTGTGATATTATGTGGTTTCTTATGAACCTTCTTGATAAGAATTATCATTTGCTGCTATAAAAAATGTCATCAATAGCTCAGCATAAGTAAAAGCTCGTCATCTTCATATGCTTTATCATCATTAAAAAAAAAAATCTATAGGTCATATTTAATTGGAGAGACAGAAGGGCGCATATCTTGTAGGTTATGAATGGATCATGACTACCATATTATGTAAAATTTTAGGACTGGAATGTGTCATTACCAGTTTGATTTGAGTTTTACAATTAGTCCTGGAAATTATGATTAAAAAACGGTGCGTGAGTGACACAACAAATGTTGGACATAGGTTTCTGACCAATATTGGTTGTGGTTGGATTTGTGTTCAAGTAGATCTCGAAGGGTACCGTAAGTGCTGGTATATGTACATGAATAGTGTACCTCTCTGACATTTATAGTCCTTATCAATCATTCCCTCTCTGTTGAAAATGGTCCACCTCTATGTGTCGTGAGTGTCACGACATCCAAAACGTGAGTGAGACGACCCCTGCAAAAAAATGCAACAACTCAAGTAAATAACTTGATCCAAATTACCTGTGTGTATATGTCATGTTGAGTAGTCCATGATTTTTACTTTAAGCAAAAAAAAAAAAAAAATCTGACAAAAGTGACTAGATATAAGAATAAGAAGCATTTAAGGACGTTGCACAGTTATGTTTCTGCGCATCTTGACCGCGCATCCTGGGCGCGCATTATTTAATACGTCACAATGGAAAAATAAACAGCGCTCGTGGGCGATCCAGCGTTCAAAGAGTTAAAAGAAATGAACCGTATAAATATGTTATTTATTCCTTCTTTTTGTTTATTATTTACCTACTTGCAGAGATATGTAAAGCATTTTTGTCGGTGCATATTCGTGTTATTCTAGAGATTGCGATGGATATGAAATGAATTTGTAAATGTTTGGGAGCAGGATTTTGAATAAGTCGAAAATTAGATAAGAGTTTTCATATTTTGAGTATTTTTGGCACGTTTCGGTGGTTTTCAAGTCGACTCGCCACTATTACAGCGCCGATATTTTGAAAACGAGTACATGGACCCCCATTTTTTAATGTCCCTACTCTTTCAGTTTATATTCCTCTACAACTTGGCAAATTTTGATGAACTTGACATGGCTTTTGAATGTTCGAGAGCATGATTTTGGATCAAATGTAATATAAGTTTGATTCCACGACTTGTTTGACGTTTTCGGCGCGTTTGTGTGGTTTTCAAGCCAATTTGCAACTATTCGCGCTCCGATAGCTTAAAAACGAGCACATGGACCCCCTTTTGTGAATGTTTCTACCCGTTGAGTACGTATTCCTCTACAACTCTGCAAATTTTTATGAAAATGACATGGATTTTGAATGTTGGGGAGCATAATTTTGAATCAAGTGCAATTTAGAGTGGATTTTTACGCTTTTTTGGACGTTTTCGGCACGCTTTTGTGACTTTTCAAGCCGATTTGCGAGTATTCGGGCGCCGATAGTTCGAAAACGAGCACATGGACCCCCCTTTTTTAAACTTTCTACATATATATGATGAATCTCTCTACAACTTTGCAAAATTTGATGAGACTGTCATGGTTTTTTAAAAAAGTGCACCTTAAACTATACTTTTTTATTTTCTTGTAGATTCCAAGCCTCTAAGATATGGTTTTTGCCATTTTACGCATCCTTTTTGCCACATGAGGGCGCTGCTGGCTCAAAAATAAGTACAAATTTGCCAGTTTAAACCATGTACCCATCTTTGGTATAAACTTTGTAACAAATCGGGAAGGCTTGATAAAGTTTGATACGGTTTTGACAAAGTAATGACGATTTTTACTTGTTTGTTGCACTTGCAAGGTCTAACAGAGGCCAATTTCTTAAATTACTCGTACTTTACATGCCATCCAAATATGGCAACTTCAAAGTTCCGTAGCAAAAAATCAAGCACATGAACCTATATTATTTTTTGCATTTTTGGCATACATAGATACCAAAGTAACTCTGTGCAAAATTTGGTGAACTTGTCATGGTTTTGGTTTCAACTGTGCAACGTCCTTAAAGCACCAAAGTCCCATATGTGCAAATTCCTGTTTGATCAATTATTCAGCGTAAGAAAAATGGATCACATACTGTTTGAACTGAAATAATTGGTTGTCTTGTAAATTAGCCTTTGTGTTGATTTCAGATCCAAAATTGCATTTACAAAGGCACAGCACCACATTAAAATTTCAGCTCCATGTCCACTTTTAATTGAATATGACCTATGTCTTTTCATCTATCCTATCTGTCTTTGTCATGAACATCATTATAACCATATTTATTTACATCATCATCAACATCAACACCACTATCAGTATTATCAATACCATAGCCTTCATCACAACATTTTCATGTTCCCCATCATTATCATCACCAATGCTCTCATTGTCCTCCTCCTTAAAGGGATTTAGTAGCTTTCAAAAACAAGAGCAATTATATCAAGATTAATAAAATTATATTGTTCCAACAGTAAAAACAAACTACTGAAAGTTTCAGATCAAATGGAAGTCATTTACTACCTTAAAACAGTGTAACAAACAGTGCCAAGCATACAGCCGAACACCAGTACCCTCTGCTGATAACTCACCAGGCCGCTAGAGACGGGGAACTTTACAACAGGAAATGGGTGTGTGGAAAAGCACATGGTTTTATAAACCATCCGGTGTTGGTTTATAAATTTTGAGTATGAAATCATTGATATCTCGAAGGTAAAGCAAGCAATTAGCTTGCAATTTTGAAGAGATACCAGACTGACCTAAGTGTTTATAATTATGTTGGCAGAATAAGCTAAATTGAATAAATGTGATTTGAATATCATTCAATGTTACTGCATCTCTTTAACAACCAAGTCCTCATCCACCACCACCATCATACTCATCTTGGAGATTGCATCCTTCATTCGTCCTCATCTGGTCTCTTTATGCCAGGTACTCTAATGAGAAGTAAGAATAAAATGCTACATGAAGAAAATGTTCTCGTACAGGTAGAATGTAAATTGTGCATCTGAAGAGCTAGCATATGGACTTTAAACTCTCCTAGAAGTGAGGGTAAAATGTGGGTGATTTTTTGTTGTAAACATGTTCATATCTTCAGGAGATAGATAGATCATAATAATTTCATTGTCGTCATTGTCATGGTCATTACCATCATTGTCATGGTCATCACCATCATCATCATCATCATTATCACCATCATGACCTCATCTTGAGTGTTGGTTGTGTCGGATGTGAAAATCGGTAACACCGATTGTATTCTTTCTGCAGACGTATTTCCTTTGTACTATTTAAAAATTAAAAAAAAATAATCAACTTTTTCACTGCAAATTAATGAGGGATGTAAAGAGTTAACAATCAACCCCTTATCCACCACCATTATCATACTCATCTTGGAGATTGCATACTTCATCCATCCTCTTCTGATCTCTTTATACCAGGTACTCTAATGACAAGTAACAATAAGATGCTACATGAAGAAAATGTCCTCTAACAGGTATTATGTAAATTGTGCATCTGAAGAGCTAGCATATGGACTTTAAACTCTCCTGTAAGTACAGGTGTAATGTGGGTTACTTTTCTTCAACATCATATCTTTCAAAGATACATGTACATCATAATAATTTTCAGTATCATCATCATCATCGTTATCATCATTATAATCATCAACATCATCATTATCAACATCATCATTATTTCTGTTTTCATCATCAAAATCATCGTCATCACTGTTTTTATCATCATCATCAACCCTCATTGACATCATCAGCAACCACTAATAATCTATACTCCCTAACTCTCCTCTTCAAGATCGCATCCTTCATCCATCCTCGTTCGATCTCTTTGTACCAGGTAATCTAATGACAAGTAAGAATAAGATGCTACATGAAGAAAATGTCCTCGTACAGGTAGAATGTAAATTGTGCATCTGAAGAGCTAGCGTATGGACTTTAAACTCTCCGAGAAGTGAGGGTAAAATGTGGGTTACTTTTCTTCGACATCATATCTTCCAAAGATACATACATGTACATCATAATAATTTTTAGTATCATCATCATCATCGTTATCATCATTATAATCATCAACATCATCATCATCAACATCATCATTATTACTGTTTTCATCATCAAAATCATCGTCATCACTGTTTTTATCATCATCATCAACCTCATTGACATCATCAGCAACCACTAATAATCTATACTCCCTAACAACCATCTCCTCATC
>CALNVZ010003426.1:8199167-8215713 GCA_940671915.1 Paracentrotus lividus
GTTATTAAACTAGAAAATAAATAGTATCCAGAGAAGGGTCATTTCCGTACAGGGTGTCTCAAGAATATAACAGCAGTTCAAGCTACAATAACTAATTGGATTAAATTCAATCGTTCTTGATAATTCAATCGTACAATTTTTGCATTCCAAGTCAAGTGAATTAACCCAACCCATAAGAAAATCTATAAATAATCCAAGTTAAGACAACCAAATCTAAACCCAATCACTTCTTCCAGTATGCTTGTGTCATGTACTTCACAATATCTCAACGCACTTTCCCTACATACCCACTGACTCGCCACAGATTTAGCTTTACATGGGGACAAAACCACTGAGAGACCTTTCCAATCTCTAGACGACTTTTATTCAATCACAGGAACTTATGAGGAGAAAGATGGAAGACAAGGCCCTTGAAAACCTGGTCATTAGTGTAGCACGCAGGGCACACCTCCTTACCCTCCAGGGGTCAATTTTCTCCATAATTTTTCCCCCGCTCATGAACAGCAGTCAGGGGCCTTGGGCATTTAGTCTGGCTTTGATGGAGATAAATGAATGAAGAGAAGAAGAAAGGAAGGAATGAATGGAGTTTCCTGTAATACATTTATTTTTGGATTTAATTGAAAAAAAAAAACTGCATGTATTCTCAGGTCGATTTTGTTGATCTATAGAAGATTTCCGGGAGACATTTGTATTGAAATATTTCTTCTGTACCTCCTATTTTGTCAGATCTAATACTGAATCTGCATATATCGTCTGTTGGGAGCCACAAGGGCGTTATTGCATCTTATAGATGTTCCGTTGAGAGCCAGAAGGGCGCTATTGCTGTACAAAGTCAATGGTAATAGCCCCCTTCTGGCTCCCAACGGAACATCCTTGATCTGCAATAGCGCCCTTCTGGCTCCAAGCCAACGATATATGAAATATATAAGTAGATATGTATGTTTAAATCATCCTTATTCTGTTTTCATACACAAGCAGATTGCAGTAGATCTTAATCTCAAGGACTTTGAATAAAAGATATTTCTATCAGTTGTTTGTCTTTTACATTTTACTGGACAATTAGAAAGCACTTTTTTCAAAGCCAATGTTCATAAAGCCTTCTGATTTTCTGTGTATAGTTTATATTTCCTTTTAAAGATGAATATCGGTTGTGGAAGAGATATGAAAGGACCTTACTTGTAGATCTTAGCCTCTCTTGTATCTAAAGTAAAAATGTCTACCATAGTAGAAATGATGGATGAGGAACAGCAGAGCACTTAATACAGAAACAGTGGACTTAGGTCATAGTGTGTTTTAGTTAAGATGTAACCATCTTCCTCAGAGCAAACTGGAGTTTCAAACATAAGGACCTTATGGCAGCCTTCAGGATAAATTCACCTTCATTCAAAGCTCCTTACATCGTCTGTTGGGAGCTATAAGGGCGTTATTGCATCTTATAGATGTTCTGTTGAGAGCCATAAGGGCGCTATTACTGTACAAGGTCAATGGTAATAGCACCCTTCTGGCTCCAAGCCGACGACATTTTGCAATGAACTTGGAGCTTTGACACTAACTTCAAAGCCAGTCTTCACTGCAGCATACTTCATTAGTCCATTATGGCTAAGAAATATAAGGGTGCTTAATACACTGGACTTGGATCCTTTTTGCTCTAAAATGTCTTGATTTCTGAGTCAAGAGGTTCACATCTTCATAAGATAGCTAGGGGTTAGGTTGACCTTTGAGCCCTCAAACTGCCTTCAACCGCCGCTCAGCTTACTTCCCAAATCAGCTGCAGCCGGCCTTTTGACTTGAGTTCACCATATCCTTAATCAGCACGCACCCACCTCAAGCCCTCTCCCCATACTGGCCTAAATTGCCCACTTGTCCTTCAGCGTGTCACAGCAAAATTACCCCTTAGGCCTATATTTTATGAAATCTATTCAGAGTTTGCTATTGGAACAAAACTAAATATAAAAGGTTTCTAGTTTTTAACTGGCTAAGGCGATAGAACCTTCCGTATATTTAGAACTCTCTATTTCTGCTGCCAACATGTAAGTACAGTCCCACATGTCCCTATTGATGTGTTAATTGTACTTTACCACTTCTAAAATCCCTTCACTTAAACTTCATCCATTACTGAGTCTCTGTGGATAAATTCAGTGAATGTCCCTCTCACCTTACAGTATCGCACAATCTTTTTATAAAACTCAATGTCTTCTTTCATACATGACAGTGAAATGAGTGTTGCTGATTTGAACTGTGGAAACTGCTTTTGCCCTTGAAAGATTAAAAACAAATTGTCAAGCAACAACTGTTCTAGAATTTTGTCCTGGTATTATGTATGCATGCATGATCCAAAGATTTCCCCTTGAATTGTCCTACAAGCTTGGCTTTGTGAGATGAGATGATGTATGATTTGCATGTGAAGAGCTTGAGATGGTGATGATGATGATGGGTGGATGGTTCCCCTGATGAGTGAGGGTGGGAGAAGATAGAGAGAAAGGAGAATGAGAAGGAGGAGGAGGAAAAAAAGGGAAGAGGAGGAGAATGAGAAGGAAAAGGAGAAGAAAGAGGGAGAGAGGGGTGGATGAGAGATGGGCAGAGGGATGAGTGAGAGAGAGAAAGAGAGAGAGAGATAGAGAGAGAGAGAGGGATAAAGAGATATACAGAAAGAGAGATGGAGAGACAGAGAAGAAAGGGGAAGGGGAGGAGTGAGAGTGAGAAAGAGAGAAAGAGAGAGAGAGAGAGAGAGAGAGAGAGATAGAGATAGAGATAGAGATAGAGATAGAGATAGAGAGAGAGAGAGAGAGGGGGATAGAGAGAGAGATGGAGAGACAGAGAAGAAAGGGGAAGAGGGAGGAGTGAGAGTGAGAAATGGACGGAGAGATAGTGAAAGAGGGTGTTAATAAAAACACTTTGGGTAGATACAAATACATTTTAAAGGGGGACGACTTCTAAGTTTGTGACATAGAGAAAATTCTACTGTTTTATTCTCTCTGAGCACTCTCTGACCACGTATGCATGTAAAAAAAATTGTATCTTTGCGTCATACCAAAAGAAGTTAAAAAATGGTAGTTGCTTGCTGCTTCCCTGTTTGGCTTTCAACAAGAGGGGGATAGAGCAATGTCCTTCTGGCGCTGCTCAGCGGCCGCCGGGCCCACGAGAAAAGGGGCAAACTAATTATCCGATCATCTTTGTTTTGGACAATAAAATTTGGAGCATTTGGAGCATGTTCCCCCTTTGCAAGGCAATAAACGATAATGTTGTATTGGGAAAGTTTATAGGGAAGGAAAAGAGAAAGTGAATATAAATGTCTCATAACTTAATGATTGTATCCCTTTAAAGCCAGTTCGCAATCAACAGTTTGAAAATACAAGATAGAACATATGTAATGCATCACATCAAAACGAGAGACAAGTCGCCAGAAAAGAGTCAGAGATATTGGCAAACTAATCCCTTTTTTTATCACTTTCACTTTTTTTTTTGCTCAATTTAAAAAAAATATAATACACATGAAACATTGAAGATTCAGAAAAAAAAAAAAAAACACTTTCCACTAAATTAGACATCAATTATTATTTTACTGATTATCTTGACCCTTTTCTGAATTTGCTCTGCGACTTGTCTCTCATTTTGATGTGATGCATCACATATTTGCTAACTCAAGAATGGAATCGCCTGCAGCTCCTGAGTGTTTTTCATTGTGTTTACTTCCTCAAAATTTTCAATGATAGAAAAATGTTCATGTCAATTATTTCAATAGTTTGTATTTCTCTCGAGGAATCAATCATACGACGGTTTTATTATTTCTATGATTCGCCTTTGCTACCATGTTCGTACCCTCTCCTTAGAGACAAGCGTAATTGTTTGATACATGTCTTATCACAGACAAAAGATGACATTTAAGACAGTTTGTCAAATGCTTGTTTCCATGGTGATGAGGCATAGTTATCAGCATGAAGGATGGCAAATTAATCTACCGGGCCTTTATTTTTTGGAAGAGACAAATTGGAAAGATAACTTTGTCTTTTTAATACTCACTTGTTGCTTTAAGTGCTTGTGATGAGAAAAGGCAGACGAGGTTAAATTTGATATCTTAAGAAATGTCTAATTAATTTGAAAGATGATAATAAAAATGATTGTAATAGTGGCTACTTCTATGGTGCACAGGTCCACTTTTCAGAGTTCATGGCACTCAAAAACAGAAATAGAGAAATAGAAAAGTATGTTTAACAAAATTGGGTTAAGTTTGATATCTTAAGAAATGTCTAATAAATTTGAAAGATGATAATAAAGATGATTTTAATAGTGGCTACTTCTATAGTGCACAGGTCCGCTTTTCAGAGTTCATGGCACTCAAAAACAGAAATAGAGAAATAGAAAAGTATGTTTAACAAAATTGGGTTAAGTTTGATATCTTAAGAAATGTCTAATTAATTTGAAAGATGATAATAAAGATGATTTTAATAGTGGCTACTTCTATAGTGCACAGGTCCGCTTTTCAGAGTTCATGGCACTCAAAAACAGAAATAGAGAAATAGAAAAGTATTTTTAACAAATATTAACTGACCAAAAAAATGTAGGAACAATAATTTTTTTGGACTTAAAACAGATACATTTTTAGTTGTGTTTTGAAAAGTCAAAGAGATGATAATTGACTTAGTGAAATATGTTTTTGTTTTTCTATATTTTTTTGCCCCTGAAGAAAAGTTCCACTTTAGATAAAATATTGATTTTTGCAATACTTGTTATCAATTTCTTGGCTTGTTCGAAATGTTGTTACGCCCTCCTGCCAAGCAGTTGAGAACACACGTCCTTCCCCCACTCTTAATTGCGTGCTGCTACCGCGATAACAAACTCTTTTTGATTGGAAATACGAAGATGTTCCTCCTCCTTTAAACAAGAAGATAATTGTCTCACCCTTCCGAGATGCGTGCCGAAAAAGACATTTCTCTTCTCGTCGTTGGGAGAGAATGAGCTCTAATTTCTTAGCCAATCTATGGACTTTCCCCCTGTTCAATTTGCGTAATTACCAGCAAACACAAGCAGACAAGGAACTGTTTGAGAGTGATAGGAGGTATGGGAAGTAGGAGGAGAAGAAGAGGTGGAACAGAAGAAAAAGGTGTTAGTGAACAGTTATATACGGCCACCAGAGGGGGTGGTTGGAACTATAGTACCCGAACTGACGCGAAGAATGCGACTATTTTTCCTGAGGGGCGCAGCCCCGAAGGAAAATAGTCGCATTCGCGTCAGTGAGGGGACTATAGTTTCACCAAAACCTCTGAAGGCCGTATATAACTGGTTTATATCCGTCATTGGAAATAAAATATTCTGAATCTCTAGAAATCTAACGTTAGACTTAGAGGCCGATATCTAGAATATCTACTCCAAATATTTAGATCTAACCCAGGCCTGCCCTTCATCATGATACATATATGAATGATCTATAATCTAGAGGCCTATTATAGGCCTAACTTTTAGTCTAACTAACGTTAGATCTACATTTGGGCGTTACTCACTCGACCTTTGGAGTTTGGGTCTCTTTCTTTTAAGTTGGGGGTCTCTGCTAACGTTAGGTCTAATCAACACAGTTGTTCTGCGTTAGACTTCTACAACACTGATCAAACGCTGACAAACTAAGCGTTGCTGTCGCCATTTACAATAAACTCCCTCAATGAAATCATCGTAGACGAGACGAAAACCTCGGCTTGTTACATCATCAGCTCTCCAAACAACATTATTTGCCATCTTGTCTCACTACTTTACACATTACTTGACAAATTTTCTCTAATCCATGTCCTGAAATTCCATGATCCTATTCCTAGGCTTAGTTAAGGCACGCTCCGGCAAACAGACAGAAATCCCGTCTAACGTTAGCTACTACGCGAGATCAAAATGTAAACAAAATTTGAATGAGTCACGATCACGCGCGTCAAGTACTAATATGTACGTACGCGCGCACCGTCGTCAAAAACAAACCTTACGTCACGCATAGAGGTGGATACCTTTATGACGTCACGCGAGCACACGATACATGTTCGGGCTACGGAGCCACCGAGGGCTGGGGGCCGGGGGGGGTGGGGGGTTTCAGCAACGTAAACGTGTACGAAAATGGCGGGTCGATCACTCGATAGGCCACTATCGTTTTGATCGAGCCGTGGCTATTCGCAGGTACTATCCACGGCTCAAGGGAATATTCCCGGCTTGTGACGTCAGATGTCAGGATTAGTGGCATTTTTGCACAATTCATGACGTTGGTTGGAACTACCTTTGGTCACATGACGGGGTTTAGACCAATCACCTATTAGGATTCTTATCATGACGGATATAATCTCAGATATCTTAAGGAAAAATAGAGAGTGAAAGATGAACAGAGGGACAGGAGAGAGATTCACACCAATCATTTTTAAAGAAGGGGAGGCCATTTGTAGAGAGAGGAATAGGAGAGAGATAGAGAGACAGACAGACCTAAAATGTTTTTCAAGAGAGAGAGAGAGAGAGAGAGAGAGAGAGAAAGAGAGAGAGAGAGAAAAAAAAAACAACGGCGCAGCATAATAACCACCTTCATTTATTCACCATTCTTATTCTTAACCCTATAGCCCTCATTCAAATTATTTACTTAACATACATCATTTCATCGTCATCATCATCATTTTCATGTTCCCTCTACTTTCATCACCAATGCTCTCATTGTCCTCCTCCTAACAACCAACCTTCATCCACACATCATCATACTCATCTGCGAGATTGCATCCTTTCACTCCAGCCTCATCCATTTTCACTGTGCGGGGTACTCTAATGAGGATGGCAGGAGCAAGATACATAGAAAATGTTATTACATGGAAGTATGCTTCTTCATGTATGCAAGTCGAAGAGAAGATGGCTTGCTTCTGCAAGGGCACTACCATAGATATTAAAACTCTCCGTAAGTTCCAATATTAAATATGGGGATTTCTCTTCAATATGTTTCATATCTTCCAAAGATACAAACATCATCATCATTATCATAATCGTCGTCATCATCGTTGTGCATCCTTCATCGCACAATCATCATCAATCATAATCAATGGCATCCCATCGTCATCTCATCAACATCATTCACTTCACATCTCATCATTCATCATCATCATCATGATCATTATCATCTCATCATGATCATTACCATCATTGTCATTTGTCATCCATCTACTGTCATTTGTTCATGTCATCTTCTAACATCTCATCATTATCTTCAACTTTCATTTACATATCTTTTTACCTTCAACATAAATATCACCCCATCACCATTATTGATTCATCAGCAACTTCCATCATTAGCATCATCAGCATAATTACCACCATATGACACCATATCATTCTTAACCCTTAGCCATCATCAAAGATTTACTTAACATCATCCATCATCATCATTTTCATGTACCCCATCATCATAACCAATGCTCTTACAATGTCCTCCTCCTTAATAACCACCCCATATCAACCATCATCATCACACTCTTGGTTATTGCTTCCATCATTGTCCTTGTACAATCTCCGTGCCAGGTAAAATGACAAATGAGGAGCAAACGCTTATGTTGGCGACATGAAAAAACCTGTTACAGGTGATTGTAATTGTGCATCTGAAGGGCACTATGGCTGGTGGACGTTAAACACTCTGGGTTGATTTTTTTTTCTTTTCATTCAACATGTTCATATCATTCTAAGGTATACATCATTTAATCATCATCTCATCATCATTCATGTCGTTATTGTCATCTCCATCTTCCTTGTTGTCATTGTCATCATCATCGTCATCTTTATCTTCATTCATCATCATCATCTCATCATCAACACAAACATTTTTGCCATCAACGTCATTATCACCACATATTACCATTGTCATCGTGTCATCAACATCATTAGCATCAGCAACACCACCAATAATCTCTTCCACACTATATCTACTAAACAATTATTCCTCACCAATCTCATTATTGAATATGAGCATCCTTCCTGGTCCGATCTCTTTATGACACGTAAGGCCTACTCATTGTAAGAGCAATATGCATATGTTGGAATACAAGAGAAAAATGCTCGTTACAAGTAGAAATGAAATTGTGCATCAAAAGGGCGCAATCATATGGACTTTAAACTTTCTGTAAAGTACAGTAAATTGCGGGTGATTTTATTTTCGTAAACATGTTCATATCTTCGGAGAGAAACATAAATTTAATTCATTTTTAATATCATCCATTGTCATCGTCATTCATATCATCATCATCATCTCATCATCATCGCGATGTTTTCATCACTATCAACATCATACTTTCATAAGCATTCATCTGCCACGTCAACCATCATCCACTTCTTATTTATCGCCCCCCATCCCCCCATTCATTCTCCTCCCTAACAAACCATTTCTCATCCATTCATCATCACGGCTCACATGGAGTATGCATCCTTCATACCTTTGAGGTCCGATCTTCCTTGTGACAGGTACTTTAATAAGAAAGGGTCCAGCAAGTTATTGAATTAGGAAATACATAATCTCTAACACCACACCACACCACCCACACCACCACCACCATTCATTCATCATCATCATCATCATATTCATCATTCTCATCATCATCCTCATCATCATTCATCATCATCATCATCATCATCATCTCATCGCTAAATAAACTCACAAATCAACACCACCCATCACCATCATCATCATCATATCGATGTTTTCATCCACTATCAACATCATACTTTCATAAGCATTCGATCAGCAGCGTCAATACCATCATTACCATCTTATTTATCGCCCCCTCCCCCTTTCATTCTCTCCCTAACAACCATCCTCTCATCCATCCATCATCATGCGCTCACATTGAAAGATCGCATCCCTCAATCCTTCAGGTCGTCTTCCTGTGACAGGTACTTTTAATAAGAAGAGGGTCCAGCAAGATGTTGAAGAGATACATAATCTCCCTAGGACAGCCAAATATCAAACAGATTGTCCTCTTGATCCATCCAATCAAAGGCATGTTCACATTACCATAGATGCGCAAGATTCTAAAGAACTAAATGAATCATGTTCTATTCCTTAAATTGGCACCAATTCTATTTTGTATCACCCTTGGAACTTTAAAAAATGCATTAAACTGTTTGAACAAATTGTTTGAAGATAATAACTGTATTGAAAAAAAGGCGATGTGTGATGTGAATATAGTGATTTTGCCATTTTCTTCGTATTGCCCAGTTTTTAAAGAATGCAATTATTATTTGTTATTCCAAAACTGGTCTCTTTTTAGGAACTTTTGATGCATGCATGAGAAACAAATTCATATTTGCTAGTTGATTTTCGCTCTTTAAGTTGATATTGTACTACTTGATTTCAAAGCATCTTATTTGAAGATAAGCGCAAGTGTCACTGAAAGGGACTTTTAATGTCGATGGTTTAAAAGAAAAGAAGAAAAAAGACCCCTAAAAGTCTTGGTTATAACATGTATGCTTATTACACTATTTAACCCTGTTTTCTATTAGAACATTGGTCCTGTAGTAAGTCTATGGAAAGACAGAACTATTCATCACAAGTTGACAAATTTCTATCCCTCAACAAATAGCGCCATATTTGTAGACAGCAAACTAACAGCAGTGAGAAAGTTCCTACTGAGATCTTGGTTTGTAATAAAACCACTATGTTTTCTTTACTTTCAAATGCTGTTTGGTTGACAGGCCGTATCTCTCCATATAAGCATTCCAGGCACTGAAATTGAATTAAAAACTGTTTGTTTCATCTGTTACTTCGCTGTGAAATATATTAAACTCTTGATTTATAACTATAGTTAGTAATATCTTAACCTGTTGGAGACGAAGCTAATTTGGCTACAACACACATTTTCCATAGACCTCAGCCCGAATAATTCGGCTCAGCCCCAACGGTGTTAATGATGAAATTCAAAAAGGAATTTGGTTATTAAACTAGAAATAAAAGTATCCAGAGAAGGGTCATTTCCGTACAGTGTGTCTCAAGAAATTAACAGCAGTTCAAGCTTACAATAACTAATTGATTAAATTCAATCGTTCTTGTAATTCAATCGTACAATTTTGCATTCCAGTCAAGGTGAATTACCCAACCCATAAGAAAATCTATAAATAATCCAAGTTAAGACAACCAAATCTAAACCCAATCACTTCTTCCAGTATGCTTGTGTCACATGCTTCACAATATCTCAACGGCACTTTCCCTACGATACCACTGACTCGCCACAGATTTAGCTTTACATGGGGACAAAACCACTGAGAGACCTTTCCAATCTCTAGACGACTTTTATTCAATCACAGGAACTTATGAGGAGAAAGATGGAAGACAAGGCCCTTGAAAACCTGGTCATTAGTGTAGCACGCAGGGCACACCTCCTTACCCTCCAGGGGTCAATTTTCTCCATAATTTTTCCCCCGCTCATGAACAGCAGTCAGGGGCCTTGGCATTTAGTCTGGCTTTGATGGAGATAAATGAATGAAGAGAAGAAGAAAGGAAGGAATGAATGGAGTTTCCTGTAATACATTTATTTTGGATTTAATTGAAAAAAAAAAACTGCATGTATTCTCAGGTCGATTTTGTTGATCTATAGAAGATTTCCGGGAGACATTTGTATTGAAATATTTTCTTCTGTACCTCCTATTTGTCAGATCTAATACTGAATCTGCATATATCGTCTGTTGGGAGCCACAAGGCGTTATTGCATCTTATAGATGTTCCGTGAGAGCCAGAAGGCGCTATTGCTGTACAAAGCAATGGTAATAGCCCCCTTCTGGCTCCAACGGAACATCCTTGATCTGCAATAGCGCCCTTCTGGCTCCAGCCAACGATATATGAAATATATAAGTAGATATGTATGTTTAAATCATCCTTATTCTGTTTTCATACACAAGCAGATTGCAGTAGATCTTAATCTCAAGGACTTTAATAAAAGATATTTCTATCAGTTGTTTGTCTTTTACATTTTACTGGACAATTAGAAAGCACTTTTCAAAGCCAATGTTCATAAAGCCTTCTGATTTTCTGTGTATAGTTTATATTTCCTTTTAAAGATGAATATCGGTTGTGGAAGAGATATGAAAGGACCTTACTTGTAGATCTTAGCCTCTCTTGTATCTAAAGTAAAAATGTCTACCATAGTAGAAATGATGGATGAGGAACAGCAGAGCACTTAATACAGAAACAGTGGACTTAGGTCATAGTGTGTTTTAGTTAAATGTAACCATCTTCCTCAGAGCAAACTGGAGTTTCAAAACATAGGACCTTATGGCAGCCTTCAGGATAAATTCACCTTTCATTCAAAGCTCCTTACATCGTCTGTTGGGAGCTATAAGGGCGTTATTGCATCTTATAGATGTTCTGTTGAGAGCCTAAGGGCGCTATTACTGTACAAGGTCAATGGTAATAGCACCCTTCTGGCTCCAAGCCGACGACATTTTGCAATGAACTTGGAGCTTTGACACACTAACTTCAAAGCCAGTCTTCACTGCAGCATACTTCATTAGTCCATTATGGCTAAAAAATATAAGGGTGCTTAATACACTGGACTTGGATCCTTTTGCTCTAAAATGTCTTGATTTTTGAGTCAAGAGGTTCACATCTTCATAAGATAGCTAGGGGTTAGGTTGACCTTTGAGCCCTCAACTGCCTTCAACCGCCGCTCAGCTTACTTCCAAATCAGCTGCAGCCGGCCTTTTGACTTGAGTTCACCATATCCTTAATCAGCACGCACCCACCTCAACGCCTCTCCCCATACTCCTAAATTGGCCCCATGCTGTTCAGCGTGTCACAGCAAAATTACCCTAGGCCTATTATTTATGAAAATCTATTCAGAGTTTGCTATTGGAACAAAACTAAATATAAAGGTTTCTAGTTTAACTGGCTAAGGCGATAGAACCTTCCGTATATTTAGAACTCTCTATTTCTGCTGCCAACATGTAAGTACAGTCCCACATGTCCCTATTGATGTGTTAATTGTACTTTACCACTTCTAAAAATCCCTTCACTTAAACTTCATCCATTACTGAGTCTCTGTGGATAAATTCAGTGAATGTCCCTCTCACCTTACAGTATCGCACAATCTTTTTATAAAACTCAATGTCTTCTTTCATACATGACAGTGAAATGAAGTGTTGCTGATTGAACTGTGGAAACTGCTTTTGCCCTTGAAAGATTAAAAACAAATTGTCAAGCAACAACTGTTCTAGAATTTTGTCCTGGTATTATGTATGCATGCATGATCCAAAGATTTCCCCTTGAATTGTCCTACAAGCTTGGCTTTGTGAGATGAGATGATGTATGATTTGCATGTGAAGAGCTTGAGATGGTGATGATGATGATGGGTGGATGGTTCCCCTGATGAGTGAGGGGTGGGAGAAGATAGAGAGGAAAGGAGAATGAGAAGGAGGAGGAGGAAAAAAAGGAAGAGAGGAGAATGAGAAGGAAAAGGAGAGAAGAGGGAGAAGGGTGGATGAGAGATGGCAGAGGGATGAGTTGAGAGAGAGAAGAGAGAGAGAGATACGAGAGAGAGAGGGGATAAAGAGATATACAGAAAGAGAGATGGAGAGACAGAGAAGAAAGGGAAGGGAGGAGTGAGAGTGAGAAAAAGAAAAGAGAGAGAGGAGAGAGAGAGAGAGATAGAGATAGAGATAGAGATAGAGATAGAGATAGAGATAGAGAGAGAGAGAGAGAGGGGGATAGAGAGAGGGATGGAGAGACAGAAGAAAGGGGAAGAGGGGAGGAGTGAGAGTGAGAAATGGACGGAGAGATAGTGAAAAGAGGGTGTTAATAAAAACACTTGGGGTAGATACAAATACATTTTAAAGGGACGACTTCTAAGTTTGTGACATAGAGAAAATTCTACTGTTTTATTCTCTCTGAGCACTCTCTGACCACGTATGCATGTAAAAAAAATTGTATCTTTGCGTCATACCAAAAGAAGTTAAAAAATGGTAGTTGCTTGCTGCTTCCCTGTTTGGCTTTCAACAAGAGGGGATAGAGCAATGTCCTTCTGGCGCTGCTCAGCGGCCGCCGGGCCCACGAGAAAAGGGGCAAACTAATTATCCGATCATCTTTTTTTGGACAATAAATTGAGCATTTGGAGCATGTTCCCCTTTGCAAGGCAATAAACGATAATGTTGTATTGGGAAAGTTTATAGGGAAGGAAAAGAGAAAGTGAATATAAATGTCTCATAACTTAATGATTGTATCCCTTTAAAGCCAGTTCGCAATCAACAATTTGAAAATACAAGATAGAACATATGTAATGCATCACATCAAAACGAGAGACAAGTCGCCAGAAAAGAGTCAGAGATATTGGCAACTAACCCTTTTTATCACTTTCACTTTTTTTTTGCTCAATTTAAAAAATATAATACACATGAAACATTGAAGATTCAGAAAAAAAAAAAAAAACACTTTCCACTAAATTAGACATCAATTATTATTTTACTGATTATCTTGACCCTTTTCTGAATTTGCTCTGCGACTTGTCTCTCATTTTGATGTGATGCATCACATATTTGCTAACTCAAGAATGGAATCGCCTGCAGCTCCTGAGTGTTTTTCATTGTGTTACTTTCTTCAAAATTTTCAATGATAGAAAATGTTCATGTCAATTATTCAATAGTTTGTATTTCTCTCGAGGAATCAATCATACGACGGTTTTATTATTTCTATGATTCGCCTTTGCTACCATGTTTCGTACCCTCTCCTTAGAGACAAGCGTAATGTTGTGATACATGTCTTATCACAGACAAAAGATGACATTAAGACAGTTTGTCAAATGCTTGTTTCCATGGTGATGAGGCATAGTTATCAGCATGAAGGATGGCAATTAATCTACCGGGCCTTTATTTTTTGGAAGAGACAAATTGGAAAGATAACTTTGTCTTTTTAATACTCACTTGTTGCTTTAAGTGCTTGTGATGAGAAAAGGCAGACGAGGTTAAATTGATATCTTAAGAAATGTCTAATTAATTTGAAAGATGATAATAAAAATGATTGTAATAGTGGCTACTTCTATGGTGCACAGGTCCACTTTTCAGAGTTCATGGCACTCAAAACAGAAATAGAGAAATAGAAAAGTATGTTTAAAAATTGGGTTAAGTTTGATATCTTAAGAAATGTCTAATAAATTGAGAAGATGATAATAAAGATGATTTTAATAGTGGCTACTTCTATAGTGCACAGGTCCGCTTTTCAGAGTTCATGGCACTCAAAAACAGAAATAGAGAAATAGAAAAGTATGTTTAACAAAATTTGGGTTAAGTTTGATATCTAAGAAATGTCTAATAATTTGAAAGATGATAATAAAGATGATTTTAATAGTGGCTACTTCTATAGTGCACAGGTCCGCTTTTCAGAGTTCATGGCACTCAAAACAGAAATAGAGAAATTAGAAAAGTATATTTTAACAAATATTAACTGACCAAAAAAATGTAGGAACAATAATTTTTTTGGACTTTAAAACAGATACATTTTTAGTTGTGTTTTGAAAAGTCAAAGAGATGATAATTGACTTAGTGAAATATGTTTTTGTTTTTCTATATTTTTTTGCCCCTGAAGAAAAGTTCCACTTAGATAAAATATTGATTTTTGCAATACTTGTTATCAATTTCTTGGCTTGTTCGAAATGTTGTTACGCCTCCTGCAAGCAGTTGAGAACACACGTCCTTCCCCCACTCTTAATTGCGTGCTGCTACCGCAATAACAAATCTTTTTGATTGGAAATACGAAGATGTTCCTCCTTCCTTAAACAGAAGATAATTGTCTCACCCTTCCGAGATGCGTGCCGAAAAAGACATTTCTCTCTCGTCGTTGGGAGAGAATGAGCTCTAATTTTTTAGCAATCTATGGACTTTCCCCCTGTTCAATTTGCGTAATTAACCAGCAAACACAAGCAGACAAGGAACTGTTTGAGAGTGATAGGAGGTATGGGAAGTAGGAGGAGAAGAAGAGGTGGAACAGAAGAAAAAGGTGTTAGTGAACAGTTATATACGGCACCAGAGGGGGTGGTTGGAACTATAGTACCCGAACTGACGCGAAGAATGCGACTATTTTTCCTGAGGGGCGCAGCCCGAAGGAAAATAGTCGCATTCGCGTCAGTGAGGGGACTATAGTTTCACCAAAACCTCTGAAGGCCGTATATAACTGGTTTATATCCGTCATTGGAAATAAAATATTCTGAATCTCTAGAAATCTAACGTTAGACTTAGAGCCGATATCTAGAATATCTACTCCAAATATTTAGATCTAACCCAGGCCTGCCCTTCATCATGATACATATATGAATGATCTATAATCTAGAGGCCTATTAATAGGCCTAACTTTTAGTCTAACTAACGTTAGATCTACATTATGGGCGTTACTCACTCGACCTTTGGAGTTTGGGTCTCTTTCTTTGTAAGTTGGGGGTCTCTGCTAACGTTAGGTCTAATCAACACAGTTGTTCTGCGTAGACTTCTACAACACTGATCAAACGCTGACAAACTAAGCGTTGCTGTCGCCATTTACAATAAACTCCCTCAATGAAATCATCGTAGACGAGACGAAAACCTCGGTGTTATCATCATCAGCTCTCCAAACAACATTATTTGCCATCTTGTCTCACTACTTTACACATTACTTGACAAATTTTCTCTAATCCATGTCCCTGAAATTCCATGATCCTATTCCTAGGCTTAGTTAAGGCACGCTCCGCAAACAGACAGAAATCCCGTCTAACGTTAGCTACTACGCGAGATCAAAATGTAAACAAAATTTGAATGAGTCACGATCACGCGCGTCAAGTACTAATATGTACGTACCACGCACCGTCGTCAAAAACAAACCTTACGTCACGCATAGAGGTGGATACCTTTATGACGTCACGCGAGCAACACGATACATGTTCGGGCTACGGAGCCACCGAGGGCTGGGGGCCGGGGGGGGTGGGGGGTTTCAGCAACGTAAACGTGTACGAAAATGGGGGTCGATCACTCGATAGGCCACTATCGTTTTGATCGAGCCGTGGCTATTCGCAGGTACTATCCACGGCTCAAGGGAATATTCCCGGCTTGTGACGTCAGATGTCAGGATTAGTGGCATTTTTGCACAATTCATGACGTTGGTTGGAACTACCTTTGGTCACATGACGGGGTTTAGACCAATCACCTATTAGGATTCTTATCATGACGGATATAATCTCAGATATCTTAAGGAAAAATAGAGAGTGAAAGATGAACAGAGGGACAGGAGAGAGATTCACACCAATCATTTTTAAAGAAGGGGAGGCCATTTGTAGAGAGAGGAATAGGAGAGAGATAGAGAGACAAAGACAGACCTAAATGTTTTCAAGAGAGAGAGAGAGAGAGAGAGAGAGAGAGAAAGAGAGAGAGAGAGAGAAAAAAAACTAAGTGAGAGAGAGATACTGAAAAAGACAGAGAAATATGATGATGATGAGGAGGAGGAGGAGGAGGAGGATAGTGTCGATGGTGATGATATATTCTACATTGCTATGCGAGACAACAAAGAATTCAAGTAGTAGGGTTTGAATGGTGGGGGGGGGGAGGGAAG
>CALNVZ010003426.1:8215738-8248351 GCA_940671915.1 Paracentrotus lividus
AGAGAATGTCAGAAAGAAAGAGAGGTAATGACAGAAAGAGAGAGGAATATGAAAATGAGCAAAGAAAACGGGATTCCATCCAGCGGGACTCAAACCAACACAAGCATTGCAAGTTAAGGGGTTTCTTGGACCAACAATGTTATTGGGGTTTTCATAGCTCAGTTGGTGAGAGTGTCTGTCTCTAGTCCACTGCCTGGACCATCCTGTATTTTCATATCAACCCTCATAACACCATACTGTACTATACATGAACACACAGTACTATTTTAGCACATCAGCATGATCAGTGACTCTCAGCGCAAGGAGCTTCTTGGTTTTGGCATGGATGTAGGGAAGTGGATTTGTGATAGAAAGAGAAATGGTGCGAACGTCGAGTCAATAGAGGAAGGAGAAGTTTCTAACGACCAGAGCCTGGTCTAGTGTCCGTCTAGCAATCCAAGGTCTCTGGTTCAAGTCCTGCTAGAATCCTTTTTTGTGTGCTCATTTTCCTCTTTGTAAGAAAGAGAAAGAGATGGAGAGATGATGTTTAAAAGGAAAAGTGAGAGAAAAATAATGTTTCAAAGGGATAGAGAGAGTTGGAGAGAGAGAGAGAGAGAATGAATGTACTTGAGAGAAGAAAAATGGTCAAAAGCGAGAGGAAAATTGCAAAGGGAAAATGAGAGAAAAAAGGGATCAGTGAGTGGGAAATGAGTGTTAGAAACTTTAGATGGTTCTCCCTTAAAAGGGTGTTCGTGCCCTTTGCACATACAACTACAAACGCAAGATTAAATTTATCGCAAGTTCCTGGGTTAATGCTGTAGTGTAAGCACGCTCAAGAACTGTAAAAATGTATAACAGGTAGTTTTGTAAAAGATAGAATGGCAGTGGGATGAGAGGAAAATTATACAAAAATAGAGACTGATGTGTAATAAAGAGATAAAGCTAGATATAGGTAGAAAGAGATAAGTACAGAGACAGTGACAGACAGACGGACAGAAAGAGAAAAAGAGAGAACATGGAAGAAAAATGGAATTTGTAACATTTGAAATGAAATTATAGGTAAATCAGAGAAAATAGAGAAAATGATCACTTACAAACAGTTACAAAGAAAGAGATAGAGAAGGAGAGACAACACAAGTAAGGATGTGTTCAATGTCCAGTTTCAAATTCATACGCCAACATGAATCATGATACAAAACGCAATTACAAAACACAAACACAAACGCCATCGGCGATGCACCGTTCAGTGTCAAAAATTTAAAGCTGATTATATTTCCATCGTCTTTAAATTCCCCGCTGTCCAAAAACAAACATCTTCTCCTTTTTTTCACTTGCACTGGAAGCTTCCATTGTGAGAGCACATTTAAACACGTTTGAAAACTCAATCCTGTTCAGTGTCGCATTTTGTTGCAATCGCGATGCTCAAGGTCGTAAAATTGAAGCTGATTGTGTTTCAAAAGGCATCTTTTTCAGAGTTTAAATTTTCCTCCGAATC
This sequence comes from Paracentrotus lividus, assembly GCA_940671915.1. Lineage (NCBI taxonomy): Eukaryota > Metazoa > Echinodermata > Echinoidea > Camarodonta > Echinidae > Paracentrotus > Paracentrotus lividus. The sequence continues at coordinate 8,217,213 of CALNVZ010003426.1, forward strand.
AAGATTTGAAACACGTTTACTTTTACGACCGGGGATGGGGGACAATGAACACACACTTTGTTTATCTTTATATCAGCATTTTGTAATTACGTTTTGTATCATGATTCATGTTGGCGTATAATTTGAAACTGGACATTGAACACACTCTAATAGAGACAGAGACTTATGGAAAAGAATAGATAGATAGAAAAAGAGTGAGAGAGAGAGAGTGAAAGAAAGAGGAAAAAGAGACAACATTAAAGAGATAGGGAAAACAAGGACAACTGCTAGCAAGGAACCGATATAGTAGAATGATCTTATAAGGAAATGATATTTTAAAAAGCCGGAGAGTGTAGAAAAGAGTGAAACGAGATGAAATGAAGGAATAATTATTTTAAGAAAATGGATAACATAGCTCCAAGGTCAGAGCCTGTCACTAAAGAACGTTACTTACCCCTCCACGGCGCTAATGAAAGCATGGGAAACGGGGATTGCGAGAAACATAAACATTCAAAGAAGCGAGCCCCAGTGCTGACCACCCCTGCTCATATTACTCACAGATTTTGACCATGATTTGGCTTACTCTGTGCAAACGTGTTGTAATTAGGTGCTACTTTACTAGAACAAAGTTGTGAAATAGCGTGCTTCACAGTGGATCAGAGGAAGTTGCCCGAAGTCAGCTGAAGCATGAAGTGATGCTATTTTAGACCAAAGTTGAATATTTATATAATATTGACTGGCCTTGAGGGAGATACCGCAGATATTTCCCAAACATGTCATGGAAAAATATATTTCACACAACATATGTTGAGCTCAGAAGTAGGTAAGATATATTTCGAAAGAAAATGGGGAAAATCTGAAAATTTGTGTACAAAATGAATGGAGAGTTGTCCATGAGATCGGCCATTTTGAAGCCGATGATGCCAATTTGAGGATCCCCATAGAAGGAACAACTAGACTTTTCAAACTTCCATAACTCTCTTATTTTATAACCGATTTTGATGAAACTTTTTTTAGATTGCTCCTCTCATTTTCCTCTTTCCTGTAAGGTTGATTCTCTCCTTGGGATGGATTCCCCTTTAAAAAAGTGAAAAAGATGTGAAGATGGTTTCAATTTTGAAAAGTAATAATTACCTCGTTTACACTGTGACTCTGGTCGCGGGTTCGACACGGCAATCGTGCTCGACATGGCAATTCTATGCCATGTAAACGGGATCAGTGTGATCTGTGACCCGGCTTTGACACGCCTTTTCTGCTCCACCAAAATCGTAGGTTTTGATCCGGGAGGCGGGTTCGACACGGCAATTTTTATGTGTGTAAACAGAAAGCTGTGTCGAAGTCAATGACCTTGAGGTCAGATATACATCGCAACACACATTAATGACGTCCCTTACTTCCTTCCGGTCATGATCTGGGAGCCGTGTTGAACTCGCCTTCTTTTGTTGTGTATAAACACGATCACAGATTCACTCTTTGCAGTGTCGAACCTTTCCCGTGGATTCGACACGAGAGCCGAGTCTCAATGTAAACTCGGTATATGTGTACCCTTTGCTGGTGCTTATTTTGAGGTATGTTTTGGCTCTTAATTATTATTCTTGATGCCAATTTAACCCTTTGGCACTCAGAAAAAGTTGACAGTGGAAAAAAAAAGAAGAAGAAGAAGCGGTTATGGGTGGTTTGAGGATCAGGAAAGAGCTAAAGGGTGTTTATGAGCAGTTTAGGGGCTGAATAGTTGAAGAAATATCACATAACAGCAAGAAGACCGGTCTTGGAAGGAAGGGATAAACCCAATCACTCTCTACGCCATGTAGACAGTATGTCTCACTTCCAAACCGTCAATTTTTAATTTTAGTGTATAATACTGTTTTTTTATTTTTTTATTTCATATCGTATAAATTATTTTCAACATTAAGTTGAAAATTTCAACAAGATTATAATCATTATTACTTTGTCATCTTATTAATCACATTTCTTTCTTGTTCTTTCTTTTTCTCTACAGGTAAGCACAAAGGCTTTCTTCCTGGTTATATCGAAAACGGTATGAGAGAAATGTGATTGGTGCAAATGTATGCAGATCGTACAAGGTACAAGGTAAGAGGGTGAGAAAAACATAGGGATATGCAAGTTGGCAAGTCTGCAAGTATGTTAACTCTGTCCATTAACTTGTAGAGTCCTGAATTCTCTCTTTCCCCTTAGACTTAATATACAAACCACCTGGTACCTGGAAGACAATGGGTTAACTTATGTGAGAATGAACACACCTTTGACGAGTTATACATGGTAGTAGTAGTCCATTTTGTCTTAGATTGTGACCAATAAAATTTGAAAGTTGTACCCTGCATAGGGCGTCTTCAAGAAAAAAAATATTATATTGATGTAATGTGTCCAAGATACATTCACCTAGTCTGCAAGCACAGACTCAATTTGACACTTAAACAAATTTCAGTCTAGAGTGGAGACTAGCCTCCAAACTCACTGTCTGTGTCAAATAAGACTTGTTGGGAGAAGCTATAGTGCACAAGTGAATCTAGTTCTTAAAGGACTCATCCGGGCTGGAGTTTGCATCATAAGAAAAATAAAGTAAAATCGAAAAAGCACAACACTGAAAATTTCATCAAAATCGGATAAGAAATAGCAAAGTTATGAATTTTCTTAGGTTTTGAATTTTTTATGAAACAGTTCTTCAAATTGGCAAACTGATGATGTCTCAGTCCCCCTACTTTCTTTGTATTTTATTGTATGAAATACCAATTATCAAGATTTTCTGCCCCAAGGACATAAAAACACGGATTAATCCTTGTGGAATGTTCAAGGTCACAAGTGCTTTTACTTATTTCACTATGAGGGACAGATTTTTTGTATATGCAATATATGAAAAAATGAGATAAATAGGATTTCATATAATAGAATACACAAGAAGTAGGGGGACTGTGCCATCATCAGTTTGCTCATTTGAATATTCAAATATTCAAATGAGACAATGAGACAATTGCCAAGAACTTTTTTACAAAAAAAATCAAGACCTAAAAAGATGCATAACTTTGTTATTTTTCATCCGATTTTGATGAAATGTTCTGTGTTGTGCTTGATGAATTTTACTTAATTTTACAAAACTTTTTCATTTCAGCCCGGACTCCTCCTTTAACTTCAGACCCTAGTAAGCGAACATCATGAGTTTGTGCCTTCAAACTAAAATTCACCCTTGTAACACCATTCTGATGGTACTGAAGCCTCAATTTAGAAAAAAAAATGACTTACTGGATGAAGGGTTAAAAGTAATTTAATATACAGAGAAGATGGGTTGAATAGGCCTTCCACCTAGGCAATTATTCTACTTATGGGAGTTCCACTTAGGCTAGATGTTTTCATATTTCCAAATATTGTGGTTACTGAATTATGGTTCTCAATTTTTATACACAAGCATGTTGAGTATATACAGGTATCATCATTTTATACAAAATTTCATTTTATTGTATAAGCCAATATTTTCACAATTTTGTACTAGTTTGGGAAATTCGCGAGTGGATAGTTTCGAGATTTCCCTGATGTTTTCATCAATATAAAATTATATATCCTTACATTGTAGTGGAAATTTTTGTGAACATGAACTCGGGAAATAAAATGTGAATATATAAACCACTTATACAGTATTGTTATTGAATTCAATGCCCTGTGATTTCTTGTGGTGTAGATGGCTCATGTTACACGGTGAAGAAACTCATCATTTGTGGGTATGTAGAAGGCGTGAACCATTGCTTACTGCCAATGTTGTCACAGCTGGAAGGGAAAAGCAAATGTTTGTGGGCAACATGATGAACTTATTTGCTTTTAATGTAAAGGTTATTGGAAGGATGTGGTGGGGATGGTGATGCAGCAGCCCCCATTATCATCTGTCATTCTAGGGGAACATTAGGTGGTTTCTTCACCAGCTCAAATTTCTGAATTTAATATATATTTTTTTAAATCCCAGACTTTTGCCAGATCCGAGGCCCTTTCTCTTAGTTAGTTTGCTAGATTGTGCAAAATGCCGGATCACATTATCTTGAGCTGAAGTATCAAGTTATTTTTCTGTTTAGCTCATAAAACTGTAAGATAGCTTTGCTGAATGAAGCAGTTTTTTCACCACTCCCAAAAGCTCACACCTGATGCTCTCATGCATGTACACATATATCTTTCAATTAGCATATTTAATAGTGCAACAGGGTAGTCCAAGCTATTTGCAACTTTTTCCCATGTGTTACCGACGAATAATTTACCATAAATTAATCATGAAATGATTTACCGTAATAATTTTTCAAGGTTTGGGTGAAGGTTCAAAACCTTTTCCCAAAACATGAAAAATGTTTGAAATGAATCATTTCACAACTAAATTATGTTAAATTGTATGTTGGTAACACATGGGACAAAGTTGCAGAATAACTTGGACTTGTCCTTATCATATTGGGCTCATTTCCAGAATAATTAGCTATTTTGCAGCTTAGTTTGTAAAGAAACCACCAAATAACCCACTGAATTAAGCTGTAGCTTCAGCAGCCCAAATGTTAATACACCTGATGCCATCATGTTCACATACATATAGGTCTTCATCATGTAAAACGTCATAAAAACTCAATCTTGATCTGGTGAAGTAACATATTTTGTGCTTCATCTGACTTTCCCCCATGATCCACCTCAAATTTGGCTACTACGCACTTTGGCTCTGATGAAGTGCCACCTATAATGGCTAAAGGTTGCTTTTTCAGCCGCGTAACTTGCCAGGACTTTGTGGATGGTGATTGATTGTTTGGTTAGTATGGTTCTGTAAATGTTAGAGCTCACATGAAGCTTTGGGTGTGTTCAATGTCCAGTTTCAAATTTATACGCCAACATGACTCATGATACAAAATGCAATTACAAAACACAAACGCGATCAGCGGTGCACCGTTCAGCGTCAAAAATTTAAAGCTGATTATATTTCCATCGTCTTTAAATTTCCCGCTCTCAGAAAACAAACATCCTCTCCTTTTTTCACTTGCACCGGAAGCTTCCACTGCAAGAGCACATTTAAACACGTTTGAAAACTCAATCGTGTTCAGTGTCGCATTTCGTTGCAATCGCAATGTTCAAGGTCGTAAAATTAAAGCTGATTGTGTTTCAAAACGCATCTTTTTCGGCGTTTAAATTTTCCTCTGAATCGAGATTTGAAACGCGTTTACTTTTACGACCGGGGGTGGGGGACAATGAACACACTCTTTGTTTCTACTCCAGGGGTGTGTGTTTCACCATAATGTTCACACTTTCCAAACAACTTTACAAGTGACTTGAAATATGTTGAGCAAAATAAGATGCCCAAAATTATTCTTGAATTTTAATTCTATTTTCCTTAATCCCACTTGAGGTGTTCCAAAAATGTCCTTTCCATTTGAAATAATGTTGATAACCATCAGGTTTTTAGTCCTTGAGGATTGTATCCCTAAGAATTTAAACCCTGATGGCTTGTTCTCGAGTCGAGTTCACACAGTGTGATTATCCTCCAGGATAAGTGAGAGGCTCAATGTCCGGAAGTACAAGTTGTATGTAGCGTGCGCCATTTATTTCCCCGTACTATTCGGCTATGTCGCTTGACTGAACTGGAAGTTTAACCGTTACATTAGGTCACTCTTATCCTCGAGAACACTAACTCCAAGTTAAAATTGTGTCTACACGGTCAAACGCGTGATCGGAGACCACCCACCGCTTGGAGTTTCGAGCCTTAACCCTAAGATCTGTTGAGAACATAAACCCCGACTTGTCCTCGAGAACATAAACACCGAGTTCATTCACACAGGCCTTAACTCCAAGTCATCCTCGAGGATTATGTTCTTGAGGATAACTTGGAGTTAACTTGGAGTTAAAGCTTGCCGTGTGAACGATACTATTTATTTGATTAGTGTGTGGAATTTACAGTGGAGCAATTGTCGCCGGAGCAAATGTCATCGATTTAGGACTTAAAGGGATTTAGTAACTCTCAAAAACAAGAGCAATTATATCAAGATTAATAAAATTATATTGTTCCAACAGTAAAAACAAACTACTGAAAGATTCAGATCAAATGGAAGTCATTTACTACCTTAAAACAGTGTAACAAACAATGCCAAGCATACAGTCGAACGCCATTACCCTCTGCTGATAACTCACCAGGCCGCTAGGGACGGGGGACTGTACAACAGGAAATGGGTGTATGGAAAAGCACATGGTTTTATAAACCATCCGGTGTTGGTTTATAAAATTTGAGTATGAAATCATTGATATCTCGAAGGTAAAGCAAGCAATTAGCTTGCAATTTTGAAGAGATACCAGACTGACCTAAGTGTTTATAATTATGTTTGCAAAATAAGCTAAATAAAATAAAATGTGATTTGAAATTATTCAATGTTACTGCATCCCTTTAAGACGATTGTTATCACTGAGCATGTGCAGGAGTTAAACTAATTACAATTCTACTGTGAACCAACATCATTTTCATTGCAAATTGTGCAGAGGAGTGAATTGTGTTTGAAAGATTGAAAAAGGGTCCTATATTTTTAAAAGCTGTGGAGTTTATTCACTTCTGGGAAAATTTATTGTCACAGCTTGGAAAACTGTCTAGACCCCTTGGAAATGTCTCTAAGGGTGTTTTTGATGGATTGTGTAGCGATGTAGACAATTAAGAGCCGTTTATCAAGCTGTCTTCTCAGCAGTTTCTGGGAAAATGTAGCGGTGAAATCACATCGTTGTTTATCAGAGTGGGGGTGTTTGGGCCAGGTTTGCTGTACCTAATCAAGGGAGATTACAGAGAAATGAAGATTAATTTTAATCGATGTTTTACAGTGGCGGATCCATGATTTGCAAAAAAAAAAGGGGGGGGGGTTGCCATTTTTTCAAATTTTAATACACAGTCAATGAGCTTTTTTTTTTTAAATATAGTGGGTGTGTCCCCTGGGTCCCCACCCCTGTGCAAAAAAAAAAATAAACACACACACAAAAAAATGATAATTCAACAAAAATAGGTCTACACTTAGAATTAGGATTTAGGTAAAGTTTTTTATCAACAATCATGACATAATAAAATGTGTTGTGTTTATGTGTACAAGGCAAATGTGTACAACGTGAAATGTGCAACTAAACTTGGGTGATACTCAGATAATGATTGCTGCCCTCTTACATCTTGATGTGAACAGTCAAAGAAATCAACCGACCAATAAATTGGCGTGATGCACTGGTCAAGAACATTAAAATACCTTCTCTTTAAAGTTGGGTCATAGCTTTGGTAAATCTAAAAATAATCTAAACTTTCAAATTTTGAATTTGTTTTGAGAATGAAATAGTATATATGATACCATGCATGTCACTTGTAAAGTGAAATCTAAGAATTATAAATTATAACATGCACATTAAAAATCAGTGCATAATGATACCATAAAAAATAATGTCAAAAGTCAGGGTCCTGGCTATATTGTGGTTTTTATATCAAGCAAGTTTACAGCCAGGGATAGGGAGGAAAATTTCAGTATAATATCTTCTTATAATGTGCCTTAAAAAAATGGCTACATCTATTCATTGATCATTCAGAAGTCCTATTTTAAGGGAAATTATATTTCAGTTAATAGATGGCTATAGACCTGCTTGAACAGTCAAATTCAATTTTTCAAGTTTTGATGTGTACAAAATTTGCATATCAGTCACTTTATGTAATTAAGCTATAAGCTTTAAACTAACCACCTAGGCTGTAATGCTCACCAAGATGATTTGAATACATGGTTATTTTAAATTTATATTCCACATACTGAGAATGTTGCAACAGGATTGGTCAAAAGTCAATCATGTGATAAATTTTAGTTTTCCCATCATCAATCATCACTTGCAGTGATAGTACTTTTAGGTTTCGCTGATCACTTCAGCGCCCCATAGAGCATGTAGAGTCATAACGCGTTATCAATTATTTTTTTAGGACACGTGAAAAAAAGTGTTGTCAATCGTTTTTTTTGTTTTTGTATTATCATTTTACCATTACATGCAGCGAAAGATAAATTCCTCTGTGATGTAACAATTCCTTTTTTGATTTCTTTGTTACGTAACAATCACTTCAGCCCATTTGAGCTAGGCCTATGCGCTAAATAAATTGCGCACACTTTTATTGGTCATTTTGTCTCTGACGAAGATTCTGCTAGGATTGAAAGCTCAGGCTCCTTTTGACTTCACTTTATTTGTACGCGTTTGCGTTCGATGACTTGAGTGGATTTTTTTTAAGGATCAAGGAAACCTTGAACTTTTAACCAAAATATTGACTTCCCCTTACTCTTAAAATGTTTCAGATGTGCAATATAAAGCAAACAATCACCTCTTTATTTCAAGTGGCAGGCAAACTATCACTTCCACGGCAAGCTGGATGTACACGCTATCTCTCCTCAGCTTTGCTTTGGAGGAGATAGCTTGCCTGGGAAGTGATAGTTTGCCTATCACTTGAATCAACGGTGATTATTTGCTCACTACCCGCAAAAGATACACAAATTGGTCAAGTGGTAACGATAACTATCAACCCTCTTTAATTCGTCTCTGTTTTCACGAAGTGACGGATACGGCGCGCAACTTAAAAAAGTTAGTTTTGAGTAAATCGCTTAGTTTCAAAGGTTCAGACCTTAATATCAACCTCTTTGATTTCTTGCTTGCATTGTCGCCATAGTAACGTAATTAAACATTTTTGTGATCTGAAACTTGGTGAAATTCTAGATGTGATTGCAAGAGGTCCAAAAAGTAAAAAAACTCAAAATTGGAAAATTTGGAAATTTTCTCGCATCCGTCACTTTGTGAAAACGGGGACGAATTGTCTACAAACTGACAATGATTTGGCCCTGGTTTGAATTTTAGTCATGTCTCCTGGATGGTAAGATTAAAGGTTGGTCCCAGACGTAAATAATTATATCTGAATGGTATGTCAGTTAATCCAATCAACCAATCAGTGCCTTTTGAGAATACCTAATACAAAATGTATTTCTTTCATGGATCACGACAATCTAGAAGCAGCGGTAAACATTTAAAATACAAATTACAAGACCAGTGCCCTGTACCACAAAGACTTGGGATTGATAAAAAGATACAATTGATTCATGGGTTAGGACTAGGATTGGATAAGATTAGGGTTATGATTAAGATCATCAACATTGGAGCACCCTGTCCATGATGAAGCTACTGAGAAAAAAATAAATTGTATCTTGTTATCAATCTTAAATCTTTTTTTTGTTACCTTGCACATATCAGGAATCTATCGATGGTGTAATATCCCCTTTTACAATGTCTCCCTCTTGTGGCATTATGCAAGCAGGCCAGATTGAACAGAATTTACAGCAAACATGGAGCTCCAGCCTTTAAAAAGGAGAGAGAGAAAAGGGCACCTGCTCAGTTACCATAGCAACAGTCTCAATCAAACCATTGTGTGTGATGGATGGTACCATAAAACCAAACTTATTTCATTGAATTCTAAGTCTGCATCTATTTAAGGGTAAAATTTCTATTCCTATTTAATCATGAAATGGCATCCATGCCTTTTTTTCCTTGAAGGATTTTGAAAAGTGTAATACTTGATTCATAGAGGCTAATTTGTAGGTCTGATGCAGGCTTGAGAAGCATCTTGATTTTGATTATTTCTAGAAAAGGTCAAATTTAGCATCTAGGCAGCCATTGTAGGCAGGAGAGAGAGTGGATCAGGACAACAGCACACGTATGTTCGTTATATACACAACCAATGGGCGCTGTGAAGGCGGGGACATTTTGACAGATAAATAGGCATGGGCGCAAGAGGCCGCTGATTATTTTCTCTCTTTGTCTTTCTCCAAGGTTGAAATAATTTCTTAAAACTTTCAATAAAATATCTATCGAGATTTAAAATGTTCTACTTATGCATTTGGTCATGTTATCTCCTAAATTCTCCATCTAAATAAACAATTTAGGTAATCAGGCTCCAAAGGCAATTACAAACTAATTTAGTGATTTAAGTAATTGAAGCAAGTCTATCACAATTTGATTTTTGGAACTACTAACTTTCAACCCAATTCTTCTCTGAATTTCTGTGCCTATCTTGTATCTTGTATCTTATTTTAAAGTATATCTACGATGTATTTGTGATATTTGGTAAAGATGTATTTTATGTGCTTTTTTATAAATCTAAGATTTGAGTGGCCTTGACTTTGTTAAATTACATACACAAAATACATTGTGTGGGACTATGCATCATGAATATTCATAAGGGTCAGGCGTGCGCGCGAAACATTGTTCATGGAACAGGTACAGTGATTCTTAAAATGGCGCTCTGCGCGGTGCGGCCGTAGCAAACACAGAGTACTCTCTGTACAATTATCACCCAGGATAACTACACTCTAGAAATAAGGTTAGGTGTAGAGTTAGTAGATTTTGGTGAGGGTAGTTGTCTGGGGCAATTGTCCAGGAGGTAGTCGTCCTAGAATAAAGAAAGGTAGAAAGAGACAGAGAGAGATAAATATAGTTGGTATAAAGCAAGATAGAAATACCAAATGTCAATGTCATTTGTGACTCATCACATCAAAATCAGACACAATTCGCCAGAAAAAAGTCAACGATATCAGCAATATAATTCATTTATAAATTCTTTCCCATTACTTTTTGTACCCAATTTTTTTTTTTTTAAAGAGCACACATGAAACATTGAAGATTCAGAAAATCAAAAAATATTATCCCCCCAAATTAGGCATTTTGAATTATTTTGCTGACTTCCTTCACCCTTTGCTGCATTTGCCTGGCGACTTGTGTCTGATTTTGACGTGATGCATCACATTTAAGAAGATCTAATGCTAGTGGCGTAAATCCAGTCGCGGTTTCTATTCATGAGGGGGGATGGCGCTTTGTATTATTATGTAGGCCTAATATCCCCCCTGATGAATAGCATTCTTTATGGATTTACACCAGTGTCTAATGCGCTATAACACACTCCTCATCTCAGCACACAAACAACTAATGCGGAGCCTTCAAATAAGAGTCTGAACCTAAGACTATTAGATACACAAGTTTGTCTGCAACCATCATAAGTGCATTGACCCCTGTCAGGTCACCTGAGGTCATGAAGTGTCTAGGGGCTCAAGGTAGATTAGACACCATTAAGATTGTGGACCCCCCCTCCCCCCCTGGGATGATTGGTGCTATTTACAGCCCCTGTCTTGTAAACAGCTGGCGGGTATTATACTGCCTCTGCTATTTGGAGTTGTGATGGGAGAGAGAGAGGGAGAGAGAGAGAGAAGGGAGAGAGAGAGGGAGGGGGGGGAGAGAGAGGAGAGAGAGAGAGAGAGAGAGAGGAGAGTGGGGGGGGGGGGGAAGGCTGGAGAAGTGCAAGTTCTTTTAAAACTTTAAAGAACTTTAAAAAGTTTTACTTTATACTACATTGTCTTCTTTTTCCAATAAAAAAAAAATAATATTAAAATGAATAACATTTTTTTTTACTGTTCTCAGTGTGTCTTTGTTCAAAATATGTAATGTGCAATTCAAAATTCTCCCCAGTATCTGAATTGTCAAACTATGACCCTGTACAGTAAACAAAGTTTTTCATGCCATAGGGATAGGGCCATAATAATAATAATAATGAACCATTCTTGTATAGCGCATATCACAAAAAAAAAAAAAATTTAAGTCCCTATGCGGCCATAGTTTATTACTGATTTTTACTATCAAAGTTCCTTTGTTTGAGGCTTCCAGGAAATTGTTGCAAGGGTCAAAATAGGGTACGCATGTACAGACTACCATAAGTAGTAATTGAGAAGTATGAACAATTCCTGGCATTTATTTCCAGTCCAAACAAAAGGGTATGGCCAAGAAGGGAGGGGAGAGGTTGTTTTTTTATTATTTTTTTAAACATTGAAGCAGATCCTTGGGGGTTCTTTTGCATAAAACTTACAATTAGGCTTAAAGATGACTCTGTCATCAATGGTAACTAAAATGGAAACATTGCTCACCAGCTACATCCAAATCAGAGATTTAGTCTTGAACTTTTTGTTTCATTCTTTCATTGTATTCTAGTCTTATTTTATATTGTCTGTAGTAAAGCAGAAGGGTGTTTCAATATATATTTTTGGACTTTCTACCATTCAGCAGACAATGTGATACCTTATCTTTTATATGACATTCTTGTCTTGTTGATATGAAATGTCAATGAGTAAAAATTAAATCCCTCAATGTATTGTCCTAACTTTTCTGATTGTTCATCTCAATCTTTTCAAAGTGATTTTGACCTTGATGTAATTGATATGACGTTCGGTGTGACATTACATCTTTACTTTTATGTGTAGTATCTTTCGAAGCCATACATTTTTGTTGTAAAATTTCAACAATCTAAATGATATGATTAATTTCTAAAAGTATGGTCTTAATCTTTCTGAAGTTTCGTCCAAATCTCCTCAAGTAATTGTACCTTGATGAAATAAAAATGACATTCTCTGTGACATTAGATCTTCTTTTTGATGTTTACTTTTCGGGAAGCCACGTATGTTAATATGAAATATCAATTAGCTAAATGACTTGATGAAATGCTAATAATCCTTTGCTCATGACAAATAAACTGAAAAACAAATCCATCAATGTATTTTGCTAACTTTTCTAAGCTTTCGTCGTTATCCGTTCAAGTGTTTTTGTTCTTAATGAAACTACATTCTGTTGGACATTACATCTTCATTTTTTACGTTCACATTTAAGAAGCAATGTATGTCTAAAAGGTCAATGAGCTAAATGACATGATTAATCTCTTGAAGGGTGTTCTGAATTTCTGGACTTTAGTCCAAATCTTTCATTCCATACACCTTGACATTATATTTAATTCCATTTGACATTTTATTTACAGAGGCCAAGAAACTGGATGTGAAATGTCAACTTATCTGTTATCCCATCCCACCTTGGTTTGACATTTCTATACTGCAATTGTACATGTATTTGACATTTGTATTTAGATGATATGTCTCAGCATAAACAGTCCAGAAAGCTTTATCTCCCAGATGTTCTTGAATTTTTCCCAATTAAACTAAGATCTGTAATCCATTTTTACTTAGGTATGACGTTTTGTGTTATATTTGATACTTATATCTAACATGCTACTCATTTCTATTAAAACAAATTGCAAATGGATTTTGCCAAATTACAGATTTTTAGCATTTTGCAGTTTGCTTTTCAAGTTGTCAGCAACTCTCCAGAACCCTAGGAAAATTTGTCTGACACCTCTGACAACCCCCAAATGATATGTAGCAAGGCCTTGTGCAATGATTTCAAAACGGAGTTGAATTCCAGTAGGATATCAACAACAAGAAGGCAATTTCAAGGTTTAGAGGTGTAAGAATACAAGTCTAAAAGCGGAGGGGACAAGACTAGTTTACCACCAATGCTGATGATTGAGACATGTTGCAAAGTGTATCTGAACTCTTATCAAAAAGGTAATGTTGAAAATCTTTCGATTCATGTTTTTATCCCCTGATATATTTGAATTTGGTTTAAATGCAGTGCCCTGATTGAGAACAGTGTTTTTATTCACTAAACCGGCTACCCTGGGTAATTAGTAGAAATAAAAAATATAAAAAAACAAAACAAAAAAAACCTAGACTAAAAACTTTAATCTCTGTACCATTCCATTGTCTGTTCTGCTGAACTCCACTTACACTCTAAATGTGGAAGAGTGAAAAACCACTCTAAAAGAGCTAAAGCTCAATCTTTCAAAGAGCTGTATGAGTGACCAATCTTTTAGAGTGAATCTCACTCTTAAGAAAGAGTGGCATAATTCACTTGTTGAAAAGAGGGAGATTCACTCTAAAAGATTGGTCACTCATACGGCTGTTTGAAAGATTGAGCTTTAGCTCTTTTAGAGTGGTTTTTCACTCTTCCACATTTAGGAGTGGCTGGAGGAGCGGAATTTTTCAGAGGAAATAATCAACATTTTACAGGTGAGGAAATGCTAGATGCCAAGTAAACTCCTACGACGTGAAATAAGCTTAAATTCTGACCTTGTAAGGTGTGTTTAGCTGTTAATTTTAGCTATTATTTTTTTTTATTTGGAATTGTATCATGCATTCATGTGCACTATGAATTAATTATACTTAGATTCCATTATTTATTAAACAATTTAATATTCAGCCAAGAGAATTGTAATAAAACAAAATTGCAGCCGATTTGTTTTCTTTAAAGATTCCATAATGAACCATCTGCAAAGACGGAAATTAAAGGAAAAACCAAAGGGAGCAATTGAAAATGGGCATCGACAACGAACAATGGGCTCAGATCGTGACTTTACCCCTACCAACGAACAAGCAATTTAGCGACGTGATAATGTATTTGAGGGAGCATTTCTACACATTCAGGTCGAGCCTTTCCATGGCTTTGTTGACTGTCTCCATGGCAACATGCACTTTAATGGCTTCCTCCTGGTTGTCATGGTGATAATTACCAATAGAGGTGGAAAAGGGATGGGATGGAACAAGACACAAAAGGCCTAGGCAGATATCTTATTTTACTCCATTTTTCCTCACTAGCATCTCACAATGTAGGCGCATATGAAAAGAGTGACAGATTTGGAATTGAACTTACTTCCGTGTCAATATTTGAAGAGCTTGGTTCCAAAACGGACTAAATCCACATTTGACCAAAGTTCACTTTTTAAGCTAAATATATGCACCCAGTACTGCCCAACATAGCTTTCCTAAATTTTTTTTTTGAAAAAAATATTTTGATGTTTCAAATTTCTGTTTCATTCCAAAAGGGACTAAATCCAAAACAGTTTCATTCCAAAAGGGAATAAATCCATGTGTATTCTAAATATCTTAACATTAAATATGTTTCCATGGGATATATATTCTGATTTTTTAACACAGGCTGTAGATATTGATCTTAGATCTTGAAAGAAAATTTGAATGAATCTGATTAAGTTTTAAGAATTTATGAATAGTTTTGGATTTAGTCCCTTTTGGAATGAGATATTTGAACCGACTGAAAATCAAAATTTTGGCAAAAAAAAAAAATTACGTAAAATTTTTTAATTTTTACTTTTATTTTATTCATGCACCTTCAGAATAGCATTTAAACACATTTTTAGCTCACCAAAAACTTCAATTAAGCGAAAATGTGATGTTTTATTGGGAAAATAGACAATTTATGGGAGTTTCATTTCAAAAGGGACTAAATCCATAGAAATTAAAATTTTAAAAATTCATAAAAAGTAAAATTTTACAGAGATTTTTTTAATTGTTATTAAAATGGTCTAAGGCAATAGTTCTAACATGCGTACCAAAATTAAGTCATAGTGTTCACAGTAAAGTAATAGATTAAAAATCAGTGATTTATTCAAAATCTCCAAAAGTGGATTTAGTCCCGTTTGGAATGAAACTCTTCATTTTTAGTATTTGAGTGTAATTTGGAAGGGTGCATTTCCTTCATACATTGACAATAATAGCTACGGTGTCCATCGAGTAATTAGTGTGTTTATTGTACATGTATGTAGGATTTGTAATGGGTCAATGGTTATTTTGCTTTTAGCAGTTTTCCATTGCATTTATCATCTTTGTTTCCTTAGTAGCAGAAGGACTTACCTCAATAAGATTTGGAAGGCTTGTGGCACTATTAAAGAGCAAAGAGAATTATTATACTCATTGATGATGATCTCCTTTTGAACAAATAAGGCAGAATATATTAATTGATTGAAAAAGCTGACGGTAATAATTATTTCCTGTTTTCAATGAGGCTTAATGTAAAAATAACTAGATGTTAATTGCTAACCTTATTCATTTCTTGGAAAACATTATATTTCTGATATAATTTCAATCATTTACCATCTTTATACAAACTGTTAATGTTGACAATTGTGGAGTACAAGGGGGGGGGGGCTAATTTATTTTCAAAATCATTCATTGAACGTGCATGTAAAGAACATTTTCTGCACCCCATATCTCAAAATTTTCTGGCAGCCACCTCATAATTTGCAATATTTAAAAAAAAACCATGCATTGAACTTATCTGTTAAAATCAGAACTTTTCTAATTTACTGGCTGCCCCACCCCCATTATTGTTGATTGTGACTGCTGGTGTGTGTGTGTCTGTGTGTGTGTTTGAATGTGCTGGGGATAGTGAGGGGGAGGAGGGGGGTGGGGCAACTTCCTGCTTTATGAAACCAACAAAAATGATTACTTGCATGATTAGAACTTTGCAAAATAATAATTTCCTGTTTTTCGGCCTAAATAGGCGCTCAGGTGCGAACTTTACCTGAGGCAAGGACTCTAATTAATAATACCTCTGTTGCATCCCTCAACAGCATCTTAGCATAATGATATAACATCTCATTTCTGTGCCCTACCACATGTAGAGTTATGATCACTATACTCAAATAGGAAGAAATTCCATACTAATGCATATTGTGCTTGTACATTATACCAAGGAGCTTCGTTGATTATATGCATCGTATTAAAAATGTTCGACTTGTCCAGTAATTTATCATTCATTGGTGTGGAAGATTCTTAGTCTTTCCGCCCATAGTTGCGCCCACGCTTTCCCCATAATACCTCGTAGTTTAATCTTTCAGACCTTTTTGTGTTAGAAATATCAATCATAGTTTTTAAAATGATGATTTTTAAATGGCTACCGATTGTGGTTATCAATGGGAAATAGTTTTATGCTTATAGTTAATTAAGTATATAGTCTAAATAAACAAGATTCTACTTCAATCAAAATATAGAAAGTACTTTGTGATTGGATGATGACCAGACTTGCGCCAAAGGTCTGTTCTTGCAGACTACACTCCTTACACATGTGTAGTTGCTTGTTGGTGTGATCATAGCTCAGTAATCGACGTGCTACCTTCAGTTTGTAAGGGAGAGAGGTGTCCGTTGCAGCTGTTAATACCATGCTCATTGGCGCACCAATCCTCGATTAATGAGATCGGCAAACTCTCCCCTAGCTCTCCCCTCCAGGAATTCCTAGGTCCAGGATATGGGTTTGAGGGTGCTTCGTGCACGTGTGATTTTTAGTTGTGAAGGAAGATCAGTGGTGGAATAAGCCCACCCCTCCCCCTGAAAACGCCCCTGTGAGATCCACTTCGCATAGAGCCACGCCAGTTGTTTTGGAAATCAGTGAGACTTTTTGTGATAATGGAATGATTTATTCTTCAAATGGAATCCTACATTTGCATCGTGATCAACTTTATTGTGAGCAATTGGAAATGATTTGATTTTTGTGATTAATAGCAATTAATTGTCGTCTTGTATGATGCAGAATCCCCATGGAGATTTTTAGAGCTTGTGAGCACAATTTTTGTCATGCACTTCATTTTAATAGCTTTTGAAATGCTTGGATTTCATAAATCGCTTTGAGGATGATGGTACTTTCAAAGTTTAATATTACTGAATTGTTTTGGAAATGCCTTTGATAAGCATGGACACAATTGTCTCTCTCAAAAAGTTTTCAATATTTTGACAGTTGTTTTATTTATATGGTGAGTTGATGTATTCAGTTGACATAGAGCAAGTGGAGTGATCAGATTTGGTAAAATTTAATGATTTATTCTTTTTTTTTATGTTTACCAAATTAACATAATATTCACATAATGTTATTGTCCTGTAGGTATGTAATTTGTTTTGTCTGTTATCGGGGTATTAATTCACAAAGTGTTTATGAGATATTGCAGTTTCATCTATATCAGGAGACGATATGGGAGTGTTGAGCATGAGTTGTGAACACTGCTAAATTAATTTTGAAAATTTGCTTAAGGCAACATGTATGGCAATTGCTCGATAAAGCATGCTGTAGGAATTAGCACGTGGTTTACTAAAGTACAGGCTGTGTATATAAAAAAATTGGTATTAAAAGGGGGGGGGGGATAATTTAGGTATTGGATATTTCCAAACGATAAATGTATGTGGTATCAAATTCAATATGAAAGGTTTTTTTTGTGCAGATACATTTCATATTGTCTAATAGGCCTTTGTTAAAACAAAACTTGAACTTATTTTTTTGTGTGATTTGGGCAAATTGCTATTGCACAACTTTGTAAGCTAATATACACTGAACTGGGGAGCATTTCATAAAAGGTCTTGTCGGACGTTTTTTATCTGACAAGCTGTTATAAGCTACTAAAATGCTTGCATCTGATTGGCTGAGAGCAAATTTGTCAGATAAAATGTCCGACAAGTCCTTTGATGAAATGCCCCCCCAGTTCTCCATGATTTTTTTAAATTTTCTAATACCTACATGTACCCAATGCCATAGACCCATGCATGCAGGGCACAAAATGAATTTTTCTTCATCACCTGCCCATATTGCAAAAACTGCAGAAAAAGTTTGTTTTACCAAATACCAAATACGATGAGAGATTGATTAATTGATCTTCATACTGCAGGGGCCACAGAGTTTGGGGGGGGGGGGGCTTGCTTTTTTCAGTAAATGTGTACAAAATCACAATAATTACCATTTACTTGTGATTTTTATTCTGTTCAGGCTCAGCCCCTCAATTTTCAAAAATGCTCTGAGACCCCTGTGCTGATGAAAAACCCCAACAATTTCCCAATTATCTTTTTATTGATGAAGACTGTATATGGATACATGGATTTTAGTATTAAAGCACAAATGAAAACAGTGGGTGAGAGCATTATTGGTAATTTCAGTCGTGCTTGTAAAATATCAGGCGGGCAGTGCAATCGCTAAAGAACATATTATTTTGCTACCATTTCTAGCATCCTGTCTCGAAATGAAGTTAAATACAAAATTGGTTCAATTTAATGTAGTGTATAGTGTTGGTTAATTGCCATTTGGTCTAATCCCTCTGTGACTAATGCTTATTTACTTCAAAAGAATGATATATTTGCCTACTTTGATATTTGACCTCAAATCGCTCACCAACCGATACTTTAACCCACATGGTCTTATTCCATTCGTCTACAATTTGTCTACAAGCAGTTCATCTAATTACCTTTTGGTCTCATATATGTAGTCACTTCAGCTATTAGCATTTTACCTATAAAGCCCATTTTGTTCTAATGCTCGTTTCATCTGATGTCCACTTTGTCTTACGCCATGTAGTCAAGTATGTAGCGCTCAAGCATATCGGGTACCAATTTACACCTGGGTGGGGAGGAGCATTGTAGACAAAACGCCCATGCCCTAGGACGTAAGTGTCATACCAGGGTTTGAACCCACGGTCCTTGCTTTCTCAGTCCAGTGATATGACCACTATACTATGACACTTTGTTGTTTTAGACTACTTTCTCATTGGAGTTTTCATAGTTCTAGCTATAGCCAAAGACGAAAAAATTTGAAATTATATAATACAATTTCCTAGTAAATGAAGCCTTCTCATTTTCAAAAAAACAACATTTGTTTAATTGCACACTTGAGGAAAACAATTTATAATTGATGATAAAGCACAAAGGTGACTGATTATCAAGCCTGGCTATGTTCATTTCGCTTCAAACCGTCACATTTAATGTTTCAAGCATATTCATAAATTTACATTATATAGTATTCTTATAACCATATAGATTGCCTGCCGAGAAAGTCTTTAATGGGATTATTTATCTTCATTCAGTATCTTGAAAAAAAGAGAGAGAAAAAAAAAGAAACTGCAATCATAATTGCAAACCTTTAGGTCAGACAGGAATTGCCTGAGATTTTGAAGCTAATGGGTCATTTACTCCAAGCTATTGATGATTAAATGTCGCCATAGACATAAGTGTACCTGGGTATGCTTACGATAACGCTGCAGTCTATGAAGAGAAAATAATCACCTTTTGACTTATCGTGAATAATGCTTGGGAAATTACCTTTTCTGGGTTTCCTCTTGACACAATATTACTTCCAATGACACCAGTTAGGGCCCCACTTTTGACTTTCCAAATCGTTCAACACGAATAGTTGGAAGGGAAAACCACGCCTTTTGTTTTACCTTGGTAGCATATGTGAGTGTTGCATTGAGTAGAATTTTTGCTTTAATCTTGTAGGAATAAATAACTAGTATATGATTATGTGAGCCAGAACATTTCATTGTGGAATTTAAGTAGTTTAGCCCCTTTAAAACTCAATTCTTCTTTGTATATGTAATACCCGTCCAGCTCTCAGCAAAAAAAATTAAAAAAATAATTTACCAATTCTAAGAAGAAATGTGAAAATCAAATATTTTCTGCCTTGTAGCCCAAAGAGATGTTAGCCCAGTATCTCTTTAATGAGACAAAAGCTAGTAACATTTGTGTTAGCTCATCTCTGAATCCCTGCGCACTCGTCTCGCCAAAAAGCATCGTAAAATCTTACCCACCATTACAGTGATGGGCTACTCCAGCAATTAGCTCATTGATTTCTGCTTCCAATACTCGAGGTACATTGTAAATCATTGGTGTGTTTAGACCATTTCTATCTTCTGACTTCGGTTACAGATAAACTTGAGTTTGGGTTGCAGTTTAACTCTTTACACGCTGAATTAATTCTGAAAGAAATATAAGGACAATTGTTGTTCATATATTTTCTCTGAATTATGCTTTTCAAAAGACAATATTGATACTGGTAGATTTACTTCAAAAGAATGATATATTTGCCTACTTTGCTATTCGTCCTCGAATCGCTTGCCAACCGAATATTATAACCCCGAGAAAATTTTGTCCCTATTGTTTCCTATCCTATAAACCCCCCCCGCCCCAAACATAAAGGGCGCCCTCTCCCCGATAGGCCACCCGCCAACAAATCTGTCAATAATCTTCCCTCTTTTCTCTTTCGCTGCCGTGAGAGTAACACCTCGAGTTTTTGTCGCGCTAAAACGGGTTTGAAATTGCAATTTTGTGAATATTTGTGTGGCTTGTTTTGGGTGAATCTGTTGTGGGATCTTGGAGGTCTACCCTATCTGAAAAATTAAGTGTTTTGTCAATTATTTGGTGCGCCGTTTGCGTGTTTTTGGACGTGTAATCGGCGACATCGCCTCCCCTTTTTCTACCTAACGTTGTGTAGTTTTTGGACCGGCGGGTTCGGGCCTTTGTTAATACATTTCCCGCACCTTACAAATTCGGTGCCTGGGTATTAGCGGGGTTTTTGTTATTGTTCTCCCGTTCATTTAAGCTTTCTTGACTCTTCTATTTAGTAGTTGAGTCTTTTCTTCATTTGTATAATAACGTTTCTGTGTTTATTTTCACAGAATGACGGAAAATTTCCTGCTCAAGGTTTCAAAATCGCAGAAGTCTAAGAAGCCTTCTTCTTAGACGTGTTTTTTCTGAAGACAACTTAGAGACACCACATCGTTTCGGGAAAGACCTAGACGATGCTGAGGAAGGAACCACCGGCTAAAAGAAGACGGAGTTCCAGATCTTCGAGCAGTAAAAAGTCGGGATTCACAACCCCGCCCGGGCGCGCGTACGGACCGGTGGCAGCTGGTAAGTCCCAACCTTACGGTCCTGCGTGCCCGGTAAGTCGTCGTGGGAGTCACACTGTGAACTCCTGGGGAAGGTTCAGTCGCCTATCGTCGGCCGCCCAGGACGCACCCGAAACCGATCTGGTAAGCGATCGGGGACGGCAACTCCGTGTATGAGTCTCAGTTCACCTGGGCACTCGGTGGGAGTTGTAGTATCAATTGATCGATCGAAGGTGGCCTTGCCTCCTGAGAGAGATCTTAAATCGATCGATAGAGGATCGGTATCGTCTGAGACGATCGGTATAGACAAGGTATCGATTTCGGAGGGATCGATCGTTACAGATCCGATTCCCGACGATTCGATTATCTCTAGATCGATCATTCCAGAATCGATTCCCCCGGGATCGATCAATTCGAATCGATTCACCGGGATCGATCATTCCGGAATCGTATTCCCCGGGATCGATCACTAATAGATCGATACCCCCCGGGATCGATCACAGAGGGATCGCCAAATCCAGTATCGATAACAAAATGGTATCGATCATGACGGTTCAAACGATAGCGGGATCGATCGCAAATCGTCCGATTTTTTTCAGAATCGATCATCAATCGATCGATTCCTTCGGGAAGATTGTTTTCTGTGGATTCTACTTCACCCGATTCGATCTCTAATAGATCGATCGCGTCGTCTTCTAATCGCAGAATGGTTTCGATTCCAATGGAGGTTTTGTCTGATGGAACGAATCATAATCAATGGCTGGTTAATCCTGAATCGGGTTTGATGGAGCGTTCTTCTAATTCATCTTCGAACTACAACCAGAGCGTTCAAAACAGTGGAACCCAATTCTGCACAGTGGTCAGGAATTCAATTGCTTCCGAGTTCACCAAAACCTGTCTACACTAGATCCAAAGCTCCAGCAGCTCTTGGAGCCCTCCACCAGTCGCGAAAGTCTTCGACGCCTTCGATTTTGACAGAGCTAGGAGAACCTCCGGAGGAGCTCTCGAGTGGTACAAGAAATTATTAGAAGCGAACATACGTTCGTCAGCCTCTCAGTTACCTACACAGACAGCTTATGTGCATGATGTACAGCCCAGCAGCTACTCGTTCCCAATAAGGAGCCGATCTTGATAGAGTCTCGAAATGAAGAATTTCAGGAGTCTTCTAGCGAAGGAGAAGAAGAGATTTTCACCACGGATCATCACTCCAACCCTTCGCATCACTCACTGGGACCTCATCCTGAGGAGACTGTTCGTCGCAGCCTCATCAACGCAGCCTCATCAGTATGCATAGATGATCAAATCCCGCAAAGTCAGGATTGTGATTCGGAGTGAGATACCCCAGGTCAAGATCAGCCCGCGTTGAAACTTCCGGAGAGAATCTTAGGCTTCTTTAAGAAATATGCACCAGAAGCCGGATTCGAGCCGGAGGAGAAACAAGGGCGGAAAGGATTCTTGGCTAGAAGTTCAGAAAAGAATCAGAACTTCAGACTTAGGCTCCCGGAGACGCACAAAGAGAGTTTAAGGAGCTGCCAAAGTCTCTAAAACACAAATAAGGGCTTTGGGTAAGCTAGCTTCCCAATTCTATTTCATCAAAGAGGATGAAGATCGTTTCTTAGATAGCAAAACTCTCTCCTCGGAACTTATCAAGACGCGCGTCCAAGATGCACATTTACAAGTCGCTTCTCATGGACAAGAAAGGCGCAGAAAGAGCCTTATCAATATCCACGGGAGTCAGGCTTTCTGTGATCAACGATATGCTTATCGAGTTGCTAGCGGCGTCGAGGGAACTTAACATCTCAACAGATGATAGAGAAGAGATTCTTGAAGCTTTAAGAGAGTGTCATCGTTGATGGTGTCCCAAATGGCGGTAATCCAAAACACCTCGGACAGAGAACGCAGGGAAGGCGTTATGAAGAGAACTCAACATTCAGGAATCCTGATTCCGGATATGCGGATAGGATACCAGTTGACTCACCTTTCCTCTGTGGGATGACTTCTCAGACGTCTTCAAGAAGGAGATCGAAGCTCAGAAGAAGGCTCAAGAGCTTTCAGAATCTGTTAGGGAAGTTAGAAAGCAGAAGTCGACTACTTTCAAACCTCAATCGAGTTTTGTTCCAGCAGCCGCTGAAGTCCTACAGTTCTAGCTCTAGGAAGCGGAAGTCCGATCAGAGCTCGAGACCACATCAGTCTTCACAGGCTCACTACTCGCAACGCAATATACGTATCAAGATCAACCTAAATACGTTGAACCTAAGAACGGAGTCCCACATCAGACCCAACGATCGCGTGGGGGGAGTAATGCACCCAAAGGCCGAGGAAACTCCAGAAGCTCCTCAGAATCTGCCTCATCCTCTCAGCCCTTTCGCAGGGGAGGGAAGCGCCTCAGGTGACTTCCCACCAGCGTCTGGGGTTTGGGAGTGCCAGTAGGAGGCCGACTTCGGCACTTCCGTGCGAAATGGGAGACAATACAAAGCGATGTCTTTATTCTATCTGTAATAACAGACGGACTCAAGATCGATCTAGAGGCACCTCTTCCCGGAGGTGTCCTCCGGACCCGGCAACCAACTCTATCCCCACTTTTCCAGGAGCACATCTCAAAAGAAATCTCGGTGCTCCTGGAAAAGGAGGCGATAGAAGAGGTCACTTATACAAGAGCTTGTGCCTGTCCCGATTTTCGTAATCCCCAAACGCGGGGGATCACTAAGAGTGATCCTAAATATGAAGGCCATAAAAAATTCATAACACAGTCGCATTTCCGCATGGACACCTTAGCTACAATCCTTCCACCCTAGGAAATCAGGATCTAGCAGTATCAATAGACCTTCAGGACGCATACTTCCATGTACCCATGCATGTTTCGGCGAGAAATCTTCTGGGATTCCAGTTCGGGGCAAGACTACAGATACAAGGCTCTCCCCTTCGGTCTGCGACCAGCTCCGAGAGTATTTACCAGGGTGATCGGGACCTCTGATGTCCTACCTCAGAGGCCGAGGACTAGAATCTTTTCCTACTTAGACGATTGGATCTTAGTTGCGAACTCGGAGGACAGACTCAAAGACCACTTGGAGCTCCTAATCACGACCACGCAAGAACTGGATTTATAATAAACTGGAAAAAGTCAGAACTGACTCCCTCACGCACGCCCACTTATTTAGGGCTACAACTAGACTTAGCAAACAGCCTGGCAAGACCCAGCCTAGAGAGGGTAGAGACCTTGATCAACCTAGCAAGATCCTTGGTTTCAGCAAGAAGAGTCCAAGCAGTAACTTGGCAAAGGTGGCTGGGCTACTTAGCGAGCCTGGTGGACCTATTACCGGATTGCAGACTTTTGATGAGACCTTTCCAGATTCACTTTCTAAATCCCTTCAAGCCGAACATCAGTTCGCACGGAAGATGATCCCCGTTTCGTCGGAGATGAAGATCCTGATTCGTCAATGGTTAACGAGGATTTTATTCTCCAAGGAAAGCCGTTCTCTTGCCCTCTTCCGTCGATCACGGTTACCACAGCGACGCACTCTCAAACAGGCTGGGAGGCCATTGTCAGGATCACATGGTTTCAGGAGAATGGGACCTTCCACACCGTCTAGGCATATAAATTTTCTGGAACTTCTAGCGGTATGGAAAGTCTTAATTCATTTCAGGGACCTGTGCTCAAACCAGACAGTTCTTATCTTGACGGACAACACAGTAGTAATGTCATAAATAAATCGACAAGGAGGAACACACTCTTTGACTCTGAACAGATTGACCTTTCAACTATGGAACTGGTGCAATCGAGAGAACATCGTTCCGATCGCCTCTCACATCCCAGGAGTGGAGAATGTGATAGCGGACTTCCTTTCGAGAGGAAAGTGTCTTCCGTCGGAATGGACGCTGTCGTCAAGGATCTTCTCGCTGATAAGCCAGAGATACGACCTCCGGATAGACCTGTTTGCGTCATCCATGAACAACAGACTTCCGATATTTTGCTCCAAAATAAAGGAAGAGAAGGCGACAGCGGTGGACGCATTTTCAATTCCCTGGACAGGTCTGAAGGCGTATGCGTTCCCTCCCTTCAAACTTATCCACTAGTTCTCAGGAAGATCAGGGAAGACGAGCATCGGTGATTCTCATCGCACCACACTGGCCCAGCCGAGCGTGGTTTCAAGATCTTCTTCCTCTATTGGTGGAGGAACCTTGGCAACTTCCATGGTGCAAGGATCTGGTCTACCAACCAGTATCGGAGATCCTCCACGAACATCCGGAGCACCTCAGATTGACCGTCTGGCCGTTATCGGCGAGTCAGCCAGAGCAGAAGGCTTCTCTGAACGTGCAGCCTCACTTTTAGTGGAAAGTAGAAGAGCCTCCACCAGAAAGGTCTACTCTTCAAGACTGAATGCATTTATAGATTGGTGTGAAGAGAAAGGGATAGCCCAAGAGAAGCTTCTTTGCCGGCTATAGCTGACTTCATCATAGCGCTTTACGACAAGGGAAAGTCACTATCCACGCTTAGAGGTTACAGATCCGCGATCGCGGCTATTCACATAGGATTTGAAGATGGATCATCGGTGTCTTCTGCTCCTCATTTATCAGCCCTGTTACGTTCTCTATATTCTCAAGAGACCCAATTTCAGGCCGTTAGTACCTCTTGGAGTCTCCCAAAGGTGTTAGAAGCATTAGCGAAGCCTCCTTTCGAACCACTCCATTCGGCATCTCTGCTAGACACAACGATAAAGACATGTTTTCTGTTGGCAGTAGCATCAGGACAACGAGTGAGCTCTCTTCATGCTCTGTCAATCGCAAGAGGCCACATAAGATGGGAGAACGGGGTGTCCGTTTGATCCCCAACGCGAAGTTTTATCGCTAAAACCAATCAGAAACTTCGGGGCCTGTAGAAATATTTCTTCGCCCACTCACCAAGTTTTCGTCAATACGAGAGGATAAAGTATAGTGGCCCCGTGAGGGCCTAAAGTGGTACCTGGACAAAGTAAAGAATCTACGAAAATCAGACCAACGTTCGTAATTACTAAAGCTCCTTTCTCTCCAGCTTCTAAAAGCACCTTATCCAGATGGATTGTAGCAGCCATCAAAGCTGCAGGCTCTAACGCCAGAGTCTCTGACACTAACCTCAGAGCGCACGACACTAGGAGCATTAGCTCGTCGTGGGCCCTGTTCCAGGGCGTCTCTGTTGAGGAAATATGTAGAGCCGCTTACTGGAGAAGTCAGAATTCTTTCACAACTTACTACCTTAAAGATGTCCCGCGGTGGAAGGAAATTTTTCATAGTTCCTATCAATGCGGCAGCATCTTCTATAGTCAACTAAATCTGTAGGGCGTCCCTCCCAGTACAACATCGGTGCTGGTCGATAGCAAAGTAGGGCAAATATATCATTCTTTTGGAAGTAAATCATAAAATTAATCACTAATGTTTATTATTTACAATAAAGAATTATATATTTGCCTACAATCCCTCCCTCCATCCCCCGGTCCATTAGCTACATGGATGTGAAGGCGGAAAGAGTAAAGAGGAAGATTATTGACAGATTTGTTGGCGGGTGGCCTATCGGGAGAGGGCGCTCTTTATGTTTGGCGGGGGGGTTTATAGGATAGGAACAATAGGGACAAAATTTTCTCGGGGTTATAATATTCGGTTGGCAAGCGATTCGAGGACGAATAGCAAAGTAGGCAAATATATAATTCTTTATTGTAAATAATAAAATTAGTGATAATTTTTATGCTTTACTACAGACATTACTTATGATCAGCAGCTAGTTTTTTTCTTTCTGTTGTACAAAAAATAGCTGAGAAAAAAATTTATTATGATTGTTCAATTTAATTCTATGATTGTGCACAAATGCCTCTTCAGCGTGGCAAGGGTTAAAATATATACTGAAAGAATCCAACAAAATTTTTCACCACATATTCCTAATTGCATAGATAAATGGTATCTACCAAGTTATTCTTTTCTGAAATTAATAATTGTTTGCAAAATTATGCTTTTTACATAAATTCTATGTACTTTGTCGTGGTAATTAGATTTTGATAACTTTTTCAGCAAATATGTGATGCATCACATCAAAATAAGACACAAGTCGCCGAGGAAATTCAAAACAGTGTCATGGAAATGGGCAAAATAATAAATATTATATTGTTTGGGGGAAAATGTTTTTTTTATTTTCTGAATTTTCAATGCTTCTTGTATGCTATGTAAAAAAAAATGAGTAGAAATGATTAGGGGTCTTTAAAAATGGATTGTTTTGTTGTAATCTTTGACTCTTCTCTGGCGACTTGTGTCTGATTTTGATATGATGAGTCACATACGGTAATGTTAACAGCTTTCCCTCAGAAGTAAATTCTTCATAATAGTTGAATTGCCCTTTTAAAAATCTTTGATATCACAACATAAAAATCATGCTTCATTTGTGAAAAGTAAAATGTCAAAACTGCATAGACTGGTGGTTCTAAATGAAATCAATTGAATGTGATAACCTGGAAGGATAAGAAAGATAATGAATGAAATTGAACTCATTTTGTTCTGAATAAACAGAATTTCCAGGTTTTAATGATTTTTTTTTTCAAAGTGTGATTAACAACCTTAGAAACTTGTTGACTGTGTGAGATTGTTGCTGAAAACTAAAGCACCATCAAATAAAATACTTCATTTTGAGACTAGGGGCCTATACATAATCGAGCACAATATTCCAATTGAAAATGCCCTCAACATTAAAGGGAAAGTTCACCCTGGATTTAAATTAGTTCTAAAAATGCAGAAAAATAAAAGAAAAATATGAGTGAAGGTTTGAAGAAAATCGACCAAAAAATAATGAATATATGAATACTTAAAATGTTGATTATGTGACGTCATGTTCGAGCTGCTCTCCTGTGTCATTTTTTTCATAAGAATATTAAATATTTCATCTGTGCGGTCGATATATCATCAAACCTATGTTCATATACATACCTGTATGAAATTGACCCATTCCTTTATCAAGAACCGTGAAAAAAGACAAATTTTATGGAATTTCCATACACAACACATTGGAGAGCTGCTCGCTTGTGACGTCACAGAATCAAAACTTAAAATATTTATAACTTCTCTTTATTTTTCGGTAGAGTTTGTTCAAACTTTCACTCATATTTTTCTTTAATTTTTGTTCAATTTTTAAAACCATTAAAATTCCAGGTTGAACTTCCCCTTTAACAATCATGACAACATTTCTTAAACACACAAAGCAACTACAGAAAGGTGAAGTCGCATTTTCTTGTTAAATGTTTCAGATTTGTTTTGCTAGAGCTTTCATCTATATTTTTCACTATTCTTAATTAATGTAGTTTCTATCATCCTTCAAACATGATTATATAATGTGAAAATGCATAGTCTTTTTAAAAATTATTTTGAAAACACCTACGTAGTGTATTTTAAGAGTGAAAATACACATTTCACTCCATTTTCA
This sequence comes from Paracentrotus lividus, assembly GCA_940671915.1. Taxonomy (NCBI): domain Eukaryota; kingdom Metazoa; phylum Echinodermata; class Echinoidea; order Camarodonta; family Echinidae; genus Paracentrotus; species Paracentrotus lividus. Next base: position 8,245,991 of record CALNVZ010003426.1, read on the forward strand.
TTAATTTTGTATTGACCTCAGGGATCACTCGACTCACTTTTAGAGTGACCTGAGTGATCCCTGAGGCGACTACAGAATGAGTGAAAATGGACTGAAATGTGAATTTTCACTTCAAATTCACTTGAAATTTACTCTTTCTGAAGAATTCACTCCATCAAGAGTGAACTTTTTCATTCTTTTTGTTTTAGCAGTATGTCATATGATTTGTGCATGGATGTGTGAAAATGCACATATGGCACATAATAGGCTAAATAGCAAACTGCATATTCATGGACCATGAGATATGAAAATTGATCAACAATATTTAAGTTCATAGCAAATTTATGAGCATTAAAATTGTGCCTCTGCCATCAAATTGTTAAATGCAGTAAATACTTAGTAATTGTTTTGAAGGCCTATCTTTAGGGAAACGTATCACTGCACACAAAGGGTGTTAAAGCTGGTCTTATGATTAGAATCAAATTTTCAAAAAGTTTCAACATTTAAAAAAATGGTGTATAACATTAATTTTGATCTTTAGAAGTTGGCATGCTCTTCAAGAAAATAATGTAATTGATTGATTTGTTAAATCTTACCCCAGCTATAGTCCCGTTTTAATTCCAAGATGAAAGAGATAATGACCTTGTTAATCTCAATGGATAATTTTAAACATGTAAGCATCATCATTAGGTGAACATAACTGAATTTTTTTATAATTGATGGACTCACTTTTATTTGACATCCCTAGGCGTAATAGATTTAATGGGTTTACTCCATATTTTACAAGCGCCCATATGCTAGCCTTGCAGGTAACTGTATGTGTTTGTATTCGCTCTGATGTCTGGATTAATGTTTGAATCTAGGGTAGGAGAAAAGAATTAAGGTATTTTTTTCCATTCCAACTTGCAGGAGATGAGGGTTTCTTTAGACCTTTAGAATAACATTTGATTTGTAAGTCAGGTTCAATTAATTCTTTAGTTTTAAAAGTAAATGCATATTGAAATATTTAATAAACAAAACATTTACTAAAACAAGGTACAAATATATGAATTCATATAAAATAGTAGAAATGTTTGATTCATGTCAAAGTGAATTTGTACTGTGGTTCAAAAATTAAAACACATTTAAACATGTTAACACTGAACATTTACAATGCTAGTTAGGAAACAAGTTAATATGAAAAAAGCAACAAAACATTACGTCATTTACCCTGCAGAGTGTTGAACATTTCCATGAATGGAACATATAAGTTCTTGGAGGATTACCTGAAACGTATGAGCTACTGATGAAATAACAGTTAAATATCCAAATTCATTTTCATCCATTTGCTCTATTCTTATTTCACTTTACTTGCCTGTCGCATTATTGAGAAACTTATATTTCTTGTAATTGGAAGCATAAAACTAAGCCACACAGACAATAGATTTAAAGAAGCCATGTATAGCAACAGTTCAGGAGATTAAATTCAAACTGTCAACTTTTCTTGCAGGATTTCAAAGATATGAGGTTTTGTAACTCATAACTTGTTGTTTCATAAGTACTAATTTGGACGATAAAAAGATGTACAGAAGCAATTGAGTATATGAATATAAAAAAGGCCCAAGTCCATCTCTTTGCCAAATTGAGTTAACCATGGAAGTTTGTTGCTCATACATGAGTCCATCTTGTGTACAATTACAGCACTGAATTCTGCCCCAAAATGCCTGAAATTAATATAAAACTATCTCAAAATCTCCATTGACTACACACAAAAACCATTCAGTTTTTCTTGATTTACTCGAAATGAACTTTCATGGACTTGGGCTCTTTTTATATTCATATATTCAATTCTAAATACACCAAGTTTGATTACATTTTTTTATTTCAGATTTTCAAGGTCAAGAAAGAAAAGGTATCTTAAATACTGAAATAAACTTGGGGCTGTGATTGGCTGGATTCGCATCATGTGGTCTATCTAAACTGTCTTATATTGTACTGTGGTACAATATATTTTTGCTTTTTGTAAGAGGAATTCTCGTTTTGAATGGGCATTTGTCATGTGTCCTATTGTGCTAGGGCATAATAAGCAATGATAAGAGTGAAATCGGACGCACAAAAGCTAATAACCACATATACGTGCAGAAAAAATATTATAAGCACAAGAAATTATTAAAGCAAAGACAGAATTTAATGCATTGGGTGGGGCTAAGCCCTAGCTCCAGGGGTCTATTTAATACCATTATGAGTGTTTTATCAATGTAATATTACTAGACTATACCTAATAATCCAGTAGAGTGTATGATGAAATAGATATATTATTTATATAATATAGGTCAAAGCAATAGTTAGAAGAATATATGAATACAAATAGAGGACAACGCCTTGTTCTTAGAGTGTGTTCAA
>CALNVZ010003426.1:8262200-8344519 GCA_940671915.1 Paracentrotus lividus
GAATCTAGTGTAGTGGGAAAGGTGAACCATGGGTCAACAAAATAATTGTGAGCTTTCAAAATATTTTCAAGGTATTTAGGAAGAATTTTAGAGTAGAAAGTTCCACTGAAAATGATTGCTCTTAAAATGCCCTCATAGTGATAATATGACATTAAAAGCTGATATGTTCGGGTCCCGAACATGTGAGCACGTGTACATGTAGTCCCATACATGCATTTTTTTAGTGCAGTGCATGTTACTCTCAGAAGAATTTGGTAAATTTCTTATCATTTTCTTGATTCCAAAACCTCACATCAATAAACAATTCTTAGATGCATATTTATCAACCTTTCCCATCACTTTGAGACAGTTTCTTCCACAATTCAATCTCATGACTACAACACTAGTTTAGCTTTAAAGGAGAAATCCACCATGATATCAACTTAATTTTAAACAAAGCACAACATTTAAAGAAACACCTGTAGGGGGGATTTGAAAAGTTTGTTTTGCAGTTTTAAAGATGTCAAACAGATTGTGTATCATTATGAGTGAAAACTTTTCTGATGCAAATTGGCAATGCTATTATTCTCTGAAGAAAATATTTGTTATACGATGGAGATACTAAGTATTAGTATCCCCATGGTTATACATAATAGGCTTTACACTTGTTTTACAAAACACTGGTTTCCAAGACAACACAATGGCAAATAAAATGCATACTGTATAAATATTATAGGAATTATTAAATTATTGAAATCTATGAACAAAAATGAAAGGGAATTTTCAGTTTAGTCCACTAAGACCCACCGACCCAACTTGAAATGGTTTAATGACACCGCAAATCCTAAAGACTAACTAGAACATTTGAAAATCTGGAACGCTTTAACAATATTATAGGGTAGCAATTAGACGTTGATATATGCCTGCAGTGTGTTATGCCTTCCCTCTGTGTTTTACCCATCAATCAATGTCTAAAATAGGGACACGTTTAGAGGGGCGAAAGCCAAGTTCAGAAATTCTCTGGATAGTTAACGATGCCTGGCTTGTAAAACATGCCTTGGCTATTGTAAAATTGCTTAAAGTGGAAGTTCACCCTGGAATTTTATTGGTTTTAGAAAATGCAGAAAAATAAAAGAAAAATGCGAGTGAAAGTTTGAAGAAAATTGACCAACAAATAGCTAAGTTATGAATATTTAAAGTTTTGATTCTGTGACGTCACATGCGAGCAGCTCTCCAATGTGTTGTGTATGTAAATTCCACAAAATGTGTCTTGCTTTCAGTTCTCGATATAAGGATATGTCATATTGATAGATGCATTGTATATTGAAGTAGGTTGAATGAGTATAATGACGCACAAGGGAAATAATAATATTCTCTTAAAAACAATGAACTAAGAAAATTTACAAACAAAATAAACAATGAAGCAACAGCACAGTAAGTCTGACACACAAGACAAAACTGAAATATTCATAACTCAATCGTTTTAGGTCGATTTGTTCCAAACTCTTCTCTATTTTCTTTCCCTATATTTATCTGACATTTTTATAAACCAATAAAATTCCTAGGTGAACTTACCCTCTTAAGTTTTTTTACTAGTTCAGGAAGAATTAGATGAAACATGTAATTGTATAAAAAATTTGATCCTTTCAGATACAATGATGAAGGAACATAGTTTGAATTAAGTGCCAAAGTTCAACTGCTTTGAATCGTATTTCTGTTCTTGTCCTCCCCATCTCCTGCCCCCCGAATGATACATCAAAAAAAATACAAACAGACATTTCCTCCTAGATTTACTTCTGATCTGATTTCTCAGAAAAAGAAGTTTTTTTATTCAAGTTTACTGATATCAGTATCCCCTAGATAATCAGTTTCATATTGTCCCTGTGTATAATCAAGTTTTCTAACATTATAATTTACTATAAATGTTAAGATTGCACTTAAAAAAGATCCTATCCACAGCTGAATAGTTAAATTTGTTTATATGTTGAAGATTGCATAATCAGTTCATACAATGTTGACTTCACTTAAAGGGATTAGTAAACTTCCAAAACAAGTTGCAAAGAGAGATCGAAATTGAAAATAGAATTGCCTATCGATCGGAAAACCAAGTAAAAACGAAACACTAAATGCCCATTTCAAGATCAATCAAGTGCATTTTACCTATAGTCTAAAAACATTTGAAATTTCATATAACGCGGCTGAGGATAGTCCCCGCATGATTAAGTAACGCTTCCGTTGCAAGCTAGACCGCCCGGTAGGCACGAGGACGTGGACTAACAGGAAATGCAGTTGGAATAACAGGTGTGTGAAACTGCACGCGGTTTGTAAAGCCAGGGGCGGGTTAGAAAATTTTGAGTATAGAAATCTGTATATCTTCGAATAGTAAAGCAACAATAGAGACTGCAAGTTTAAGGATATACCAGTACTGACATCTGTTCCTGATAATCGAATTGATGGCAAAATGAGCTAAATCCAATAAATTGCAATTTGAATATACTTCAATGTTACTGCATCCCTTTAATATTTACTGTAAGATTCAGTTCTCATCATAAATTCCTGATTTGCTTTGATTAGCTCCTAGCCTCAACATATTTAGACCCTTTATGTGGAGCAAAGATTGAAAAGATACCACGAAGCACTGCTAGCCTTTACCCATCGTGAAAGCCCTCATCTAAAAAGCAAAGATAAAAAGATATTTCAATATACAGTGAGATGTTAATTATGTGTTGAAGTAAGATTCAATATAAATATATTGGGGATTACCCAGTAAGTTTTTACTCAAACTATGATATGTACTGAAAAAATGATGTCTTTCTAAACAACAAATCTTTCATAATTTTTTATTTCCTTTGACTACCTTTTGGTTTAGTCCTATTAAGAGAGTAACTGTCAGACAAAGATTGAAAAGATAACACTCGACGTCGTCATCGCTAGCACCTACTGGCAGCAAACACTGCTTTCTTCAAAAGAGATGGGAGAAAGAAATATGGGGAAAATAAGGAGTCAAAATCAGATAAAAACTAGTTGTATGTGCTTAGGTTATTTTTTCCTAGCAAGTTTGATCATTATCTAGTTACAAGGGGTGTCCGTACCTAAGGCATTTTTTGCTTATTAATATAACTTCAGAGATTCTGCTTTGTTAATTATATTTAAAAAAAATAAAATAAAAGGAGTTAAATGTGGTCAGAGTGAAAAAAATTTGAATTTGAATCAAATTTATTGACATCATCAAGAAAAAGAACTAGTTTTTTTTGTCAGCTTGAGAGAAAACTATGAAACTGAATAATTTATTCAAATAATAATTTATTATGGATAAAACTTTCCTCTGTGCTGAAATATATATCATTGTATTAAATCCCAACATCTCAGATGAGCTTCATATTCGGTATAATGAAAATATAAGTTAAGGTATGCTTTTGGTAAATCTATAAATATAAACTGTGAAATTTTGATTTCACTTTGAGATCGAATGAAATATTATTTGATGAAATGAGTATCACTTGAAACATGAGATTACAAAATCTTTATGAATGTAACTAACATTGCCATGAAAATGTCATATCAAAAGTCTGGGTCCTGGCAAATCAGCTTTATATATTTTCTCAATAATATAAAACAAGTTAACAAAGTATGGATGGGGAGGACAATTTCAGGATAATGCAAATTAAACTGCAAATTAGCTAAATCTGTAAAACCAGTGATCAGTCAGAAGGCCTATTTTATTGGAAATAGTATTACTGCCAATAGAGGGCGCTATATCTGCATTAACTGTCAAATTCGTATTTTCATAAAGATTAAACATGTATAAAATTTGTTTAGCGGTCATTTTGCTTGTTTTTGAGTTTGAGTGTTCAAAAAGAGATTAATATAATTTATATTATTGAATCTTAACAAAACTATACCCCAGTTTCTTGCTCATTAATATTGAGGGTACTCAGTATGATAATGGCTAATAATGTTTCACTGAAACCTCCATATTAAAAAAAAAAATCTATATATAAATGAATGAAAAACAAGTCAGAAAAATTATTGGCACAAGAAGGGATTGGTCATAATAAATGCTGCTTATATAAAAATTGTTTATTGTTGCAGTAAATAATTACAATGTTACTCAATAACTTATTAAGCCTACAGACTGGAATTTCTTAATCATCTCTGTAAGTGTTCCTTTATGATCTTCTAAAAATGAAAATACATGAACATGTTGACACATAAAAGATGATATAACTTTACATGATAAAAAGGTTGCATTGTTACGCAAATTGTATATAGGTATGCAGTTTATAGGAACCTATTTTTAGGGTAATTTGTCACCACAAATAAGGGGGGAAAAAGCCTCATTCAATTGTTTCTTCAGTATCAGGTGGCAATATTCAATAATAAGCTGTTTCATCAAAGATCACTAAATTGGGGGATGTAATATTTACTTAAGATTTTTCTATGTCACAGACCTTTATCCTCAAAACACGAGCTTGAATTTTAGAATTTTTCTAGTGTGATTCTTGCTCTGTTTTAATAGCAGATTTATTGAAGTTAACTGCACTACAGGGTGACCCAGAAAAAAGGAAACCCAACTTTGATCATCAATAATTTCAAAAATATTACCATGGTGATTATAAAATTTATTTACGGAGTGCAACTCATTGACGCAAATTTTTAATGATACCTTGTTCAGGCTCACCAATGTCAACGCATCACTGAACCCATTGTTTTAAAATGTGCTTGCAAAATTGTGAGTGTTCACTTTCACGCTCATTGAGATGGGTTGTTGCAATGTGCCTAAAAAGGAAACACTTTCATCATCAATCATTTAAAAACATGACAGTGTAATTATGACGTTTATATCACTGGAAAGTGCCACTCATTATCATTTATTGATATTTTTTCAGCTCGCCAATGTCACGCATCACTGAACCCCATGTTCTGAAATATCTTGAAAAATTTGTGATTGATGCACTGTCATGCTTCTTACATTCTCCACGGAGAACTAAAGGTTCTCTGGGTTGTTTGTGAGCAGTAACATGATGAAATTACCTGGATGGTAAGATTAACGTACTAAATAAGTAGACATTTCCAACCCATTTATCAAACCCATTTATTAAAGTCACCGGAATGCTCTACTTAGATTGTTTAGGAACCTTAAAAGCAACTCATCTCAAGGAGCATGAAAGAGAACATATCCCAATTTTGCGAGACAATTTTCAAAACAATGGTTTCAGTGATGCATGATAATTGGTGAGCTGAGAGAGGTATCATTAGAATGGTATGAGTTATACTTTCCAGTGATAATAAACTTCTTAATCACCACTGAAATATGTTTGAAATTAATTGATGATCAAAGTTGGGTTTCCTTTCCAGGCACATTCACACAAACCATCTCGAGGTGCATGAAAGTGAACCACGCACAATTTTACAAGACTTTTTCAGAACAATGGGGTTCAGCGAAGCATGATAATTTGGTGAGGTAGAGAGATATCATTAGAATGGTAATGAGTTGCGCTTTACAGTTGACTATAAATTTCATAATCCCCATTGGAATATTTTTGAAATCATTGTTGATCAAAGTTGGGTTTCCTTTTTTCTGGGTCACCCTGTATATGTGTTCAAATAAAAATGTCTTTTCCTTTTTTGAAATGCTCTTATTAAACAAAATAATGCCTATTATATATGTTTTGTGGAATAGTGCATTTAGAAGTATGTGATTTTTTTTTTTCATAGCTGTCTGGTTCCAATATTTATCACACAGCAGTTGTGTGTGTTTCTACCAAGTTGCATGATTTCTTCCGTTGGAGACAAATGAATAAAATTAATTGTCTATTTAACATCCCAACGGCGTTAAAAATTCCTTTACGTTTGATGTTCATGTATATGGGATAGTATGAACCTTGATCGTTATGGGCACTCCGGTGGTCTAGCGGTTATGACGGTGGTCTAGCAATCCACAGGTCGTGGGTTTGAATCCCGCCCGGGCAGCCTATGATTTTTTTCATAGCTGTCTGGTTCCAATATTTATCACACAGCAGTTGCGTGTGTTTCTACCAATTTGCATGGTTTCTACAGTTGGAGACAAATGAATAAAATTAATTGTCTAGAAGTATGTTGTTTGCAATATAGTGACCAAGTCCCGTTGCATGCTACTGATTGGAAGAACTGAAAAAGAAAGATTTTTGTATTTGATACAATCAAACTTCTCCTTCTAGAAATCCTCCCTTGAAGCTTTTTAACATTCACAATCTGTCTTGCATTGCGTAAAACAAGAATATTGTGTAAAACTCACATGATTGTGATGAAGATATTTAGGTTAGAATTAATGGCCCATGAGAGCCTCAAGTTTGTACTTTAATAGCCTCCCCTTCCTCGAAGGAAATTGACCAAATTAAGGACTTTCCCCCAAGTTAAGGGTCTAATTCAAGGCTACGAAACAGACAGAAAAAAGGTACAGATTGAGCTGTTTTGTTTCTGTTGCAATCCCTTTAAATTAAAGGTTTTGCAATCATTTTTTTTATTGTATGGTTTAATGATTACTTAGACTAATAGTGATTTGTTGTATCATTTTATTCATATTTTATCCAATAAGTTTATTAGGCAGTTGGTGTAATGACCATTATAGATTATTTGGATTATATCAAAGTATAATAATGACCACGTTTTATTGGACCACCAAGAATTAGACCAGATGATATACAAAATGAATACATGATCATTTGTGATTATATTCAGGAATAGGTACAGACATATTAAGAAACTAATAACAGTCTTTCAAACTAATAGGGCTGTGACTGGACAATGGGATATAGAGCTCCAGAGAGAACTGAAGTTGATAGTAAGTGGTTTACAACAAAATCAAAAGGAATTTAGTTCATTGGAGGTTTTAGGATAAGTTGCATGTTTGAGCTTAGCTCTTTCAATAGGTACATGTATATGAAGAGTTTGTTTCCAAAAGGGACTAAATCCACTTTTGTAACTTCAGAGTAAATGGCCTTTCTTTGCCGGATTTTGTACAGGCATCTATGGAAAATTGAAATTAAAAGTTGCAATTTCTGGAAGTTGCAATCCAAATTTAGGTAAGTTATTTTGCTCACAGATGGGTACGTACCTGGACAATGTCCTGATATCAATAACTCAATTTTAATAAAAAGTAGATTTAATCCCTTTTGGAAACAAGCTCTTCATATGTAGAATAAACCTAAAACATCAAGCTTGAATTCACAGCATAACCTGTAAAGTAGGGGTGTGTCATGATGTTGTTTATGGGGAGGGGTGTCATTACAAAATATTCCAACAATAGCCATTTTCTAATAAATATAGCACAATCAAGAGGCTCTTTGGATTACGCATTTTCTTGCAGGCATATATGTATTTGAAAATTTTGACTTGAGTTGGGGGGGGGGGGGCTTGAGTCGTTTCACCCCCGTTCAGAAGCTGAATTGCTAACCTGACTGGAAAAGACAGCTCTGTTATTGCTCCTTGTTGCATAAATGTTTCGCCTGTCAAGAGTGTTAAGAATTCAAATTAAATTCAAATGGTCGGGGATAAAGTGAAACTTGAACAGCCCAAGCATGGGATAATTGAATAAGTGACAAATCCCTTACCGTGTGCTGCTAAAAACGGACGAAGGCAAATAAATTCATGATCAAAGAGGTTGTCAATTGGTTTTTATCCATGTTGATGTCACAAAGTGTTACCCCGTTCACATAGAATCAAGTGTTGTTTCAAACTTGAAGAATCCGATTGGATAAGTGAGAATTAGACTCCCTAAGGGTGGTATTTCACTTCGCTGAGACGTCTCCGCGACAGAATAGAAAATTTCGTCTCTGCGATGGATAAAAAGTATTAGAGACGTCTCCACGACAATTTATGAAAAAAATGTCTGAAGTAGTCCCAAATCCGTCTCTAATACTTTTTATCCGTCGCGGAGACGAAGTTTCTATTCTGTCGTGGAGACGTCTCCGCGAAGTGAGATACCACCCTATTAAACCAGTTGTTACTAAAAATGTGCCAATTGCAAATAACATTGTGATCAAACAGGATTTAAATTGGTGTAGTCTGTGAGCTAAAATACAGAATAGTTTACGGAAGAATCGACATGACATTGAAAGAGTTTTAATTTTTCATTTTAAGATTTTGAATGTTGTATTGACATATAAGCATATTTGTGCGGCAGGAGTGAATTTGCTGCAATTTTTTATATCGTTTGGATTATAATGTGTGAAATGCTGTAAATGAGATGTGTACCCAAGCATGATTTTCAACATTTAAACTGTTTATATAATCATTCGCATACCATTTGTTGATAGACGGATGGAGATTTAAATTATTAACACATATCTTCTCCGCAAACTACTTGTAATGGTATGGAGTTGTTTCCGTTGGATATTTATATTCAGAAAGTATTATGAAGCATGAATCAGCTAAATAGCCATGCCACTGTACTTCAGATTTTTTCTTCAATTCACATTTTGAAGACAGGCAATCTGTATCGAACATAATGGTATATACAAGTGGGAATATTTATGAAGATTAATCACACTCTAGTGTTGTTTGGTGTTTACATAAAGTAGGAAAATTAGACTTTCTTTTACATTTTTTTCATCTCATTTGGTGCTGTAGTAGATCTTGAGATATGATAAGTTTTCTACAATTAAGAAAAATCAATTTTGCGTGCACTGTTCCGTGCCTTTGTGTAGGTTTTGGCAATTTTGATCCATTCGTCGTCGCACAAAATTTAGCATAACTTTTGTTTTACGAAAGCAAACTATAGGAAATGAAGTGTATCAACGATACCACATACACATAGCGTTTAAGAAGATTCCATACATACATGTAATTAATTTTTGTTCCGGGTTACAATATTTAAAAAACAAAACAGACTCTATAAAGAAAATGTGTATTATGCTTTGAAAAACAAATTGCATGTGCAAAACATCAACAAAATTAAGAAATTTCGAGGCATATGGTTTTTAGAAATCTTAGTTTATTTGTTTTTCATTCAATATACTGCTGATCTATATTGTATTTTGAATACAAATTTGGTCAGGAGGTGATGTAGTGCAGATACAAACTATTTATCAGATTGATATATTTCTCCAAAGTAGAATTGAAGTTTTGGAATGCAAATTGAACTCAGGAAATGATGTAATGAAGAATTCATATAGAGAAATTGCAAGGAAGTTATTTTGGATTGTGGATGTTATCCAAGACTCTATAACAAATAAATATGTAGAAGTTGTACCATGCATACTCTGACAGAGAATATTATTTTTTTTAAATTTCTTGGAGAGTATGGCTGTAATTTTTTTTCATTCATGTTTTAATAGCCTTATGTGGGCAGTGCTAGGTTTATTATGTTGAGGGGAAATGTTTATACCAGATGGTATTATTGCATTTTTAACTGGGTCTGATCACTGCATGTGCACTCTGTATGTCTAGTTGTCTGTTTGTCTGTTTTATATACATACAGAATGTATGTCTATCCCTATACAGTGTATCCCGGAACAATATATATATTTACTTCAAAAAAATTATATATTTGCCTACTTTGCTATTCGTCCTCGAATCGCCCAACCTACCGAAACTTTAACCCCGAAAAGATTATAATTCTTGTGACCTTATTTTTGAAAATGAAGTGAAATATTAAAGAGGAAATCTTATGCTGTCCAGTATGAGCATAGTCCAGTGATACCAAATTTAAACATATTTTACCTTGGATGACTGAGCACTTGGGCTCTAAAAACCAGTTCAAAATTGGCCTTGTACCAAGTTTGGGCAGAAGCAACCCAGGCTTCATAATCATTCATTCATTCATTGTTTGATGTAAGGGTGTGTTCAATGTCCATTTTCAAGTTTTAAACGCCAACATGAATCATTATACAAAACGCAATTACAAAACGCTGATATAAAGAGAAACAAAGTGGGTGTTCATTGTCCCCATTCCCGGTCGGAAAAGTAAACGTCTTTCAGAACTCCATTCGGATGAAAATTTAAATGCCGGAAAAGATGTGTTCTGAATCACGGTCAGCTTCAGTTCTACGACCTTGATCATTGCGAATGCAACGAAATGCGACACTGAACACAATTGAGTTTTCAAACGTCTTTAAATGTGCTCTCACAGTTGAAGCTTCCGATGTAAGTGAAAAAATACCGCAGATGTTTGTTTTCGAGAGCGGGGAATTTAAAGACAATGGAAATATAATCAACTTTAAATTTTCGACACTGAACGGTGTACCTCTGATTTCGTTTGTGTTCTGTGTTTTGTAATTGCGTTTTGTATCATGATTCATGTTGGCGTTTAAATTTGAAAATGGACATTGAACACACCCTTAGTCTTCCTGAGTCATCCACAAGGGATAAAAGGTTTCTTGGACCATTGAGGAGGAGGAGGTGTATTGGGTTTGACAGACGTGTATCAATCATATATGATTATTTACGTCTGGGACCGACCTTTAACGTCCCCATCCAAGAGAAGTGACTGGGTTTCGAACCAGGGTCCGCTCCATATCAGTTTGTATAGGCTGATTCAGAGAGTTGACAATGTGCTGACCGCTTGACCAAATCCTGATCCCCAACTATTGAGTTATTGGAACATTTCTTTTGTACCAAAACTTGGCAAAAGTTGATTTTGACACAGGTTTTTTAAAACTGAAGTGCTAAGTCGTCAATGACAGCATAGATATGAACTTAGTATCACTGGACAGATTATGAAAATAGGGCTTACTCTTTAACAATAAAAATAGATAAAACAGTCAGGTCAAATGAATTGTACACTTTTCATACAAGGCTTTCAGAGTCTGGTATACCTTTTTTCTTGGACGCACTGTATATCTCTGTTTTTCTAATTTTTATTCACTTTCATTAAACATGTGTACATGACTACCGTATTACCTGTGTGTATGGACTTATAAAAAAATTTATAGTAGGCCTACTCAAATTTCTCTTCTGGATGCATTTTCATATGCCATGTGTTATTAAGCTTTCTAGTTCTCATTCACTTGTACCTACAGATGCCCGCAATCTGATCACCCCAAAGAGCGTATATGTTGTACAGGCTTCGCATCGCCTGTCAAAGTACCATCAAAGTCATTAGGCCATAATGCTTCAAACTACTACCCTAAATTGGCATCGCCCATAAACTGAGATAGAGTCATTATGTTTTGAACGCTGCAACTCACAAATTGAGATATTCTGACCAAGAGTGTAATGGTTTTAATAACCCTTGGCTTGAACTTGATCTGTATTTTTTATACAGTTTCCTCACAAGACAAGAGTATGGGTTTACTCATTGAAGCACATCCTTCATTAAGCCATGTGTCTTCTTTGTGGCTTCAGGTTACTTGTCCCTTACTTTTCAGTATGACTTCAGTATAAAGATTTTCAAAGTGATTCAAAGCTGTTAATATTTCAGTTGCGGATATATACACTACACGCTCATTCAAATGCATATCAAATGTGTTTCAAAGCGAATGTTTGGTGAAGCACTGGGAAGAGATTTTTAAGCTACAAACATAGTATGACAGCATAGTATTCGCTGAGTGATTTGGTGCTGCTATAACTTCATAAGAAAAAGCTCTCACAAGCCAGGAAAAGAGAGTTTGGTCGACATTACCTGGAATACCATCTAACATGAATCCAGCGAGGCTTCTCAACTGATTCTGCTGTGTTATTTGGACCAAGTCAAAGGCATGTCAAGTATGTTGTAACGGATCTGTTTAAAGTGAAACCCGGGGAAACAGAGTTTGGGATCACCGCAAATATGATGTACAGCACTGGACGGCCAGAAGGTGCAAGGCTTCATTGTCGTAGAGGAAGCTATTGGTGAGTTAAGACATTTTTTTCTTCTGACCTACAAGATTTCTAAAGGTCTAAATTGATCACTTTTTGATCTTCAAATTGGCAACAATTTTTTTCCACTTGCAAAGCCTTAAAAGGAAAAAAAAGGACAATTTGTTGAGGAAAAAAAATTCATAACAAAATTGGCTATTTTTGCATAAAATGGTGAATTTACATTTTTCTTCACATTGCAAACTGTGAGATGTCAGCAATTATTTTCATTCGAAAAGATTTTATTCAAGAAACTTTTGATGTAGCTTGCTTGATTCAATTTGTCAGTGATTTTGCACTTTATGCTCGTGCGTATTAGGTGATTCCAAGATAATGTCCAAATGTTACTTAATGGAGACATTTTGGTTAAAATTATTTTTAAAGAAAGGAGTGAAAATATAGAGAAACCCTAACAAATTTTCAAAGTGACCAGGGCCCCGTAACACAAAGATTCGCAATCAGTCGCAAAGTGGCAAGACTGACCAGCAGCCAATCAGAGTAGTTCTTCCAAATTTGCAATCAATTGCTAACTTTTGTGTTATGGGGCCCTGGACGCCAACCTGAACAGTTGTTTCATAATTAATCTCAATTTTTTACCAAAAAATAGATGTAGGGTCTTTTGGAAAGAAATGGTAGTCTGTGTTTACTTTGTTGTATAAAAACAGATCAGAGCTCTACAAAAAGAAAGCAAGATTATTTACGAAGATCTATTTCCTGTTGTTTTTTTAAAGAATTAGTGACAAAGTGCCCAAATAACTATTTACAGTACATCTGATGAGGGGAGAGGGAAGAGGAAAAAGATATAAAGCATCTTTATTTGGAATGCATGCATCTCAAAATAAACCAAGCATTATATCTCAGGCCCTTTATTGTAAAATTTCCATATTCTTTCTCTGTCTTTTTATGTCTTCAGTAATATATCCCTTTTTTTAATGTCTGTCCATAAATTTGCTCATGAAGTTAGATGTACTTATTTTCAATAACAAATTTTGATAACAGTTTATACCAAGAATAGTTTTATTGATAGATGTGAATATTATTATTTTTTTGCACTGTAATTATTAGAGCCTTTTCTTTAAAATGCATTTCCAGAGGAGCTTTAGAGCTCTTAAAATCCCATTTGCTCTTCACTTCTGCATGTAATTGCTTTGGGGTTTTTGTTTTTTGTTTTTGCAGCACCTTAATATAAAAGGGGATGGAATAAAGGGATTTAAACCTTCTTTATTTAGAAAAACCTAAAATAAACCAAAAGTCTGCCGTTTAAGGCGATTACTAGAATCTACGGGCATTGTCAGCTATATAAAGATTGTGCAGGCAGAAATATATTTGAACATCTGCAAAAGCAAAATAGTCTGTTCCGCAGACCCATGTCAGTCATGAAACAGTCAAAGAACTGCTAACAGAAGTGTTTAAAGTGAGCGTATCACTTGAGTGGGATGCAAAGGTTGTGAATTCAATCCCCAGCACAACACTTAGAGTGTGTTCAATGTCCAGTTTCAAATTTATACGCCAACATGAATCATGATACAAAACGCTATAAAGAGAGAAAAAAAAGGGTGTGTTCATTGTCCCCCATCCCCGGTGGTAAAAGTAAACGTGTTTCAAATCTCGATTCGAAGGAAAATTTAAACGCCGAAAAAGATGCGTTTTAAAACACAATCGGCTTCAAATTTACTACCTTGAGCATCGCGATTGCAACGAAATGCGACACTGAACAGGATTGAGATTTCAAACATGTTTATATTATGTGCTCTCGCACTGGAAGCTTCTGGTGCAAGTGAAAAAAGGGGAAGATGTTTAATTTTTGAGAGCAGGGAATTTAAAGACGATGGAAATATAATCAGCTTTAAATTTTTGACACTCAACGGTGCACCGCTGATCGCGTTTGTGTTTGTGTTTTGTAACTGCGTTTTGTATCATGATTCATGTTGGCGTATAAATTTGAAACTGGACATTGAACACACCCTTATGTTCTTTAGCAAGGCATTTTGCCTTTGTACTTCTCCTTCCCCATTTATGTGCATATGCTTTGTAAAATGTATTTGGATAATAAATAAACTTCAACTTCAACTTTTAATTTCAGTGTGGTTTGGTGGACACTGTGCGTACCTCTATAATAATAGTCTCAATCCCATATCAGACATCGGGGCACATATGGTATATAAAATCAGTTGTTATGGCAATTTTGGTATAAACCATACCATAACAAAACATTTTTTGCACGCTTTAAGGACCCTGGAGCAATAAGTGATTGAGGCTTTGAAAGAATTGTGTAACTTCATTCAGGATCTAAAAATAAAAATGCTTCTCAAGCTAACACTGTGACCTTTAGGTCAGACAGGAATCGCCTGAAATATTAAAGCTAATTGGTTGTTTAATTGATGAGATATTGATGACTGAATATCCCAAAATCAAGTCTTTACATGGTTTTTAAAAAAATTATTTGTATTATTTGAGTATTTTTAATTAGGTTGGAGCAGAACCAGTATTTTTTAAAAATTAAAATGTCAGTACAAAATATTCAATGTCTACATTGATTTCCATAAACTATTTTAACCTACTGAATATTCTCTCTCTTGTATAACTAATACAGGTTTTCCGTAGGCTAGAAGCAGGTCGAGCATGTTATGGTTATGAATCGTTGCTGGAGTATTTACAATAACTTTTGGTGCAAAAATGTGTGCATCAATAGCATGAATAATGGATAAGTTTATAAATTTACCAAATACAGTCGGACTCTTAATGGTAGGTGATCCATTGTGGGAATTAAATGGGATACTGTATTCGCTGTTATTTTGGGGCGATTAATTTTTTGCGCTGAGCGGCCTCAAAACATGTTCACAGGTTCTTAAATTCACGCTGCCTGTTAGCAAGGTTGCAATTGAACCCATTCGATACATGCATAGGAAATCATGCATATATATTTGCGGGTTTTTTAAATCGCGTCTCCTGGTCTTTGCGCGAAATCCGCGATAATTAATGTACCGCGAATATTTCCATGAATACAGTACTAGAACATTGATTAGCATAAGGCTTTGTGAACATTTGCTAAACAACGTCTGCAGCTGAAGCCTAGGAATATAGACGGCTGAAGGAACACAAGCAGAAATAAATGCGGTAGGTGAAAAGGCTGATCAAATAATAAGATGGCTTGTTGTCATGGCAACCATTCCCAGGATTTGCTATGTGTTTCTTATTCAGTTTTTTCTTTCAATTCTTTGGAAACCAAGGATGAAATAAAGTAAGACGTTCGTTATCCATTTGTATAATGATGGTAATTTGTTATTTTTTGCGTGGAGTGAAATCTACTTTTTAGAAATGTGGCGCATAATCCCTGTATACATGTATATCAAAGGTTAGATTATTACACAGTGTGTCCCAGAAAGAACTATACACTTTTGAAATGGCTACTAAATAAGAAATATATGGTTCTTGGAGGGAAAGATTTCTATGAGGCTAAAGCTCATATCCTCAACTATTATTTGACATCAGAATGTCCAAAAATGATGCATGCTTCAATGAGCAATGCCCACTTATGTGAAGGACATAAAAACGAGGTCGCGCAGGAATTCGCTATGCATTTACTGTCTGCATATGGGCGGTCAAAAGGGCCAGCATTAATAATGGGGTAAATCGGCTTACAAAGACAAAATAAACCAAGATACAAAACAACAAACATTGATGATATTATTATAAAAACAAAAAAGTTAATTACATTTTTGCATAATATCCTTGGTTTATTTTGTCTTCGTTAGCCGATTCATGCCATTATTCGTGCTGACCCTTTTGGCCGCCCATATGCCAGTGATAAATGAATAGCGAATTCCTGCGCAGCTTTGTTTTTGTGTCCTTCACAAAGGTGGGAGTTGCTCATTGAAGCATGCATCATTCTCAGACTTTTATGTGTCAAATGGTAGTTGAGGATATGAGTTTTATCTACATAATATTTTTTTCCTCAAGAACCATATATTTCTTATTTGGTAGCCATTTGTAAAGTGTATAGTTCTTTCTGGGACACACTGTATAGAGAACATGTGGTGTGATCACATACATTTTAACCTGAAAAATTTATGCTGAAGTTTTACTTTCACTAATTTCATGAGTTAGTCCACACAAAATTTCCACTTCAATATGAAGATGTTTCTAAAAACACCACAACAATCCCAAAATTAAGCCTTCATGAATTTCTAGTTTAAAGTTGCAAAAATTTTGACTTCTACTTAAGTTTAAAGGAGGACTTTTAGAAAAATAGAGAAAAATTAAAAAAGCACAACATTAAAAATTTCATTAAAATCGGATGAGAAATAGCAAAGTTTTGAATTTCTTAGGTTTTGATATTTTTATGAAACACTTCTACCCTTTTCAGACTGCTATTTCTTAACCCCGTACTATCCTTAACCCCATACTATCCTTAACCCCGTACTATCTTTTTTTGCTTCAGACTGTGTTTCTTAACCCCATACTATTTGCTTAGCCGGGTTAAGAAATTCAATGCTTTTCACACTGGGTATCCTTAACCCAGACTATTTGCTGGATCATGAATATTAATGATTTCATTCTCTTTCTTTATGTTCTTCATTGTTTTTCTCTCTCTCCTCATGTTATTCTATGTTTTCTATCTTTCCTTTTGTTATTCATTGTTTTCTCTTTGCTTGTGTTAGTTATTCCCTGTTTTTTCTTATGTTATTCTTTGTTTTTTCTTTCTTTTTTTGTTTCCTTGTTTTCTATCTTTCATTATGTTATTCATTGTTTTTTCTTTTTCCTTATGTTATTCATTGTTTTCTATCTTTCCTTATCTTATTCATTATTTTATCTCTCTTTCCTAATGTTATTCATTGTTTTATCTCTCTTTTATTATGTTATTCATTGTTTTGATTTAATTCTCTTTCTTTATGTTCTTCATTGTTTTTCTATCTTTCCTTTTGTTATTCATCGTTTTTCTCTTTTTCCTTGTGTTAGTTATTCCCTGTTTTTTTCCTTATTATTCTTGTTTTTCTATCTTTCATTATGTTATTCATTGTTTTTTCTCTTTTCTTATGTTATTCCTTGTTTTTCTATCTTTCATTATGTTATTCATTGTTTTTCTCTTTTTCCTTATTTATTTCCTTTTTCTATCTTTCATTATTTTTATTCATTGTTTTTTCTCTTTTTCCTTATGTTATTCATGTTTTTCTATCTTTCCTTATGTTATTCATTGTTTTTTCTCTTTTCCTTATGTTATTCATTGTTTTCTATCTTTCTTATGTTATTCATTATTTTATCTCTCTTTCCTTATGTTATTCATTGTTTTTCTATCTTTCCTTATCTTTCATTATTTATCTCTCTTTTCCTAATTTTATTCATTGTTTTATCTCTTTTTCCTCATGTTATCATTTGTTTTTCTCTTTTTTTTGTTATCGTGTTTTCTCTTTTTCCTTATGTAATTCATTGTTTTTCTCTTTTTCCTAATGTTATTCATTGTTTTTCTCTTTTTCCTTATGTTATTCATTGCTTTTCTCTTTACTTGTTGTATCAAGTTTACGAATAATATTCATGACCACATTTTCATTGATTGGCTAATGCTTAGCCCCGCTTTTCCTTAGCACGGTTTGGGTTCAGACTGCAACTCTTAGCACCGCAATTGCCCGGCTAACTCCGCAATTACCCGGCTAACCCTGCTTTTTAGCAGGGCCAGATAGTACCGTACTATTTACCGTGCTAGCCTACTTTGGTAAAACGCAGTCTGAAACCGAAGCGTGCTAAGCTTAACCCCAGGAAATAGGTGGTACTAAGGCCCCCCCTTAGCCCTACCTATTTCCTGGGGTTAAGGATTTTAACTGCAGTCTGAAAAGCATATTATTGGCATAACCTCATACATATTCAATGAGTAAGCTGATGATGTCACAGCTCCACTACTTTGTTTGTATTTTATTAAAACATGGATGTCTCCATATGGAATGTTCAAGGTCATAAGTGCTTTTACTTATTTAAATATGAGGGATAGATTTTTAAAATGCAATGTATGAATAAATGCAATTAATAGGATTTAATATGATAAAATACATAAGAATTATTGGAGATGTGAAATCATCTGTGTACTCATTGAATATGCATGAGACTATGCCAAGAACTTGTTTTATCAAGAAAAAAGAAGAAAAAAAAAAACTATAAAATGCATAACTTTGTTATTTTCCTTCCGATTTTGATGAAATTTTCTGTGTTGTGCTTGTTAAATTTTACCTTTTAAAACATTTCAATTTTAGACTGGATTCCTCCTTGAAGGCCCGCAATCACAAAGAGCAAAACATTGATTACATATTAAAGCTTGTGGTTCAAATTTATTGTATGATATCATTTCGATCATCAAAGTTAAACGTTTTATACCAGGATCCTTTATAAAATGTCGAACATACTCATCATAGTTATTTGGGGGCTAAATTGTACTCTCTGAAATAAAAACATGTGAAAATGTACACTCTTGAAGGAGTGAATATCAGGAAAGAGTAAATTTGAAGTGAAATATCACTCTCTAAAGAGTGATTTTTTTTTTACTCGTTTTTATTTTAAAGAGTATAATTTAATAGCCCAAAATAACTAAGGATTCTAAGAAAGAAGTTTCCAGTTATTAAACTTTGATGGAATAATACATTATTCTGTTGTTGTCGTATTCCCAAATGAATTCTTCAAATCAGATGACTGTATTGGCCATTTATTAAGACAAATTATTTTATTTTTTGTTAATATATTAATGTACATGTAAATAAGAAATAGGTCAAAGATAAATTGCAGAATTTATGAGTTCAGTTGATCTAGTATATCCCTATGAATTGACATATGCCCTCTTTAGTCCAAGCGATTGATTGAATACTCACCAAATTACTATATAGAAGCACTAACAGAAGATACATGTACATGAATACATGAGGCTTGATATTCTGTTTCAAGATGAGGAATAGTTGTAACAGACATTCAATCTTTCTATGTAGTTGTCACTGTATAGCGCCCTCTTTAGACAGCTATTTCTGATGCCATACTTTGTTCGAGCACACGCAACACAGAATTTTGTATCGTCGTTCGACTAGTAAAAGGGCATTATGCCTATGACAATATCCATATCATATTGCCCTTTTACTTGCCAAACAACATCATATGGGCAATTCCATGATGAGTTTAGTTACACTTTATGGTACATTGTTCTCTAAGGATGGCTTCTACGTGAAGATGCTTTGATATTATTTTTCAATTTTTTAGTGTCAATACCTGTGGACCAACCTTACTTCATATCTTCAAACAGAATCATGAGGCATATTTCAAAAAATAATAAAAGTTACTTAACCTTTGGTTAGTTATGTTATCAAAAGTGGACATGGTTTTGGGGGGACTGTCTTTGACCATAAAATTCCTCTAAACTTTGTTCAACTAAAACAAACTGTGACATTCATGCCATTGCTGATGATTTGGGAAGTTATGTGATATACTACATTTCATGAATAGCTTGATATTTTTTCTATAGAAACAGCAAAAGCATGGTTAGTTATGTTACGGTTAGTGACTTTACATTTTGTCCAGTGAACTTCTAGAGGTCATTTCACCCCCTTGTAATCGATCAAATATTACAATAGCCTCTGAAATATGGAAATGTGTTCATCCTTTCCCTTTTAGCAAAATTTGTAAGGAGAAATATTCAACAAATATTGTGTAAATCGCATTTTAGTGAATTTTATTGTCCCCAGTTCCACATACAATGATGGTTTGAGATCTTGAAGATGTCAACGAAAATGACTTAAAAAAAAAAAATGAACATGAAAGACCTTTATTATTCCCGAACATCCATGGCATTAGATTAGTGATAAAATGAATAATTAACTTACGAGATAGACTTCTTTTTTTTGGAAGAATGTCGAATAATTCATGGAATTGCCCATATGCTGTTATTGCATTCTCAATGGGCAGGATTGAATGAGATAGGGTAAAAGCATTGTGGTCAGTGGGGAGGTTAAGGACCGCAGATTATTATCAATTATTTTGTATCAATTAAGTTTTGACCAAGGTTTGTCTCTTAAAAGGGATTTGGTAACTTTGTGCAGGCTTTCAAATTCTAAGCTGCCCCTCCCACTTTTTTGTTAGACATGTACAAAAACATGGCAGTGTCCATCAAGATTATCCTTGTTGGCTTCATTTTTTTTAACCCCCAATTCTGATTAAATATTTTGCAGCACCTCTGCGGTGAAAATATACAAAGAGGAAAATAGGAGGCAAATATGTAACTAAGGCTACATAATATGTGTGTGGGTCTGTAGGGGGTGGGGGGTAGACAGACATACATTTATGTGACATCTCAGGAAATTGACTAATTCTGTTCACTTCTTTCCTCATCTATACAAGTCATTATAATAATAATTAGTATATCATGAGTGAATGCCCAAGCGATCCTTTACGTCACCCTTCATCTATGCAAATAGAACAGCATATGGCTCATATGTATCACGCAGGCCGGACATACACAGCGCCAGCTGTTGCTCCGTTCAGACCCCCTGCGGAGCCTGTTGCCTTTGCCTCTACAAACGTACCCACCTGCAGTGAGAGGCGAGGATGTTGTCCAGAGCGTGGGCGCATGCTACAGACTTGTAATGAAGCATGCAGAATGCTGAACATGTATGTTGGCTACATTCGTTGTCTATAACAAGCGGTGGTTGGCTGCATTGTAAATGATGCACATAGTAATTATAATGATTATGTCTGATGCTAACATATATTAACATAATGTTAATGGCTCATGTTGTTATTAGCACACAAATTTACCGTCTTCATTCGAAATGAAATGCTGTTTATTGTATCAGTATATTTCAGTATATATTTCTGTCCTAATCATATGCTTGTAGAGATTACACCTGTTTTTGAAATAAAATAAATAATCCACATTAATCCTGTTGTTATCTGCATTGCGCATTTCACTGCCCTAAGGGGTACCATCTCTGTGAATAGACAAATTAGAAAATAGGAATTATTCAAGGTGTAATTTACAATACATCATAGATCATGGAAATGATTACTTAAAATTGTACATAGTGGAGTATGCTTCTAGAAGGATTCTTACTTTTCAGATGGGAGAGCAATCAAAGTTATTGTACCTAATGTTATCTTCATACATTTTGTAGTGTTTATTACAGGGATACATATATATTCACAATATAATGTATATAATTACATGTTTCAGTAGTAATTATAACTGTGTAAAACAATATTACATTGAAATAAAACCAACCTCCTTCTTATAGATTTTTTTATATTGTAGTTTTCTTTGCAGGTCACAATTCTTCAAAAAATTATCTCAAGCATTAATCATTACTTTGATAAACGCTTCATAATGCTTTTCATATAGTGCATTTTAATTAAAAGAAAATAATAATATGCATATTGCAGCTCACTGGCCTAATCCATCCATTCACCCATCCGTCTCTTTGGGCAAGATGGCCGGCCTTCCCATGATCCTCGCTGTCCTTTTCTCCCCGAAGCGAAGCAGCAATACCTGTCGAGCCATGACCTTTGGTATTTACGTCACTCGCGGCCAGCCGATGGCCATGTAATAACAGCACATCAATCTTTTTTTCTATCTCTAACTAGTCTTAAAGGATCACTTCAAAATCTGTCTGAGATTAATATGAGATTACCCCTAAATGGAAGAAAAATATTATTATGTCAATATACATGTGTAACTCATGTTCATCTTTGCCATCCAGTTTTTGTCTCGCCTGAACGAATTTAAATTTGTATAAACTATATCTCATCTAGTTTTCGATATCTCATCTGTTCACTGGTTTAATCACTATCTCGCCTCTTTTCTTTTCTTTTTAATATCTCATCTATCCGTCTGTTTTGTCATCAGCTCATTTCTCTGTCTATTCAATTATCTTTTAATGTATTTTTCATTTTTTGTTTGTTTATATATTTTTCACATGTCACTTTCCTGCATGAAGGTCTTCATTGTATTGAGGAAAACATACACTGTGCCTTTAAAATCCACTAATTTGCACTAAGAATGTATATAACCAGTGTGTATGGTTGTTAAAACTATGAATGATAACTGCAGAATAGCTGCAAGCAATTTTAATATGACCACTTTTTTCATATCATCTTCCATATGGACTTGCAAACATTGGAAAATTATTGCTCAAATGAGTCCTTTGGGGACATTTATAGTGAAAGCCAGAATTCTTGAGGAAACTGAGTGGTTGTGGTCATGTAAGTGATTTTCGAATAAAGATGGTCCTTACAATTTTACAATAGGCGCTGCTGCACTAGCTCGAGCTAAAAAATAGCGCGCTAATTGGTGGGTTGGGGAAAAACCCAGAAAAAAGAAACCGGTCCTGCACTAGCTCAAGCTATTTTAAAATTTCGCATTTACGACCTGACGTGACCTTGAACAATCAAGCCCGATGTGTATTGCGTAACTTGTAACTACCGCTAGCGTATACACGCACAGGTGCACGATTTCGGATTTATCTCGAGCTAGTGCAGGACCGCGCAAAATAGCGCGCTATTTCGTACCAAAACCGCAAAACAGCTCGAGTTTTTTTTAAAAAACCTAAGATTACTCGGGCTTGGATTTCCTCCAATTTAGTGCGCTATTTGACCACAAAGTCGGATCTGCTCTGATCGAGCTAGTTCATCAGATCACAATGAGCGCACTATTTAAAATAGCTCGAGATAGTGCAGCAGCGCCTAATGAAGTTGATTTATCCATGAGTACCCTTAAGAAGAGATATCCTACTCTTTAAAATCAATTATTGTTCAGTTTAAGTATTCCTGACTGAGGAGAATGGGACACCACATCCGTTTTAGAGTTCTTAGAGCAGCCTGAACCTCTTAGGGTGTGTTCAATGTTCATTTTCAAATTTTAAACGCCAATCATTATACAAAACGCAATCACAAAATGCTGATATAAAGAGAAACAAAGTGGGTGTTCATTGTTCCCATTCTCGGTCATAAAAGTAAACGTGTTTCAGATCTCCATTCGGAGGAAAATTTAAACGCCAAAAAAGATGCGTTTTTGAAACACGATCAGCTTTGATTTTATGACCTTGAGCATCGCGAATGCAACAAAATGCGATACTGAACACATTTGAGTTTTCAAACATCTTTAAATGTGCTCTCGCAGTGGAAGCTTCTGGTGCAAGTGAAAAAAGGCGCAGATGTTTGTTTTTGAGAGAGGGGAATTTAAAGATGATGTACGTATAATCAGCTTTAAATTTTCAACACTGAACGGTGTACCTCTGATCGCGTTTGTGTTTTGTAATTGCGTTTTGTATCATGATTCATGTTGGGGTTTAAGTTTGAAAATGGACATTGAACACACCCTTAGAGCAGTCTGAACCTCTTAGCATCCTGCTGAAAAGAAAACACTCCATTGCATTACCAGTTATTAGAGGAGTTAGAGTATGCTGTGTCCATTATGTGAAGAAGAAAATACCATGTTCAACATTTCTTGTGATGAGAGAGAGTACAAGCTTAAATATTTTGTAGTTATTTGTGTTTTCCTCCCACAAATTAACACAAACCTGAGCTATTCATTTATTTAGAAGGAAACATTCCTTATGCATTGCAATTTCATTTGAACGTAGATCTGTCCTTAATCTTCATCTCTTTTGACCTTATTTTGCTTTTCATGTACATACCCCTTTCTATTTGCGTTGCTTCAATGAATTGAAATATGTAATTAATAAATGTTATAACCGTTTTTATATTCTTTTCATCAACGATTGAAAGTTATAGTCTCATGCCCTCTTTTGCACTTGTTATTTTTCTCCTCGTCTCTCCATTCCACCCTAAACAGTTTGTGTTAAAAAAAATGGTACAGTCGGAAAAAAAATTATTTAGGTCTGAAATATTTTCACAATAATGTGTGTATGTGGTACCAAAATAAAGCCAAAAGATTTCCCTTGCTGATGCGCTTTGTTCTGTATATATAACTTGCTTTCGTAAAACAAAAGTTATGCTAAATTTTGTGTGACGAGGAACAAATCGAAATTGAGCAATTCATGGCCATTATGCGAAACTTATACACAAAGGCATGGGACGGCGTGCAAAAAATGGATTTTTTCTTGATTGTTGAAAAATAGTCATATTTCAAAAATTACAACATCAAATGTGATGAAAAAAATTGCAGGTGAAAGTCTGATCTTCCTGCTTTATGAAAATACCAAACAATAGCAGGGTGTGATTGATCTTCATACTATAAAAAAATGTTTTCCACTTGTACCATTTTATTTGACACAGGCTGTATGTGTGTAACTTTCAAGGATTGAAAGATAATTGATATCATCCAATCTTTTCACTTGCTATTCTTCTTTTCATCTCTCCACCCTTCTTCTATTTGTGTTGTTTTCAAAGATGGAAATATAATTGATATCATCTCATCTTTTTCATCAACTTTCCCTTTTTCGTCTCTCCATTCTCTCCTTCTGCCTGTCCCTACTGAAAAAAAAGGAGGAAAGAAAGAAAATACAAAAGAGGAAAAACCGAAATTCAATTAAAAAAATATTTGTCACGTCCTGGTTTACCGCAACTCATCACCACCACAAATCAACTGGAGTGGAATTTCAATGGAACATTGGGCATGTTAAGACTTGTAAAAGCAGAGTTCCTCAACATCCCGTTCCCATAGCAACCATGCTTAAAATGTCTTCCAAGGAACCACACTGCTTCCTCTTTATAAAGAAGAAGAAGAAATTTTCGAAAAAAAAATTTAAAAAATTGATTTGAAGAATATGTTCACATCTTCCCTAGATCTAGGTGCATGTACATTTCATGTCAATTACTGCTATTTTTATGAGAGTCTGCATTTTTTTTAAACCTTTTTTTTTTTTCCATATTTTTTTAATTTTTTACCAATGTTGTAAAACTATACCATCTTCTTTGACTAGACAACTGAAATCATCTGTCATGTATTTATATATTTATTGTAGATCTTTGTTATTTAATTCAGTTGAGTATTTTTTTTCCTTTTATTTTTTTTTTGGGGGGTTGTATTATGTGATTAATATAAAATATACAGATTCACATTCATAGATATTGAGGTATGGATAAGCTAGTGCTTTTTATCAAATTTGCAATAAGTGTTGATTTTTACCCTTTCAGTCCTCTAAAAAACCTTCAGCTTACTCTTGAAACTTTCTGTAAACCCCCTGCCAATTTTACCCAACATAGGGTGTGTTCAATGTCCAGTCTCAAATTTATACGCCAACATGAATCATGATACAAAACGTAATTACAAAACAAGCACAAACGCGATCAGCGGTGCAATGTTCAGTGTCAAAAATTTAAAGCTGATTATATTTCCATCGTCTTTAAATTCCCCACTCTCAAAAAACAAACATCTTCTCCTTTTTTCACTTGCACCGGAAGCTTCCATTGCGAGAGCACATTTAAACACGTTTGAAAACTTAATCCTGTTCAGTGTCGCATTTCGTTGCAATCGCGATGCTCAAGGTCGTAAAATTGAAGCTGATTGTGTTTCAAAATACATCTTTTTCGGCGTTTAAATTTTCCTCCGAATCAAGATTTGAAACATGTTTACTTTTACGACCGGGGATGGGGGACAATGAACACACACTTTGTTTCTCTTTATATCAGCGTTTTGTAATTGCATTTTGTATCATGATTCATGTTGCCGTATAAATTTGAAACTGGACATTGAACACACCCATATCCCCTCAAACAGCTCGAACCTGCCTTTCAGCTTTCTCTTCAAACTGCCTGTAACCGTCCATCCATTTTTTTAGTGCGCTGTAGTAAATCAACATGTAACTCATTATTTGTTCTCTTCTATGTGTCTAAAATACATTATTTAAGCAGTTAGCACTCGGGAGTAAGCTTTACTGTTAAACACAGCTTCTGAGTGTGAAAGGGTTAAAGCTTCTTCTATCAGTGTATAGCTACATGTATGTGCTTGGAATAGGTGACAGAACATTTGCTTCTACGACAATTGCTCTGGGCTTTATTTTGTGTAAGATGTAGGGTAACGGCAAGGTTGCAATAGAGTTTTATGTTAGGTCTAAGGTTAGGTTAGGGTAGGGAATAGTGTTAAAGCTAAGCTTGAGTTCTTACAGCCGAAATAATTTGAGATAAATCTGTATTGATATGTCCTCACCTTGTTCCATTAACATATACATATGCCTACACAAGATTATATTCACGTTTCGATAATGATTTCAGAAGAAATGTTGAAAAAAATGTTGAAACAGTCCGTCAAATTGAGATTTGGAGTAGACCGCTACATCACCACAAGTCACGGCACAACATACATCCACAGATCCAGTGCGAATCGCGTGCACATGATATACCCGTAGACTTTCCATGTGGCCGTGTTAATCACGCATGTCCAGCTACTTTTGCTCTTTTCTCAGCAAATACGCAATTTTCTGTAAATTCCTTTGGTGTCTAGTATTTATTTTCTATGCTTGAGATTCTGGTATGAACAAGAATGTTTTGATTGATTTCATAATGACTACTACTCTAGATTATCTTTAAATCTGGGGTTGAAGTTGGTCATTCGATTGCAGTATTCTGGGGAGTGATTGTTGCCGGAGCTATAGTCACAGAATCCTGGGTCTGTATTCAATGAAGGACTTAAGCATTTGTCTTAAGTCTAAGTATTTTTTTTCTAATATTTTGTCTAAGATAAGAGAAATGCCTTAGCCGTATTCCAAACACGTTGGGCTCTTTGTCTACGTTCAGAAAATAAAAATAAGCAAAAGTCTTAACTTGTTTTGACGTCACAAAGGTCGCGCAGAAGCAAAATGACAAAAATAGTTGCACGCAACAAAGGGCATTATGCCCTACGCATTTTGTATAAAATATGATTATAAAAGTTTCATTTTTCCGTTTTGAAATAAATTTGTAACAATTTATGGATGTCGTCACCATTTAGTTTATATCTCATGAATAGAATTAAACTGTTTAAAAGTTTAAGATGCTTCACATTGCAGATTATGTCTAAAATGTATCTGATTATTGCAAAAGAATTTGATTAATGTTGTTGTTTAGTTTGTGGTTTCAAATGAGCTTGCGGTATAATCAGCATATAAGTTAAGCCACTATGTAGTAGGCTTAAAGTTAAGATAAAATTCTAATTTTTATGTGGGTATTTGAAGGCGCATCTCGATCTAAGACTTTTGGCTTAGCCAAAATCTAAGAATTTATGCTTAAACTGTCAAAATCGGCTAAGCCAAAAGTCTTAAGTTAAGAAAAAAATCTTAGCCATTTTGGGTTTATGGATTGCGCATTTTGGATAAGAATTTTGTCTTAGCCAAAAGATAAGCAAAAATGCTTAAATTTCATGCTTAAGTCGTTTATGGAATACGGGCCCTGGAGTATTGCACTTTTATACTAGTGTCTCTGCTAGAGCTTGGACATGATCTTACTTGTCACTGTTGGTCTTCTGCTTCTTGTTAATTGTGCATGACAACTTCGAGGATGTTATTCTTTGCTCCTGCATTCGTATGATGTTGCCAGAGCCTAAAGGATGCATCATTTGTTTGTAGACTTTCAATATAAGACTGATGCATAAACGTTTTGATTTTGACTACATACAATATTCCTAAGATAAACTCGAGGAGGGATGTACATGTAATGAAAAGAAAACAAGAATAAACAGAATTTAAATGTCTTGAGTTTTGTAGAGTATCAAAAATATTATTTACATCACTAGAGTTCAGAGGGGTATTTCCATTTCCTGAACCTCTAATATTCTGACACCTTAACTCTTTGGATTAATGTTAAGGTATCAGAGGTGTCAATAGGTACAATAGGTGGAAATGCCCTATTACTTATCTTCAATTTGGTAAAGCTACTAGAGTTATTCTGTTGCCAAGTTGCCTATTTCAAAATTTCTGAAAGGTGCAATTTCAGGTGTTTCAAGTTTCTTTCTTTTTCCGCTCTATTTGAAAATGTCTTAAAGGTGCCATTTCATGTGTTTTAATTCTTCCTTTTTTGATCCTTAAGGCTGACACCATATATTCAATTCAGGAATAATTTCTCTTTGTTGTTGTTGAACAGATCTATGCAATTTCATCACTGGTTAACAAAAGTTTATGAACCAAACCAATACCCACAACAGGTTGCCAATTTTCCCCAAATAATTAATATGGTAGTTACTACCTTTTGGCAGAGAGACGGAAACAAGCGATGCGACTAAAGATAGAACATGGATGTAACATCAGGAGAAGGCGGAAGTCATCTACCAGGTCTAAAATAACCCGGGCTCCTGCCGCTAGCGACAAAGTCAACATGACTTTAATTATCTGTCATGTCTTAGCGGTATCATCTTTGCTCTTTAACTTTCTTAGAACAAAACCAGTGGTAGCTCTGTGCAAAAAAAGTCAATGATAGGTTTCAGCTTGAGCTATTCCGATTGGAAGATATACCATATGTAAATGTATTAATTTTGTTAAACATGATCCATCATTTTTGCGCATTAATCAGGAGATTAATTGATTAGATCATAAATAAATGTATCTTCATCTACAATGTTGTTGTCATGGCAATTATGGATGACAGTGTTTAGACCACATACGGTCATTTTAACAGCTCCATCATTTTATATCAGAGAAATTATTGACTACTTAAAGCCTAATTGGAGTTTTTAATAGCTTAGTATTACTTTATAATGTCCACATGTTCTCTCCAAAAGATTGACGAATTTAAGTCCAGTTGGTGTTTTTTACTGCCCCAAGTAACTTTATAAGGACCACATGCAGTACTTTTAAAGGCTACATCATATTCTCTCAGAAAATGGATTGACTAATTTAAGCTCAATCAAGGTTTTTTACAGCCAAAATTAACTTTATAAGGACCATTTTTAAAGTTCCATCATTTTATCTCAGAGAATGGATCAACTACTTTAAACCCCAGATGGAATTTTTTTTTACAACAAAAAATACCGCATGCAATCATTTTAAAGCTACATCATTTTATTTCAGAGAAAAGATTTACTATTTCAAGTCCGATTGGAGTATTTTATAGCCCAAAATAACTTAGATGCAGTATTTTTCAAAGCTACATTATATTCTCTCAAAGAAAGGATCGACTAAACCTATTCTGAGTTTTTTTTACAGCTCAAAACAACTTTGTTTGGACCACATACAGTAATTTTTTTAATTTCATCATTTTATCTCTGAGAACGGATCAACTACTTTAAGCTCTAATGGAGTTCTTTTACAGCCCAGAATACTATATGCGGTCATTTTCGGAACTCCATTATTTTATCTTATAGAAAAGGATTGACCATTTCAAGTTCGATTTGAGTATATGTTACAGCCTAAAACAACTTTGTAAGAATATGTGGTTAGTGCTGAAACATTATACTAAGTCTGTGGACTGTTCTATGGACTTAGTCAACAGGTTCAGGGTTCGGGTATTTCTAGGGCAGCAGAGGTCGCACACCGTTCAAAATACATTTCTTGTTATGAAAAAGGTGATTGTCTCACAAAAGCTTCGTTTTATTCTGACTGTAGTTTCCACTTTCCATCTCAGTGTAATGCTATTTTTATCATTAACCTGGTGAAAACGAGCTGGTTTGGCTATAATAATAATAATAATAATAATAATACCTATTATTTATAATGCGCTTTTCCCATAGTGGCTCAAAGTGCTTTACAGTATATTATAACCCCATTCACTGGATTTGATTCCATACTTGTAGTCAGCCATTTATAGGCGCCTTATATGGAATTATCCTCCCGGGTACCCATTTGCACCTGGGTGTAGTGGACGTAAGCGCCGGTGCGGGAATCGAACCCACGACCTTTGCATTCCCAGTCGAGTGATACGACCACTAGACTACGGCACTTACGCTATAACACATTTCCCATAAACCTCAGCCAAAGTATACTCGGACTCAGTCTTAAATGGGTTAATATTTTACCACTAGCCACGTACCGTACCGCTGAGATAGTTATTTATAACGGTCACATTTGTTTATGCAACAATTGCTCCTCTCTTAATCTATTTTGATATATAAGGTTAGATTAATGTGGGTATAAACAATAGGCGTAGGGTTAAGTTATGGTTTAGGTTAAGTTACATTTGGTTCAACATGCAGATATTCCTTGGGGTCAATTAAATTACATAAGCAATGGTCATATAATCCTTGAAACCTTTTCGGAAAGTGTTTTTTTTTTCAGCCAACTCATTTTTTGTTGTTGTACTGCTTGAGATAATCAAAAGAAGTTAATTTGCTTGGCTACACAAAAATTATTATTTTTATAATTGCTCATGAATGAATCTTTTTAATGAAAACAACTTATGAAATAGACCTTCAGAATTCAATATTAGATGTTTATAATACTCGTTGAAACAAAAATAACTCAATCGTCAAGTTAAACAGTGGTGGCCAAAATTATTAGAACACCAAGCATATTTAAATGATTTTAGTAATTTTCATTCAGTTGACCATTTAAATACCTATAAAATGGTTGGAATGTGTCCGAATATCATCATTATGCTTTAATAACTAAATAACAAAGCCATGCGCTGGGAACTCGCCCCCAAGTCGCCCTTTTTATGTTACACCACCAATTGAAAAATCTAAAAATCTTGCCCTTTTCAGTATCAAGGTGTCATAACGTTAAATATTTTAAGCCTCTCCCTGCAAAAGTATATATATTCTGAAAGGAAATTTCCTGAGGATGCCAAAAATGGCATTCATAACAACACAGGGTGAAGTAGTTACATCTTATGTGGGGATTTTAAATCATTTTTGAAGGGCCCCAAATTTTTAATTAAGTGCCCCTATTTAAGTCCCCCCGTTCCAATGACCCTTAATATTTCAACATATTTGAATTGCTCATGAAATTTCCTTAAAAAAAATATACATTTACAAGGATCGAGTGTCTTCATTAAATGAAAAAATAGTCTTAACCTTCAATGGGCATGGTTATTTTGGTCATTTCACCCCCAAGGGTGGGGGCGAATCCACCGTCCCCATTTGACCAAATTCTCTGAAACTTAGCATGTATTTGAGGTATATTAGAATAAATAAGCCTGCTAAGTTTCATACTTCTACCTCAAATAATATTTGAGCAATCAGCATAATGTAATTGGCATTTTGCTTTTTTGCATTTGGACTACATGTTTAATACACAAGTCTATGGGGAAACCAAAAGCGCATAGCGCAACTATTTTTAATGCTGCGCATTACCAGATGGTCAAAACTATATAAATTTGGTATCAACATAATATACCTACATTAAGACCCTATGCTAAAAAGTCATGAAAGCTCATGGCACACAAAAGATATCTTTAATCTGATTTCGGCAAATGAACTAGGGCATTGATAATCCCATAGACTTTGTGTAGGTTCAGGTGTTCTAATAATTTTGGCCACCACTGTATATCCAATTAAAGATTATAAAATTGGGAGAGAATAAAATGGGATTTAAAATTATGTCCTTGTTTCCGTTTTTGTTGTGTTAGGTCAACAATACTGTGCAATATTTGAAACAATGCAAAAGGAACTTCCCAAAAGCATGATAAATGCACTATGTATACATGTATATTACTTTGCTGTATTTTATATTTTCCCAGTGTATTGCACTATTGTATGAATCTCTTTTAAAAACCAGCCCCCTGTCCTTAGAGGATATACACCATTTTTCTGACCTAACAATCAACCTTTGAAGAATAGCATGTGACCTTTCCACACTATTTAATCAAGCCTATTTATAGGCAAGCCTCGTTACAATCAAAGTGCCACGCCCACTCAATCTTGCTTCCTCTCGTCTTCTGTCTACCGGTCGCTAAATAAAACCCGCGATGGCCGAAAATAGCCGCGCTTGATGAAGGAGATGGTTCTTGCCTGGTCGTGCAGAGCGGAGAGCGACGGGAGACAGAGCTGAAGCGGCGGTTCCGCTCCCTCTCATGTATGATGAGTTATTTATAGCTGGTGTTTATTGATGAACTAGCTGGCATGCAATGGGAGGGAGAGATGGAGAAGCAAGGGAGAGAGAGAGATTAAGAGGAGAGAAAGAGATAGAGAGGAGAGAGAGATAGAGAGAGGAGAGAAAGAGAGATAGAGAGGAGAGAGAGAGAGATAGAGAGGAGAGAGAAAGATTGAGAGGAGAGAAAGAGAGGAGAGTGTAGGAAGAAAGAGAGAGGAGAAGAGAGAGATAGCAGAGGGAGAGAGAATGAGAAGGAGAGAAGAAGGAGAGAGATGGGAGAGATGAGAGAGAGAGAGAGGATGAGGAGGAGAGAAAGAGAGAGAGAGAGAGACGAGAGAGAGTAGATGAGAGACGAGGAGAGAGGGAGAGAGGAGAGATAGAGAGGAGAGAGAGTGTGATAGAGGAGAGAAGAGAGAGAGAGAGAGAGAGAATTTAGAGAGAGAGATGAATAGGGAGAGAGAGGAGAGAGGCGAGAGAGAGACTGATGAGAGAGTTGAGGGAGCGAGAGAAAGAGAGAGAGACGGAGAGAGAGAGAGATAGAGAGAGGAGAGAGAGGGAGAGAGAGAGATAGAGAGGAGAGAGAGGTAGAGAGATAGAAAGAGAGAAAGGGTTATGTTTTGTAAGAGAAGGAGAGAAAGGGAGTGGTAAAATAAAGTGAGAGATTGAGAGAAAGAGAAAGAGAAATTTTGAGAGGAAACTCAAAATGCTAAAGCGTTTAAAAGACTGAAGACGGAGAAGGGTTGCAAGGAGGAGGGAGCAATGGAGCATTTAGGAAATTTTGAATTACATCATTTCCATGTAAGAAGAGAGTGATAGGAGAGAGAGAGAGAGAGAGAGAGAGAGAGAGAGAGAGAGAGAGAGAGAGAGAGAGAGAAACATAAGAGGGAGATAAATGTAAACATGTATGAAGCATAAATATACTTCTTATAAACAACCTATTATGAGCAAACTTTTAAAATGAAAGAAGATGCTTTCAGAATAATTATATATTGTAATGCTTCAGATTTACAGTATTTTTTAAACAGTATTTTTACATTATTATTAATTGTTTAATATTTGTTTATATCTTTTTATCTTTTTATTTGCAGGTAAGTCTTTAGTACCAAATGGTGTTAATTGTCCTTTTCCATATACAAGGTAAGATTTGAATTGATTTCACATAGTTATAGTGATAAAATCAATTTTAAAATGTCATCCATAAAGAAATGAAAATAATTTATTTAAAGAATATCCAGATTTTTAAGTAGAAAACATTGCAATCTAAAGGTATTTTTTATTTGAAGAGCTTGTTTGCAAAAGGGGTTAGACCCGTCTTTCATTAAAAATGGATTTTTCTGTCTGAATGTATTGAGTTTCCAAGATTATACCAAAGAAAAGTTCAATTTCCAATCAAAATGTGAAAAAATGGCTTCGAAAAATCTGTTCATAACAGTATTGCTACATAATTAACAAAAATCGTTTGGCAGAATGGCCTAAAGTGGATCTAATACCTTTTTCAACCAAGCTCTTCATGTGCAGTAGTATAATTGTATCACTATGATATATAAATGTAAGTGAGAGAGAAAGAGAGAGCGGTGGTTGATATAGAAAGTATAATGGACAGGGAGATAATATATATATATATATATACTACAGTCAATGGAGAACATATTGCATGTCCATTCAAGGACATATCCAAGAAATGTGATTCTGTGCAAGTGCTAGTTTAAATTTGTTTTTCAATTAGAGATATGATAGACATTTCCTTTTGTAGACAGCTATCAGTTATGACCTTGAAGACCCATTTGGGTATCATTCTGCTAATGGTTATTAACTTGTCCCCCAAATATGGAATGCATTTTTAAGAGTGGTATATGTTTTGATGAAGTAATGATTAGTTTTTGTTCCAGTCTTATGATTTTATATGGAAGGAAGAACTGAACAACTTGTTGTGTTTTAATGTAAGCATTAATTTTATAGATGTTTGTAAATTTATGATCCATGAATGATGGCAATATTTCTCATGCTGAAATTTTTGAAGATTTATTTGTTCCAATTGGATTAGTAATACAAAGAAGTTAGGATAATACAACAAAATGGGAAACCCCCTAACTAACATAGAATTACTGCATGCATACATATGGGTCAGTATATTTATCACCAGCTGGTCACTGTTAGGGTCTTCAGTACATGATAATTTATAATGTCCAACAATAATTATTTATAATGTATTTCCATTAAATTATTATTGTATATCATACTCACTGAGCATTTACATTGTAGTAATACATTTTAAGGATTATATTTGTACAACATAGTATGTGATTGATTGTTATTTGCCCTTATCGTAACCGTGTACAGTAGGAATTCTTTCCAAAGAGTAGAGATAGTGCACATACTTGTATAATTTGCTTTGTTTGAACGATTCTTGAGACTGGAATAATAATACTTACTTTATTTTGTATTAAGCAGTATATAAATCAAGAATTATCATTACAAACCTGAACTGAATCTAGTTCTGAAATGCAATGATTGTGTCTATGTATCTGTATAATATTTACACCATTAAGAATTTTAAAGAATGATGTACATGAATAACAAACAAAAAGAGATATTAAAGAAATGAGAGGATAAAATACAAGCAGAAAGAGATAAGCAGAGGAGGAAAAAAATGCAGGAAATAGGCGCACACTCCTTTTTGATCAACCTTTTAAGTGATAACAAATCCCCTATTTAGATAATGAAACTGGTTTTATTCTTGCTTTGTCTCTGTTGAAAGCCTGGCAGTAGAGTAAGGATCTACTTCCCCAAATCAATAATAAATGGGAAAGCAGTGTGGAACGAGGTATTGCAGCCTTGCAGCTAAAACCTCACTATTGACTGTTCAGTCTTTAAAAGGGCATTAAGCCATATCATTTGATATGGAGGTATTGCCCTTCTGGTACTGAGTAAATAGTATAATCTATTACAACTTGGTCAAGCGATGCTGTTGGGGCATTCCTCAAAGAAGATAACATGGAATATTTTAAGCTATATCCGTGCACAGTGTTATAGTACCACTGAATTAACTAGAATATTTATTGACATAGTTGTGATTGTGTAAATGAGTGTTATATTCTTGAATGAGACCGAATGATAACTTATATACTTGTAAATGTACGAATAAATACTCTAACTAAATCCATGTACATTGTATATACCAGCTGTAGACTCAATGATCATAATAACTCAACTTTGCATTACACTACATGTACATGTTTTTATTGCCTCTGCATTAAACACAATTGAATGTCTAACTTCTCTATTTGCCATCCTTACCCTCAACCTGGAGAAAATTTTGGGTCACCCTGTACAATTATAGGAGTTCATTTCCTACACTATTCTACATCTTAGAAAACATAGGCCTGGAGATAATTTTGGGTCATCCTGTACAATTATAGGAGTTCATTCCCTACACTATTCTACATCTTAGAAAACATAGATCTGGAGATAATTTTGGGCCACCCTGTACAATTATAGGAGTTCATTCCCTACACTATTCTACATCGTAGAAAACATAGACCTGCAGATAATTTTGGGCCACCCTGTACAATTATAGGAGTTCATTCCCTACACTATTGGAGCATTATTCTAACTCTACATCTTAGAAAACATAGGCCTTGGAGGAAATTTTGTGTCATCCTGTGTTCATGAGCTTCCCCTAACATTATTGTAAACCTTACCATAACCATAGGCCTACATGTTAGAAAACATAAAGCTTGGAGCAAATTTTGGGACACCCTGTACATCTTTAATGAGTCCTCATCATCTCAGGATTACTGTAAAACCAGATTTGCAAACTGTAGCAAATTTGTTTGTAATCTTGTACAACTATTCAACCCTAACACTTTTACAAGCTCTACCCTAACCATACATCTTAGAAGAAAAAGGCATTGAAAAATTTTGGGACACCTTATACACCAAAATGAGTTAATATATCTTCCCAAGATAATTGTCAAACCGGAAGTTTCTCCAAATATTCTACTTTCACAAATTTTTGAGGAGTCAAGATTTGTAAAATATTGCGGGTGAACTTAAAAAAACTAGATGAGTTCTTCCCAAACAATATTAAAACCTTAACCTCAACCGTACATCTTCAATAACATAAAGCCTGGACATTCTTTTTTTTGGCTCACTCTGTACAACTCTAATGAGTACCTATTCATGTAGCACTGTTGCAAACTTTACCATAACCCTAGGCTGTATCTTAGAAAATATAAAGCGTGGAGAAAATTTTAGGACGCCCTGGGAACTATAATGAGTTCATATCATAATGAGTTCATATCTTTGGAAGATTACTGTTAAACAAGTAGTTTTCTTTTAGTATTTTACTTACGCAAATTTTGAAAGGAGGGAAGATTTTCAAAAGTTTGTTGGTTTATTTTTTCATGGTTGGCATACTGCCAAAGTATTTATGTTTTAAACTAACTATGAATGAAAGTTAATTGGCAATTGAGATGAAATGGTTTTGTTCATCAGTATTTAAGAAATTACAATGATTCTATTTTGTGTGCACAGTAAATGTCCCTTTGTATTTCCCCTCTAGTAAATCTTTGCAGATACTGGAAAGCGAAAGCTTACAAATAATCTTTTATTTTCAGTGAACTTTTAAAAAAAGAGTGTAATTTTAGGCCGATATTTATGCATCATAAAGCTAAACTGGGTATAATAAATAGAATGCTTGGAAAATTTTGCAAACATTTAAGAACCTTATTGTTTGACAAAAGTTTTCATTCCATGGAGTGTAATTCTAGGCAGACATGTGCCACTTATAAAACTAAAATTGGTTTAATAAATAGGCTGCGAGGTAAATTCCACAAACGTTTAACTTCCTTATTTATGAAAGCAGTTCTCGTTCTCTTTTGTGCAATGTAGGAAGAAATCTCTCAACCCCTTGCCCTGATATCAATTTCACCTCAATTGCAGGCACTTTATAATGTGCCTATTTTTAGCACGGAAGAGAAAAGATAGACCAATTGATTTCAGCTCAAAAGTGGAATCTTTCCTGTTGATAAATTAAATTAAAGGGTAAGTCAAGAGCCTTTATAGAATGAAAATTTGTGGAATTCTTAGAATACAAAATATCATTGGAATTCTGTCAAACCTGTTTTTAATGACCAGGTCTCTGCAATAGTCACTTTTCTGTAGTGGTATTTTTATTTCACATGAGAAAAAGGCTATATATATATATTTATATATACATATGGGCAATTCCATGAAAATCCGGACACAGGTGCCGAAAATTCAAAAAGATATTTGGTTCAAATCATTTTGATTTTCAAAAAATACATGAGTTGAAGTTTAAGAATCAATAAAAAATTTCCCGATGGCGGCCATTTTCACTTTCTAATCATATGCTGAAGTATCACAATATTTTTTTGGTATAGAAAAGGTAAATTAACAAGAAACTCGTTTTCATTTTCTCAACTAAATCGTTTCTGTTCCCGATAATCTTTCACATGGATAAAGTTGTTAGAGAGACACTTTGTCAAACTGTATTTAATAAAAATTGGTTCAATTGTGACTTTGGTCAACAAACTTAGATTTAATCAACCCTCATTTGGAATGTAACGTCAGTTACCGAAAACATGAACTTGTTAATTTTTTTCCACAACGAAGACAGTATCAAATATGCCAATTAAGATTTCTAATATATGACGGCATCTCATTATTATCAATACCCAAGCTATGGATATTAAACATACAATCAAGTCAAAATTGACAACCAATTTGTGTAACGTCAGTTACCATGACCTAGTGTAACGTCAGTTACCATGATGCCATTATCGTTTCTTAGAAAACAATTACAATTTGGACTCCTGTATGCATCTAAACTAATTACCACTACTTAAACTAACCATTTAGCAATAAAAAAGACTGCCAGTGCTAATGGTAACTTCTTCTTTAATAATGATTTAAGAGTTGGGAAACCCATGCAGTGTACATATACATATACACGTAAGCCCCTCCAAATCTGCTTTAGATTTTCAGTTGATTTTCTTTTGGTGTGATCAAGGTTCCATTGCTATATGTTCTGAATTTAGAACATTAGCCTATAGTTTTAAATGTTATGATTATCTAAATAAAATGAGTTGTATTTAAAAATTTCTCTCTGTAAAAAATTATAAATAAATGAAGAAAAAAAAGGAAAGAAAGAAAGTATGATCATAGCTCCAATGTCTGTGCACCTGCTTAGATGTATGCGATTTTGTGGTAGAACAAAGCATAGAACAAATACTTTACTTTAACATGATCTCATTTTGATGCCAAAGACGAATAGTAATTTTAAACAAATTTCATTACCTAGCTTTGACATTCTGCATTTTATGACTGTGGATGAGTTAAATGGAAATTACTTTTGCAGTTATAAGTTTGAATTGAGGAAGAAAATGTTTAATAGTGATTTTAAAAATCAATTCATCTAAGAATTGCTGTGTGCTGTGAGGATTTAGAATCATCAAATTATAATAAAGGCACCTAATTATGCTAAGATTCACATACACTACACACAAAAATACATGTGTGGGACATCCTACGTGTATTAATCAATCAAAATACTATTTTAGAGTTACTAATATCTTAATACTAACATATTCCAATATTTACAATGTATGTGATGAAATTTAGTTTTTAAAGTAGTAAGAAATAAAATTTTCAAACTATTCTGTACAAACTCAATAGGAAATACATGTGTAAAACTGTCATGTTCATAGTAAAGTTTTAACTGAATATGAGGAAAATGATTACATTACTTCTTATTTTGCCAATCTGTTGCCTAGAACATAGGTATGATGTCATATCAAACACATCATTCTCAAAAGCCAGGAACACAAAATATTTTGATCAAATGCAAAATTGAGATTTTACATGTGTAAAGTCTATGAAAGGTGTAAGGGTAACGTCAGTTACGTAACGTCAGTTACCGACACGTCTTCACAAAAGTTTCCCCAGCATAAACAAAAATTATGAAAATCTCTCCTTATTTTGCAAATCTGTTCATAAGGACCTAAGTATGATGTCATATAAGACTTATCATTACAACACGTCGTGGACATGAGATATTGAGATTCGATCAAACGCCATGATTTTGCATGTCCGTTTTCTGTAACGTCAGTTACCGACACGTTTTTGCTTGGCGTTTCAATGGAAATAATGTTTGGGTGGAATTTTTAGATACAACTTCTTCCTTTACATTTGCTTATTTAGGTATATTAATTTGAAGACCCATGTATTCTTATTTATGTAACTACGGTACAAACAATGTAGAAAATTCTGGTTGTGTGTAACGTCAGTTACCGTGGAATTGCCCATATATATATATATATATATGTATATATATATATATATACAATAGCCAAAGTTACAAAGTTACAAAGCATAGAAAACTAGAAATAGGGTACAAATAGATCTATTGTAAAGAAGAGAAAATTAAAACAAAAAGAACAAACACAGAAAATTGAACACTGATTATGTGAATTTTCCGCACTCAAGGCAGCTTACAGCATGGTCGTTAAATCAAAGCTGACCGTCTTTCAAAAAACATCTTTTACAGCATTTAAATTTTCCTGAGAATGGAGATCTGAACGACTTATATTTACGACCGGAAATTAAAACCATGAACGCACCTTTTTTTCCTCTTCATATATAATTTGTTTAATTGCATATTGTATCATGACTCATGTTCCTGTTTAAATTAAAAAAATCAACCATGAACACACCCTAAGGGGGAGAAAGAGAGAGAGAGAGATGAATCAATGGTGTATGATAAGTGGAAAAACAATGCAATCAACGCCATACTTAAGTGTTAAAACACATTACAAATTCGTAAATTACAAGTCTAGTACATACTTGGCTTCCATCGACCCTTTGCTGAGAGCTGAATTCTAATGACGCCGTGTAGTTTGTAGGTTCTTGATTTTGCTACAAACATGGGGAATGCATACTAAGATAAATGATTTCTTAGAAGTTCTTTCTCCGAGTAGAATGATCATTGCCTACAAAGGATTGAAACTAAAATAATGACAGTCTCGTGCTGCTTGTAGTTTTATCGTCAAAGATGATTATGATTTTTTTTTTAAATGGCAGTCGGTGCAATGATTGATATTACTAATAATATTTCACTAGCATAAACAAGTTGCATCTGATGAGTGCTTATCTTCCTTATCTCATTTTTACCCTCTTATTTTGTATTTCTTATATTCATTTTAATGGCTTCAAAATTAATATCAAACTTAATTTTTATATAGAAATATCACAAGAAGAATGCAAAAGAGCCAGGAAAAAGAGATATATAGAGAAGGCGGGTGAAAGAGAAAAGAGGGGATATCAATAAAAGATTGAGATGAATGAAACCTTATAGAAGACAAAGATGTAGATAAGGAGATAAAAAGCCTTGTCTCCAATTACGATATAGTCTTGGCGACATCTGAATTGAATCTTGTCAGCTCAGCCAATACCCGAAGAGTTGTGTTTGCCGACTGTTCAGCTCCTCCCTCCTCTTTCTATATTTTTCCCTTCTCCATTTCGGTTCCCCCTTTTCTTATTACTCTTCCCTTTTCCCTTTCTTCCCCTTTCCCTCACCCTCCCTCTCCTTTCTCTGCCTTCACCATCTCTCCCTCTTCATCCCTCTTTCCTCTTCCTATTTTCTCCCCCTCCCCTCTCTCACTCTCCCACTCTCCCCATCTTTCCCTCCTCTGCTTATTTTCCCAGCACTTCCCCCTCTTTTTCTCCTCTTCTTCTCACCCTCTCACTCTCTTTTCATTATTTCATCTCTCTCTCGTCCTGCTTCTCTCCCTCTCGTCCTCTCCCTCTTTTGTATTCAACCTCTTTGACTTGCTTCTTCTCTCTCCTAGCTACCTTCCTCCTCAACCATTCTCTCCATCTCCCTATCTCTATCTCTCTCTCCATCTCCTCCTCCTCTATCTCTCTACCTCCCTCTTTATCTCTCTCTCTCTTTCTCTCTCTCTCTCTCTCCCTCTCTCTCTCTCTATCTATCTATCTCATCTCCATCTCTACTCCTCCCGAGTCCTCTCCCATCTCTACCCGAGCATCCCTCTCCCTTGCTTCTTTACCCCCTCTCTTGCTCTTCTTCCTTTGCATTCTCATTTAGAAGTAAGGTTGACTAATCAAGAGCTAGAAAAGATGATGATCAAACAGGCCAACGATCTGCTTCCTCCCTCACCCTTCTCTCTATCTCTCCTCCCCTTCCTTTGTTTTCAGAACCTCCCTCTCCTTTTGCATTTATACCTTTATCTCACCCTCTCCTATGCACTTTCATTTGGAAATAGATTAGAATATTGACATTATGGTGAGCAAGCAGGCCATCAAACTTCTCCCTCTCTTTCCCCATCTCCCTTTCTCCTACCCCTCTGCCTCTCCGATCCATTTTCCCTTCTCCCCTCTCCTTCTCTCTCCTCTCCCTCTCCCTCTCTTTCCTCCCCATTTCCCTTCTCCTAACTCTTCTCCCACTCTCTCCTGTTTTCTAATGATCGCTACCAAGTCTTCCACTCCTAACTTCCCCTTCCCTTGCTTTTCTACATCCTCTCTCACTCCCTATTCTTTGCACTTTCATTTGGAAGTCATGAAGTAAGGTAGACTCATCTAGATTTAGACAGATGATGAGCAAGCAGGCCATCAAATTGCCCCTCTCTCGTCATCCTCATCCCCCTCTCCCGCTCCCTCCTCCTCTCACCCTCTCCTACTCTCACCATCCCTCCTCCCCTCCCTCTCTTTCCTCCTCTTCCTCTCTCCTCATTTTTTAAAAACCGAACCTCCCTCTCCCCTTGCTCTACCCCCCTCCCTCTCTCTCTCCTTTCAATGTACTCTCATTTGGAAATAAATTAGACTCCGCTAGGGGCTAGGTAAGATAAAACTTCTCCCTCCCTCCTTCCTTCTCTCCCTTTCTCCTCCTCTCCATCTCCCTTTCTCCACTTCCAATGCTACCCATCCTTCTCTTCCCTTTGTTTCTCTACTTCCCTTTCTCTCTCTTCTTTGCACTCTCATTTGGAAGTAAGGTACATTCATCTAGATCTAGATAGATATTGAGCAAGCAGACGATCAAACCTCAACTCTCTCTCCCGCCTCCTCCTTCTCCTCTCTTCTTCTTCTCCTCTTCCCCTCTCTCTCTCCTTTCCCTCTCTCTCCTCCCCTTTTTCTCTTCTCTGTACTCTCATTTGGAAGTAAGCTCATCTAGAGCTAGACAAGATGAAACTTCTTCCTCCCTCCATCCCCTCTCTCTCTCTCTCCTCTCCATCTCTCCTCCTCCACTTCCATCGCTACCCATCCTCCCCCCTCTCTCTCTCTTCTTTGCACTCTCGTCTCGGAAGCAGGTAGACTCATTTGCAGAGCTACATGTGATGACGAGCGAGCGAGCAGCCCATCAAACTTGGTCCTCCAAACCACAGTCGATTTCCTTCCGTGACGTGACGGAGCAAGAAACGTGGCTCAAATCGACTTGTCGCGCCACCGAGCTCAGAATTGAAATTCACAGGTGTCTGTTTGTTGGTCTTCATCCTCTTCCACACGTATCAGTGAAGATCTCTATGTATATTTCATAAAAGTTGGAGGCTGGCTCAACAGTATAGCCAAACAATTCCCCTTTGGATATCCACGTAACAAGTGATAAACTGTTCTTCTTTGTATCTCCGTTGGGTTGCCAATTTGGAATGGTTTTACAGAAGTGGAAGATGGCACCGATCTAGCCAAGCAATCTTCAGATGCCCAGTTAATAAGTGATAAACCTAGTTTTCTTCAGATCTGTGTTGAGTTGCCAATTTGAGTAGCGATAGTGATGGATGATTTGGGTACCTCGGATCACTTGTAGCCTCAACCGGTCTCAGGAG
Source organism: Paracentrotus lividus (assembly GCA_940671915.1). Lineage (NCBI taxonomy): Eukaryota > Metazoa > Echinodermata > Echinoidea > Camarodonta > Echinidae > Paracentrotus > Paracentrotus lividus. Next base: position 8,304,772 of record CALNVZ010003426.1, read on the forward strand.
TGGTAAAGTTGTTAGAATTTTGTGCTGAGTTGTTGGGAAGGAAAATATGAACGCAGCTTTTGAGTGGTTTTCCTTATTCGTCAGTATGATTTTATCTATCTTTTTTTTTCTTCTCCAAATGATTATGTAAATTCAAAGATAAATAATTCTCCCCTGTCAAAATTTTATTTTGATTAAATTGTATCCCTTTAAAAGTCAGTTTGTGTTGATATTCAGTGTGTTACATGATGTGTGATATGAGGTGTATGTTTTGTAATGAATTTTGCGTCAAAGAAAGTTAACCGATATGAAAAACGTGCTATCTCTAGTTTAGCTCCATTTTACTTAGATTTGTTTTCATCATAGGAAAACCCCAAACCTGTGGGCAATTGCTTAAATTTAGACCTACATACAAAATATTGCTTTTTATATAATACAAATAAGTCTTGTATATCATAACTAGAGGAGTTTTAGGAGAAAGACTTAAATTACAATCTTATTTCCTTACATATCAATTATAGATTAAATTGCGAACTAATAGCCTGTGTGATAGCCAAGGTGTTTTACAATTTTTTCTTGGTAACCTCATTTGAAAACCAGGTACAGTAATGGATTACGATTTGGATGTGATTAAGAGTAGGGTTAGGGCTAGGGTTAGGATTAAGATCATCAACTTTGGAGCATCCTGTCCATGATGAGGCTACCGAGAAAAAATCAATCGTAACTTTTAATCAATCGTAAGTCTTTGTGTTACACCCCCCTGGCCATTTAGATTCTTTAATTTGAAGAACCTTTGTAATACATAACAAAAGAGTTTCTTTGCAGAACTGGTCATACATGTATATCCATTTTTGCAATTTTGAGATCTTGTCAATTAAAGTCACCAAAATATAAAGAAAGTAATTTTAGATCTTGTTCTGTTTTAAAACCAAAATCAAAACTGCACTATTATCTAAGAGGACATGGGCATTTTTTGTACAAAGTGATAATAATATTACTTCACTCGATCTGGAATATATCTGGAAACTATTTATTTAGAACTTATAAAGTATCTGAGATGTCTCTAATACTATTTATCCGTCGCAGAGACGTCTCCACGAAGTGAGATACCACCCTGAGGTCAACTTTGTAAAAATCCTGTAGAAAACCATGTGAATCTGATTAAATATTTGAACGAATGAAGTCCATGGTCTTAGGTCAGAGGTCGTTGCCTGGCATTAATGGTCCTTAGTCTGAGGCATATAGGAAATGCAGGCATCTTTTTCTTTTTTTGAATGGTTTATCTATAGAGAGCCAAAAGTGTGTTTCTTTTTTGTTGTCGTATGCCCTCAACAACCGAAGAGTGCTGCAGTATTTTCTTTTACACAGGACCGTAAAAATCATCTTGCTGACGAACCCCTTGCCCCCCCCAAAAAAAAACAACAAAAAAACAAAACAAACAAACAAACAAAAGAACAAAACAAAACAAAAACAAACCACAAAACAAAACATAACAAAACAAAAAAAGCAATGAGGCCTGCATGCACTGAACATTATTTCTTGATAGCAACAAAGATAAGATGAATTAAACCATCTCCTAGCCAAATAATGTAGACCTTAGGATTAATTAAAATTACTTCCTAACGAACATAATTCATGAGATGAATTGAAATTACGACATAGAAACGATTAATTGAAATTATCTTTCACAGCGACCATAATCATGTGGATAATTGAAAGTATCTTACCAGCCAACATAGTAAGGATTAATTAAAATCATCTTTGTGAGGAATCATGGATGGATTAATTGCATCTGGATGGATTAGTGAGGTTAGTGAACCATGACAAGTTTGATCTATATACTTGGCGTCATATCCGCCAGACCAGAACATTGTATAAAGAGTGATAGAGGGAAGTGGAGATGGAGGAGAAAGAGAGAAAGAGAGAAGGAGAGAAGGAGAGCAGGAGAGATAGAATGCGAAAGCAAAGCAGAGGCACAGGCAGACAGAAAGACAGAGAGAGTAAGAGTGGTGTTCAATGTCCAGTTTTCAAATTTATACGCCAACATGAATCATGATACAAAACGCAATTACAAAACGTTGATATAAAGAAAAACAAAGAGGTGTTAATTGTCCCCCATCCCCGGTCGTAAAATAAACGTGTTCAAATCTCAATTTAAATTTAAACGCCGAAAATTTTAAAACGCCAGAAAAGATGCGTTTACAAACACAACAGCTTCAATTTTACGACCTTGAGCATTCGATTTGCAACGAAATGCGACACTGAACAGGATTGAGTTTCAAAACGTGTTTAAATGTGCTCTCGCAATGGAGGCTTTCGGTGCAATTGAAACAGGAAAGATATTTGTTTTTTGAGAGTGGGAATTTAAAGGACGATCGACGTATAACACGTTTAAATTTAGGACACTGAACGGTGCACCGCTGATCGCGTTTGTGTTTGTGTTTTTTGTGATTGCGTTTTGTATCATGATTCATGTTGGGTATAAATTTGAAACTGGAATTGAACACACTCATGAGAAAAAGACAGGGGAGTATTTGAGGAAGAAAGAGCGAGGGAAGGAGAGAGAAAGAGACATACAAAGAAAGATATGAGACAGATGCAGAGAGGAAAGAGAGGAAGAGGACATAGGCCCTCCTGAAACATTAGTGGCAGGTCCAGGATTTGAAAAATTGGAAGGGGGTGGGCGCTAGCGCCTATAAAGGCCTCACCATAAAAATGTTCAGAATTGTATCATGTACAGTCAATGAGTGTTTTTCAATATTTATTTATTTTTAATTTTTTTTTTTTTTTTTTTTTTTTTTTTTTAATTTAATTTATTTATTTATTATATATTATTTATTTATTATTATTATTATTTTTTTTGGGGGGGGGGTGCGCACTCACCGTTGGATCCGCCACATGAACATTATAGACATATTACCTCGTTTATACTGTGACTCGGGTCGCGGGTTCGACACGGCAATCGTGCTCGACACGGCAATTTTATGCCATGTAAGCGGGATCAGTGTGATCCGCGCCTAGGGTTCGACACGCCTTTTTTGTTCCGCCAAAATCGTAGGTTTTGACCTGGGAGGCGGGTTCGACGCGGCAATTTTTATGTGTGTAAACAGGAAGCCGTGTTGAAGTCGATGACCCTGAGGTCAGATTTGGAATTCGGCTGTACATCACACCACACATTAATGGCGTGCCTTTACTTCCGGTCATGATCTGGGAGCCGTGTTGAACTCGCCTTTTTGTTGTGTCATAATGTAAACGCAGTAATATGCGCAACCCAAGAACTGTGATCAATCTGGGAAAGTTCATAATGACCACATACCCGTTTCAAGCAGTGGTTAATAGTCCATATCTGGTGATTTATCATAATTACTGTTCTTTTCTTGAGCATGATGTGCAAGAAATGAATTGAATTTCCAAGAAATTTGGGTTGCATGTAGCCATCAAAAGGAATTAGAATACAAATGTCATGTGTTTCATGCCTTGCCTATTTAGGCAAGGCACTTTATTGATATTGATTCACCCCACCCAGGTTCTAATTTGGGTAGGATGCAAATGACATAGTGCTGAATGCTTATAAAATAAAATTACAGTATTTCTTTTGCATCTTCATGGTATTGGCTCTTCCTTTTTGCAAAATTGAGGTTATAGGAAAAATGTTTTTTTTTTTATTATTAGTTTTATACAGGAGTTGAGTTTGCTAGAAAATTACAATTTTTAAGAATTTTGCCATTTATTTTAGCAACAAATGAAATTAGAAAGAAAATGTCATTTCATCATTACAAATTTTTGCTAACATTCTATTTCAGTTTGTAAAGAATCAATTTGCAGTAATAATGGGTAAATAAAGGAGAGTATTTTTCCCAATGAAATTGGAAAAGGTATTTGTGTTTGTTTTCATTGTTTCTCGAAGTTTCATAAGTTGCAATTAACCTGAAATTATAAACTTATTCTGTTCACAATGGGACGTCTATAAAAGGAATATCAATTGCAGATTGTATGACCCTGAACAGAAATTGCTTCTTTTTTTTTTCCGTAACAATGATCTTTCGGAGGCCTTGTCCTACTTCTAGATGGAGGGTGGAAAGCTATCTGGGTTGAAATGAAATTCTGGATACATTTTTATTGATTTGAATGAGGTTCGGAGCCAGGAGGGCGCTTTGGTGGCACAGTTAAGCACTATTGTCGAGAGAATCATTAATCTTCCTATGTCCTATACTGAGAATCTGAAGGGTGTGAGAGCAATATAGGCGGTGTTGCATTAGCTCAAGTTTGATAGATAATGCATTGTTTCAGATCCGATTAATTAGCGCGATCAGAGAATATTAGGCTTTTTATCTCAAATAGCACGCTAAATTGATTGATATCTCAGCATATTAGTAAGTCATCTTTGGTTTGTTTATAGCAGGGTTCCCACAGTCATGGAAAATCCTAGAAAATACTGGAAAAATTTTTGGTCATGGAAAGTCAGGGAAAAGTCAGGGAATTTGGAAAATTTGTGAAAAGTCATGGAAAAGTCATGGAATTCTGTTTTCAAATTTCTGTGGGAAACCTGGGATGGCTGTGAGGGGAGGTGGAGGCCATCATAACGTGTCTGATTTTAGAAACCCGTGGTAGAAAGGAAGTCATGGAAAGCAGCAATTTAGTCCTGGAAAAGTCATGGAATTCTGTTTTCAAATTTCTGTGGGAACCCTGTTATAGCGGTGCTGCACTAGCCTCAAACCTGAAAGCGATCTCATCATGCATACATTGGGCTTGTTTGTGCAGCTTGAGGTCATGTCATATAATTGAAGCTCAAGCCAGTGCAGTGCAAACTACGAAGTTGACTGATTTGGGTGGGGTTTTTTTTTCCTGGCCCACCTTACAGTGCGCTTTTAGACTAGCTCCATCTAGTGTAGCACCAGTTTTGTTGAGAAAATCATCCATCTTTCTATAGATATGTTGAGAAACAGATGGGAGTTAATCCATTTACATTAAAACAAGAAGCACCCTTTTGGCATTCAACATACTATGTCATTTGCTTTCATAAGTATGTAAGTGTCCAGGATGTGGGTTATTGCATTTGTACTGCTCCAGAAGCTCAAGCTAGAGAAATAGGTGCATTGCAATGTGGATCAGGGGAAAAAACTCTAAACCAGTTGAAGTGAAAAGTTGAAGCGCGAGCAAGCTTCAGGTTTATGACTTGACCTTAAAGCTGGTGCATAGTTTCCGGAGAAAGAAAAAAATAATCTGGATTCACATTTAGATAAATTATGAAAGATTGAATCCAACAACAATAATAAAGCAAAATATAGTACTTATAGATAAGATGGGGACCCGACTCATGTTATCGCTCATGTGAAAAACCAATGTGTGGGTGTTTCACACAGATCGTTCGCACTTATTCACGCCGTAACCTCCGTCGTGCGAACCTCTCAGCAGAGGTCTAAACGGCAGTTAAATTACGCTTCATTCAAACATTTTCAAAGAAATTCATCGGAAATATTGAAAGGAATGTCACAAGATCTCTCACATATCTTTTAGTGCCATGTGGACAACATGTAACCCCATTTGATCGGTTCTGTGCCAATTTCTTTTTTGTTACCAAAACTATACACCAGGTTTAAGCTTGAACGAACAAGTCTGATATGTGCATGATGAGATCAGGGTTAGGTTTCAGACAAGTTTAAAATCGCTAAAAATAACGCGCTAATTCAAGGCCAAACTTAAAAATTAGCTCGAGTTTGGAAATAAGCTCGATGATCTGGGGCGAGATTTCTCCCTGTTTAGTGAGGTATTTGAGAAAAAATGCTTGATATTCTTTGATCGGGCTTATTCATTGGATCTGAAATGGTACGCTATTTCACTAAATCAAGCTAATGAAGTACCACCTTAAATGGAGAATATGTCTAACATGGCAGCTGTATGGTAGGGCCCCTAAATCTTCTTCTGAGGCAGTGCTTTTCTTTTGGCTTTTTAAAATGATCCGCTTGTATTTTGGAATCAATAGCAGAAATATGAGTACTGTTTCGTGGAAATGAATTATTTATTACCTCAGTTTTTCCCCCAGAAAGCGGGAGAGAGATTGGGAGGGAGGGGGGGGAGGGGGGGTTTGAGAGACATACAGTAGGAGAAAGAAATGGAATTGAGGATGAGAAAGAGAGGAAAAGACAGAGAAAGAGACAGAAAATAGAAATGTGATGAGACAGACAAGGGAATGAAAGAATGATAGATGGTACAGATGAAGAAAGAAGAGGAAAGAGTGGTGGGGGGGGGGGGGTAAGAGAGCTAGATTATAGGCAGACAGTGAAATAAAAAGATACTACAGGTATATAAAGGGATTGGCTAGAGCGGCAGAGACAGACAGACAAGGGCGACAGGGAAAAAGGTGGGGGGGGGGGACCGGCTATGCAACAGCTATGTGAGAAAAGATCTGACAAAAGGAAAAAAAAAAAATCCAATTTCATTCTCTCGTTGTTGTCATCGTAGTTTGAGAGTAACATTGATTTCAGATTCATCTAGTATTCTACAAGCATATCCAAGCCTGTCTCTAGATTGAAATATCCTGTAATATTGTGCTCTATATCATGCCCTGTTCACATTCACTACCATAGAGTATGTATGTATATCAAACCCCTTTCCTGCAATTCAATTTCAATAGCATACCCATTTCACATGGAAGATGTAGATGACAACTATGTTTCATGGCAATTAAGAAAGGTATGAATTCAAAATATATACATTTTTAGTAAAAAATGAAAAGATAGGATTTTTTATTTAAAAAAGAGATAGAAAGAGGATTAGAGACAAGAAAAGTTGATTATACTAGTTGCCTTAGCAATGCAGATAATGGATAATTGTACATGGAACCACTGAGAAGTTTGTTTTAAAAAAAAGGGATGAGATAAAGAGCAGATGAGATCAAAACAGATAAGGGATTAAAGGATTAAGGAGGAATAAAGATGGTAGAAGGAATCAATCAAGACCCTAATGCTAATTGCGATGGCTTTCAAGATAACAATAAAAGAGGCACATTAGGTAGAGGACTACCTTGAAGGGTTCTTACCAGACGACCGACAGACGAGATCAGGACGAGATGAGGACGGGATAAAGACGAAGAGCTTTTACTCCGCAGACCTTGAGTGATCAATTGATGCAGTACTCTGAGAGCATAAAGTGACATGTTCTCTTTAGAGTTGTATTTGATGTGATACCGCTCATTAAAATGCTATCATGGGTATTCATATAACATCTTGTCTTGCACCCTGAAAACAAATTAAGTTTGAGTTTCGAAAAGGAGAGCAGAAATTCTGATAGTTTAAAAGGTCAGTTCTTGATAGTTTTTAGTTGGCAGTGAATTTTGTTTGAATAGAATTGCCCCAAATTTGAGAGCAAATTGAATTGTGGAAAATCATACAAAACAACTGTTGAAAATCATGAGGAGATCTGCGGGGTACATAGAAAAATAATAGTAGACAATACAACTAGAGATTTAAACAAGATAACAAAACAGACTCTTATATTTTGAATTATTATGAACATTTGAGTTTGTCTTTTATATTGGATTTGGTGCCCTTCTGTCAGTAATAATATGATTTTCTTTAAAGGGGAAGTTCACCCTGGAATTTTATTGGTCTTAAAAAATGAAGAAAAATAATAGAAAAATATTAGTGAAAGTTTGAAGAAAATCGACCAAAAAACAGCGAAGTTATGAATATTTAAAGTTTTGATTCTGTGACGTCACATGCGAGCAGCTCTCCCATTGGTTGTGTATGTAAATTCCATAAATTTGTCTTTTTGTCATGGTTCTCGATAAGGAATGGGTCAATTTGATATAGTCATGTATATAAACATATGTTTGATGGTATATCGACCGCACAGGTGACATAATCATTTTCTTTTGAAAAAAATGATATTTTATGGAATTTACCCTACATAACACATAGGAGATCTGCTCGCATGTGACGTCACAGAATCAAAACTTTGAATATTCATAACTGCATCATATTTTGGTCGATTTTCCCCAAACCTTCACTCATATTTTTCTTTTATTTTTCTGCATTTTTTAAGACCAATAAAATTCCAGGGTGAACTTCCCCTTTAAGTCATCGCCATCGGCTATCCAATCAATTATACTATAGATTTAACTAATACATACGTGTGAAAAAGCTTTCTACAAAGATATTATCTTGCAATTTTCCACACATTACATGTCTGTAAAATCATTTTATATCTAATAGATCAAACTAAATTATTTTCCCCTTGCATTCCAGTGAACTTCTTTAATGTAGGCCTATAAAAAGAACAAATTGACTGACTTTTAACTTAATACAGTAGCGGATCCAGCCCTATGTCACACAATTAAAAGTATCAGCCCATGCCTGGACATGATAGAGCCACTTATGTCCCAGACAATTGCGCCTGTACAATCTTTTCAAATTGGGAATCCTGTATCCGTGAATACTAAACACATTCACAATGGTTATAGATCTCATTTATCATTTCATAATATGCTCTATAAAACATTGGTTCTTCTTTATTACCAAATTTTTGTTTTAATTTTTAGATTTACCACAACTATACCCCATCTGTAAGTCACTGAAGAGCACTATTTTCTTTATTCAGGCGTATAGGTTCGTTGTAATGCCTACCCTCCAGTCTCGATGCTTTAAGAGTATCTGCACTTATGACCCGATAAGAGATAGTTTTTGTCTAAACAGCGTGCTATAAACAAAGATACCTCTTTGCTAATGGTAGCTAATGGTGTATTTATGATGGCATAAACACATCATTCCTTGAAACCACAAGGACGTAACTCTTATACTATTGTATGGAGCTAATGCCCTTTTGACTGGCAAGAAGGGAATAGGATACTAGTGCCTGACATGAATGAAATACGGCAAGATAAACATGCTCAAAAAAGTTGGCTTCTTTTTTTTTTTAAACACTTTGCCCACAAAAAAAAAAAAATTGAGATACAGGATGGTTCATTCCTATTATTTGTTATTGGATAGCATAAGTTGTAATTTGCTATTTTTTGCTACAATCTTGAGTTTTATTTTATTTTGGAAAAATTTATGTAGGGTGCCTAAAATCTACACATTGAACAAAATTCTGCCTGTCTAAAAATATTTGTATTTGAATTGTGGTTTAGGCCTTTTTAATACATAAACCCCTCCCAAAAAGTTTCGCAAGTGGACTTTGGGCCATGATAACTTTTCAAGTACGCTTTAGTTATTCCTGATATTTTTACCATTGGAAAGATAATTTATTCAACTTTTTATTGATATCCTATTTGTAATGATTTTGTCATGCTTCAATGCACAGAAAATCAAAATATGGAGAAAAGTAAAAAGTCAAATGTTGTAAAATGCAATTTATTGATCTCATTGAAGTTCCGCAACTTGACTTTAGGTCCTGATAACTTTGGGGATATTTTCTAATTTTTATTGAATTCTATACCATTGTCAAGTTAATTTATTCCTCTCTTGATTGATACCTTATTAGTCATGGTGATGTCATGCCTGGGTCCACAGACACCCTGAATGCCACCTGAATACATGGCAAAGCGAAAGATAATTTTCAGTTTAAATTTCTGTAACACTACTTTGAACCTTGATACATTTTAATGTGGGGTTTTGATCATTATCAATGTTCATAGCATTAAAAAGTTCATTTATTCTTCTTTTTATTGATGCCCTATTTGCAATAGTAACATCATGTTTGAATGCGCATAACTCATGAATATAATGCAAAGTAAAAAGTGAAAAATTGCGAAAAATTGCGAAATGCATTGTAATTGCTGGCAACGGACAGTAATACTGACAATAGACATTCAATTTGCAACATTTAACTTCTGACTTGTCCTAACATTCAGGTGTTCTGTGCATGCAATAACAACACTCTCGTTACAATTATGGTGTCATTAAAAAGAGGAATGAATTTACTTGACAATGGAATAAAATTCAATACAAATTAGAAAATACCCCCAAAAGTTATCAGGGCCTAAAGTCGAGTAGCGGAACTTCACTTTGATAAATGCATTTTGCAACATTTGACTTTTTACATTTCTCCATATTCTGATATTCTGTGCATTGAAGCGTGACAAAATCATTACAAATAGGATATCAATAAAAAGGGGAATAAATTATCTTTCCAATGGTGTGAATATTACGAATAACTAAAGCGTACCTGAAAAGTTATCATGGCCCAAAGTCCATTTGCGAAACTTTTTGGGAGGGGTTTATTTGATATTTTGGCCTCATATAAATTATGGCATATTGTTGCTCTTATTGGATTGGTTTTAATGGTGCATTTTATTTAGTTCTGAATATTTATGCCAGTGGTCTTGCATTAGCCTTTATTCCAGGTTTATGCTACTTATGAAGCTCTCATTCACTATAATTTTATGAGAGTACCATTACAAGGGCTGAATACTAGACTAGCTCTGTTCATGTACTGTATAAGCCAATATTTTCGCGTACAGATATTTTTGCAATTTTGGACTAGTTGGGGAAATTCGCGAGAGCAAAATTTGTGATTTTGGTGATGACTTCATTACTATAAATAGCCTTGTACTTAAGTGGAAATTTCGTCAAAATAAAGTCACCACGAAAATAACCACTTATACAGTAACCATTTCTTTTAAAAGCTTTTAAACACCTCCCAACAGTGAAAAGTGACATTAGCTTCAAGGAGGTGCATTCATATCAAATGGCCTTAGTCTTATAACACAAGGCCTTGTTCATCACATTTTCTTTGAGATACGAGTGTTTGGATAGCCTGAATACTAGACTATACTTCTACATGCAATCATGTCGTCTAAAAGGTTTCTATGACACCTCTTCATATGAAGAAAGTGAAGGTCATATATACAGCACAAATTACTGTTAATGTCTTTGTGATGTTTATTAGACATTTATATTCATTAAATCTTGGAAATAGATAAAGGATTTGACTTTTTGAGGAAGAGGTTTTTAACTCCATGCTTGATATTCAAACTGAACCCTTTTTTTATTCTGCCAAAGAGTGTCAATTTTTGACCAATATTTTTTTTGACCAAGACTAAGATTTTTCCTCTGTAAATGGATAATACATAGCTTCAATGTAAAGCGTATTATGCCTTGAACAATTGCGAATTTTCAGATTTTATATCCATGAATTGGGGGGGGGGGGCTGCGATGGCCCCTTTTGCGTTTATGATCTTTCAAAGCTTTTGATAAGGTTTTAAAATCACAATTTAACGAATTTTTTAGAACCTAGGACCTGTTGGTCTAACCACTGAGCTACTATGCTTCCTGACTTGCTATCAGTAGTAGATATTAACATACTGTTTGTGAGAGGGTTCAGCAACATGCATGGCTAATCTCCTATGACATATCCTGCAATGGACTTCAGTTTTAGTGATAATTACTTGGGAGTGATGTGGTATCCGGACAACTACCCTTGGACAATTACCCCCAGGACAACTACCTCCCAGATATAGGGTTAGAGTTATCTGTAAAATTGGGGGAAGGGGGGAGATTTTTGGTGGGGTAGTTGTCAGGGGGGAATTGTCTAGGGGGTAGTCATCCTAGAATCAGATATTGTAGTTGTGAAAATAGATGTAATAAAGAGACGGGGAGAATTATAGAGAGTGAAAGGTACAGACATTCGATGTACGCATACATGCATGTCTAGAGTGATGCAACCAGGAGAAGTTCAAGGGAGAGAGAATGATGCATGATGAATGGGACAAAAATTGTATATGAGTGACAGAGTTCTAGTATATGTGTGTGAGCAAGAGAGAGAGAGAGAGAGAGAGAGAGAGAGAGAGAGAGAGTTGGGGGGGGGGGCAGAGAGAGAGATAGAGGATTTTGACACAGAGATGTATGCATATACTGCATAAAGCCAGGAGCTGACATGGTTAATTTAGGTACAGTGAAAGATGGCCTGAGATGGAGAGAGACAGAGAGAAAGAGAGGGAGAGAGAGAGAGAGAGAGAGAGAGAAGAGCGCAAAGAGACAGCAAGAATGGATGAGAGACAAAGATGAATAATACAGTGAAAGAAAGATAGAAACATGGAATGAGACAGAGAGGGAGAAACCGAGAGATAGAGAAAGAGAGAGAGAGAGAGAGAGAGATAGAGAAAGAGAGATAGAGAAAGAGATAAGAGCAGACTGAGACAGAAGGAATGGATGAGAAACTTAGGGTGTGTTCAATGTCCAGTTTAAAATTTTAAACACCAACATGAATCATGATGCAAAACGCAATTACAAAACGCTGATATAAAGAGAAACAAAGTGGGTGTTCATTGTCTCCATTCCTGGTCGTAAAAGTAAACGTCTTTCAAATCTTCATTCGGAGGAAAATTTAAACGCCGACAAAGATGCGTTTTGAATCACGATCAGCTTCAATTTTATGACCTTGAGCACCGCCAATGCAACTAAATGCCACACTGAACACAATTGCGTTTTCAAACGTCTTTAAAATGTGCTCTCGCAGTGGAAGCTTCTGGTGCAAGTAAAAAAAAGCGCAGATGGTTGTTTTTGAGAGCAGGAAATTTAAAGACGATGGACTTATAATCAGCTTTAAATTTTCGACACTGAACGGTGTACATCTGATCGCGTTTGTGTTCTGTTTTTTTTTTGTAATTGAGTTTTGTATCATGATTCATGTTGGCGGATAGATTTGAAAATGGACATTGAACACACCCAAAGATGAATAAAGCTGACATGGTCGATTTACCTACAGTGAAAGAAAGATAGAAACATGGAATGAGACAGAGAGAGAGAAACCAAGAGATAGAGAAAGAGAGAGATAGAGAAAGAGATAAGAGCAGAGAGAGAGACAGAAGGAATGGATGAGAGACAAAGATGAATAAAGCTGACATGGTCGATTTACGTACAGTGAAAGAAAGATAGAAACATGGAATGAGACGGAGAGGGAGAAACTGAGAGATAGAGAAAGAGAGAGAGAGAGAGATAGAGAAAGAGAGAGAGAGATAGAGAAAGAGAGAGAGAGATAGAGAAAGAGAGAGAGAGAGAGAGAGAGAGATAGAGAAAGAGAGAGAGAGATAGAGAAAGAGATAAGAGCGCAAAGAGACAGAAGGAATGGATGAGAAACAAAGATGGACATTGAGATACCTAATGTCCAGGGTACCAAGCCACTAGGTGATATTGTCAATAAAACTAAAGTGCTCTGTAAATATCTCTTCTCTTATGCTGACCTCCTTTACATGGGGTCGCAACCCATCAGAATCGTCCTCTATTTTCTTCCGCAACGAAGAAGAAAGATGGAGCAAATAAGAAAAATATGCTTGGATTTCAAATTTTAACAGTAGCTCAAGGAGAGAGTACATATTAAACTCATTCTGTACAACAATTGCATTTTGTTGCAGTTTGATCTCCATGTGAAAAATTATTCATACCTTAACATTTTTTTTGTTTGTTTACATATTGTTTAACTCGTTGAATACTCATCCTTATATTCCTGTAGTTTTAAGACTGTAAGCACCCAGTTATCATAGCCAATAGTTTTTTTTAAACTGATGATTTTACAGTAACAACAAAATATTTCACCTTTTTCACTTTGCATGTTCCCCATGTGGGGGAAAATTTTTACCCCTTTAACTGAGAAACTAATTGTCAATTATGTAATAAGCATTTGCATCAATTACCCTAATTAAACTATGCAACTAATATTCATTCTCTCCTTATTGGCTTATGGACCACTGGAATAGATGCGCACCAATCGTTGAAGCAATGGTGCATAGGCAATCAAAAATGATTAGATAGAGATGTTTAGGCTCGGTTGGTATAATGTAGTGTTAACATTTCCAGAGGGAAGATGAATGATGGGAAATATATTTTTAGAGCCCCTTAACATTTATGGGCTCACAGAGAACCATCAGCATCGCCATAACCATCAGCATCGTCATCACCATCAAAATCAGCATACATTAGCATAATCATCATTACCAACAAAATCAGAATATACATCATTGTCATCTCCATCAAAATCAGCATAAATAATATCACCGTCTTCATCTTCATCATCATCATTACCATCAAAGTCAGCATACATTAGCATAATCATCATTACCAACAAAATCAGAATATACATCATTGTCATCTCCATCAAAATCAGCATAAATAATATCACCGTTATCATTGTATCATTGTCATCATCATCATCACCATTTCCTCACATTGTCATTGTCATTGTCATCGCAATGTATACATTACCATGTATACTCTTGGATGCATATTTTATATCATAAAGACATTTAGTTGCTTTCATTACCAAGCCACTCCCGTAAAATCTCTTGCACGACAGATTTATCTTCACTACAGGACCATCTCCCTTTATCCCCCGCCACCTCTTAATTAATCTTCATCTAACCTTGTATCATAGAAAACAGGCTAGGGGCAATCTCAGAAGAGAAACTTAATTAAATGACATTTCCGATCTGTTACCATTTCATGTGGATGAAGTGAGATATATATATATGTTTGTGTTGCCCTATACTTTTTGTTGTGCTCGCATCTTTGCTGGGTATATTCTCTCAATAATACTTTTAACAAAGAGGGGAAACTAATAATGATTTAGAGATATATATGATATGAATAGGGATTTCTGGGATGAACGTCGACATATGGTTTGCCATAGCTAAGTCGGTAGAGCACCTGTCTAGCAATATGGAAATCTCTGGTTCGAATCCCGATAAAATCCAAATTTCTCTGCTCATTTTGCATTTAATAATAATTGGATAAACATATAGTTTTTGCCTTGAATAAATGCAGATTTCATATCGTTGGTTGAGAAAGAGAAGGTCGTTAGCGTAATTTTTTGCCATTTTTTTTAAATTTCCTCAGAGTGAGAAGGGCGTTAAGTAATGTTCTCGTTCTAAAATTGGAATTGGTCATTATTTCTAATTTTTGTGTAGATATGTTTTTAAAAGTGTAACATTAAATATTCATTCATCAACCAAACTTTTACTTCTCGTGAGCTCCCGAAAAGGTACTAAAAATGTGTTTTAACCCCCCCCCCCCCACTCAAAAACTTTAAAGGCGACTTATCTTGCAAACTCAAAAACGGGTTAAATGACCTTCTCTTTCTCAACCAATGATATTGTACCTCCCTTGCAGTATTTTCAGAGTACTTGATACAAAAGCTTTTTTCCCCCAAAAATTAAAACATTGGTCTTTATCGGAAACATTTACACAAAACACATGAAGTGGCAACTCTCAACAGCCCATAAGTATTCTAAATTGTATAATTTTGTTTGTTCTTTGGTTAATTATGATGATCATTACTTGCAGTAACCAAGTAATATAACAACATTTTTTTAAAATGCCCATCTATTACAGCAAACATTGAATACAGTGGGAATGCCGGATGTTTTTGACCAGAAAGATTGGACACAACAATATCTAATTCATGTATAGGAAGTTGAAGTTGAAGTAGGCTGAAAAATAAATGTGTGAATGCGTCTATCAATGAATGGTTCTTGAGAGCACTCGGGTCGAATATAATATGTAGATCTCGACCAGCCAGAAGGCTGCAAAGTAAATGAAATGTTGTTAATAAAAATAAGCTGACTGAATGGAATGAGCCAGGCATAGGTTATTACTTTTGTGATCCGAGATATTTATAGCCTCAGATCATATTTCAACATCTTTGTTATCTTCCGCCTGCATCAAACAGACCATAGCTCTCTCTTCCCGTAAGTTGTTTCCACTATCAACAGGAAAAAATCTCTGTCGCCCTCTCTCTTAATTTCTGTATTGATTTATATCTTCATGTTTTTCTGTCTGTCTGTGTTATTATTTTGACGTTTTATCTATCTATTTATCATGTGTATTTATTATTTATTTATTTGACTCTTCAAAACAGATTGATATATTAATTTCAATACAAAAAATGACAAGGTATAATAATACAAAATTAATGCGATTTGTGTAGTAGCCATCCCAATGCATCAGTTGCAGCTAGGGAAGAGGAAAGCAGACTTAATCACTTATAATTTCAAAATTTTACGTTATCTTCCGAGTCACCCAAAATGAGCATTGCTTTCAAGTAAAAAGCCCAGCCGGGTAATAATTAGTTAAAAACTATAAGCGCTTAGAAACACTAAGGTGGATATCGTATTAAGCGCTATATAAATGCAACTACTATTATTATTATTATTATTAAAAAGGAATGATAGTCAATAACCAAATAAAATCTCTGTTGCCTCTCTATTTTTCTTTGATTGTGTGTCTGTGGGTAGGTATGATTTTATTACTGTTTTGATCTCAGTAGGCGCTGCTGCACCTTCTCGAGCTATTTTAAATAGCGCGCTATTTGTGATCTGGTGAACTAGCCCGATCAAAGGTGAGCTGGCTTTGCGGTCAAATAGCTCGCTAATTTGGCTGATATCCCAGCCCGAGTCGTCCTAGGTTTTTTCAAAAAAACTCGAGCTGGTTTGCGGTTTTGGTACGAAATAGCGCGCTATTTTGCACGGTCCTGCACTAGCTTGAGATAAATACGAAATTGTGCCCCTGTGCGTGTACACGCTAGCGGTAGTTACCAGTTGTGCAATACACATCAGGCTTGTTTGTTCAAGGTCAGGTCAGATTGTTAATGCAAAATTTTAAAAATAGCTTGAGCTAATGCAGGACCGGTTTCTTTTTTTCGAGTTTTTTCCCGATCTACCAATTAGCGCGCTATTTTTTAGCTCGAGCTAGTGCAGCAGCGCCTAGATATAATGAGCTGTGATAATATCTTCAGATTTTGGTTTTTATCTTCCGATACGTGTACATACAAAATAAATAAAGCTATTTATTTTGTTCATTCACCTGTGTATCTGCTTCTTTCAGTATCTTTAGTTTACCCAGGCAGTATAATAATACTAATAATATAATAATACAAATTTTTATAATGCACTTTTCCCATAAGGCTCAAAGTGCTTGCATTGTATTATTATGAATGCCATTACAGTATGAATGCCATAGCTATTTTAGTCAGTTGATTTCAGCTCATTAGGGTATCATTAGGGTAAAATATGCGTAATTACAATGTACTGGTGGTGTACCCAACCTGTATGTTTTCCTCTAATCGTTGCAGTATTTCTATGTTGAGTTTGCATAATTAGATTTTTTTTTTTTCTTCTTTACTCTGTACCTCTACAACATATATAACGAATGCTTTGCGAGGAATGGTGGTTAAACTCTATATGGTAAAAATGGTGACCCGACATTTGCTCCTGCGACAATTGCTCCGGGCTTTATTTCGTCTAAGATATCTGATATAACGATGGCCCACTTACTCTCTAAAAAGGAATTAAAAATTAAACAGTTTACTCCTTGCAGAGTGAATTTAGAGTAAAATAGAAGTGAATTTGGAGTAAAAATAGAAGTGAATTTGGAGTAAAAATTCTTGTTTTTACTCAATTTCACCGCATTTTCACTCATTTTGGAGTGAAATGTGCATTTTCACTGGAATTTTCACTCTAAATTCACCCTTTTATAATATTCACTCATTCAAGCATGAACATTTTCACCCATTTTTTAAAGCACTCTTGACATATGATAAAACAAGAATTATGTTTTAATTTTAAGGAAGATAATTATGACCCAACAGTTATCTATAAATGTGAGTTTCAGTGTTTAGTTCTTTTCCAAACTGATTTCAGACTGACAATGATATTACATTAACCATGAATGGCTAAGCTGAATTGTGGGTTCATGGCTGTAATTCACTGAGTTATTTATAGATTCTCTTCATACCAGCAATAGGGATTCTAATGAAAATCTTTCCAAGCACCAAAGTCAATTTGAACAATTAAAAGGGATACAATTTAATCAAATTAACGCCTTCTGTGGCATCCTCTCCTCTCATAACACCTTTTGACGTCATATACCGTTAAGGGCTTAATTAAATGGAATCTCACGATGGCTTTAATTAGCTAAGATTATGCTAATTTTTCACTCCATAGTCTCTGTCCAGGTGCAGAAGGATATAATGCTGCAGTGAAGGATGTTCGTTAACCTCCTTTTGACACTAAAGAGGAGAATACATTTTGTATCATTAAGATTTTATCCAATAAGATGGGGTAAAGGCTTAAGATTTGACCAAAGCGGATGCTGTCCTGAGGAGATGGGTGAGGATGGAGGCAGGGAAGATGAGGTTTAGAGATCAGGGATGAATGTAATTGCTACGGTAGTTTGCTTGGTAAGAGGACTCGTTCTTTTCATTTATTTATACTGTATTTACATAATAATACCCTCTCTATTTTTCATTTTTAGCCCCCAAATTCAATATGCAGACATGTACTCAAAAAGCAGACATTTTTCTGAGAAGTCAGAGGACACAAGTGTATATTAATCAAGAAGTATTAATGCATTTTTTCAATTTGCGGCTGTTATTATTAGCAATTTGCGACAATTCCATGCCTGGCATGCCCCTGGGAGTGCTAGGAAATGAATTTATTTAGTCTCCTCTTATTGAGAATTAGATTACCATAAGCTATGTTCACACGGGACCAGGGTTTTAGTTCTCTAGGATTGTATCCTTAATTTAAAACCCTACGGCTTGTTCTTGAGTCTGGTTCACACGGAGTGCTTATCCTCGAGGATAAGCAAGAGGCTCTATAACTGGAAGTACAAGTTGTAGATAGCGTGCGCTATTCATTTCCCCGTACTTACGGTAAAGCGCGTGATTGGAGACCACCCACCGCTTGGAGTTTCGAGCCTTAACCCTAAGTTCTGTCGAGAAGATAAACCCTGACTTGTCCTCGAGAACAGAAACACAGAGTTTTTTCACACAGGCCTTAACTCCAAGTTATCCTCGAGGACTAAGTTCTCGGGGGTAACTGGGAGTTAACTTGGAGTTAAGGCTTGTCGTGTGAACGATACTATTAATAGAAGAAATAAAATGGATATGAGATAACCGTGTATGAATAATTTAAAACAATAAATGTTGCTTTAAAAAGATTTTTCAGGCGATGTTTCTTTAGAGATCAGTTTAAAGTTAGTTCTTTCTAATCAGGCAGTTCAAAGCTTTGAGATCCACATAGATATTAGAAGCTCCCTTTTCCACCCCTTAACGTTGGTGCACATGTCGAGTGTGAACATAGCCCAGGGGATGTACTAATAAATGAATTAACACCTATAATTGTATTCACACTCGTCCCAAACAGCACCATCCCCTTGTAGGGTACGTCAGTGTTATAGACACACCTGCCTTATACATTTTTGTAACAGCTACCTGTAGGCCTTCAGCTCTGGGAGAGTGTGTACTAAATGAGGTGGGGGAAGTTGTGCTCCTATAGTTGTAGTTTTATTTCTCAATTCTTATTATTATGAAAAAGTATGTAGTTGTAATATTTTTTATCACACATTGCATATTGTTGGCCATATTCCAAAGGGGTACCGTTTTTCATAAAGCATTGAACATGGCTGCAAACCTAGCTTCATTTGTTTTCACTGTTTTACGATAGTAAATGACTTACATTTCCTCTGCAACTTCCATGCAGTTGTGTAGAAACAATGGTTTAGGACGTTTTGTAAAATCAGTGGAAGTGATATGACGTTTTGAACGAAATTTTAATCTTCTATTATTAAAAAAAAAAAAAATTTGAACTGAAATTTGGTCAATTGATAGAGTTGAATACAGGCTTTCTGAATATATTTAAAAAAAAATGCAACTTCAAAAATTTGACCTAAAATTGGGTTTATGACGGTTCGTAAAAAGAGCGACGATACATGGATGTCAATTGTCAATGGGTTATAATGATATTTAACCCTAGACTGATTGTCAAAACTGATATCTGATTTTAATAAGGTCTCATTGTGTCGGTGTATTGATTTTTTTCTTCTAAATTTAGGTGGTTTAAGGTATCAAGCACAGTAGGTCAGTTTATCATGTACAGCCCCTCCCCCTCAAAAAAAAAAGAAAAAAGAAGACAATTACAAAACAGAATTTACAAAAATTGTGTGCCTCCTCCATTCAATGCTTGTGTATGTAATTATTCAGACAATCTAATTAGACTTGTTGAAGCCACTGATCTATGAAATAATACACAAAAGATCTCCTTTGTTTGACATTGACCTTGCTTTTCACACCATAAAACAAGTGTCTGGCAATTATTCAATGCAATCAATAGTGAACTGGATACGAGTATCATACCAGTATTTGTATTACTTCTTTAGTCTCATTAGGCGGTGCTGCACCAGCTCGAGCTATTTCAAATAGCGCGCTATTTGTGATCTGCTGAATTAGCTCGATCAGAGCAGATCCGACTTTGTGGTCAAATAGCGTGCTAATTTGGAGGAAATCCAAGCCCAAGTCATCTTAGGATTTTTTGAAAAATACTCGAGCTGGTTTGCGGTTTTAGCATGAAATAGCACGCTATTTTGCGTGGTGCTGCACTAGCTTGAGCAAAATCCGAAACTGTGCACATGTACGTGTATACGCTGGCGGTAGCTACCAGTTGCGTAATACACATCGGGCTTGTTTGTTCAAGGTCAGGTCAGGTGTAATAAATACGAAATGTTAAAATACCTCGAGCTAGTGCAGGACCAGTTTCTTTTTTCGTTTTTTTCCCTATCCATCAAACAGTGCGCTATTTTTTTAGCTCAAGCTTGTACAGAAGCGCCTTTTTTACTCTTATTACATGGGAGTAATAATAATTTGTAATTGATCATTAAAATTTATATTTTTAGAAACATTGCTTTTCCTAACATGAATCTAGACTGTCTGATAATTATCAATAGTAAAATGTATGCCAATAGTTTACCAGAATCACAAGGGCCGCTACATTTTATTACCTCTTAATTGGTCTCTCTAGTATCGTTCACACGGCAAGCCTTAACTCCAAGTTAACTCCAAGTTGTCCTCGAGGACTATGTTCTCGAGGACAACTTGGAGTTAACTTGGAGTTAAGGCCCGTGTGAACGAACTCGGTGTTTATGTTCTCGAGGACAAGTCGGGGTTTATGTTCTCGACAGATCTTAGGGTTAAGGCTCGAAACTCCAAGCGGTGGGTGGTCTCCGATCGCGCGTTTGACCGTGTGGACACGATTTTAACTTGGAGTTACTGTTCTCGAGGATAAGAGTGACCTTTTGTAACGGTTAAACTTCCGGTTCAGTCAAGGGACATAGCCGAATAGTACAGGGAAATAAATAGCGCACGCTACATACAATTTGTACTTCCGGTCATCGAGCCTCTCCCTTATCCTCGAGGATAACTATCCCCGAGGATAAGCACTCCGTGTGAACGCAACTCGAGAACAAGCCGTCGGGGTTTAAATTCTTAAGGATACAGTCCTCGAGGACTAAAACCCCGATGGTCCCATGTGAACATAGCTTCTGACTCTTATTACATACTGATCTGTTTAAAACGCAGTTAATAATCTGAATTGATCATTTGAATAAATGCTGTTTAGAAACCTTGCATTTCGTATTATAAACCAAATGTCTAGCAATTATCAAAGCAATCAATAGTGAACTGGATACCACTATAATACCAGAATCAAAAGGACATTAACATTTTATTACCTCTTTAGGGTGTGTTCAATGTCCATTTTCAAATTTAAACACCAACATGAATCATGATACAAAACGCAATTACAAAACACAGAACACAAACGTGATCAGCGGTACACCGTTCAGTGTCGAAAATTTAAAGCTGATTATACATCCATCGTCTTTAAATTCCCCGCTCTGAAAAACAAACATCTGCACCTTTTTTTTTTCACTTCCACTGCGAGAGCACATTTAAAGACGTTTGAAAACTCAATTGCATTCAGTGTCGCATTTTGTTGCATTCACAATGCTCAACGTCGTAAAATCGAAGCTGATCGTGATTCAAAAGGCATCTTTTTTGGCGTTTAAATTTTCCTCCGAATAGAGATCTGAAAGACGTTTACTTTTACGACCGAGAATGGGGACAATGAACATCCATTTTGTTTCTCTTTATATCAGCGTTTTGTAATTGCGTTTTGTATCATGATTCATGTTAGCGTTTAAAATATGAAAATGTACATTGAACACACCCTTAGTCTCTTTGACTCATATTACATATATGTCTGTTGATCTACTTAAAACATATAGATAATCATTTGAAATTGATCATTCAAATATATATTTTTAGAAACATTGCTTTTCCTAACATAAATCAAGACTGTCTGACAATTATCAAAGGAATTAAAAGTGAACTAGATATCAGTATCATACCAGAAGCAGAAGGACATAACATTTTATTCGTATTACATATTATGTACCTGCAGATCTGTTTAAAACATCATAATCTATTTCAAATTTATCATTTGTAATTGATGATTAAAATTTATATATTTTTTTTTAGAAACCTTGCTTGTTCACCATGAATCAAGAATGTCTGGCAATATCAATGCAATCAATACCGAACTGAAGACCAGAACGACATTACATTTTATGACCTTTTTAGTCTCTTTGACTTTTACTACATGTACCTGCTAATTTATCTTAAAAAGAGTTAATAATTTTAATTGATCATTAAAATATATTTTAGAGATTGTAAAGGTTAACAAATAAAGGAAATTAGGACATGGATTTTATAAAAATAAAGTAGTGTTTGATAAGCAATAAAGTGCAATTGATATTCATTTTGAAAGACATTATACCTTACTACAATATAAAAGGCAAATCCAGAAAATAATATTGGTTAATTAGAATATGTTTTAACTGTTAGGTAAGCTTCATTTTCTCCCTGATAATAGAAGCAAGTACTGTCATTGTGGATTGTAGGCTCTGTGTGTATAACTGTTTATCAATTATATGATATTCAAAAGGACTTGTATTAAAACAAAAATTGTTATTCCAGAGGCTTACAAGAGACTTGCCAGACGTAGCAACAATTGTTCATTCAATAATAATTGGTTTATTAGACACCTTGTAAGGAAAGAAACAGCCTTAAATCTAGGTTCATAATAGTACACACAGGAGTTATGTACCTTATGTACAGTACCTCATGGGTCTATATACATAGACTAGCATTCCTCTTTACCTATAATAATAATTTTCAAAACCCAGACAAAACAAGGTTGCTTAAGAGTCTGCAAATACAGACTAGCTTCATATCTTTGACAAGTGACAATAATAAAAGAAGCAAGGGGATTTGAGAGTCTGCAAGTAGAGACTAGCTGTATACCTTTGACAAGAGGCAATAATAAAAGAATTGAGCTTTATAGCATTGTGCGTTGAATGGGGGCATGCCTCGTCAGAGCTCTCAGTCGCGGTGTATTGCACGTGCTGCACCGACGACAAAATAATAAAGAGCGCTCACTCATTCATGCTTGCTGACTCGTCAGACCAGGTCGGTCGAGAGTGGTGGCGGTGGAGTGAGCTGAAAGGGCCTATTACGAGGAAGTGGAATATATCCGAGAGTTTTGTGTTTTAAGTATAGAGACACCTACTGGAGGAACACTGCAATTTTGTGCAGCATTAATATGGAATACATGCTTTCATGGAATGACTTGCAGTGTTGCTAGTGGTCTTTGTTTCTGCAAGGAGAAGTTATTTGGAGTCCCTGTGAATTTGCTTGAGGAAAGTTTTAGTTATCCTTGGATCAAGACAAGGTGGAGCTATATTTAAATCTTGAGCATGTGATCTGGATCAGTGATCATCAATGGTAGACCTTCACTTTTGTGTGGATTTGCCTCATTTGTACTGGAAATGACCCTGAGGGATTCATAAATCAAGGTTTTTGTAGTGCTTTTTGATGTAATGAAGTCTTGTTGATTGAGTGAATTTGACTATTGTTATCTCCATAATTAAGGGTGGTATCTCACATCGCGGAGACGTCTCCGTGACAGAATAGAAAATTTTGTCTCCGCGACAGATAAAAAGTATTAGAGACGTCTCCGATATCGCGAAGACGTCTCAGAGACGGATTTGGGACTACTTCAGACTTTTTTTTCATAAATTGTCGCGGAAACATCTCCGCGATATCGGAGACGTCTCTAAAAACTTTTTATCCGTCACGGAAACAAAATTTTCTATTCTGTCGCGGAGACGTCTTAGCGAAGTGAGATACCACCCTCAGGCTTCAATACAACATTTTCTACGGATTCTTTTTTTTTAAAGGCTTATGCAAATTGCAGGTGATGTTTCATTTTTCAGGTCTCCTTATTTGTGTATTTTCTATGGAGAAACGGAAGATGGTTGACATAGGCATATGCCCTGACACCTTATTGCATTGTAAACACCATTCTAGCCATTGATGCACAATAAGAATATTTTGTGCTGATTTATCTTGCATTAAACTATCATTTATGTTAAAAATTGCTGTAGCTTTTTACAGTAAATTACTGGCAACTCTGTTTCACGGTAATTTACTGTAATTGTCTCATAAAGTAATCTACTTTCAATGGTAAATTACTATAAATTCCCACAAGATACAGGAAACTACCATCAAATATACTGTTATTTACTGTGCAACAAAGTTGCCAGTAATTTACTGTAAAAGCTACAGCAATTTTTAACAGTGCACTTTAAAATATATCCGGTTTTGTCACAGAGTATGTGTGCAGCAAAATGTAAATATTGATCACGGAAACGGATTTCTATTTACAGTTCAAACTATTTGTAATTGTGCATTTTTAGGTGTCAGGCGTCACGTATGTGCGGCTGTTGACAATAGATTTAAGGATATGTTCGCCAAATAGGTCTAATACATTGATTTTTTTCTTAGAAATGTTATGGGCATGGAAACTTGTTTGAGCTTTTGTAGAAATTAATTATATTCCTCGGTCATGTTTTAACACCTTTGCTGTTATCAAATTTGAGTGCTTATAGCCAGTTGGTAGTCAAATGCTAATATCAATATGTAGTTCATTTTTTATGTCACATTTATTGACAGTCATATAGTTATATTGTGAACAAAACATTTAGAAATATGTAGTAACATTTTTGAACGTCTTAAATGCATGAAGGGAGATCCCCTAGGATGATATTTAATCCCCTTATTTTTCCTTCCCAACACAGACAGCAGTCAGAAATACAGAAGCAAAAGAATATTTGATATTGACAAACTTCAGGAACTGTATATGTGTCTTAAGGGCAGGTTTCAGCTGTGAATAATAGAAAGTGCAAGTGAAACTCTGTATTTATAAAAATCAATTCACCCAAATATCAGTCCCCTTAAAAGTCTGTGAGATATGCATTTTGATAGATGCATTAACTTCCTTCTTACTGCTAACAGGCAACTTATCCTTTCACTGGTTGATTTTATATACAGATCAGAAATCAATATTAAACAAAGCCTTTAAGTAAACTCAGGTAACATAAAGGACCACTCAAGGTTAAGGAGTGCGTAGAGCACGTCCTCTATACATACTCGCTAATCCTTAAAATGAGGTACTTAAAAATGATGAGTGTGTCTGTCTTGTTGTTCCATCCTATTTATAGCAGGCCATCAATATGGTGGAGTCAAAAATAACCTGACGGGGACCCAAAATACAAGCTACGGCCTTCCTCTGATACCTGGGGCATTGATGTACTTTATATGTGCTGTATGGGGGATATGAAAAAAGCAATACAAATAAAAACAAAAAACAGAAAACAACCAGGATAAATAAAAAAAAAATGAACAAAATAAACAAACAAATATATCTAATAGTTATTGCATTTTTAGTATAATAATAATAATAAAAAATAAAATTTAAAAAAAGTATTAGAGAAATGAGATACTAGTAGTAGTAGAATTTATCTATCTATCTATAATAAAACAAAATAAATATAATCTTCATTCTCTAAACTTTTCACTCCCAAGTTATTTTTTTCATATCCTTATACTATCATAATTCTTAATTCATGTGTACATGTATATCAACAGGTTCATAGTTTGGGTGTATGTGTAATACTTTTTCGATTTACATGGAAAGTGTCTCCTTCTCACTGGCTTAATTTGTCTCTTTTCTTGGATTTATTCATCCATTTTGCTGGAAATGTAAATATTGAATTTTAATGTAATATGTGTGATTCGTAGAAAAAAAATTGGAGCTGCTAGATATATAATCCCTTCCCACTCTGTCAGATCTCTTTTCGATGAGATGGATTTATTCATCCATAAATTTTGCTGCAAATGCTAAGTTAGATGAAAGCACAGGCTTGGTATTTTCTGAGACGATTTGGGTTGCGTAATAAGTTTTCCATGACTGTCTATTTCTATTATGCCTCTAAAGCCGGTAAGAAGGCAAAGAGAGGGTACTTTAGAAAGCTCTTTCTCTTTTCTGGCTGTCAAACGTGATACATTATACAACTCTTACACTTAACCATCCAGCTCTTTTACAATAGGAAATCTGTGTCACTTCAATTCATCGTCTTCATGCGACTCTGTTTCAGAGACTCTCTCTCTTTCAATGTGTCTTATTTTCTCTTGCACTCTCTTCCCCTCTCTCTATTTCTATCTTATTTTCTGTTTCTCCTTTCCTGTCTTTCTCTTTCTCTCTCCTTCCATTCTCACTCTCATATTTGTTTTCTCCTTCCCTTTTCACTCTCTCTTTCTTTCTCTCTCTTCCCTTTTCACTCTCTCTTTCTTTCTCTCTCCTCCCCATCTCACTCTTTCTGTTTTTCTTTCTCTCTCCTCTCCTTTTCACTTTCTCATTCACCGACTTCTTTCACTCCCACTCTCTTCCTCTCCACATTTCCCTTTTCTCTCTCTCTCTCTCTCTCCTTTGCCCCCCCCCCCTCTCAGTTAATCTCTCTCTAATCCACTCTCTTGAAGGTGTAGTGTACAAGTGGGTGTAAATATATCAGTAGCAGTATTACCAAATATTTTGTTTGTTTGTTTTGTTGTTTTGTTGTTATCACCTTATATTTAATTTATAATCTGACAGTTGTTGGTGTACTGGAAAACAAGGGAGTTGAAAATGAGCCTGTCCACCTTAAAACTCTGAACTTGTCATTCAGTCTGGTTGTATAGTGTATCTATGCGCACATTGATAGTCTTTATTCTGCAACTCTTTGACACTTCAACACACTAATGAATTACTCGGTACCAAGTGGCATCTACTCGCATTTAATTTTTTTTTTTAAATGTAGAATTATAAAATCACCTTCATAAATTGATGGTCCTTTAATATTATGAGAGGAAAAGTGCTCAGCTGGTATTAATTTGCTGTCCAACTGATGCTATAGGATAATTGCATTTTTTATGGTGCCTTGAAATTTAGTAGAATACTTTATTCCATCTTATTGATTCTTCCTCTTTATGTTATAGGGCATCACAATCTTGCTAGCCTCATTTTGGACACAGGTACAGTCATGTGTAAGGTGCTTAAACAGGTCGGTAATCCTTTAATATTAATTAAAGGATTTAGGATTAATCCTTTAATCCTAATCCCAATATTAACCATATACAAATCTGTGAAATGTACACCTGTAATAGGCTACTGAGACATAATGAATCATAGCTCTCTATGTTATTTTGTGTGTGATTTAAGTACCTTTGAGGTGTACATTGATACACATCATTAAAAGTCTTAAATTTAATGACTACTTCATAATGGAACTACTTATCCATTGTGTTGCTATGTCAGTGCTGAAGCAAATTCCTTTTCACTCACAACACTACAATCAACATGGGGATCGGTTGATGTAAACTGCAACTTTAATACGTCTCAAATCATATGCACTTTCTCCAATGTCCAAATCTTATGGAGAAATTTGTTACCAGGATGACCTGGTGGCTGCAAATGACAGGACTTTGCAATGTTCGAAGACGTGGCCAAATATCTGATAATCTGTGTAAATGGCAGACAAAATAAGAAGAAGATGATAATTTCAGGACACAGATTACATTTCCATGATGAATATGAAATGTGTATAGTAGGGTAGGGTCGGGTAGGGTTGGGTAGGGTAGGGTATAGGGTCGGGTGAGTCGGGTAGGGTAGGTACATGTAGGGTCGGGTAGGGTCTGTAGGGTATCGTATAGAGTCGGGTAGGATAGGGTAGGGTCGGGTAAGGTAGGGTCGGGTAGGGTCTGTGTCACCAGACTATCAAGAGGTACAATAGTCAGGTCCCTGATGAGCAAAACATTAATTTACTTTTGCCACACTCAACCCAGGTGTGATAACAATTACACGTAAACAATGTTTATTAATGCAGCACCCATATGAAAAGTTTCTTCTCTGAGCACTTTTCAATATTCTTACCCCAGTCATTGGAGTCTTGGAAATCTTTCAGATACCTCTTCAATCAACACTTGACTAAAGCAGCATGATAACAATTAAAGTAAAATATGTGATTCCGCTGCCCCCCCCCCTCCAAGACACAAGACATAATAATTCAAAGTTTTTAGTTTCCATGGTAATGCATTTATAAGCCCTGGGGCTTTGTTGATTTTTCTATTTACAAAAAAGGGAACCTTTGTGACTAATTATTCTTTCTGTGCGACAAAATATAGGCCTAATGATGCATGGTGTGGAGGACATTGACATGTTATTCATATTGTGCAGCCGTTCTCAAAATAGAAGATAAGAGGTAAACATATTGATAATGATAAACATCATAATAACAATTATCATTAGTACAATCAAAATCATTAAAAAGTAACAAATCATAAAGCATAAAACATAACCAGCTGGATAAATGCATGTTATGAAATGCTGAACAAAGACATAGTGTCGCTGTTGCCATTGTTATGCTGAAATTATAATTATGATTATTATTGTAATAACCATATGATGTAGTTCTACATTTTTCATTCCGGTACTGTATGATCTTAACCATAATCAATATTACACTCATCATCAAAATGAGATGTGTATGCATGGACGATTTCATTCACTAAAGCTTGTTAAAGCTAATCTAGTGTTGTTGTCATATGAGATTGAATTGTGGAAGAAACTGTCTGAAAGTGATGGGAAAGGTTGATAACAATGTACCTAAGAATTGTTTATTGATGGGAGGTTTTTGAACCAAGAAAATTATAAGAAATTTACCAAATTCTTCTAAGAGGAACATGCACTGCACACAAAAATACTGGATGGGACATGTGCTCACATGTGCCGGACCCGCACATATCAGCTTTTTATGTCTTATTATCACTATGAGGGCATTTGAAGGGCAATCCTTTTCAACTTTGTACTATAAAATACTAGTACTTCCTAAATACCTTGAAAATGATTTGAAAGCTCATAATTATTTTGTTGACCCATGGTTCACCTCTCCCACTGCACTAGATTCTCTTTAAAACAAATATTACAAAACTTTTTATTGCACAAAAAAAATGATTGGTCCCTCTGACACGCGGAAGTACCTTTACAGTGACTGCACTTTGAAAGCAACCATAGTACATGTTGACGTAATAACTCTATTTATAGAATTTAAGCATAAACTGCATATGCCAAGCAAGAATTTGTTTACACTGTGTTATGAACAAACAAACAACACTAAACCGAATATTGGATTTCCCTGATGATATATGCAGGATAATTTGGGCTGTTTTATGAAATTTCTATTTTTCGTCAATCGTTGTGCCAGCTTTCTGACTGATTGTTTTTCTCAGCAACAGGAAAAAACATAAATAAAATCATCCTTTTATTAAATTTCATATCGCTCTCACCGGAAATTTGCAGTATTGGAGTATTTCATGTAAACACTTTATATATAAGTCATGCATTTAATGGTACAATTTCTAACAAGTGAAAGTTATATATCCAAATCATTCTCCTTTTGAGAGAAAACAGCTTTAAATAGTGTTTCCAATTTTAGCACATTTGTCTCCTTGGCAAATAATAGCTACAGTAAATTATAAATGGCATGGAATTGAAAAGCTATATTCCTGTCATTTATAGTACAAGGAAGTTAGACCCAGAAAATATCATTGCCCGCCCTTTGAAGTTTGTACTGGTATTTAGAAAATGTCAATTTTTTATGCAACATACATTCAGATACAGATTTATAGAAAATTTATAACATGTATGCCCTAGTCAACCAAGATGATTTTACTTCATTTTTTTGTATCCTATGTATAGCTGTCACTAAAAAAAAAAATGTTATTGTGGACGCCATTTTTTCACCACTATAGGGTTGTATTTGTTGTTGTGGGGTGAGGACTGGTGGGGGGGGGGGGAGGGGGCTTGCAAATTAGAAGGGAAAAATATTGAGATTAAAAATAAGGGAAAATGTCCCTTTAAATATATATGATAGAAGGAAAAGGGATAAATGATAAAGAATATGAAATGAATTCAAATAATTATGTCTTTACATATTATCAACAATCATACTTCACCATTCCAAATTCAAAGAAAAAAATTCAAGAAAAAAAAGAAAAAGAAGATAAAACAACTCATTTGATAATGCAATGCCTATTTATGAAATGATAAAGTGGGCGTGTAAATATGTACATACGTAAGGATACATTTAGTCAGGTAGCTAAAACTGTAGGCGTAAGGAGATTTTGTTTCCCTTTAAATTTCCTGCATACCTTTTGTGATGGCTGCGTAATGCGTCAAAAATGAAATATTATACTGTATATTAAGTAAAAAATATAATGACCAGCTGTCATCAACAGTTGAAATTAATAGAGCAGTAATAAAGTTGTTTTTAAAATGTTGAATATTTATGGGACAAGATGTGCGTCAATTCGTGTTTATAAAAAATAAACTTGTTCTTGATGATGACAGAAATAGCCTCTGACAAATTATAAAAACTCACACGGAATGTCCTTACTACAAATAAATGATAATTGCAAAAGAAATTTGGATGAAAATAAATATTGATATATGAACTCGGGCATGATATTCTTGAAATCTAAACCAGTTATTTATCTATTTTTCAGGGGGAAAACATGGAAATCTAATCTTTTGTTTAATTTTTTTTCTTCAAAACATATATCCTAGTATTTCATTAGCTTATTGTCTTTCATAAAATATACTTTCTTCCTTGTCTTTTATGCCTTAATATTCATTCCTTGTTTAAAAAAATGCTCCAAATTTTATTGTCCGAAACAGATATTCTTTTTGCCCCTCTTCTCGTGGGCCTGGCAGCAGCTGAGCTGCGCCAGATGGACGTTGCTCTATCCCCTTCTTGTTGAAGGCCAAACAGGGTAGCAAGCAACTACCTTTTTTAACGTCTTTTGGTATGATGCAACCGGGGATCGAACCCACGACCTCCCGATTATAAGGAAGATGCTTTATCCACTGAGCCAACACAGCGGTATCAATATTCTAATTACTTCGTAAAAAGGTTTGAAAAAGATTGGATGAAACTAAATGTTGTTTAGAATTGAATTAACACTAATATTAAAATATCTAAAAACTACATTTTAGATGCCTTTAAAAGAAATGTGCACAAAAAGTCATGAAAAGCAAAGAGTGCAGAAACTTTGCACTGTATCATGTCTTGTAATACAGATTTACACCTTGCTATATTTAACTCTCATCTTTTGTCGCAATCATGGATCTTACAAGCATAAAAGGAAGTAAAACAAAATGATTTCTTGTTAATGATGCAGAAACTTGTGACTAGACTTTGTTCCAATTGTTTAGGGTGAAAATAGGTGATCGATGCTGTCTCAATACCACCTGGCCATTCATTCCTTATGAATGGGTAATCTAGTTCCAAATGTTTGCAAAAGCGGTGCCATGAATATCCGTTGTCTTCCGGGTAATTGTGAGGCTGTACTTTAAATTCTAGAAGTAAAAGCTCGGTGGTAATTCATGACAATATCTGTAGGCACTTTGAAGTGTGAGAAACCGTTTTCTGTGGAAAATTATACATTTAAAGCCACCTGCCTCAAGCAAAAATTATAATAGTAACACACTATGACCAGTCAATTTTAGTTATCTCTATCATGTAAAATCCAGCTTTTATTGTACGTTTTTGGGGTTTTCTCACGTATCATGTGTGGAAGCCCCCCCCCCCCCCCCCCCCCCCCTAAAAGAAGAAATAAATACACCTGCTTTCTTGAAAATCTAGAATGTTTGTAACAGTATTAGGAAGCATATATTTAGTGATTGAGTTTATTATGCATAATACATATATTACCAGGTTAACTAAAGCAATATTCTAAGGGTAAAGAAATTTTCATCAAAAGAATGCTTGTAAATAATGAATAATTCAATATTGTTATGTAGTCAGAAGCTTATGGTTGTGAACAATACTGGTATTTTTTTTCTATAAATAGCAGGGTTATAAAAGGTGCTGGTGAAATGAATATAATTAAGTCTGATTTTAGTTTAGCTTGTGCGGTTAGGCTCCGTGATATCTAGTGTTCTAATTAATTAATGCATAATGCGAATTCACACCACAGAAAGTAATTTTATATCTAGCCTCTTGGCTTACCAGCCATTCTGTTTTTTTTTTGTTTTTTTCAACATACATTAATCATAATTATGGTTAGGAATTTGAGGAAAGGGTTGATGTGATGTGTAATTAATAGCTCCTCTAAATTTTTGTACTTGGAAATTTAGTTTGAGAGAGTTAAAATAATTAGGCTGAATGACTAATTGAATTTTGTAAGCATTTATGGAATACCCATACATTGTTACATGTACACTGTATGTCATTAAAAACTTCTGACTACATAGGTCCACGTACAGGGATTGAGTGCTATATATTTTTTCATTTTTATTTGACAAACTGCTGATTAGAACAAAATAGATTCTTTTGGTGTATCTAACAAACAATGATTTGTGTATAGTAAGTAATGTGTATAGTAATATATAATAATAACAATATGCATTAGTTAAGCCCATACAAGCATTATATCACCTTACATTAATCAAGCCCATACAAGCATTGTATCACATTGTACCATTTGTTTTACACACAATAATACATAAAAATATATTGTATGCATTGTTACTTAAGTTCATCCAAGCATATCATTTGAAATTGGAATCAAATTTATTAGACATAATCAGTAAACGTATATGATATAACTTATAACTTATCATAACTTATATTGTATTATTTTTATTTAAATACATAAATACATAAAATACATCAACGTCAAGTATAGATGTATCATGTATTAAGTTCACTACCTGTGTGTACATGGAAAGGATAATCGAGCTCATACAAGCATCGTATCTATTGTACCATTTGTATTTACACACTGTATTGTATCCTTTATAATTACACATAATAACTTATATTGTATCATTTGTATTTACACACAATAACTTATATTGTATCATTTATATATATACACATAATAATACATAAAAACACATCTGTATCACATATTATGTTTGCCCAAGTTCACTACCCGTGTGTTCATGGAAGGGATTATCGAGTCAGCGTGTGTAACGGAAGTACTCATTTCCAAGTTTGCTCTGCGCAATAAGGGAAGTTGTTAATTTGGGATTGCCAATGAGGGATTGGTGAGAAGACCACAAGGGGCGGAAATGCACCCCCTCCTGATCCCATTCTTTTGAATTGTCACAGATAGATCATTAGAAGGATGTACAGACCCTACACAGTTATCTACAGACCTGTATATAAAGGCTGCTCAAAGGAGACTACAGTGCGTCCCAAAAAGAACTATACACTTTTGAAATGGCTACCAAATAAACAAATATATGGTTCTTGGGAAAAAAGTTTAGATATAAAGCTCATATCCTCAACTATCATTATGACACAAAAAATTCTGAAAATAACCCATTCTTCAGTGAATAATGCCCACTTTTGTGTAGGACACAAAGATTAGCCTGCGCAGGAATTCGGTATTCATTTGTCACCTTTGTATGGCACGCCAAGAGGGATTCAAGCAATAATGGAATAAATCAGCCAACAAAGACGGAAGTAAACTGAGCGCAGGCTGTTTTTTTGTGTCCTTCACAAAAGTTGGCATTGCTCACTGAAGAATGCGTTATTTTCAGAATTTTTTGTGTCATAATGATAGTTGAGGATATGAGCTTTATATACATATAAACCTTTTCCCAAAGAATCATATGTTTTTTATTTGATAGCCATTTCAAAAGTGTATAGTTCTTTTGGAGACGCACTGTAGAAAGTTAGATCAGAAGGATAGGCATGTTGCTGTTATAGCCTTTGTGTGGAGGTTGAGGGTTTACTGAAGAGCGTATAAGAGGGGGAAATGCACCCCCTTCATGATCCCATTCTCTTGAATTGCCACAAATAGATCGTTAGAAAGATGTACAAACCCTGCACAGTCATCTGCACACCTGTAAAACCTACAATGTATATAAGAAGGAAACTACATGTAAAATTGCTTCTGATAGACAGGTTGCCTTTATGTGCAGGTTGAGGGATCGATGAAGAGATCATAAGGGGGTGGAAATGTACCCCCCCCCCCCTCTTGATCCAATTCTTTGGAATTTACACAGTACACATACTACCCTTTCACAGTCTTCTTGCATACAGTGAAACCTGTATATAAAGGCCACTCAAAGGAAACTTCAAAGTTGGTAGCAATTGATAGGCAGTCATAGATCCCTGACAAAGGAACACAAACTATTTCAAAGATATGCGTCAGATTTGTTGAAAAAACAGAAGTACTTTTGGATTACTTTAGGCTCACGAGGGAAGTTATCAGGTGACAGGATTATCTTAATGATCTAATCCACATTACTAGTGAATTTTTACCATCCTGTAATGTAAGGGGGGGATGGAAGATATCATTAATAACTAATGTCCTCGCTAGGGTTTGAAATATGAGATTTTTTTTTTTCTCTCTTTTTTTTTTCTTTTAGCAATCCTTATCACATGCCTCTGACATTGCCTGAGTTTCCTACTGTGATATTCTTTTCATTGAGAATGAGAAAAGGTGGAAATTAAAGGTTTTTTATTTTGAATACAGAGTTTTATTTTCTTGAATTTAATTTTTGAAAATTAATTCAATTGTTTGTTATTGTCTATCTGTAATTTGTTGCTATGTTTTTTTTAAGGGGATATATAAATTCAGAGGCCCTGTTTAATATTTTTGACCTGGGGTTCAAATTTTAGTTTCCTATGTTCAACAAATCCCTATTATGATGCTCAACCCTTATATTTTGTAGTTTTATCCTCCATCGGAACGGCTTCTCTTTAATACATGCTTACTAAATATAGAAACTGTGACAGGTTGCTCGTATGTGGCTCCAAATAGAGTCATGTTATGTTGACATTCTGCCAGCCTGCTAGCACTCCTTACTATGGAGTCACCTGAACTGACTTCCTTTGGGATGTTTACTAGTACCCCCGTTCACATTTGAAAAATAATGTATTGATCCACAGCAAGGTAAATATTCTGTTAGGATCAAAAGCTCAAGCTCTTTTTTGCCTTGGGGTAAAAATGACATGAGGCTCAGGGCAAATTAGTCCCCATAAGGCTAAAAAAAGAACCCATTTCAACCAAATTATTACATTTTAAACATGTACATAGGGGCAATTTTGCCCTGAAAGGGTTGTAAAGAGCCCTCATGAAGAAAAAAATATGTATTGTATTGTATTGTATTTATTTATTACCAATATTGCAAAAAAAATATACATAAACAGAATTCAATATAAATATGCATTTGGTAAATGGAGCCAACAAATTATAACATCATATTTTACAGTATTTACACTATTTACATATGAAATTAATTACATATGAATATACTCTGCAAGAAGAATTGTCTTATATGATTGTCTATAAGTTTTCTGTGATTTAAATTTTGTAATATCATTTGGAATCTTGAGTGTTCCATATAAAAGCACCTGAATACGAAACAGACTGTTTTCTAAGATTTGTCCTTACTTTGATAAGTGTTATATTCTTATTTTCATTGCTTCTTGTCTTGTAAGGGTGTTTAACCCTTGCCACGCTGAAGAGGCATCTGTGCACAATCATAGAATTAAATTGAACAATCGTAATGATTGTTTTTCTCTGCTATATTTGTACAAGAGAAAGTAAAAAAATAGCTGCTGATCATACGTAACGTCTGTAGTTAAGCTACCAGTATCAAAATTGTCATTTGAAAAGCAGAATTCAGAGAAAATATATGAACAACAATTGTCATTATTTTCCCATCAGATTAACAAATGAGAAATAATCAATGAAACGAATGAAATGTTTTACCTTGATCCAGGGAGCAGTGTTTTGCCTATGGACAGAGATGTGAAATTGTGCTACTTTAATTGATCATCAAGTTAATTAGTGATTTCCAAACTGTATTTTGATCCCCAGAAGAATAGAAATAGGGGTCTTTCTATAACCTGATGCATCCAGGATTAGGAAATAGAGAGAATTACTACATGCTTTACAATATCCATAGACTGCAGTGCTAACTTAAGCATACCCAGGTACCCTTATGACTATGGTGATATTCAGTCATCAATATCCCAGCAATAAAACGGCCAATTAGCTTCAAATTCTTGGGCAATTTCTGTCCTACCTGAAGGTTTGCAATTTTATTTTTTTTTTAGACCCTGAACAAAGTTACATAATTCCTTTAAGATGTATTTTGACCCTTCTCATGTGATTGTCCATTGACTGGTGTAATCTTAAATGGATTTCCATGCATACTCCCTTGTATCTCTTTCAAGAGGAAGAGTTACATCCAATGACTTACCCTAAAATTGAGTGATTTCTCCATTTTTTCTCTCAAGAGATTTCAACCACTGCCAAACATCTGGTACCCTCATTTACATGTGTGGTGATATTCTTGTATTTTTTCTTCTTCATCTTGTTCCATTATAAATGGTCTTAAATATTTACCATCAAAATGGTTTGAAAGTATTTTCTTTTCTGTTCATTAAAAATATTGTCTTTTTAAAAAAATCAATTATAGAGCTCTATAATAGAGATTGAGCTCTTTAAACATTAATAATCATTAAAAAAAATAAAATGATGATAACTGTGGCTTCTAAATGTCATGTCTGTCTCATGATGCTGATGTTGCTATGCATGTAATATGACATACATTTTTAATAGCTTTGTGAATTTACATGAAATACATATCTTCATGAATTCTAAATTCAATTGCAAAACCGTGGCAAAGCAAATGAACTTTTCAATATGCGGAGAGGGAGACAGAAATAAGATAATGTTCCTTTTCCATAATGTACACTTGTAATTGGTAGGCAAACATGACAGTGTTTGAAGATTCCATTAAATTTAGGCTTGTATCCAGACTGTCTATATATGTTAAAGGTAGTGTCATCCTTTTGCAGGCAAAAATATTACATTTCTAGATTTTGAGAGGATATAGTAGTATATCAATGACTATATCATCCCACAACATGATTAAGCTCAAATGTGTATGTTTGTCATTATATTGCGATTATCAAAATTCATTCCTATTTTTTCGAACCTCGAAAAAATATACCATACGGTGCGAACCGTTGACCGTTAGCGCAATAATAATGCACACTGATGCGCCGTGTGTATGTGGTCTGTGCTGCACGCGCTGTAAGATCAACGATGTTGATGGAGAGCTGGTCTAGATTGGTAGTCAGATTTTCGTTTCATATTACTGATCTAGGCAACCTATGACAGTAAGATTGATTAGACAATATAGGCTGATCATATTCTAAAGTTATGCCAAGTTGCATTAGTTTTCGCAATTTGTGAAAAATGATGACACTACCTTTAAAGTGTTTTTTCCCCCATTCATTGTTAGATGTGCTAGATGGTTTACTTGTCATATCATCTTTTTTTATAACCCCTTGCTATCCTCATCCCCCAAAAAATAATTGTGTATTTTATTTCTTGTTGTTTTTTAAAAAATAAACTGAAAAAGTCTTACATGATATGATTACTGGAACTTATGGTGGTATCTCACTTTTCTGTTGGGAGCCATAAGGACGTTATTACTGTACAAAGTCAATGGTAATAGCGCCCTTCTGGCTCATAGCCGACGACTTTTCATGAGACGGCTTTGAGACTAGCTTGAGACGGGTTTGTGGTGATTTTGAAACTAGCCGTGGAGACGTCTCAGAGATGTCTTCTGAATCTCTGTGATGTCTCATGAGTCTCCAAAACGTCTCGTGAGTTGCAGGAAAATCAAACTGGTTCATATCTATGAGATATTTTCTG
The DNA here is from genome assembly GCA_940671915.1 of Paracentrotus lividus. NCBI lineage: Eukaryota > Metazoa > Echinodermata > Echinoidea > Camarodonta > Echinidae > Paracentrotus > Paracentrotus lividus. Next base: position 8,342,701 of record CALNVZ010003426.1, read on the forward strand.
TTGCGGAGATGTCTAAGAGACTTCTCCAAGATTTCTCCAAGACATCTTTGAGATATCTTGGAGTCTTTGCAACGTCTCAGATACCACCTTTACTCTAGATACATACATAGAGCAGTATTGTTGCTTTTTTAATCTTCCAGCACCAGTATTAAAGCAAAACTAAATTATTAAAATTGTCGAGATGATATGAAGTCATTTGTGATATAAATTGATTACAATAGGCAAATACTTCATAGCACTTCATAGCACCTACATGTGTAGATCGACCACCTATTTACATTGACCCTTGAAAAATGTTTCAAAATTAAACCTGTACTTACATTTGTATACCTGTTCAAGTAAATGTAGTTATGGCCATTTTTCATCCTCATTCCCTGGCAGTCTTTTAACCCTGGTTAATAATGAGCCTCAATGCCTGAATGGAGACTGACATTGTTTACTCAGTACAAATATCAGAAACTTTGTATTTGGATAGAGAAAATACGTGCTTAAATTGTTAAATGGTTTGAGGGCTCACTTGATCCTGTAATGCATGAAAGTCTGTAATGAAGGCTAAGAAGGAGATATATTTCATTACATCTGATAAGAGATACAATTTCATTAACTGCATCACTTCTTGGCTAGTGGTGGTCAGCACGTACTCTGGCCACTTAATGGATGCGGCATAGTGATGAGAAAATGAATCGAACTGAACGTGATGTGGTTGGTGGGAGGGGTATGGGGGGGGGGGGCAGGAAAGGAGATGGGGAGAATGAAAACGATCCAGTAAGGGAGATACGGAGCATGGAGGCTGGGGAATATCTTTTAAACCCGTTGTATACTGAGAACTTTTACAAAGCGAATGAATCATTATTGTCAAGCATGCTGCAAGAAATTATTTCATTTAAAGGTGAAACCAAGACAGCTTTTAATAGATCAATGTCAGATTAATTTATATTACATAAGGTCTTTTATATGTTTATGCAATCATGAGTGAAATAAATGGTCGACAAGGGGATGTCTTATGTTTTCGTCAGCCCGCATATATGCAGGCTTAGTATACAACGGGTTAAAGTGGCAGATCCGGGGTTTTGAAGGGGGGGGAGGGGAAAGGTAACCATAAATATTTGAAAAAATGTGGTGAGCTGATAATTCTGATATTAAAAGGGATACAATTTCATTAACAGCATGACGTCTTGGTGAATGGTGGTCAGCACGTACTCTGGACACGGCATGAGTGATGAGAAAATGAATCAAACCGAACGTGACGTGGTGGGAGGGGCTACTGGCCTGGTGGGGGGGGGGGTGCAGTGACAGCAGACGAAGGAATGAAAATGGCAAATAAAGGAGATATGGAGTTAGTCGTATGGAGGAGGGAATGGAATATCGTGTTGAAGTGGCGTATGCAGGATTTGAAAATGGAGGAGGCAGGTGGGGGGGGGGGGAGCGGTGGTGGGGCTGTCAGGGAGTTGGAAAATTTAAGGTGGCAACCAATAATTTTCTTATATTAAAATTTACGTTTGAATAATGGATTAAAAAAAAAATAGTAGGGGCAGGTCTCTTAATTATTACGCCCCTGGATCAATAACTGTGTGTGTATGTCCATCGGCCAGCAAGTTCTGTATGTACTAAGTAAAAGTGGCATGTGACCGATGAAGAAACAAAGTGAACGGGATAAGGGAGGGGTCCCAATTTGTTATATTTGAGTAGCTGGTCAACACATTCATGATAAGTGGAAACAGCATGAGAATGATGATAAAACTTAGTTGAGCATCCCATTTGCTTCTGCATATTTATGTTGCTCATAAAGTTGTGAGTAACACAAACAGCTTTTTTTTTT
>CALNVZ010003426.1:8344531-8444236 GCA_940671915.1 Paracentrotus lividus
GGGTTTACGGTTAGAAAGCAAAAGAGATACAAGCAAATAGTGAATTGCAAAAGAGAGTTCTGAATTATAAATGATAGTTACATGTAAGTGAGTTAGCTTACAGACGTATAGCGTTTGCATTAAGATCATGATGATGATGATGATGATGTTGGCTTCTTGTGTAGCACCAGTATCTGCCTATGATAGGTGCCATGGTGCTTGAGACACGAGACATGAACATTATTACAGGTGTCATGGTCCTGTGGTTAAAGGAATTGTGTAACTTTAAAAACACAAGAGCAATTAGATCAAGATTAATAAAATTATATTGTTCCAACAGTAAAAACAATCTACTGAAAGTTTCAGATCAAATGGAAGTCATTTACTACCTTATAAACAGTGAAACAAACAATGCCAAGCATACAGCCAAACACCAGTACCCTCTGTTGATAGCTCAGCAGGCCGCTAGGGACGGGGACTATACAACAGGAAATGGGTGTATGTTGTGCGATGTGGAAAAGCACATGGTTTTATAAACCATATGGGGTTGGGTTATAAAAGAGTATGAAATCATTGATATCTCGAAGGTAAAGCAAGCAATTAGCTTGCAATTTTGAAGAGATACCAGACTGACCTAAGTGTTTATAATTATGTTGTCAAAATAAGCTAAATCGAATAAAATGTGATTTGAATATCATTCAATGTTACTGCACCCCTTGAAGTCACAAGACATTGGATTACTAGGTGGTTCAAATCTTCCTTTGCAAAGACTTCAATCAACACTTTCCTCTCTTGACCCAGGGGATGTATATGGGAATCTGTGAGAAAAGAGTCCTCAGAAACAGCACTTTATGATGTAATGTTATATAGCAAGATAAATGCACATGAAACAGTATGAAGTTTGTATCATGAATATTATTAGTATTATTAACCCATTGAGGACTGAGCCTAAATATATTTTGGCTGAGGTCTATGGGAAATTTGTGATATAGCCGAATCAGCTCGTCTCGCAAGAAGACGCAGACATAAACTAGAGTAATGTATTACGAGGTTGAGGTGGTGTGACTATTTTCACCTAAGGACTTTTCAGTCTGGTTGACCATCTGTTATAAAATGGGTGGTATGAGAGAAGGCTTCTGATTGGTCAATTGCCCTATTTTGCAATGCCGTAATTCGGTATATGGTGCACCGCGTGCAATATACCGGCAATTTCTGCACTGCAGCTTGTGTACAAATCCTCATAGAGAAATCGGGGATATGGCAGACGAAAAGTGCACATTATCGATAGTGAGCCGATATACGCGATATCGTTATAAAAACAAAAAAAAATATTGTTTTGTTATCAACATGGCTGGCTTCGAAAGTACATCACCTCGGCCGGAAAAAAGGCGTTTTTCATCAGTTTCTGAGAAAGACATAGATAACTTATGTAGATGAAATCGACGCACAGATACAAAAGATGTCATTTCGTATTCGCAAAGGATTCTTAAGTGTTACTGCAAAGAGAAAAACATTGAATTCGGGTCGCTCGACAGTTACTCTGAAGCGGAGCTCTGCAGTTTTCTACGAACATTCTATGCGGAGGCACGCCAGAGTAACGGCGACTACTATGCAAGCGATCGCTAATAACTCTCCGATACGGACTTCATAGGCATTTTCAGAAGGTACGTTCTATCAACATCAATGATAACACTACATTTAAAGCTGCAAATGATGCATTCAGAGGATGATTCACAGGCTCAAGGAAGTTGGGAAGGGTGCTGTGAAGCACAAGGAGCCAATTACACCGGATGATATGAGGAAAATGAGGGAATCAGCTGCGTTGGACACCTCCACTCCGCTTGGTTTGCAAAATAAAGTCTTTGTAGACATGATGTTGCATCTGTGTAACAGAGGCCGAGAAAATATCAGAGCAATGAAAAAGGAACACTTTGCAGTTGTACAGGATTCATCAAATGAGCGGTACGTGCATATGACTCAGGATATGAAAACTAAAACCATCGTGGTGACTGTGATGATGTAAGCCAAGGTGGACGAATGTATGAGACTCACGACGAAAATTGTCCTGTTGAAGCTTTCCTTGCATATGTTCCAACTGAACCGGCATGTGATGCATTCTGGCAGAGACCAAAGCCTAATAAGCCTTCAGATCTGTCGAAACCCTGGTTCGACAATGCGCCTATTGGCGCGTAAACACAATTGCAAAGAAAAGTCGACAATTTCAACTGTAGCCAAGACTTCAAAAATCTACACGAATCACTGCTTGCGTGCCACCTCGATAAACACACTTGACAGTGCAGGTTTTGAAGCTAGACATATCATGGCGATCTCCGGGCACCGTTCAGAAACTAGTATCAAACACTACTCACGAAGTTCAAAACACCAGAAACGCACAATGAGCTTAGCCATCAGTTCTGAGAACCAGCCTTCTACAAGTACAAGCACTGGTACTGTCTACCCGGTGTACCAACAACAAGCAAGAGGAGAGTTCCAAATCCAAGTAGGCCTACATCCACAGCTAGCCGTGTTCCTACTCTGGCCCTCCCCTTAGCCCCCAGAATGCTCAGTTAAATGTGGCACACCCATCTTCTGGTGAAAAATATCCTTCCTGCCTCACCCATTAACATTACATCTACTCAACAGTTCAGTTCCAAACACACAGCAGCTGCATTTTCATGGTTGTAAAGTGAAAATTTACTACCAAAAGTAGATTTCCTTAAACTTTGACTTTAGACAATTGAATTTGGAGTTATCTGATGAATTTTAGCTGTTTAAAACTTTTTAGAAGTGCATTTTAGACATTTCATTGTTCAAGGTTACCGGTATTCAAACTGTCCTGTTTTACGTGTTATGGACGTTACATGGATTTTCAAGTCTTCAAGAGCTGAAGAGAGGTTCATCATAGACTACTTCACGCGTTACATTTAACTTTCAAGGTTTAAAAACTCTCTTGTTTTACGTGTTAAGGGATTTTCAAGTCTTCTTGGAGAGAGGATTCATCACATAAATAGTAAGGTAAGTTCAGATATACTTTGATACAGTTTTCTGTTCCCATCTAATATAACATATAGCACATGCTTATTCTCGTTCAATATCATATCATTCGTGTCCATAAATTTCAAATTTCTCTTGTGCGTTTATATTTAAACTCGGCCTACGGCCTCGTTGAAATATAAACGCACGCGAGAAATTTGAAATTTATGGACACTCATATTATGGTTATATTGCACTCGCTAGCATGCACTATTTGTATAATATTACCCTTATCTTCTCACTCTTCTTCAGTCATTAAGCTATTTAGATTTAAATTCACTCAATTCATATATTCCATAATAAACCACAAATCTCTTGTGTCCTATCATACAGCAATTTTAAATAAAGAGATTGGTATCTTTTGAAGTTCATTAAAGGGATGCAGTAACATTGAATGATATTCAAATCACCGTTATATTCGATTTAGCTTATTTTGCCAAAATAATTATAAACACTTAGGTCAGTCTGGTATCTCTTCAAAATTGCATGCTAATTGCTTGCTTTACCTTCGAGAAATCAATGATTTCATACTCACATTTTATAAACCAACCCAGGATGGTTTATAAAACCATGTGCTTTGCCACATAGCACAACATACACCCATTTCCTGTTGTATAGTCCCCGTTCCTAGCGGCCTGCTGAGCTAGCAGCAGAGGGTACTGGTGTTCGGCTGTATGCTTGGCATTGTTTGGTACACTGTTTTAAGGTAGCAAATGACTTCCATTTGATCTGAAACTTTCAGTAGTTTGTTTTTACTGTCGGAACAATATAATTTTATTAATCTTGATCTAATTGCTCTTGTGTTTGAAAGTTACCCAATCCCGTTAAACTCTGATATGAGTTATGCATCATATAGGTGTGTGTTTGTAATAGTGTAGAAATCACCATCAAATGATTTCACAAGTGCCTTGTCAAAAAAGTTGGAAATTTATCCGGCTGAGATTATGTCTCTGTGTAATATCATTTGGGAATATGTTATGATTATTTCCACATTCTCATTTAAAAAAAGAATATTTTCTTGTTTACTTGTAGATTTCTCCTTCAATCCTTTGCCTTATTTTGAAATGAGCATTCAGTACCATCATTGTATTATTATAAAGATAGATCACATTGTAATTAATAATTAATTGTCCTTTTGTTGTGGTTAAGTGGGTTATATTTCAAAAGCATTTTCAGCTTTGGATTGGTATTATCCATAGGTTTTAAAAGGCCATTTATTGTTCTTAATGAGTAATCTCTTCATGACAAATGATGAATTATTACTTTCGGTTGCTTATTTATCATCTTAAACCTCGACAAGAAAATAACAACTGTTGTAAGAACATGTTGAAGAGGATGCATAGTTTATCTATAACATTTTCTGATTATAATGGGCATTTGTGATGCATCACATCAAAATCAGACACAAGTCGCCGAGCAAATTCAGCACAGTGTCGAGGAAATCAGCAAAATAATAGAAATTGTCTTATTTGGGGGAAAATATTTTTTTGATTTTCTGAATTTTCAATGTTTTTTGTATGTTCTCTAAAAAAAATGAGTAGGAATGATTAGGGGAAAGCCTTTAAAAATGGATTGTTTTGTTGGAATATTTTACTCTTTTCTGGTGACTTGTGTCTGATTTTGATATGATGAGTCACATTTATATACACTGCAAAACATTAATGTTGAATTTTACACCACTGGTTTAAACCTGCCCAGCTTCAATTGAGGACCACACCCACTGGTGTAAAATTAACACCAGTTTGGTGTTAAAATACACCACTAGACACTGCTGGTGCTAATAGACACTGACAATTTCCCATCCAACACCGAATAGGGTCTGTGCCTTCAGACTAACACCAATGAAGGTAGTTGCACCAATTAGCTTGATTACATTGTCCTATCAGACAAAAAAAAAAAGAAAAAGAAAAAAAGAAGGTCAGTTGGAGGAGAAGGTTTGAAATGGTTAAGTAACCCCGATGATGAATTATCAACTACATAAAAGGTCAACTTTCAGAAATATTGGTACTTGTTGAACCTTGCTACAGAGACCACCTGATTAATACAACCTCATATTTCATTTTTTTTTGAAAAGCTCCAATCTGAAAATTGGACGGCCAAATTAACCCATTTGGGGCCATACGCTTTTACAGGTCAGTTATCACAATACCGATTACCAGATATTAATTGACCTGAAATGGTACTCTGCCATAATAGACCCAAAACTGGATCTTTTTGACCTATCTTTTTATTTTAAGATTGCAGTTTTTCTAATTCTAATACATCCCTACTATACTGTAAATACCCCCTTACTCTTATTTTGCTTGATTGATTTTTAACTCTTTGCACGCCACATTAATTTTAAGCATAAAAAAGAAGACTTTTCTCTTTAATTGTTAAAAATAACATAACAATATTTGCTAGGTATGAACTATGAGAAATTATGCCGCAGACCTGATCCTAGCATTGTCAGTGATTTTTAGATCTTTTAGCCCAGCCATTACAGAGAAAATGAATTATTACGATTAAATATAGTTAATAAGTACAATTGTGACTGTAGTCGAATTTGGCAGGCAAAGAGTTAAATGTCTAGTGATTCGGAATTTATCATTTATGAGCCCAACAATTGCCTGCAGCATTAAAAGGAATAGAAACGAGATGAAATTTTCATTGATTTCTTAAACTCTGAAGAAGGAGAAGCAAAATGAAGTAATCGTTGGTAGATCTCAGGTAAGTAATTAGGCCTACCTATGAAATTGTGAAAGGACATCACCAGTAGATGGCGCTGTTTATATTTGGGAATAGGCTGAATGGAACACAGACAATAATTCTATTAAATTGAGTTTTCTCATAATGAGGAAAAGCAATATTATTTTTTTGCTATATCAGAAGACAGGTTCAATGACATGTGGATAAGGTTATTCGTACCATGAATCGTACAATCTAAGTTACTACCAAGACCGACTAGGCCCACAAGTTGAAATTGAAAAAAATGTAATATAATTTCTATTTTTTATGTGTACCACAATGGGGTGGCATTGAATAGATTTATTTTAGAAAACTGTTTCCAGCCTCTCTCCCTGTTTTTCACCCTCAACTGTCAAGCATCTAACTCCCTTCTCTACCCCGCCCTTCCTTCTTTTCCCAGCCCCCCTCCCCCATCCCTTTCACTCTTTTCACTCTACCCTCCTCCCTTCCTAAATCCTGCTTACTCCCTTCTCTCTTCCTCTCTTCTCTCTTCCTCTCCTACTACTCTCATTATCCACTCCTGTCATCTAGCTCCCTTCTTCCGGCTCTTCTGTACCCTCTCCCCCCTTCTCTCTCTCTCTCTCTGACCCTTCTCACACTGTTCTCCCCCTTCTTTAACTTGCTCTTTTGCTCCCTCCCTCTCTTCTTCTTTTCCTCCCGTCCTCTCCCACCACTCCCCTCCCCCATCTCTCCTTCCCTGTTCCTCTCTGCCTTCACCTTTCTCTTTCTCGTCTTTCTCTCCCTTTCTCTCTCTCTCTCTCTTTCTCTCTCTCTCTCTCTCTCTCTTCATCCCCTCACCTCCCTTCATTTCTTCCCCTCCCCCTCTTTCTCCCCCTCTGATCACATTTCATTGGTGTGGTTATATTACGTCAGAAATATTTTTATGATTAGCGGGCACTTATCCTGATTAATATGGTATGATACATATATAAAGGTTTCTTTCAAATTTCATTGTGGTTGTAGTGAAAAAGACTAATTAGAGCATGGGCAATCTAGAAAATTCTTTTTTCTTTGCATGTTCATTTCATGTGATATTCTATATTTTTCCTCTTTGCATCTAGTAAAGCTCCAAAATTGTATTGATGAATCGTCTAAGAAATGCCTGTTTTTGTTAGCTACATGTTGGAGAGACAAAATAAAGTATTGGTGGCGCAAGGAAGCTAATTGCATTTTTTCCCACTTGAATATCCTTGAGGTCACGCCAACATGAGTGAAAATGGATTGAAAATGTGTAATTCACTCTAAATTCACTGTTTCCTGATATTTACTCCTTCAACAGTGAACATTTTAACCCCCTTTTTTTACAGAGAGTATTTGAATACTTTACTTTCAGAATAATGGTACATTAAAGATATAACACAGTTTTGGTTTTTTATCCTTGACACGGATAAAATTCAAAATACAATATTATGAAAACAGAAATAGTATTCATAAAACTCTTTTGGGGGTAAGTGACATATATACATTAATAAAGCATCAAATTTTAAAAATCATTTTTATGAGTGGAAAAATTGTCAAAAACTTAGACATACATAAGTTGAAAATTCCCATAACTACGTTATAGCTTTAAATAATGATTGTATGAGGTATACCCTTTCATCTCTCAGCAGATTGTGTTTGATCTTTTTCTCTCTGTAATTTCTTCAGAGCTTGTTTTGTATTAGAGCAAGTGCAACTGACTGTATAAATTGTGTACAGCCTTGGAAGTAACGATAATGGAATAGATAGTCTCAAAATAGAAATGTAGCTATTGAAAAGGCAAAATTTCATATCGTAATGCATGTCTGATCCATTAATAATTGATGTGATATACAGTCTGTGTAAAAAAAAATGGTACAGTTGGAAAAAAATTATTTAGGTGTGAAATATTTTCAATTAATGTGTGTATGTGGTACCAAAATAAGCCAGAATATTTTGCTTGCTGATGCGCTTTGTTCTTTATAATATGCTTACGTAGAACAAAAGTTATGCTAAATTTTGTGCGACGAGGAACAAATCGAAATTGAGCACTTTATGGCCATTATGCGAAACCAATACAAAAAGGCATGGGACGGCGTGCTAAAAATGGATTTTTCTTGATTGTAGAAAACTAGTCATATTTCAAAAATTACAACAGCAAATGTGATGAAAAAAATTTGCAGGTGAAGGTCTGATCTTCCTGCTTTATGAAAATACCAAACAATAGAAGGCTGTGATTAATTTTCATACTATTAAAGAAAAATGTTTTCCACTTGTACCATTTTATTTGACACAGACTGTACAGATGAGGAGAGAGAAGAGAAGAGGCATTGGGGGAGTAGAGAGAGTGTGGACCCACTAATGCACATATGTGATCCATTAATAATTGATAAAGAAACATTTGCATTTAAGGTGGTGCTCTACCAGAATGAATTTGCCATAAAGCCCGCTTCAAGTTGTATCTGTCAACATACCCAGAGTGAGGTTTACTCCATTACATGTTTTGAATTTTTACCAACTTTGGTGTCAGGGGTGTAACACAAAGACTTACGATTGATAAAAAGTTATGATTGATTTGTTTTCTCAGTAGCCTCATCATGGACAGGGTGCTCCAAAGTTGATGATCTTAATCTGAACCCAAGCCCTAACCCTACTCTCAATCATATTCAAATCCTAGTTCATGACGCAGAGAATATCGGGCTTTTTCTTTCAAAAAGTGTGCTACATGCACAAAAACCTGCTAGTTTAAAGTTATTCTCATAAACCTGCAGCCCCAGACAAATTTGCAGTGCATCATAGTATCTGCGTCATGGGATCAGAAATAGCAGACTATTTCAAAACTTCTTTCTGGTGAAGAACTTTTATTATGAGGGTTGGAGGGAGAGAGAGAGAGAGAGAGAGAGAGAGAGAGAGAGAGAGAAAGAAGGGTCGAGAAAAAAGATGTATAGTGATAATGTACATGCATTTATGAATATGATCCATGAATATTTAATGCACTTACATAGCATTATGTAAACTTAAACCTTTATTATTTGAATCTTAGATAATGCTTATGAGAAAATGTTTATTTATGTACATAAGCTTACAAATACAGACACTTGATCTATTCTTTTTTTTCGCACACATGAATTTAGAGCATCAGGTTCCAAGCAAATTTGATTTCTGATAAGTTTCATATTATTATTATTTGTATGTATCTGGGAAATATATATTTTCGTGAATATATTATACCTCCACCCAGCGAGCATGCTTGAGGGCAACCAGAGGATTCACCCACTTTGGGGGAAATCGTTCTTATCCAAATTTATGAGGATTGGGCACAACATAGTCTGCAAGCACAGACTCAATTTGACACTTACACAAACTTTAGTCTAGAGTGGAGGCTAACCTCCAAACCCACTGTCTGTGTCAAATAAGAGAAGCTACAGTACACAAGTGAATCTAGATCCCTACTAAGCGAACACCATGGGTTTGTGCCGGCACAACAGGCGACCCCTCCCATTTTTTTTTTTATTTTTTAACCACTCAATTAAATGTTTGGGCCTCCATGGTAATATCAGAAAAATTTGGCTTCTCCCAGCCAGTCCTCCATGCCTCCCCCCCCCCCCCCTCATTTACGAGTCATGACCCGACAGTGCTGAAATCCCTGTCTCCAGTTGCAGTTGTCATTTTTTTTCTTCCCTTTCCGTTTAGCCCATTGTTTGATCATACGCTTGCCATCCCACTTCACAAAGAGAGAGAGATTGATTGAAATGTGAAAGGAAGAAAAAGGTTAAAAAGAAATAATGAAAAAGAGAGAGGTGGAATAGTGACAAGGCTCTCAGGTATGAAATGAGTGCATAACTTATGCATTAATTTGGCTCCTTCGTAAACCCCCTTTCCCCACTTCAGAAAGAAAAGAGAGAGAGAGAGAGAGAGAGAGAGAGAGATTTATATATGAGAGACAAAAAAAAAGGATTAAAAGGAAAGAATGAGAGAGAGAAAAAGAGAGAGAAGGTGTTGAGGTATGAAATAAGTGCATAACCTATGCACCCTGCATTAAATATGGCTCCATCCTCTTCCGATTCTATAGCCCCCATCATACTGTAAGCACAGGTTAGCATCCTCTTCTATAAACACACTTACTCCAATACGTCCTATGCATGGTGTACCAGTACGTTGCAGGCCTTTCTCAAGACAGTGAGGAAAAGAATGCTGAAATCCACCAATTCATGCACCGGCCGAACATCAACATATACCTCTGCCTGTGAAGGCGCAATTTGCATTAGATAGTAGTCGCACTCCCCAGGGGGGGTTTTGAGAACAGTGAGGTGATATAATTTAAAGATATATAGCAGTCTGCATACGTCATCGTCATCGTAGCACACTGGAAGCCTACCGTTTTATTCTCATCTCTCCCTCCTTCTCTCTCTCGATCACTCTTCTTCATCATCTCTCCCCGTTTTTTTCCCATCGTTCCTCTTTTGGGTAAAAAACAAGAGGTCAGCTGCTTTTCAGTGCGAGACGCAGGCACCATCTTGGAAAACGGGATTCCTGTTTTTTCCCCGACGCGGGCTGGTAGTTTTGCGCATTGGCTACTTGTCGGTGTTTTGTCAACGAAATATGCAATGGACTTAAGCCTGATTTGGAGAGAATTTAAGGGGGCTGGATGAAGAGTTAATGTCAAGGAAAAGAGACGTGGATGTTGAGCCGAGACGAACGAGGCGTTTAGAGTGGGATAAAGGCCAGTCTCATCAATTCAATGAGCGGAATTGGAGTCATTCTTTGGCAAATGGAAGAAAAGGGGTTTATTAATGTGGGACATTTCTGTCTGACTTATTAAGACACTCATCAAAGGATGCCAGTATGAGCAACACACTCTGCATATCACAGATCAAATCTTGTCCAGGAGTTGAAAAGAACACCAAGTTAGGGGGATTCTTAGAGATTATCTGCAAGATTAGAGTGGAGGAAGTAGCTTGTCTAGTTTAACAAAACAAACCCTCATTATTCAACTGATTCCAGTGGTGATATTGAAGGCATAATCTGCAATGTCAACTTGGAACCGATGATCAAATATAAGTGGGAGGCAAGATTTTAGGAGACAATCAATGGAACTTGATATATTCAAATTTCCTAGATTTGTGGGATTTGCCAGATTTTACGCAACCAGCTCTCAAGTTATTGAGGAATGATGGCCATGAGACTTTAACACTGAGACATGGTATGACTAAAGAGCTACAGCACAAGTTGGAAATAACCTGTAAGGACAAGAGCCACAGAGAACTGCTTCAGAGCTGTAAAGAAATATTGGTTTATTTTCATGATATTCGAACATTGTCTTAAAAGAGAGAAAAGGCAGTTTTTTGTCAATGCATATTTAGGCACAAAGAAAGTGATGAATATTAAAAAGCCTTGAAAAACTGAAAGCTGCTGAAAACACATATTGCTGCATTTGATGCAACATATACTTTTGCCTGACAATGAAAATTGTCAATTCTTTCATTTCAAAAATACATGCTGTACATTATTGAATATTCTATTTTAATCAAGAAGAAAGATATATATATATCAAAATATTTTATAGAGTATTTATTTTTTAAATATTGATTTGTGTGGTTGAATTTTTGGACATTCCTTGTGCAGCTAACAAAGATATCTAATTAAATCAAGTTATATATGGAAAAAAGAAATAAACTGGACTTAGATCCCAAAAATTACCCCAAAAAAATTCTTAAAGAATAGATATGAAGACATGTTTCAGATAACCATTTAAAAATAGCAAAGTTGAAAAGTTATGCATTGATTTATTTCTCAGAAGTTGGGAAAAACAGTGAACTGAGTTTGAACTGTAGTTAATAATCAGCTAGACTTGGAAATATCCAAGATTCATGAGCATATGGTCGGTACCATATAATTCATCACAACAAATAAGACTGTCGGCATAATGTAATGGAATCAGTAAAGCTCAAGATAATGAACCAGACTCAAGAGTATTTTTTATCTTCTTTGGAAAAGGACTTTGTTGATGATGGAATTGAACCAAGAGGCTAGAAATCTTAAAAAGTTGGATTTTAGTACTTTTTGCCAATGATTTCTATACTGCAGAGAATTGCATCGTCTTCAAGACATTCGCAATCTTTGACTCAGACCTTGGAGTTTGCATCTTCAGAATCATATTCATATCAACGTATTTATATCAAGTGCGGAGTGTGCAAGGTTAAGATCTATACCTCAAATTCCCCCACCGCATCCTTTGTTTTGCTTCATCATCTGGAACTCGCAACCCAGAAGCATCATGAATTCCGAAGACTACTTTGAAGATTTTCTTGACCCGTCGCACAGGTCGTCAAGAAGTGCGATTGCCCAACTCAGCGCAATGCATTCTGACCTCTGTGACCCCGACTGTGCGACCTGCGCAATGTCAAAAGCCATGCGGCGACCTGGCATTGCTGCATCAGGAGAAATGGCCAGGTACGAAGCAAAGTTATTATGTTTGATTGTATTTTAGAGCGATTAATCTTGCCCTCGAATATCTATTATTGAATTTGATTTTTTTTCTCCAGGTTTTCATCATGTAAAGGGTGCTCCCATTGCATACATTGTATGTTAATAGCAGATGGGCATTGTGTTGAAATGCTAATGTAAGAAAGATAAGCAGATTATGAATCTTAAAATAAACAACAGACCAAATTGAGATGGATTTGTCTGATTTGGAATATTAAGAATTTACATGTAAATTTTTATTATAATAATAATAATGGTAATAGTTCGTCACCTTCCCGCATAAAGGCCGTATGTCTCTTCTGTAACGCAAAATGCAATTCTGAGCGGAGTATATAAAGCATCCTGTGTTGCTAATCACTCTGTGAAGCAGGTACTCTGAAAACTGTTCATTTAATAAGTTAAAGTTATTTTTGTATTAATGTCCTTTCTCTGGGAACAAAAAACATGAATACGTTGATAGCCTTCCAGTTGGAAAGCGACGAGTTGATGCTTATACAGCGCATAATGACTCAAATTAGTTTGATATATGCGGAACTATAATTGACTGTTAGATGTTAGAACGGCATTATAATAATTATCCCAATGTGCACTAATTATGATGCCCTTGTACATGTTGATAGAGCACTTTAGCAATTTAACTGTGATGGTCATGTATTGGAAGCATGCAGTGGCTGATACATGCACAGGTGCAGGGGAAGTGCACCATCTCTATAATTTGAATCCCACCAATTAACTGTACATGTTCAAATCTGAAAATTTTGATGGCTCACCCCCTAATCGGGCCCGGCTCTCTCTATTTTCAAATCCTGGATCCGCCACTGGGAAGAGTAAACTTCAGCAAACAGTTAAAGCCAGTAGGGCATTAACTATGTCTTAAATGGTACATATGTACGCGCTAATGTCCTTCCGTCTCTCAACGGACACAAATGTGCTCTCCCATTCTTAACTATTACAAGCCAAATTTTTCCCCATAAACATATTTTCACAATTTTGGATAGGGAAATTTGCAAGAGAATGATTATGTGATTTTTATGATGGTATAGCTCAGAGGTAGAGCATTCGACTGCAGATCGAAAGGTCCCCGGTTCAAATCCGGGTGCCCCCTTGCCTCTTTTTAACCGATGTGTTGGCTTATTGGATAGAGCGTCTGCCTTGGGAGGTTGTGGGTTTGATTCCCGGCCGCGTCATACCAAAAG
Source organism: Paracentrotus lividus (assembly GCA_940671915.1). NCBI lineage: Eukaryota > Metazoa > Echinodermata > Echinoidea > Camarodonta > Echinidae > Paracentrotus > Paracentrotus lividus. The sequence goes on from CALNVZ010003426.1 coordinate 8,357,911, forward strand.
ACATTAAAAAATGGGAGTTGCTGCTACCCTATTTGGCGTTCAAACAAGAAAGGGATAGCAATGTTGATCTGGGGCTGCTCAGTGGCTGCTGGGCCCACGATTAATTGGGCAAAAAGATTTTCCGATTCACCTTCCAGGACTTTGTTTTGGACAATAAAAATTAGGAGCGTTTGGAGCGTTTAATTACTATTAAAAAAAATGAAATTTTTATGACAATGGACTTTTAAAGTTTGCGAAAATAGCCATTTATAAGCCAAAATTTGAACATAAAGATATTTTAATAATTTTGAACTACTAGGTAAAAATTAGTCAAAGCATATTTTCATGATTTATGTGATGTTTTCATTCTGTAAATAGCCTTGTATTGTAGTGGAAATTTTTGTGAGGACTAACTTTTAAAAGTCAGAAAAATAACCATTCATATGGCATGATAATCAGTGGATATATATATAAAATCATAATATTTACTTGATGGCTTTGAATATTTCCACCCTTATGCACCTCTGATTTAAATGAAACTCCACTAATCAGGCAAAAAAATGGTAGGAAATTGCTTTACCTGGAATTCTGTACTTCCAAAATCCGAATAGAAGTGTTTGCAAATATTGATGGTAGCTCCAAAGGGGTAATTACAAGCAAACATTGCATGTTGAAAGATGCCTGAAAGGACAAAATTAATGCTTAGTGCATTAGAGCTTTGACTGGTTTTGATACAGTGTCGAGTGACGTCTCTTTCATGAGAGAGAGAGCGATATGTGGAGAGATGTGAAGAATGAGAGATGGAGAGAGAGGTGAAGAACGAGAAATTGATAGAGAGAGAGAGGTGAAGAACGAGAAATGGGTAGAGAGAGAGGGACAGAGAGATATATAGAGAGCGAGAGAATAAAGACAGAAAGGTGAAGAATGAGAGATGGAGAGAGAGAGAGGTGAAGAACGAGAAATTGGTAGAGAGAGAGGGACAGAGAGATATAGAGAGAGCGAGAGATAAAGGCAAGAAGATATGGGATTACAGGAAAAAGAATGGGGGGGGTGGGGGGGGTAAGCAGATAGAGGTGTGGTGTAAAGAACAAAAACAGAGAGAATGAGGGATAGAGTTTTAACCAAAATTAACATGTATTTATTTAATCTTTTAAAACGGATATACATACCCCCCGAAATGTAGCAGCAAAATATAAATGATGTTGACATCAATTATGAATCAAAGGTCCCTTAAATTTAATATCCCTATCTTGAATTGAATGCAAGTTCAGAAGACTGCACATGCAGCATTTAATCTAGTGTTATAAATATTAGTTAAGCGATACTTTTGCACTATGTCGAGATCAAGGTTGCTGTGAATTGTTCATAAATTATGTAAGCATAAGAGTAAACATCACTTTGAAAAATTTGAATATATTTATATTGATACTCTCTTAATATAAGACAAGTGGAAAGAGTGAAAAAGGAGTGAAGGTTCTGAAATGGTGGACAACACGTTTTTGAGTGGTAAACTTTAAATCTGAAATGAGTGTGGAAGTGAATTGTTAGCCCTGTTTAGAGTAGAAACTACATGTAGTTATCCAAATAACAATTTTCACTCCTCTCAGAGTGGTTTTCCACTGAAAACACTACTTCACTCTTTGAAGGAGTGGAAATTCACTTGTTTACATTTAGAGAGTCAACATTATTTGTTTCATTCTTGAATCTGAGTATTTTGAAGGAATTTATATGTTGCATTGAGGAGAGGAATATGACATTCTCCTTTTCATTGTAGGCCTACAAATCTGAAATTGGTGGTATTTAGAAATTATCATCCATAAAGCATCATTTACATAGTTTGTCAAAATAATGTAGAAGGAACAAATCGTCCCTGTTTTCACAAAGTGACGGATACGGCGCGCAACTTAAAATAGTTAGTTTTGAGTAAATCACTTTCAAAGGTTCAGAACTTAATCTCAACCTCTTTAATATATGCTTGCATTGTCGTCATAGTAACGTAATTAAACAATTTTGTGATCTGAAACTTGGTGAAATTCAAGATGTCCAAAAAGTAAAAAAAACCCTCAAAATTGAAAATTTTGCAAATTTTTTCGTATCCGTCACTTCGTGAAAACAGGGACGAAATTAACACAGAGGTGGATAAGCCGATGTCTTCACAGGCCTACCCTTATTAATCATTTATGGAATGCTATGGTTTTTATATAATATCTTTTGAAACAGAATCTAATGACAGGGGTAGATATGAACTTGTTAACAAAATGATGATGGATGGGTTTCATCTTTATTTAACATGTCAGTAAATTTTGCTATTTCTGCACAAGTGTTTTGTGTTAAAGGTGACACAGCATTTGCATTTGCGATGCTCCATGGTTTATTTCGCCAAAGATAGCGTGAGGGTTGCAAAAGTGTTCAGCATGAATGTTATATTTAGGGTTAGGTTCAGTGTCGAACTAAGTTATTTAATTAGTGTGTGGAATTTACAGTGGAGCAATTATTGCAGCAGCAAATCTCATGGAATCGTCAACAAATATAGTATTCTAGCTCAGAAAAATTGTGTCAAAATATGACTGCATAATGTGGCAATAACAAGAGCCTTTGGCTGCATAAAAATATCATAATTTAAAACAGAAATAGGCTTATAATTTTCCACAAAGAAAGCATGGCTATGCATTCTCCAGTTTAGTCAAATGTTCTCCCTATGTTTATAATGTCTGCAGTAAAAGTTTTTGAACCGACGCAACACTGTACATTGTCGCTACGGTGCGTGATCGAGACTGCCAACAGGCCGACAGACATGAGAAACTAACTTGGTGATATAAATAGCATCAGTATTATAATAAGCATCCAGCTAGTGTCGTCGAGCAACCATCAATGGTTCGCGCCCCCGTCTTATCCAGCTAGCTAGGCCAACATCAGCATTTACAATATGTGTTACATGTATAACTACAGCACGTGTAATACATGGTCTCATACAGGCATCCAACACTACACACACGCATGCATTATGTATATCCTTTGCATGCAGTGACTACACACACACACTCTCACACAGCTTACTGTGTAGATGGACATGTGTTTATAAATGCATCCTAAAAATCACATGTGGAATGCATCAAATGGAAGGCCCATGATTTTGATTCCAAAATCTGATTTTCTTTGTCTTGCCGATCAGTGATTGTTGCTTGCATGAGGAGCCTAGGGCCAATTTTGATATCTAATTTTTGGTAGCTGATGAAGGATTTGATGATGGCAGGATTTTTTGAAAAGCAGTAATTTGACAGAATTTATGGATTACTATCATACCTATGCTATGAATGGTGGTGAAAATGTACATATAAGGTAATGAAAATTATTATAATTTTTTTTTTCAATCATAAAATGAAATGCTTAGATATGAATTTGATTTTATTCCAATAAAAACAAAATAGTTTTATAAATAAATATCAATTAAATTATATTCCAAGATGCACACAGATGAATTAAAACCAGAATAATGACAAACATGTTTAAACATGCATAATTTTATTTAAAAAAAAAATATGCTCAAAACTCCCATCATGTAGCGTTCATGGATATTGCATTTACTTTTTCATCAGTCTAAATATAGGTGGTTAAATCTAAATATTTCATTTTCATTGATAAAAAAATATTTTATTAGCTCCTTAGAATTACTTCTTATAAGATTTGCTTCCATGATATGTTTTGTCTTTATTTGTGTCACACCAACATACTGTATCTGCATAATAGTGATTTGCATGTATACCCGCTCATGCACATGGACATTGTAGGCCTAGACACATACATGACCATGCATATATTCTAGCAGGTCTACACCGTTTGTTCTATGCAGGCGTGTACAATCTGTTTTTGTAATTCCTATTGAATTATTTCATTTCATTTATTTTCTTAACCTTATGATCTGTAGTAGATTTGAACATACCACCAAGCTAATGGGAATATTGTGTGACATCGTGATATTCACACTTTATTGGCAGTACTCCTATTCCAATGTACATGATGTCTGTTGTTTGTTTATATACGTTCAGATGTGTTTTTAGAGGTTAAAGGTAGTGTCATCCTTTTTCGCAAATTGCGAAAACTAATGCAACTTGGCATAACTTTAGAATATGATCAACCGATACTGTCTATTCAATCTTACTGTCGTAGGTTGCCTAGATCAGTAATATGAAATGAAATCTGACTACCAATCTAGACCAGCTCTCCATCAACATCGTTGATATTACAGCGCGTGCAGCACAGACCACACACAGCAGTATACACACAGCGCATGAGCGTGCATTATTGTCTGCGCTAACAGTCAACGGTTCGCACCGTACGGTATATTTTTCGAGGTTCAAAAAAATAGGAATGAATTTTGATAATCGCAATATAATGACAAACATACACATTTGAGCTTAATCATGTTGTGGGAAGATATAGTCATTGATATACTACTATATCCTTTCAAAAACTAGAAATGTAATATTTTTGCCTGCAAAAGGATGACACTACCTTTAATAAAAAAGGACAATGGGGAGTGTGGGGGGGGGGGGGTGGGGGTCTTTCCATAAACCAACACCCTATGACCATTAACCTAAAGATTAGGGTTAGGTCAATGGGTAGGTATATGGTTAGGTTTCAGGTTGGGGTATGTGTTAATGGCTTTGGTTTTTGATTGTCATGGGGTGTCAGGGTCATGTTATGGACTGACCATACTTCTTCCAATGATATCATGCAGGTATTATTATAATTATATGAGAGTGGTTTATTTGGATCACTGATATTGCTTCATTTAGCATAATCTGAGCATGTGTTTAGTTGAATTTGACCTGAGAGTATTATAGTGTTTGCTATTAGTAGAGAGAAGAGGGAACAGGAGTTTTAAAAAGATATATATTATAGAGGGAGGACAAGTAACTTCTGAGAAAATGGCATTTGTTTACCAGATTTTGTATAGTTCTCTATGGAAAAGTGATCAATTTTGTTACGGATGCTCTCAAATTTAGGTGAATACTTTTGTTTGAAAAATACTACCTATACTTGAACAATGGTCCGATATCAATAACTCAGTTGTCATGAAAATTGGATTTATCCCTTTCTGGATTGAAACTCTCATATTATATAAATAGTGGACACTCCAGAGGACAATATACTGGATTATACCAGGGGCCATGGAGCGTTTTTGAAAGTGGAGGGGCTGAGCCGAAAGTGGGGTGGGGGCGGGGGGAGGGCTGAACAGGCTAAAAAATCACAAATCCATGGTTATTTTTGCGTTTTTGTACACGGTTGCTGAAAAAAAAGTGGGGGCTGAAAAAAAGTGGGGGCTGAAGTCCAGCCCCCCCCCCCCCCCCCCCCCGGCTCCGCGGCCCTTGTATACAGTCTGTGTAAAAAAAAAATGGTACAGTCGGGGGAAAAATAATTTAGGCATGAAATCTTTTCAATTAATGTGTGTATGTGGTACCAAATTAAAGCCAAAATATTTTTTCTTGATGATGCGCTTTCTTCTGTAGCATTTGCTTTTGTAAAGCAAAAGTTATGCTAAATTTTGTGCGACGAGGAACAGATCAAAATTACGCACTTCTATTGTTCTGCAGCGCTGAATTCATGGCCATTATGCAAAACCTAGATAAAGGCATGGGATGGCATGCGAAAAATTGTTTTTTCTTGATTGTAGAAAACTAGTCATATCTCAAAATTACAGCACTAAATGTGATGAAAACAATTGCAGAAGAAAGTCTGATTTTCCTGCTTTATGAAAATACCAATCAATACAAGGTTGTGATTAATCTTCATACTATAAATAAATGTTTTCCACTTGTACCATTTTATTTGACACAGACTGTATGTACAACACATACACATATAAGTGGTACTGATCTAGCCAATCACAACCATATTTTCTACCACTATTTACTATATATACGCTAAACATGTATCCATGTTGAAACACTGAGACAAGGGGATCGATGGCATGAGATTCCCAGTGTTTAGATCTCAACTTTATGAAGTTCAGTAATGATTATCATGCTGCCATATAGGCCAAACATTAACCTTTAATGGGTATTGGAATATTTGGGAAGTAAGCGTAAATTGGTTTGAGCAATCCTTTGTAGATTTTATTGAAATAACTCCTCTAGTTGTGATAAGGCGCTGCTGCACTAGCTCGAGCTATTTCAAATAGCCCGCTATTTGTGATCTGATGAATTAGCTCGATCAGAGCAGATCCGACTTTGAGGTCAAATAGCGCGCTAATTTGGAGGAAATTCAAACCTGGGTCATCTTAGGTTTTTTTGAAAAAACTCGAGCTGTTTTGCGGTTTTAGTACGAAATAGCGCGCTATTTTGCGCGGTGCTGCACTAGCTCGAGCTAATTTCAAAATCGTGCACCTGTGCGTGTAGAAGCTAGCGGTAGTTACCAGTTGCGCAATACACATCGGGCTTGTTTGTTCAAAGTCGGGTCTGGTCGTTAAAGCGAAATTGTAAAATAGCTTGAGCTAGTGCAGCACCGGTTTCTTTTTTCAGGCTATTTTCCCGATCCACCAATTAGCGCGCTATTTTTTAGCTCGAGCTAGTGCAGCAGCGCCTATAGTTCCTATTTCTGTAGAGTTATTTTGAATGCTATCCCGATATATATTTTGTTTTAAGTATACATTCAAGGACAGAGACTTTTGTTTTTACATGTAAGCTATTTTTAAACCTTTGAAAATGGTTTTTATTACAAATAATTTTGGTTAGGCAGTTTTTTTTTGTATTTGGAGATAACAATAGTTAAATCCTGTGATTGTGTGGTGAGAGTTTATGTGTTCTTGTCGTAGTGTATGAACTTGAATCACAAAATGAGTTATTAATTTGTTGATATTGAAACAAGTTACCTCACAAACTATATTTTTGTGAAATTATGTAGGAATTTAAAACAATTTCATGAAACTGTTAAAGAGTATATGAGATGAATATTTTTTATAACAATTTTTATTTCTGGACAAACCTATTCACACCAAAATGTTCCTAGCAGTATTACATGGACCTATATTATTGAAAATAATATGAATTTTGTGATTCAAATTGATGTATAGTGTGACATGTGATATGGCTTCCCTCAATAAATCATTTTGTTCCATTTACAGAGAGGAATGACACATGATTCAAGACATCAAATATGATGGACATTGACTTTTTAACGCTTTCAAATAACAATTTAACTTTGGGTTCATCGTCATAGAAAACATGTGTTAACCTTTAGTAACTTACATGAATATAAGCTGGTGGGACTGTGCAATGGCATATACCTTTAAGAGCCACATCTTGTAGAACTTCCTTAATCGTTTCTATGGAATGAATCAGATGAAAATCACTGCTCTTCAAAGCACTATAATTTGCAGTAACTACTCAAGGAAAAAATGCTCATATCATTTTTCAGTGTGTGATACGTTTGCAATATACTGATGTACAATGAAAACAAAAACTGTTTCCAGTCTGTTGTAGTTAACACTCATGCAATATATATTTATGGATGTCAGCTAATTCATCAGTGATACCAGATTTTGAGGAGAATCAGTGTACAAATACTGCATCCCAATGCAGACTTTTGATTGTATCGTTCCGCGGGGATCGCCGAAAATCACCAGGATGGAGGCTCTCGGTGGCACGAAGGCCCATCGTCATAGCATCTTCAAAATGCAGACAAGCCGAAGCGATATTTCGGCAACGGACTCGGACATCTACGAAGGCAACTTGAAAGGAAGACATACAATGGGCATGTTTAACAAATATAAATTAAAGCCACGGTCCCAGTCCATGGGGGCCGCTGCGCTTCAGAGCTCGGGAATCGGGCAGTTCGCGGCGATGGTTCGTCAACGAGAGGCTGACAGTGATTCCGAAATGGATACAGGTCTAAGGAGCTTCCCGAACAGGCCCGACAGTTTTAAGTAGGTTCTAGGTTCAACATTACCAGAATACATGTGTAGATACGAATGTTGTGCTAAGAAATGTGTAACTGTCCTTTTATGGTGGTAGGCCTACATGTAAACCTACATCACTCTATTGAGTATTAAACATATTTAAATTTTCATTACATTATCGTCGAGAACAGAATGTATAGAATATCATAATGTCAGTTTTATTTCTACTTTTAATACTTTTTAACCATTTTGTATAAGCTTGATGCTTTTGGTTTATAGTATATTGTAATCTGTTTGCTTTGATATTGATATACATGTACAACTGTAACACTAGATAATGTAACATAAATAGGTTTTTATTTATTACCTAATTAATCGCATCTGAAATTCAGGGTAAGAGGTTGGTAAGTTTTATGTATATTATGTGGACAATAACAATTATTCATTGTACATATATTATATTTCCCCCTTACCTTATTGAGATCATGTAATAAAAATCAAGTATCCACATTCTAATGCTGTCTGATTAATTTGACAATTTAATATATGAGTCTTATGAATAATTCAAAATAATTTATAGTGCTGGAACACTAACCTGGTATAATTATATCAATGTATCATATCATTACATGCCATATAAAGCCACAAAGTATACAAAAGTTATAACATATTAATGTTGGGCATTTTGAGAGGGATATCATGATTATGTATTGTCTTATGTATATCTGACTTTGCAACAAATAAGATAAAATGTAAAAAAATATGTTTGTGGGCATTGCTGTACAGTATATCAAACTTTGGACTTCTTGTTTTTCGGAAATGACTGAGGTATATAGAGAGCATCCTATCGTACACGTAGTTGTACATGCAATTGATTTTCATTGAATAGAGGAGCTTCCAGAAGGGTATTTTTAACATTATACATGTACAGTGAAAATCAACATAGTGTATCAATTTGTTCTACATTAATAATTCAAACAATATTTATACCGTTCTCGCCTAATTTCATATTTTTTTCTTTTATTTCCTGTTTATTGTCGTTCCAGGAAAGCAATATCTAAATCGCATGCCTACGCCACTCAAATCCATGGCTTCCCTACACATCACCTCCCTGCCCACTCAATGGCAGAGAAGGAGATCAGAACAACGGTTGATTGGAGTGTAAGTATATCACCAGAGTGGTAGTAGTGGTGGTGGTGGTAGTGATGGTGGTGGTGGTGGTTGTAGGGGTGGTGGTGCTTATGATAGTAGTGGTGGTAGTGATTGAGGTGGAACTGGAAATGGTGGTGGTGCAGGTTGTGGTGGTTGTGGTGGTGGTGATGGTAGTAGTGGTGATGGTGGTTTAGTAGCATAGTGGTAGTGATGTAGTGGAAGTGATAGAGGTGGTGGTTGAGGGGGTGGTGGTGGTGATGGTGGTGGTAATGATGATAGTGGTGATGGTGGTGGTGGTGGTGGCGATAGTGATGGTGGTGATGGTGTTGATGGGGGTGATGACGGTGGTGGGAACTAGAAATGGTGGTGGCAGGTGGTAGGGGAGGATTGTGGTTGTGATTTTGGTTGTGGTTGTGGTGGTTGTGGTGGTGGTGGTGGTGGTGGTCATATTGATGGTGGTGATGGTGGTGGTGATGGTGGTGATGGGGGTGATGATGGTGGAGGAACTAGAAATGGTTTGTGGGTGGTGGCGGTAGGGAGGATATGGATTGTGATTTTGGTTGTGGTGGTGGTGATTTTTGGTGGTGGTGATGGTAGTTATGGTAGTGGTGGTGATGGTGGTAGTGGTATGATGTAGTGGAAGTGATAGAGGTTGGTGGTGGTGGTGGTGGTGGTGGTGCTGATGGTATGTTGATGGTGGTGGTGATGGCGTTGGTGATGATGGTGGTGGTAGTAATACTAGTGGAGTTGGTGATGGTTGTGATGGTGGTGGTGGTGATAGTGATGATAGTGATAGTTGTGATTGTAGTTATTGTGTAAAGCAGAAGTAGTTCATTCCTATTGTCATTATATTTGTCATCCTAGGAGAATGCGATCAGCGGGGATCACGTCTGGGGGGAGACGAATGCCTCGGGTGATTTCTGTTATGTCGGCGAACAGGATTGCCTGGTAAGTCAGTATTGGGTAAGTATGCTGTTCCAGTGCTCCCTCCCACCCCCTCCCCCTCCCTCTAACACCAATTTGACCACATGGTAAGCACTGAATGAAAAATGGTATAAAAACATGCATTGAAAATGGGTATAAACTGTAAAAGCCCTAGATATATATTTTCCTTTTTTTCAATAATGATATTCTAAATGCTCAATGCCCTAAAATTTATTGTCCGAAACAAAGGTGAAACAGAGATCCTTTTTGCCTAATTGATTGTAGGCACAGCAGCCACTGAGCAGCAACCCCCATTTTGGACAAGTTGAGGAAAATGCACAATTTTTGTGATATTTTCAATACTGTAATTATAGCCTTGTATTGAAGTAGACATATTTGCGAGGAAAGGCTTGCGAAATTTGCGAAAACAAAACCCCCGCCAAATTTATAGCTAATACAGTAGTCTGAAGTCCAATTTAATAAGACTCTGTGTGAAGCGTTTGACTAAAAGGATCTTGTGCCTTTATTTATGTTTTTAGGCACGACCCATGCCATTAAAGAAAATTAAATCATGACTAGCTGGCGTTAACAATTTTTTGCAGGTCACAAGATGTAAAACAAGGATCTGTAATGTAAAACTATGTAAGGAATTATGAGCTTGTTTTTTACCATACTTTCTTTAATGCTTACCAAGCCCCCTAAACCCCGCCCTAAGCCCCTCTCATTACCCAGCCCCTTGCCTCCCCGTTCACCTTCAAACTAGTACAGTCAAACCTGCTTTAGCTCACACCTGCGTAGAAAGACCACCTGTTTGTGATGACCGCAAGTTTTATATCCCTTTAATCTGTTACCTACAGGAGTCTACGAGAAAGAGAGAATTTGGTAATCAAGGGGTTAACATTGTGTTCAAATGGAAACTTTTCTTGATGAGAACCTGTTTATAAAGGTGACCTGTGTGTAAACAATGAGGGTTCTGCTTTGTTTTGTTTTAGGGAGCACCAATTGAATGGTCTTTTTATACAGGTTTGACTGTACAGTGATTAATTTGCACTAAAGCCCTTAGTTTCACTGCATTCTTAACAGTTGTTATTTGTTAACTCTTAAGGTGCCACATTAATTTTATAGTAAAAAAGAAAAAAGAAAATAGACTTTCTTTTAAAATAATTATTTTAAAATGGTATGAAATAGTCTTTGGTGTAAATGACTGGAAATTGATCCACAGACACAATACAATCAACTGTGCCATTTGGAAAGGCTTGCAATCAAAAGAAAATGAATTATTACGATTATTATTTACGGTAAATAATAAGTACAATTGCACGAAAACATGTCTGTGGCACGCTAAGGGTTAAGAGGAGAAGAGAGAACCTGTTTATTGTTAAGAGAACATTTTATTTCTTAAGAGAAGAACTACACTGAGATGCATTGTATTTTGAGGAATTGGATTCTTGTTGGTCTACATGACAATGAATTCATCAGCTGTATGTCCTGTCTACCCAAAACCATAAATTTGTTGATAAAATAATTTGTCAAAACAATTACAGACTTCAAGGTTGTTAACAATGTCAAACACCAATGTTATTATTCCATTTATGGCACATTTAGATATTGTTTTTACAGTATGAGCATTCATTATCTCTTCAGATAAATTCATATTTCCCCTCACTTGGTCTGCGATAGTTCTTCTCAATTGATGGTCAGTTTACATATGGAAATATTATCATAAAAATGTTTGATATCTCATAACATTTTGTAAAGTATCATTTTAGAGCCTCAATACACATTGACACATGGTTATTACCTCAGTGGCACAAAAAACAGCCATGCAGAATTTTATATGATAAAAAATATGGCAACACTATCAGTAAGGCGACGAAGCAGTACACACTCGGGGGCGGGGGGGGGGGGGAGCAAATGATAAATGGGGTAGGGTACAGATGGCAACTTTCTTATGTTAAAATGCATTGGTGGGTGCATGCTTGTTATCCACCCTGGATCCACACAAAAAAAGTAAATAATATTAATGTAATTATTTAGTAAATTAAAAAGGTTAGAGGGAAGTTATGAAGGGCAAATTGGAGCGGGGATGTGAAGAGAATTAAAGAAATTGAAGAATAAAGAAAGGGAATATCAATGTGTATTTTTCATGAGGGGTAGGAAGATAAAATGGCAGAAACAAGGCGTATAAGATTAAGTGAGGGATAGAGAGAGAGAGAGAGAGAGAGAGACAGAGAGACAGAGAGAGACAGAGAGACAGAGAGGGGGGGGGGGGAGAAAGAGAAAGAGAGAATTAGGGGATTGAGATAATGGCCCGAATTCATAAACACGATACAACTTTAGCCCAGACCAACATTATTTACTGTCTTCTATAGAGCACCGCTTTAATTAGCGCACAATCTGTGCCTATGGTATTAAATTTAGATGATTCTGGACACTGTGAAAAAAACAGGGGACAATATGAGCCTGGTCTAACATTGTATTGCCTTTGTAAATTTGGGTTTTTGAGAGGGGATCAGAAATGAAAGGGTTAATTTATAAACAGACTTTGGGTGCTATCTCACTTTGCGGAGGCGTCTCCGCGACAGAATAGCAATTTCGTCTCCGCGACGGATAAATAGTATCAGAGACGTCTCCAAGACAATTTATGAAAAAAAATTCGTCTTCGAAATTCAGGAGACGTCTCGGAGACGTCTCTAATACTATTCATCGGTCGCGGAGACGAAATTTCTATACTGTCGCGGAGACGTCTCCGCGAAGTGAGATAGCACCCTTACACTTCTTATATCCTACAATCATTCCTTACGACATAACACTTACATGCATGGCTACATGACTTACAACTACCAGTCAACCACTTGCATTCCATTGTCATTCCATTGGCATTCCATGCATACCAGTCATGAACTTCTAACTACTCTCTATATCACTTCCACCTGTCTTGACTTCCTACTTAGTTCCCCCCCCCCCTTGCATTACCCTTGTAACACCCCTTACATTGCTCTAGCATTCTTCATGCATTCCTAATGCATTCCTTATGTGCTCTTTACACATTCCAACTTGTAATATACTCAAAGCACCTGTTGTTTATAAGAGAAGTTGTGTTGAAAATTACTACTCTTTCAAATTCTTGGCATGAAGCCAATAGAGCTATTAAATCAAATTAACACTTTTAATAAGCCTCTGAACTGAGGAAATTTTACTCTGTTTTCATTGTCCGAAGTTTACCCTCATATAGCAACATGGATGGTGGAATATTGCACTCATACTTTGGGAATACCGTGAATATAGGCCTATTATATGGACATGATAAGAAATTAATGAAGCAAATTCTATTTCATGTGCATTTTGGAAAAGTGGTTTTTTCCCCTTTTGTTTATGGGCGGGAGGAAACGAGGTGGGAATACTTTGGTAATATTTTTGTCTTTTTGAAAAATCAAAATCTCCCAAAAAAAAAAAGCTTTTTACTTAGAGTTAACGAATATCTAACTTGTATACACTTGGATCGTTAGAGTTCTTACGATGTATTATTACTCGTGCATGTTTATGTTTACCTTGCATGACCTAAGTTTATTTCACGCTTTGGCATTCCTTGCATACCTTGGCCCTTCTCATGATTTTTGGTCCTTCTTTTCCCCATCTCACGTCTCTGCACTAAATTGGACACTGGAATGCATGCTTTTAAGAAAAGAATTCAATTATATTTTGTTTATTACCAGTCAGGAAACCACATCTTGAAAGTGCTGAACGTTGCGGTAAGCGGGAAGAGAACGTGTTTCATTTGGTTAACCGAAGATCCGGCCGCTTTTTTCACGTGTACAAAGTGAATAGAAGTGTATGCGTGTCAACCATAACCATGGAAAAAATCCTTTAATGATATGTAATTTTCAGTATGGTGGGGGGGGGGGGAACAACAACAAAGAATGTAGTCAGTGATCGATTTAAGAAGAAATTCCACACTGAAGCTTTATTTTAAAGTATTTTTTTTAAAAACCCGTTGTATACTAAGCCCGCATATATGCGGGCTGAAGAAACATAGAACATCCCTCTTGTCGACCGTTTATTTCACTCATGATTGCATAAACATATAAAGACGGTATATAATTTGAATTATCTGACATTGATCTATTTAAAGATGTCTTTGTTTCACCTTTAAACGAAACTAATTTCTTGCAAGCATGCTTGACAATCACGATTCATTCGGCTTTGTAAAAAGTTCTCAGTATACAACGGGTTAATTTCATGTGTATGAAAGATGCACACACACTTTGCCATTCACCTTGTACAGGCTCGTACGGCGTAATTAAATAATACCACGCTCTCTTCTTGCTTTCCGTGACTCTCAGTCCTCACGGAAAGTGGGGATTTTCCCTGACTTATTATCCTATGGTTTATCTTGAATCACATGATTAAAACATATATTCTATGCTCACTATGGAAATGCAATATGGAACATAATACATGCTTGTTTTTTTCTGAAGGCTGTTATGGCATTGCCAATGGGAAATGGGTTTAGCATTATTATGGGATGTGAGGAATGAGTTAGCTAGCATTGACTAAAAGATATTTTTTTTTAGTTCTGGTAGTGATAGGAACTTTATACTACAAAATGAAACAAACATATTCCACTGGATTTTCAAAACAGCAAACAAATGCCACATGCCATATAATTATGGTCGGGAATATAAAGTTGTCAGGAATGTGACGGATCTTTATTCCAAGGGTCATTAATTAGGATTGAGAAAAGAATAATGGTTTCTACTTAGTGGTTCTATATCATATGATTAGAAAAACAATACGCTGCACATTTTCAAAAAGGTTTCTAGATACAACTATTGGATTGACAAAATTTTTGCTGGCTATACACACAATGACTTTTCAAGGAATTTTACATGAATTATGTGGCTTTAAATTGTTTTCTTTTATTGTCTTTGTTTTTAATGGTTTTTAAATACACTTTTTTAATAATTTGTTAAGTTAGAATCATTACTTTGTTGATAAAAAAATAGAAAAAGAAACATATATATAATAAATATCCAAACAAGATTAAAGTGTACAGTATGTTCACATCTACTCTGGATCCGGATAATTAAAAAACGGAACTAAATCCAAACAAAATGATAAAATGTAAGTTGCCCTTTATAGGGGAAGTCTGGTGTATTGTGTAGGTAAAAAATAGAAAATAGCTGGACTTCCATTGGGGAATCCAGGATTGGAAAATAGAGGGGGCGCCAGGTCCAATAAGGGATGAACCGCCAAAATATTCTTATTTTAACATGTACAGTCAATGAGTGATTTTTGAATTATAGATGGGGCGCCCTTCCCTTGCGCCCCTGCCTGGATCCGGCACTGACTTCCCTGAAAGATAAATTTAGATATGTGTAGACCTATGCAGTATATTCACATCTATGGTAGATTATCAAATAAGGGTCACACAGAGGGTAAAACCACCTACAATTTTAAAATCTTTCAAAAATATTTAAGTTGGAAAAAAAAAAAAAAACCTAGGAAATTAAAACTTAGATGATTATTAGGAGATGTCGGATAAAATTTTGCAATAAATTTGAATTTAATTATCTACTGCTGAATGACCACACATAATGACATTGAATGAAGAAATAATGTGCCGTCAAAATAAAAAAAAATACTCAGAATGACTTCATGCTTTCAAGGGATGTGTGAAGCACATTGATTTACTTCATTTTCAAAAAATTAATCCATGTTCAGCCAACTTATTCCGTTTATTTCTGTAAGGCTGAATTAAAGGTAGTGTCATCCTTTTTCACAAATTGCGAAAACTAATGCAACTTGGCATAACTTTAGAATATGATCAACCTATACTGTCTATTCAATCTTACCGTCATAGGTTGCCTAGATCAGTAATATGAAACGAAAATCTGACTACCAATCTAGACCAGCTGTCCATCAACATCGTTGATATTACAGCGCGTGCAGCGCGGACCACACACAGTAATATACACACGGCGTATCAGCGTGCATTATTCTCTGCGCTAACGGTCAACGGTTCACACCATACGGTATATTTTTCGAGGCTTGAAAAAATAGGAATGAATTTTGATAATCGCATTATAATGACAAACATACACATTTGAGCTTAATCATGTTGTGGGAAGATATAGTCATTTATATACTATTATATCCTCTCAAAAACTAGAAATGTAATATTTTTGCCTGCAAAAGGATGACACTACCTTTAACATGAATGCCAAAGAAAATTAATAAATGGCTTCTCTAACAATAGCTTATAGAGATAAACGTCATTCGTGACCCTCGATGTTAATTGGGTCATTTTGTCTCTGAATTGAGGTCAGTCAGCAATCAGCAAAATAGGAAATGAATGCTGCCTATTTTTTGCATGATAATTCCTTGATAACCACCAAGGTTTTCTCTTTGCTAGATCTAATCTTTTTTTCTTTTTTTTTATATTAAAAAAAGATATAAAAAATCTATTCCTTTTATAATATGAGTTACAGCAATAATGATCTTAAACATCCCTTAAAGAGTTATCAATTTAATTTTTTTTTAGCAGAAAATTTGAATAAATGTTATTTCATATAGTGAAATACAAAAGAAAAAGTGGATCTATGACATCATCAGCTTGCTCATTGAAAATGCATGAGACTATGCATAGAACTGTTTTATTTAAAAAAGAAGCAAAACTTAGAAATATTATACATTTGCTATTTTCCATCTGAACATGATAAATTTTTCAGTGTTGTACTTGGTATATTTTAATGTACAGTTCAAACCAACTGAATTTTAGCCTGGAGTCCTCCTTTAAAGGTTAAAAATCTAGGTGGAGATACTTTTGGTGATGTGATTATATCATAATTTAATTAAGATGTGAATATGTGACTCATATCAAAATGAGACACAAGTCGCCAAAGATCTCAATTAAATTGTCGCTAATATTATCTTTCAAATGCAATCTGTGTGTCAATTATAAATTATGTTATTCTACATTGTATATCTGCATATTTACCTTATGTCATTCAAAAAATGATAGAAGTATCCCTTTGGCTCTACATATTCAACTCACTTGTAAATGTGTATGGTAGGGGTTCATAAAGCTACGCATTGCAAAATACGCTCTAAAGTGAATGGGGCCGAAATATGCACTCGCATAATAGAGGCGCCGTCATAGCAAAACAGTGTTTCATTTCAAAGTTCAAAATTCCACCTTTACGGCTAAATATAGAAGCAAGGTGCTAAAAAGGTAAAAAATTATTGAATTGTGGTAACTTTTTCATAATATATAATGAAAATTTGGAAGAAAACACATAATTAAAAGTGTTAAATCAAACTTCAAACTGAGTGCGTAGACTTATGAACCGATTTTCGTAATTGCTGTTAGTTTTATTCCATGTTTTTTGCACCAAGTTAATCCTCACAAAATGAAGTAAAGATGGCATAAAAATAGTAATATGAAATGTTAAATTCTATGACTTCTAAATCGTCAAAAACTAAGTGCGTAGCCTTATGAACCCCCTTCATACATAACTTATGAACAGCTTGGTGAAATATTTTTGACTATTACATGTACAGCTGATGAATGAATGTTTTAATTTACAGATACCAGTGATGGCAAAGTATATATTTTGATATTGACCTTGGAATTGTGTATTTGATCTAATTTTTTTTCCTGCAGAAAACGGGGCCAAGGAGAAAGTGTTCATCATGTAAGATCGTAGTACACACAGCATGTATGCAACAATTAGAAAGGGTAAGTTTGTATATTGAAAGAAACATCCATAAATTATGATAACTTAGTGACTCAGTCTATTTGTGCAAAGAAAATGTCTAAAAATGCTAGAGTGCCTTATCATGGTAGTTACATGTAGGCCTTGTTACGAACGGTAATGTCGCAGCGACGCATTATTTACATGTACATCTGGGACCAATATTTATAGTCACCATCCAAAAGCCGTGGCTTTGGTTCGAACCTCAGTCTGATTTTTTTCAGTTTTTAGGCCTATTTAGAGAAAACCAGCCTACAAATTGCGGATCGGACCGAGGTTCGAATCCTAGTCACAGCTTTTGGATGGTGACGCCAAATGATGGTCCCAGACGTAAATGATGCGTTGTTGTGACATTACTGGTCGTGACAGGCCCTAGGTCAAGCACATTTATAAGCAGGATATAGGCAGCATGGGCTTTGTGTCTTGAAGCTAGAAGTGATTTAGGAATCCTACCATAGTTTTGAAACTATTAATATTATAGTTTTACAAGCAACATAAGGTGAATCCTAAAAATGTGGTTTATTTTGTCACTGTAGAAAATTAACATTGAGGCGGATATGAACAAGACGCCAATATTAAATTATCATTCAGCCTATTATTAAAAATTAGTTGTTTATGGTTCTTTTCTTTCTTTTTCCCCTTCTTATTCTTATTATTAGATAAACTTTAAGTGCAAGCCGACATTCCGAGATGCGGGGATCAGGAATTACCGAGAGAACCAAGTGGTCAGACATCACTGGGTTCATAGGAGTAGACAAGAAGGAAAATGTAAGCAGTGTGGCAAAAGTTTCCAGCAGAAACTATTTCAACAAAAAGACATCATCGCAATCAGCTGCTCATGGTGTAAAGTAGCGGTGAGTTTGAACTTGATATGCCTGTGTTCCTGAGTTAGATATAGTGATTATCCTCCTTACAATGAAATTAAGCATTGTGGAAAAAAATTTTCAGTAGAAACTATTCCATCAAAAAGACATCATCGCAAATATGGTGTAAAGTAGCCGTGACTTTGAAATTATCTGCTCTCATGTGATGCCAAGCTAGATATTTTTAGGGATTATCCTCCATTACATGTACATGTAGCGTTAACAACAAGAGATTCTTTCAAGCACATGGAGATTATTAAATTTAGTACATATTATAATCTTAGATTTACTAATTTTGAATGTATTCTCCATTTATTGGGGCAAATTTGATCTAGAAATGGCCGAAAAATGTAAAAACAAAGTTCGTCTCTCTGCGGCATGGGCATCATAAATTTTGAGCATATGCGTGTAAACTGACTTACTAGCATTAATTTTCCTGAAGCAAAGTCTATTGAGTTAGCAATTTGCTTACTTGTTTGATTGTAGATAATAGCGAAGGAGAAGCATCTGCTGTTCATTTTTTTCCTGTTTTCCCTTTTTACCCTAAATCAGTGGCGTGCGTAGCCTGATTAGACACAATGCTTACGGAGGGCGCACTGTTATACACAAAAAATAGTGCCCCCCCCCCTCCCGGTAAGTATTGTGTCTAATCAGGCTAGGTACGCCACTGTAAGTGATCTATCCGTTGTATTTATTTCTGGATTCAACCGATGTGTTGGCTCAGTGGATAGAGCGTCCGCCTCATAATCGGGAGGTTGTGGGTTCGATCCCCGGCTGCGTCATACCAAAGACGTTAAAAATGGTAGTTGTTGCTTCCCTGTTTGGCGTTCAACAAGAGGGGGATAGAGCAACGTCCATCTGGCGCTGCTCAGCGGCTGCCAAGCCCACGGGACAAGGGCAAAAAGAATATCCGATTCGGACAATAAAATTTGGAGTTTAAAAAAAAAAAAAAAAAAAAAAAAAAAAGAAAGCTTACGTGGTGCAAGTTAAAAGTTTGAATGCAAAATATTGGAAATAATTGATTCGACACACCTAGATTTAGCTACTAGAATGCAGGGAATAACTTCATGGAAAAGGAAGAGGAGTACCTGTAGTCAGAGTTTAATCTGTTAATTAATTTTTTCTTTTAATCTTTTCCCCTTTATAGTATCACAACAAGGTATCGTGTTTCATGATGCAGCAAATCGAGGAGCCTTGTACACTGGGTGTTCATTCTACAATCATCATCCCTCCGACATGGATTATACGATTACCTAAACAAAGAATACAGGTGAGGATATGGATACCGCCTCCCTGATTTCTCCATTGCCCCCCCCCCACCTCACCTCACCCCTCACCCCTCACCCTTTCACCCCTCACCCCTCACCCTCACCTCTCACCCTCCACTCTTTGAATCCTCACATCTTGTATGCTGGGTGTTCTATAATCATCATCCTACTAACATACGATTACCTAAACAAACAATACAGGTGAGAATATGGATACCGCCTCCCTGATTTCTTCTTTGCCCCCCCCATTCTCACCCCTCACCCTCACCCCTCACCCCTCACCCCTCACCCTCCACTCTTTGAATCCTCACATCTTGTATGCTGGGTGTTCTATAATCATCATCCTACTAACATACGATTACCTAAACAAAGAATACAGGTGAGAATATGGATACGCCTCCCTGATTTCTCTTTGCCCCCCCCATTCTCACCCTCACCCTCACCCTTCACTCTTGACTCCTCACATCTTGTATGCTTGGTGTTCTTATGATCATAATCCTACTGACATGCGATACTTAACAAAGAATACAGGTGAGAATATGGATACGCTCCCCGATTTCTCCTTTGCCCCCCCCTCCCCATTTCACCCCTCACCTTCACTCTTTGACTCCTCACATCTTGTATGCTTGGTGTTCTATGATCATAATCCTACTGACATGCGATTACTTAAACAAAGAATACAGGTGAGAATATGGATACCGCTCCCCCGATTTCTCTCTGCACCCCCCCCCCCCACCCTCACCCCACCCTCACCCCACCCTCACCCCTCACCCCTCACCCTTTACTCTTTGAATCCTCACCTCTTGTATGCTGTGTTTCTACATTTGTATGATCATCATTCTACTGACATATGATTACCTAAACAAAGAAAACATGTGAGAATATGGATACGCCTCCCTAATTTCTCTTTGCACCCTCCCCCCCACCCCACCCCTCACACACTCACCCCTTACCTCCACTCTTTGACTCCTCACCTCTTTTATGCTGGGTGTTCTATAATCATAATCCTACTGACATACGATTACCTAAACAAAGAATACAGGTGAGAATATGAATACCGCGTCCCCGATTCTCTTTGCCCCCCCCACCACCCACCCCACCCTCACCCTTTTCACCCCTCACTCTTTGACTCCTCACCTCTGTTCTATAATCATCATCCTACTGGCATGCGATTACCTAAACAAAGATACAGGTGAGATTTCAGAGACCCCATCTCTTACCTCCTTGCCCCACCCCCACCCCTTGCCCTGTCCCCAATCCTCTCCCTTCTTTAGCTCCTCCACTTAAAGCAGCCTTGCACCCCGGGTGTTCATTCTACGATCTCTCATCCCTCTTACATGGATTATATGATTACCTAGTCAAAGAATACAGATAAGAAATAATGGCCATATCCATAAAGGCGGCCTAAACTTAAGCCTAGCTTAAATCTGTGGTTTAAATATGGCTAGCGAAATGGGCAACAATTTGTCTATGCTGCATGTTCCTTAGGGTAACCAAATTCTGGAATTGTCTTTTAATTGTAAGGAAGAGTTTTGTATGTTTCATTCCCAAGCAGTTTAAATGGTTTACTACCAAAAATTCTGATAAATCGAACATCTACTTTTTGAGATTGTGTCCCATTTTGCTAGCCATACTTAAATCACAGATTAAGCTAGGCTTATATTTAGGCCACCTTTAGGATATGGCCAATGGTATCCCTCCCCTTCACTATTCCCTCCCTTGGCTAAGTGTGCAAATGATATCATCTCTTTGAAATGGACTATATGATTACATATACCTCAAAAATGATTGTAGTTGAGATTTTGATACTCCAGTCCATGTTCAGTTCCCCTTATATTCCTCCACCCTTTGATAAATAAGCATACAGGTGAGGCTTCAGTGCACAAATAAATTAATTTAAATTTAAAAGTACCTATTTACTTCAAAGATGATATATTGTGCCTACTTTGCTATTCGTCCTCGAATCGCCCAACCACCGATACTTTAACCCCGAAACTTTTGCTCTTATTGTTCCTATCTTCCCCTCCCCTGTGAAGAAGGGCGCCTCTCTCATGATGAGGGCACTCAGCCAAAACATTCCAACAAACTTCCTCTTTTCTCATCGGCTTGCCGCCGGCGAGTAACCTCGGAGATTTGCTCCCGCAAATGGGTTTGTTTTTCACTTTTTAGTGAACTTTTGATGCCTAATTTGTGGGTCTTGCTCTTAGTTGTCCTAGCTAATGTCTAGGTCGTGGTTTCCTATTAATTGGGAGTAATTTGAGGGCCGTTTTTTTGAGTAATTCTGTTGGATTTACGGCACCTTCTCCCTAGCTTTTGACATTCATTACGTGCGTGTTTTATATTGCACCCTTGTGGTGCGGGCCTTTGTTCTCCCGTACCGCGCTTCATTTCACTCAGTTTAGTGAAGCCCTTTGTTGGGTGGGGAGAGGCCTTTGTGACCCTTCCTGTCCCAGGGCAGAGTCTAATCTCCTTTGTATAAGTGTCTTTTCTTTTCATATATTGCAGAGTGTTTTTCTTATTCCGAGGGAAGAAGAACATCATCTATTCTTGTATCTCTGAGACTTCAAACATCGCCGACTCATGGAGTCTCATCTCAGGAGGCACGAAGTCCGGATTCTCTGCATATTTTATTAGAGGCCGCGGAGCAGTTAGACGGGGAACGAAAGCTGTTCAGATCTGTTTTCACACCGAAGTAATCGGGATTCACAACCCCGCCCGGGGGCGAGTATGCCGGTGGCAGCTGGTAAGTCCAACACTTACGTACCTGCGACCCCCGGAAGTCGTCGTGTGGGAGTCACGCAAGTGAACTCCTGGGGACGGGTTCAGTCGCCTATCGTCGGCCTATCCCAGCGACGCACCCCAAATCGATCTTGGTGAGGGATCGAGGAGGGCAATCCGTTTATGATCATGTGTTGACATCGATCTAGTGGAAGTTGTGGGATCGATCGGAGATCTTCCAACATGATCGAGATCGATCGAAGGTTGGCTTGCCACCTGAGATCGGTCTAGTATCGATAGCCAGTATCGGTATCGTTATCGATATGCGTAGGTAATCGATCACATCAATCGATCATGAATATTATCGATCGATCACTTCATAATCGATCACAGTTTGAATCGATCACAACATAATCGATTACAACATAATCGTCACGTTTGAATCGATCATAACTAATCGATACAGTTTGAATCGATACAACATAATCGATCACGATTGAATCGATCACAACATAATCGATTACAGTTTGAATCGATCACAACATAATCGATCACGATTGAATCGATTACACATAATCGATCACAGATGAATTGATCACGCCAAATCGATCAATGTTGATCGATCCCGCCAAAATCGATCTCTGATGAATCGATCATAACAAAACATCGATTATAATAAATCGATCTCACCAAAATCGATCTCTGTTGAATATATTCATGTAGATCGATTGCAGTCATGTTGTTCTCTACATCTCGATTTCCCATGGTTCCTGCCCTGTAAATCAATCCCGACAGAGTTATTTGTAGACAGAATGATCATGTTGGTTTGGTCATGGGAAATAATCAAGTAGGATACCATCGTAGTTATTTGATCGTGATCAAAGTCGGAGTTCACTACCCTCACAAGGATGCAGAAGTGGGGACTTTTGTCGAGTCCACGTCCACGTCACCTTCTCCGTGAAATTAATTGCGAGAACCTCATATCACTTTTTCCTTAATGGAAGGATCATTCTACAGCTATCATGTCATATCGCTCGCCACATTGATTGCGGATATGAACGGCTTGGGATGGGATGGTTTTCCTATCCTTTGGCTAGGTCACCTTGACTTGACTTCGATCCAGAAGTTGATGAGTCAGGAGGGTGTCTATTCTACCATGTTGTCGGAAAATCTTCCTTCACGGAATATTATGGTGTTTAGAAAATTTATTTCTTCTTCAAGGCTATCGATATTCCCTTCTCGGTCTATTCTTCAATATCGACCTATTTTTTAAAAATAAGGTAGAGCACCTATCTAGTAGACTTGATGTTTCGAGTTCTTCCCCGAGGAGATCTATTTCGCAAGTTTAGGGCGGAAATAGAAGCTCTCCTTGCGAGTTTCGGAAGCGAATTTCGAGACCCACCGGAGGGGACTGCGGGATTAGTACGGAGTCTCTCGGAATGGGTTAATTCCTACAATGTCGTAATTACCGGTCGATAATGTTTCGGAGCAGACGTCGCAGCAGTTCTTCCATTCAGAGTCGCGTCAACTCCGACCACTCCGTGGTAGGGATTTCCATCGGAGACTAAAGAAGACTACGCACTAGATTAAGGGAGTTAACCTCTTTCTTCCTCGGAGTTCGGTTCTCACGTAATCCGCATCGGAGAAATTTTTAGATTTCTCTATCTTAAAGAAAAAGGGGGGGGTGTTTGATACCAGATCATCGCTCCACCCTTGCAAGGATATTCAGATCGCGCTTCGATGATGTTAATTAACGTAACTGCGACGTATTAGCCAATCTATCTGATAGAGGTCCGTCTTATTCTTCAGGAGAAGAAGTTCACTACTACTACTAGTTCGGACTCAATGGAGTTTGTTCCGAGAAGAATCCGAGCTTTTAACCTATATACGATCTGTATGCAGGATTCAAACCGCGAAGTATCTCCAGGATCTTCAGCAATTCCGAGATTAGATTTATGAGATACAGAGCTTAAGTTTTCCTACCTAAACTCACTAGGAAGAATGAAGGAAAGGTCTAAGGCGTGAGATTTATTCTTTACTCAGCGAAGATCTAGGACCCTTCTTTCAGACATTATCGTCAATAATGTTTTGAGATGACAGTCGAAATACGGGTCACTAATCGAATCTCATGAATCAGAGAGGGTTCACTTGTAGCTGGGCTGATCGCTCCCGTAGTTTAAATGAAGGGAGGTTTATTGTCAGAACTGGAGTTCGAGTTCCGACAAGAGAATTTTATCTTGAAAATCTTCATCTGGTCGGTCTTTCGCCCCGCCTTCTGCCCACAAAGGGACAGTGTCTGCAGGAAAGAGATTTCTGAGACAGCTTGGGGTCATGGTGGTCTTATTCCCAGTTTTAACGGGCTGGCTTTCCGGTGGACCCAAATCCCGTTGGGGGTCGGAATTTTTCAGGAGGCCGAGAATTTGGCCAAGGAATTTCAGGGTAGTTTAGAGAAGCTTGAATAACCCTCCAAGTCTATTATTACGGTTGGCTTGTAACTACATATTCACGTCAACTCTCTCTCGAACTGGATAACCGTCTGACAAATGGTCAGACATAACACTCTTCATCACAACAGTCGGGTACGAGGAGATCATGCTGGTCAGTGGGGTAGATCAGACTGGAGTAGTTCAGATTCCGCTATCGAACCTATCATTCCCTTTTAGTATGGGAGGGAAGCGCCTGAGGTGACCTCGCCACCTACGTTTGGGAAAAATTTAGGTCCGATGGAAGGACTCTTTCTTTTTCGATCTCAGACGATTATTATCGCCTCGGAAATCAGAGTCGGTCTCAATTTAGACTTTGAGAACCTCGATCCGGGGTTGTCTTCAGGAGTCATCCACCCAAACCACTTGACGTGTCCCTTGTCCGGGAAACAGCTCAAAGGAAGAATCGAGAAAGTCACAATCTACCCTAAATTGTGTCTAATTCTACATTCTTTTCCCCAAAGCGGAGACTCGATACGCGTAGTCTCAGTGGGAGGACTCAGCAGCAGACTTTAAGTTTAAACATGCATCGTTTTTTGATGAGTTAGGAGTTGATTCCCACGTTTTAGGGACTCAACCGGACACTGCGATCATCTGACGAGACCAGTTGGAGATAGTAGAACTTCCGATCTACTTAAAGAGTCTTGGATCGCGTCGAAGGAGATTTTTAGGTTTATTATGTTAAGGATGTCATGTTGACATCGAAGTTATGGTCCTAGTTCCCAATTTGGCAGACTTTTAACGTGATCTCTCATTTTTTCGGCTCTTGAGATCTTCCAGTCTGATTTCAGTCCGCTCTCGTCATAGAATTCCTTTCTAAAACTACTGAATTAAACCTCATATTCCTTTTGGGCGGTTAGGAGTTCACTTCCCAGGGAAGACATGGGAGCGCCTCCGTTCTTCAATATATTGACCGCATATGCTTCACTTTTAAGGAAGGGAGATCCATTATCGAGGCCTCTTGACTTCGGTGAGGAATCTCCGAGACTTTGTTCTCTCAACAACGTTTGGAGAGCCTGAAGGTGAGGAAGTTTCTTCCTCACTTCAAGACCTTTACAGATAGCGGACAGTTTAGGTTTGAACAGACATCGGAGGGATGATGTCTTATTTAGTTCGCATAGAGGATTTACTCTCCCTGCTAGGAGCAGGGTAGCCTTTTCAACCCTGGTTCTGATGCAACAACGAGAACATCGGTCCAGTCGCTTCGCACCATACCGATTTTGGGAAAAATTTTTTGTTTAAACTTTTACTTTTACCCAAGACGCTATAAGTGACTCACTTCAGAGTGGTCGCTGTTGTTCATAGAATTCAGGCGACTGAGTCGCAAGGTCGACCCTCAGTTTGACTCTCCTCAGTTTGGCTTCTCACGTCAGTAAGGATCTTCCGTTTTCTGAGGTTAGGAATTTAGATAAAAGGAGATCGTTTGGGTTTACCCAGGTTGTCGTTTCTATTTCCGGAACTGACCGGAAATCCCTTGGTTTTTTCCGGGTAGTATTCTCCTGTTTCACTAGGAAGAAATAAGAAGGGCAGGACGTCGACGATTATCATACTCCTCTCTGCCACACGCCGCGGACTTGGTTACGATAGTTCTCCCTCTGGTTAAAGGAGAAAACCATAACACTTGCCGTGTGTGATTCTTAGCATAACAGCAGCGGTTAGAGCTAACTCTCGAACACCTGAACATCTTCCTTTTATATTCAGCCGTTATCAAGAAGTCAATTCGAGCTACAGGATTTGACGATTGTACTCCTCTCGACCTTAAGAGAGTAGGTGTGTACCCACTAGTAATACTTCTTCAGAACGATATTCTTCTGTGGGTCCCGAGATGAAACCTTTCTCCCGTCCATACCGTTTTTCATCATCTTTCACATCGACGGGGGTATTCTCTGATTACCCCTGAGGGATTTAGATCAGCTATTTCAGCTATCCCAGCTTTTCAGCTATCCCAAGCTATTTCAAATTCTTACCGATGGATAGTCATTTTCAGCGGTTCTTCTGTTATCAGTTCTTTAGTTTTCTATCTCTTAAAGTCCCTACTCAGACTCGGTCTCTAAATTGAGTGGTCGCGAGGACCTCAGGTCCTAGCTTACCTCCTTCACACCACCGTCTCTAGGTTTCTGTCTGGATAGATCTTCCAAGGATTCTCTCTGATTTGTAATATGTCGGGGAAAACGCTAAGTTTATTGCTCGCTCCTCTTCTATCAACGAGCCACTTAGGTTGGAATTATAGAGATATTCATCTTTTCCTTTCGACATACTTTAAACGAAAATCAGACAGATTTTCCGGTCTGTTAAAAATTTTCCTACGTCCCTTTAGTCAGAATTTCATCGTTGCGCACTGACAGAATGTGGCGCCGTTGAAGACCATCTTGGATTCCTGAAAAATGTCCAATTTGGTTATATCCATGGAATCTTTCGGACCAGTACCGGGAGTACTATCTCGAGATAGATAGTAGTAAAAAAAAAAAAAAAAAAAAAAATGCGGACCGAGGACCAAGGTACCTAGTTTATCCTAGGAACCTCGATGTGAGGGTACCAGCCTTCGGGGACATGTTTTTAAAGGGAATTTCCGTGGAAAGTGTATGTTATCAAATAGTGGGTGAGCGTTTCTGCTATGAAGGAAACTTTTCTCTTTGTTCCTATCATGGTACGGCGTCATCCTTATTATCTAAAACTGTTGGTGTGTCCTCCCAGTACAAATCGGTGCTGGTCGTATAGCAAGTAGGCAAATATATCATTCTTTGAAGTAAATCATAAAAATTATCACTAATTTTATTATTTACAATAAAGAATATATATTTGCCTACATCCTCCCTCCGTCCCCGTTCCATCACTACTTAAAGTTTTAGGGTGGTATGAGACAAGAGGAAAGTTTGTTGGGAATGTTTTGGCTGAGTGCCCTCATCATGAGAGGGCGCCCTTCTCACAGGGGAGGGGAAGATAGGAGACAATAGAGCAAAAGTTTTCGGGGTTAAAGTATCGCTTGGTTGGCGAAATTCGAGGACGAATAGCAAAGTAGGCAAATATATAATTCTTTATTGTAAATAATAAAATTAGTGATAATTTTTATGATTTCAAGGAAATTTATAATGGCAATTGATATGTAACATATAATTAGAATAAACTTCTCACCTCTGCAATGCTACTTTTCTGCCATCACAAATGTCACTCATAAATGTAACTGAGCAAAATGAAGATGACAGGTACAGAATCCAGTTTTAGCAAGTTTTGAGAAAACGATACAAGACTTGAGTGAATGCTTTTACTGCATATATGTGATGCATCACATCGAAATCAGACACAAGTCGCCGAGCAAATTCAGCACAGTGTCGAGGAAATCGGCAAAATAATAAAAGCTGTCTTATTTGGGGGAAATATTTTTTTGATTCTCTGAATTTTCAATGTTTCTTGCATGCTCTGTAAAAAACAAATGAGTCGAAATGATTAGGAGAAAGCCTTTAAAAATGGATTGTTTTGTTGGAATCTTTGTTTCTTTTTTGGTGACTTGTGTCTGTTTTCGATATGATGAGTCACATATATCCACATGTATCATCGAATAGGATTTTTTTTTTGACAGCAGTAAAACATTCACTTACTCTTGTGTTATATTATGAGTATCCTTTTTATATTTTGTTCCAATAAATGCGTTTAACTCATGCCATTGCAGGGGTCTTTCAAAAGTTCACAGAGGAAAAAGAAGAAGCCGTCGATCAAGAGGAAATCGATATCAAAGAAGGAGGAAGGCAAGAATCAGCGGCCATTCATCATCAAACCCATTCCATCCCCCCTGATGAAACCTGTACTTGTCTTTATTAACCCTAAGAGTGGCGGAAATCAGGTAAGAGAAATCATTTATACTCTCTTATAATCTTCTTCTTCTTCTCGAGTCCTTTCTCCTATTCTACTGTTTTCTCTTATAATAATGATAATAGTCAATTTATAGTTTCTGCGCTCTATAAATTGACTATTATTATTATTATCTCTTATAATGATAATAATAATAATAATAATAGTCAATTTATAGAGTGCAGAAACTATTCAACAAAAGTATATATTCTACTGCGCTGTTTAGGAGCTTCTGATATGCTTGTAATTAATTAAATAGATGTGTTTTAAGTTTAGATTTAAAGCTACTAATTGATGTTGCTTTCCTGACTTCAATAGGTACCAGGTAACTCATTCCATAGTTTGGGTCCAGCACAAGCAAAAGCTTGATCACCCAGTGTCACCTTTGTTTTGACTGATGGGGTCAGTTAAAGCAGAGAATCCCTTGAACTGCGCAAGTTGCGACCATGTTGACTGACTTTGTACCTTAACAATTATGTGATGTAGACAGGAGCTTGACCATGAAGTGGTCAAGCTCTTAATCCTAATATAAAACGTGTGCAATAAAAATTGCAATTGATATACTTCTGTTCTAAAAAAAATATGCCCTTGTATATGGTTATTTAGAAAATTAAGTTATTGTCTCAGAGTGAATACAAAATATCAGCTTCATATCTATCAGTGTGGTCTTGATTACTTGCCATTAAGGGGGCAAATTCAGCTGTGTGGAAAATAACCTGTAATGAAATACAAGTAGTAATTTAAATTAATTTCTGTCTTCCAAACCTCACACACATATTTTGGAAAGTAGAAAATATAAGTAAATGTTTAAGAAGTTAAAATTGACAGATGGAATTGGTGATTATTATTTTATTCCATAATGTATAATTTTGCTGTTTTTTCATGTGCCAATTCTAAACTTCTCTTTCTCTATCATTTGTCCTCTATCTTCTATTGCAGGGAGGCAAGTTGATGACTAAATTCCAGTGGTTATTAAACCCCAGACAAGTCTTTGATCTTTCTCAAGGAGGGCCCAGGGAAGGGTGAGTTATTATGTAATCATAATTATTTGTAAATTGAATAAGGAGTAAAATCAATTAGAAATATATTAATATGGAGAACAAAAAAAATGGTCAAAGAAAAGGAAATGAGCAAAGAAAATGAATTCCCATTGTTTTTGCTTATTATGTCAATGTCATTGTCATTATCAATGTCATTGTTGCCAATTCCTTGATTTCTTGTAAGGAGGATGTAATGAATTGTGAGGCACCCTCTCAGGAACAAACATTTTATTGCACATGTAGGGCTATGCTGAAACAGTGGAGAACTATAGGATGTTGTTTTTGTTTGTGACACCATAAAACCACTACCTCTACTACTGCTACTGCTACTAATGCTGCTGCTGCAACTACTACAACTACCACTCCCACTGAAAATACCATTGCCACTACTTTTACTACCTTTTCCACAAGGAAGGCAAAATGACATGATGTATTATATTTGGTATTTCAGTCTGGAAATCTTCAGGAAAGTGCCCAACCTACGGATCCTAGCGTGTGGAGGAGACGGTACAGTAGGTTGGATCCTTTCAGAGATTGACAAGCTGAAATTCAAACCTATGCCTCCTGTAGCAGTACTACCCCTAGGCACAGGCAATGACCTGGCCAGGACTATCAACTGGGGAAGGGTAAGTAGTAAAGTTCTATTCACTTTATTTAACAGCAAGCGATAGAGTTCTAAAGTGTGATGTCATACCGTGATGTTGTCATGGATTGCTGGTTCTAAACAATAGCAACTTGATCACACCAAAACCCGTCTTTGTATGTGCCTGAGTTTAGCCCGTTGCTGGAGCGATTTGAGGCTAAACCTCATGCAAGGGTTTTTAAAAAATTAAAACCAGTAATGCAACGACGGACGTTTATGATATCAACGCTTTGGTACTCTATAGATGGGCGCCATTCAGGTAACGTTCAGGTAACGTACTTCCAACCTTAATTTGGTTGTATGAGAATCCCGTTTATCACTGGTGGAAAGTGGATTGATATATGAAACTTTGAAATAATATATGAAGTCTTGATGAAATATAGCTTTAGAAATTCACTGTGGTACCGAACTATCATTTTGGTTGGTCATAAACACTTAACCCGTTGGGGACTGAGCCTGAACATATTCGGGCTGAGGTCTATGGGAAATGTGTGTTGTAGCCAAATCAGCTCGTCTCCAACAGGTTATGTAACTTCTCAAAGCCTCACAGAGTTGGCAATGTTTATTTGTTTCTCCACTATTCCATATCATTGGTAGGTTGAGAAAGAGTGATTTGAAGTGGAAGAGGAAGGAAAGAAAATAAATTAAGAAAATACAGGAGGAAGAGTTATGAAAGGAAGATGGAGGACTCCAAATGATAGAAATAGAGAAACAATAAGTAGATAGAGAGACACAGAGAGAGAGAAAAATAGAAAGAAACAGAGAGAGACAGAAAGAGAGAGAGAGAGAGAGAGAGAGAGAGAGAGAGGGAGATAGAAAGAGAGAGAGATAGAAAGAGAGAGATAGAAAGAGAGAGATAGAGAGAGAGAGAGAGAGATAGAAAGAGAGAGATAGAAAGAGATAGAGAGAGAGGGGAAAAAAAAGGCAGATAGAGAGAAAGAGAGACAGAGAGAGACAGAAGGACAGAGATGAAGCTTCAACTCAATACGACCATGCATTTTAACAACCAATTACATGAATAGTCAAATCTCATTAGAATCATGTTTATTTGTTGTGTTTTGTCTCTTTCTCTCCCACAGGGGTATACAGATGAACCCATCTCTAAGATCTTACAGCAGGTCGAGGAGGGACCAGTCGTTCAACTCGACAGGCAAGTCATAGAATCAACGGTTATTCCTCTGGGTATTGCCAATTTAAAGAGTTTAGAGATTATGTTCAATTTGTGAATTTCTTAATGAACTGCAACAGAAATTGATTTCAATAAGGCTGTCATTTCTGATCCTATTCATGGCTGAACGCTAATACAATTTTTATGTGCCTGGAAAATATATATATAGGCTACCGAATTTGAATTTGGTTCTCCAATATAGATTAATTAGGATGGATTGATCTTTATACATATCCGTAAGAATTAGGCTTATAAATAAAATGTGTCATGAAATATAATGTTGAGCCTTACCTTTTACATGTTATGTGTAATTCATAGGCCTACATTTGGGGGGGGGGGGGTGAGGGGGGGGGGCATGCATAAAAATCACTACAATTTTGGGAGAATTACATGTAATGGTAATTATTTTTCCTTAAACTGTTGTGGCCAGTGTGACAATGTGGCGTGGCCTGCAATGAAAAAAGTTGCTGAAACCTGAGATTGTACAATATAACATTTCAAATGCTTTCTCAAACAATTTAAAGAATAATTATGGTGCAATGTGAACAGAACTGAGTTTTCTTCACGTAATTGCAGGTGGAACCTCATCACGGACACGAATCCTGATGTGGCGCTAACGAAAGAGGAGCGGGACATTGACACCAAGCCATTGGATGTCTTCAACAATTACTTCAGCTTAGGAGCCGATGCAAGGACAGCATTAGAATTCCACGAATCAAGAGGTAAATATTAATGCAAAGTTGAATGCAATACATGTATAATCACATTTTTGTTATATAGGTTAAGGCATTCCTTCATGTTTTATAACTCATTCAGGACAGAGATTATTTGAGGGCTGAATTGATCTCATTTTATTCCTCAAATTGGCAACAGCAATATTTTTATTTAAATGCTTCTAATTGAATGTGATGTTTTTTAAACCAACATACACGGTTAGGAACTTAAAAAAAACCCCAATTAATTGCCAATTTTGATGAAAACGGTGATCTTTAACTTCCCAATGTGTTGCCAATTTAGGGATTTTACAGATTATTCTTATTAATAAAATTCCTGACATCAAATGCAGTATGGTCATGCAACAACAATGGGCATAATGTATGCAGAATTTTTTTCTCTTTCTACTGATATACATGTACCTGGTGTATTTTTTGGAGCTCTGAATAAAAAGTTATTGACCCAACCACAAACTGTGGGACAATGGCGCGAATGGGTTAAATCAAAGGTTATGGGCAACAGTGAATTTCCCCTGGGGATTGATGAAATCAAATTTCTATTTGGAGATTCTCACATGAATGAAGGCTCGTTCGGCCGGGGCATTGAATTGTTGCCTGGATGCGCCTCTCGGCCTCGCTGATGGTAAAAGCGAAAACTCTTTGGCCCATATTCTGTATGCGTCGCAAGTTCGTAAAATCTATTGTGCGATGAATTGAGATCCTTTTGTCTGATGCGGGTCACACAATAGAGTTGTACAAGATTGCGACGCATACAAACTGCAGAATATGGACCTTTTAATTGATCTAAGGGTTTCTAAGCAGAACTTTTGTGAATCGAGAGGACAAAAGTGACATGAATTATCCGTCAACATTCTTTTTATTTGTAATTCTAAAGAGACTTACAGCAACAATCCCTGTTTCTCTCTATTCATATAAAAAAGTTAAGAGGGGAAGAAAACATTCAGATTGGCTTACATTTGTTTCTTTTTTATAAGAATTGTTTGCACAAGCTGCTAGGTTTCATCTTGAAAAACTACATCAAATATTAGTTTCGACATGATATACAAAATGTTTTCTTAATTTCTATGCAATAAGCCAATTGTTTAACATTAGTTTTATTTAACAGTAAGATCCATTTAATTCCGTCTCACCTTTTCCCCAATTCCTCACACTCCAGAGGCCAATCCTGAGAAGTTCAACAGCAGATTCCGTAACAAGATGTACTACGCCCGCGCCGGCGGAACCGATCTCCTGAAACGGGCATCCAAGGACTTAACGAAGAAGATAACCCTGGAATGTGATGGAGTAGACTTCACTAGTCGGATCCAGGAACTCAAACTACACTGTCTACTATTCCTCAATATCCCCAAGTAAGTCCAGGACCTGGCATAGAATCTGGTCCAGGACCTTGTTTAGAATCTTGTCTATAATAAGCCAATTAACCAGTGACACATTGGACTGTCTTGGTCATTTGTGTGTAACATCCATTAATCTGAAACTTTAAAAACCATTCAAATAAGCAATTTCATGTTTTATTTTTCATGCATATTACACAAAAAGTGCAAAAATGCATTACCAGTGTTGCTAACTTGAAGAGGAATTCTGATTAATATAGCACGCTGAAAAACAAAGTTTTTCGGGATCCTTTCATGTAATAGGGCATATCTTGAAACATTTAAATTGATAGTTTTCTTTGAAAATACTTCCTTTTTTTTAGACTCAGTCTGTTCCTGAATATATTGGTGTTGTTTTGAGGGAAAAGACAGATTAGACCTACGATCTCAACCATTTTTGTATTTTTTTTCTTCAGATATGGTGCAGGCACCACTCCCTGGGGAAACCCAAGCTCACTTCAGTTTGAACAACAGAGACACGATGATGGCTTCTTAGAAATCATTGGATTCACCCCATCACAAATAGTAAGTCACTTTACTTTAAAAAAAAAGATGCTACATTTATGTTTATATAACCTGAGCAAAATAAAATGGCACAAAGTAAATTTCTGGCAGTAAAAAAACCCAAGCTCACTTCTGTTTGAACAACAGAGACATGATGATGGCTTCATAGAAATCATTGGCAGAGATGCCATGTTCAAATAAAAATGTTGCGTGAGATTTTCATGAGATCATTCGCATCGTATTTGGAAGCAGTCCGCACGAGGCGCGCGAGCAGTAGTAATTTGTACACAAGGAGGCGCGCACGGACGCTACACATACATGTATAGCAGGTACATGTAGTAAGCTATCTTGCATATAACGATCCCCTGTATGCCAAAATCGCACATGACAAGACTGCCAATTTTTAGAGTTTTGAAGCT
Source organism: Paracentrotus lividus (assembly GCA_940671915.1). Classification (NCBI taxonomy): domain Eukaryota; kingdom Metazoa; phylum Echinodermata; class Echinoidea; order Camarodonta; family Echinidae; genus Paracentrotus; species Paracentrotus lividus. The sequence continues at coordinate 8,392,679 of CALNVZ010003426.1, forward strand.
CCAAAATGGTGAAAATCTATGATAATGCTACCTTTTTTTTGCGTGAGAAAATGGATTTTCTGTGTGAGATGAACTCTATTAAATGTTTCATTCTCATGCAGAAAGCATGAGACTTGGTAGCTCTGCATTGGATTTGCTCCCATCTCAAATAGTAATAATAATAATAATAATAATAATAATAATAATAATAACACATTTGTATAGCGCCATCTGTCTAGTTAAACTATTCTGAGGCGCATTGTCAAACAAGATGAAAGTATTGTACTTGTAGTTACATGTACAATCACATTCTCTTAATAGTACATGTAAGTTACTTTAATTAAACAAGATGCTGCATCCTTTTTTGTCTCTCTCTATTTATTTATGTTAATGTCATTAAATACATTTTTGAGAATGTAAGACATAAACACAGATAAGAAGATGAATTTAAGCACTGGGATTAAGATGAGTAACCTGCTATGTACATGTAGGCCTAAGGATTATCTTATTGTATAGAACTGAAACATGGAATCTGAGTTAGACTTTGGAAAAGATAATTTTGGCTTTTGAAATGTGGATCGACAGAAAAATAAAAATGTCATAGAAATGAATGAAAACCGATAAAGAAACGTTGCAAATAGAAGGGAGTTAACAAATTGTATTGGTGGAATAGTTTAAAAACAAAAAACCAAATACCTCGGAAATGTTAAAAGTGATGAAATATGCCTTCGGGCAACTTGGCTAAGACCTGTAGTTAGATGCTTTGAACATGCCTTGCACTTAATATGTGTCCAATATTAATATCCTGTATACCTACATATTTTTTTGTTCATGACATATGAAACATTATTCAACAAAGTCGTGCTTTACTATTCCAACTGTTGTTTATTACGACAAAAATTATTTAGCCGAAAATTATTGTATATGATATACTGTAATGTGTAATTATATATTTGTAAAATCATTATCATATCACTTTCGATCACAGGCTGCATTATACGTTGGAGGTCACGGTGAGAGAATCTGCCAGTGCCGAGAGGCCAAGGTCATCACCACGACAACGATACCCATCCAGGTGGATGGCGAACCTTGCCGTATGCCGCCCTCTATCATCCATATCATGCTGCGTAATCAAGCTAACATGCTGCTCAAGCCAAAGAGAAGAGGATCAGTGCCAATTAATGCTGAGTAAGTTTAAAAATTTCATACTAATGAGGACAGTCTTCAACTCTCCTGCTTTAATCGTGTCATCTCCCATATGAAATAATAAATTTCAGAAGTATAAGCTCTAATGCAGCAATCAATTAGAAACAATGATTATATATCAAATATATATATGTTGAAAAAGAATCTAAATAATATTCGATTAAAGTAATTAGCCTGTATAAGTAATAATAATATTATCCTTTGTCCTTCTTCTCTTCCTTCTCTTTTTGACCCCTTTCCATTTCCTTATTTCATTCCTTTATTTTACCCTTGCTCCGCTTTCCATTTTGCCTTTACTCTCTCCTTCTCCTTCTGTTCCATTTCCCCCTATCCCTATCCTCGCTTCACTTCTACCTTTCTTCTCCTCTCTTCTCCTTTTCTTTTTCTTCTTATCTTTCTGCTCATTTTCTTCCTAAATCTAAATAGTAATACGTAATAATAATCATCCTGAATAAGATACCAGTAATGAAATGTCTAATACTGTAAAGTTTCTTCTTTTTTTCTATATCAGCGCACCATTATCGAATGATCGCTTGAGGATACAAGTGAGTAGAATAAGTATGCATGACTATGAGCGACTGAACTATGATAAGGAGAAGCTCAAGAAAGCATGTAAGTATATCTTAATTCTTCATCTCCTATATGTAACCATTCTCAATTTAACCTGTTGGGGACTGAGCCCAAATATATTCGGGCTGAGGTCTATGGGAAATGTGTGTTATAGCCAAATCAGCTCGTCTCCAACAGGTTAATATTGGGTTGAGGATTGCTGCAGAAATTACCATCTTTTATTGCCCTTCTTAAGTACATGTGCATGTACATGTATCTCCAGCAAACTGTAGATAAAAAATGACCAGTATTTCCATTGGTTACGATGTTCATAGTTTTGTGTTATATTTCTTGTCCATAAGCTGAGACAAATCAAGAAATGCAGAGATTGCAATTGAAAGGTGCAAAATCCACGTTTGTAACTAGAGAAATAAGCATTTGTCTACCAGATTTTGCTAAAGTTTGAATGGAGAAGTAATACGAAAAGATGAATTTTTTAATTTGTACCCCCAAAATTGAGGTGAATACTCTTGTTCAAAGACATGATCAATTATCTAATATCAATGAACATATTTTAATTGAAAAGTTCATAAAGCACCTTTAGGAATTATCACCAAGACTGGTTAACTACTGTACACGACAATCAAATCCTTTAACCCTAATACTCGAGGGGGGGGGGGGCATTATGCCCCCCCCCCAAGGAGTATTAGGGTTAAATGGATCAAGTAACCTTGAATGAGATTCATGTTACATCATTTATTGATTCAGTTCATTTTACTAACATGATTGTAAACATATTTTTATATATATTCGTAATGATCAATTCCAACTCTCTCTCCTTGCAGCTGTGCCATTAGGTATCATTGTAGTGGACTCTGACAGTAATCTGCAACAAATCCGAGCTCACATTGACAGACTTCTTGAGGTGTATATTCTTCAAGATTCCAGTGCCAATGGATCTGCATCTAGCCTCTCACCTACGTGGTGTTTCCTTGATTGTAAGTTGAACAGAATGAAGATGATGAGGATAGTGGTGGTGGTGGTGGTGGAGGAGGAGGAGGTGGTGGTGGTGGTGGTGGTGGTGGTGGTGGTGGTGGTGTTGGTGATGATGATGATGATGATGCCGATGATAATGATGATGATGATGATGGTGATGATGATGATGATTATTATGGTGATGATAATGTTGATGGTGGTGATGATGATTATTATGGTGATGATGATAATAGTGATGATGATGATGATGGTGATGATGATGATAGTGAAGATGGTGTTGATGGTGATGATGATGGTGAAGGTTGCATTGTATATTCTCTAGGATTCCAGTGCCAATTGATCAACATGTAGTCTCTTACCTACATGGTGTTTCCTCAATTGTAAGTTGAACAGAAGATGAAGATGATGATGATGTTGATGATAGTGGTGGTAGTAGTGATGATGATGATACTGGAGGTGACTATGAAGAAAATGGATGATCATGGTGGTGATGGAGTTGAGGATGATGATGATTATGATGTTAATAATGATGAAGATGATGATGATGATGATGATGATGATGATGATGATGATGATAATGATGATGATGGTGATAGAAATAATTATGAAGGTGAAGATGGTTGAGGTGATGGTGGTGATGATTTAGATGTGACAATAAAGGTGAGGATTATAGATATGGTGATGATGACGACGGTGATGATTATAATGATGATGATGATAATGAAATTGATGATTAAGGTGATGATGGGTGTGCTGAAAGTGATGATAGTGGTGTTGATGTTAAAAAAAAATATGATTACTAATTGTTATTATAAATGTAACCACACTTCTGTTAACCTGTTGGAGACGAGCTGATTTGGCTACAACACACATTTCCTATATTCGGGCTTAGTCCCCAACGGGATAATGGTCTAAAATACAATGAAAATATTTATAATAACAGTAGTAATAATTGACACAAAATTACAATGATGAAAATTTTAGAATGATAAAGGTACTCACCACCATGGTATTTCCTTGATTTTCAGTTTAACAGAAAGGTTTAATCGGGTTCAATTTTGCTTCTTTTGAAAATGATAATAATTAGAATGATGATTTTACTCAGTCGTCTTTAAAGCTGGGAAACCATGACAATATTAACTGGCATTTGACTTCAGCATACAAGTTTTGCAAGGGTAATTAAACATGTAAATTTCCCCTCTTACTTATCCTGACCATAGCAACGACAGCTGATAGGTTCTTCAGGATAGACCGCCTCCAAGAGCACCTTCACTACATCACTGACATCTCATCAGACGACCTCTATGTGCTAGACCCAGAGAGGACTAAGCCTTCTAGTCTAAGCCCAGAGAGCAAGTCCGGGTCTATGCCAGACCTCCTGGTCCAGGAAGGGCCAGGGAACAGGACGCCCTCACCGACCATCGTTGGGACAATCCTCAAGGTGCCTGTAACGGGTCAGATGATTCAGTCCAGAAGGTGAGTGATCGTTGAGCCAGTGTGACCCTACCCCTTTCGAAACCCTTTTGACACCTTTATTTTAAAGATGTGTGGGGCATTTCATCAACATTTCTTGTCGGACAAGTTGTCAGATCTGACATCTTTACTTGATTTTGAGTGGCTGGCAAGCATTGTTACTATGGTAACTGTATGATAAAACATGACTTGCCGGAGAAAACCTTTGACAAGTCCTTTCATGAAATGCCCCCAGTATGTAAAGTTTTTGCACTGAAATGAGCAATATAATGATAAAAATTGGTGATGATAGTCAAAATTTTTTGACTGGTTGCCAGAAAAGAAAAAAATCACTATGAGTTGATGTTACGTTGTTGTGTGGTTTGAACTCTGATGGGGAAAATTCTCCAACATGCAGCTTTCTTTTCATTGTTTGCTCAACCCGAAGCAAGACATTTGCAAATATTGAAAATGTGTTTAGTAATTGCAAATTTGGGTATACTCAGCGATGCTTTTTTTCTTCTTCATTAATTCTGTGTTCTATTAATGATTTGGGGGTCAGTTCTACCACTTACTAATATTGTTATCTTGAAAAAAATAAGCCAGACATATAATTATTGCTATGATTCTTTATTGGCTCTGCAGATAATACTTTCCCTTTTAATCCTACTAACTTGTTTGGACTCTTTATTTCCAATTAATGACTCCTATGGAATGAATGATTTTATTCATGTAACATTTCTAATAACTCATTGATATGGTTTGAATTTTATTTTAAGTCTAACTCCAGTTGGTTTCCTTTTTCTTTCCCATTCATTTTCTATCATTTCCATCTGATCAATCACCCTTTTCCTTCTCCTTCTTTTTGTAACCCCTTTTTGATCCCTTTCCCTCTCCTTGAACGTAATTCCTTTTCCCTTCTGTTCACTTTGTTTCTCCTCTTCCTTTTAATTTTTCTTTCTTCTCTCAATCTTTTCCATTTTCTTTGTTCTTATCATTACTCACCTTATCTGTCTGCTATTTTGCTTTCCCCTTTCTCTTCTCTTCTCCCCTTGCCTGTCTTCCATCTCCCTTCAATCTATCCATCCACGGTTTCATCTTATCACCTTCGCTACTTTTCTTTTTGCCCCTCTTTACTCCTTTCCTTTTGTATTGCTCCATTTCTTATGCTACTGTATGGCTTCTTTTGTTTCTTCTCCTCTTTATTCTCTCCTTGAATCTCCTTTTCACTCTACGCTCCTTCGTCTTCCTCTTCTCCCATTTTCATCTCTTTTGCTCCTCCTTGTGCTCCTCTTATTCCTTGTCTCCTCTGTTCCCTCCTCCTTTGCTCTTTTCCCCACATCTTTAATACTCCATCTATCCATCCATCAATTCATCGATCTCTCCATCCATTAATTCATCTTCTCCACTCCTTTCTCCTCCTCTCTAACGTTCATTGCATCCATGAAGCGACAGTATTGAAGAGATAACGCAGGGTATTGATGTAAGCCTCCTTGCTAGTGCCAGTAATAATGAATTCACTGGTTACGATAGCGAGGATGGTGCACATTCACTCCCATCACAAAGGTACTTGCTTACTAAACTCCTTGGGCCGTTTTCTCAAAAGCCGCCTAACTTTAAGCCTAGCTTAAATCTGTGGTTTAACTATGACCTGCTGAAAGGGACTCAATCCCAAAACGTAGATGTTCTATTCATCATAATTTTTGGTAGTGAAACTGTTACAATCTGCTTGGGAATAATAAGTACAAAACTCTCCCTTACAATGAAAACACTATTCCAGAATTCAGTGAGGTTGATAGGAGCTTCCAACATAGACAGATTGATTCCCTTTTAGCAAGCCATAGTTAATCCACAGATTTAAGCTAGGCTTAACTTTAGGCCACCTTTGTGAATACGGGCCATTGTTTTTTAAATGTGGTCAGACTTTTATGTAAAGCTTAGCTGTAAATAATTTGCTGTATGCATAAAAAAGTGATTGCTGTACTATGAGATTTTACTTAAACATTTACTTTGGAGTTGAATCAAATTCAAATGGATACCAGTACTCATTTATTCTGTTTCTAAATGATGAAATAAACTATTACAATAATTGCATGAATAACCCTAAATATCCCAATATCATTATAAAAAGAAACTGCATTAACAAATTACTTGCTATTATACATATGGCCCATAAAAGCCAATTAAGCGACAAAATCATGTTTTTCACTTAATTAATGGCTCCATATCAGGCCACTTCAAAAAAATGTGTACTTGGCTGACTTTAAAAGACAAAATAGTGATGTTTTCTTTATAACATTTCCACTCAGTAAGCGCAACATTTCTGCCAAAATTGCATAGGATAGCCTTGCCTTACTTTATATCGTTAGGCCTATACTTCAATGGCTTAGTTTTGCCCTATGCAGCTATAGATTTTGGTTACATGTATGTGTGAAAGTATAACCATATATTGTGTTAATGTACATTGTATTATTGTACATGTACTTCCTATTAGTACAGTATATGTTTGTTGAATTCTTCATTGTGTTCATGTGCATTGTATTATTGTACATGTAATTCCTATCAATGATACTATGAAACTGAAATTTTTTATAAAATATGGCAAAGTAGAGAGTTCTTGAAATTCCATCTTGTGGAATATTTGAAAATTGTCATAAAAGATTAGTTTATATGAACATTGTATTTCCAGCCTGCAATCTTCATTTTGACATTAGCTAAGACTTTTGAGTGTGTTATGTTTTCTGTCTGTTCATCTAGCATTACTTTACATTACTTACATTCTTGTACTACAATCATGCTGGAGTTGGCCGTTGCAAGGCCCTAATGGTCAAATGGGGCATCAACACTGAGGGACGGCCAGTTTGCGAATGCGGAGAGGAGGAGACCATGAGTCACTTCCTACAATGCCCTCTTCTGCCTTCCCCCTGTTCCCCAGCTGATCTTACTACCCTTTCGCCTAATGGGATCGCCTGCGTTCAGTATCTAATGGGCAGAGTCTGAATCAAATTCTAATCCACAAATAAACAAAAATTGAGAGAAAGGACTCGAGAAGAAGAAGACTACAATCATTTTGTTTTGTGAGGGACAATTTGTTAGAGTGTGTAAGTGACTAAAAATAAATTGTGGGATAACATAAATTCAGAGAGCAAATTATATCCTTGTTTTTTCATGTACATGAAAATTTGTCATTGGTTTTTGCTTGTCTATGTGCATATGATAAGTAAATGTATATGTTCACAGTATGGTTGGGAGAATTTTTTTTTTATCATTATCAAAGGATTTGTTCTGTTTGTAAATATTTTTTTTATATAAGGCCTAAAATTGTGACTGAAAAAAAAAATCATACAAATGTATCTAAGCGGTGCAAATCTACTTTAATTAGTGTAAATCTATCTATGAATAGATACATTTTTATCATTTTAAATGCTCTTTATTTTCTTATTTGCTCATAATATTCATAATGTGTTTTGTGTATGTGTAGATACATTGTTTCTGTATTTCACAAATGGTATGTATCTGTTTAGTTTTGTTGTACATGTATGCATTAAAACATTTCAATCTTTAAGGATCATTATGAAAACAATATCAAATTGAACTACAATAGCGTCAAATAAAATTGGTTTTGAACTTCTGAGAATTTATTGTAGAGTCACAAACACTTATCTGACAATTATGTTACACATGTATATCCTCAGGGAAAGATATTGGTAGGTATAATCTGTGTGCTTGAATAAATCTGATTATCAGGCCAATAATAATATGTAAACTGTCAAATTAATATTACCATACCACCAGCGATCTGACTTCCTAAAAATGAACTTTTTTAAAGATAAGATACTGTATAACTGGTTATTTTCTCGGTGATTTCGTTTACACAAAACTCTGGTCTATACAATATACATGTATTATATTTGCAGATATTGCAGAAGCCAAACTTTTTATCTTGTATCTTGTTTATTTCAACCCATAAATGATCGATAATTATTAATGTCAAATTATCAATTATAAATTACGTTTATCAATCTGTTCTTCCTTAAAGTTGTGAAGCCATAATCACGCACACTTCAAACTCGCCGAAACCACCAAAGAGGGACATTGTCAAAGGAGTCTCTGACACAGCACACTTAGATCCTCTCAACAAAAGTGAGTCAAAATCATTATCGGATGGATTCGAATTGTGTAACATGGGTAATTATGAGAAGAAATATCGTAGGTACAATTAGGACCAGACTGTATAGCCAAAAATTCAGGTTCACCTTTTTTATTCCATGATGTTTGCTTTGACGAAATAAAACCTGGAACATTTTTTGCAAGAGAAAATGTTGTGTGTCACCTCTTTTTTGTCCTGCTTTCAAACACTTCAGGGACATTTCTAATATATCAATATCTTTTCCCTCCTACATGTAGTTCATAACCTTCTTTTTTCAATGTTCATTTTCCATAAAATGGAATTTATTTCTGTTTTCAGGCATAATATGTCAAAGGAAAAATTAATTAAAAAAAATACACAAAGATGTACAACTGATGCAAACAAAAAACAAATTGATGATAATATTTTTTCTTTCAGGATTTCAGAAATTCTTTCTTTTTTTGCTAATCATCTGTTTTGGTTTAGGCTTACTGCGTTATTTCTTTTCTTAAGATAATATTCATTATCATGATATACATTAAAGCTTTAACAATTTATGTTATTACATGTATCTTTGCAGTGTTGATTGATGTATCCAAACGAGGGGATCCGATGAAATATGCAGAGCTCCACCGAAAAGGTGCCAATTTGGAGACGTCGGACCAGCACGGGATGACCAGTTTACACCATGCCGCTCGCTTCGGTCACAAGGAGATCGTACAATACTTGATAGAACATGGTGAGTCCAAGCTAGACATTGATCATTTTCTTCAGAAAAAAAAACAATTGTGGACCTCTTGGAACCATCAATGATAGGAAAAGTGGCTGTACAGTGCGTCCCAGATAAAAGTAAACCCAACTTTGAGAGCCTCCTATTAAAATTTTATTTCTTAAGTATCATTATTTTTTTATATCATATCAAAGAGTAACCCATATTCTACCCAGTGATAGCAAAATCATATCTGTACTGTCAAGGATGACTCACCACTTGAGTTCTAAAGAAAATGTTCCAAGTTGTATCAGAAGCAATCCTGGCTTTTTGATCATTCATTCTTTGAGTGAGGTCAGCCTTCCTAAGTCCATTCATAATTGACAATGGATTTATTGGTCTATTGAAATGCAAGGGCTGCTTCTCCTCAAACTTGGAACATTTGAATTTTGACGCTTGTTTTTTAAAGCCCAAGTGCTCGGCCATCCATCACAACACAGGTATAAGTTTGGTATCATTAAATAGGAAATGTGTTACTCTTTATCTTGAAATAAATATTCAGTTTACATAAGATCTAAAAATTGAACATGAGGCTCTCAAAGTTGGGTTTACTTATTTCTGGGACGCATTGTATAACTAAGAAGAACAAGCGGCATAGATATTTATGACTTTCTTTTGTTAGGGGGGGGGGGGTGATCTATTCCTCATCCTCCCCCTCCCCACTTACAACAGATACATGTAGATCTATACCACTATCAAGAACAGCTCAACACTTACAAAATATGAAAGCAACAAGAAATGACGCGAGATGGAAGTTAAACCGTGTCTACCAGGATCTGTTTTAACCTGTTGGAGCCGTGCTGATTTTGCTTTAACACTAATTTTGCATAGGTCTTAGCCCGAATGTATTTGGGCTCGGTTCTCCATGGTTAAACCTGTTGAATATTGGGGGTGGGGGGGGGGGGGGTTGTTCATAGCCCAATGAATTGAAAGTGTCGAATCGAGCTGCTACAGAACTTTTCAAGGTGAAACATACATTGTTACAAATGTCTACTAATTAACCTGTTGGAGACGAGCTGATTTGGCTATAACACACATTTCCCATAGACCTCAGCCCGAATATATTCAGGCTCAGTCCCCAACGGGTTAAAATGAAAAACTCTTTACAAGTTGATTCAGTGGACGGGCTGTACTATACAGTTTGTGTGAAGAGATAGCTGAAAGGGTGAGTTCAGGCTGTTTGGTGAGAGATGGGGAAGGGATGCTAATGGGAGCAAAAGTTTGATGCGTGGTTATTAGGGACTGTTTGAGGAGTAAGCTAAAGGGTTCTCTAGGGCTAAAGGATAATCATCAAACTCTTTTTGTATTCTTCCAGGCCCAAAGACCTTACTGGACACCACAGACATTGAGAAACAACAGACAGCACTTCACAAAGCCGCTTGGTACATGAGAAGAACAATATGTGCTATGCTGGTGGAGGCAGGGGCTGTCCTTACAATCACCGATTACCAAGGCAACACACCGCGCATCCAAGCGTTGAAAGCCGAGGACACCGAACTGGCGAGCTACCTCGAAAGTAAGGAAGACGCGGCAGCTTGGACCGATGTCTAGCGAATCTGGTCCTTGGAGTGATATAATGACTGTGTAAATTCAAAACAATCAATGTTGTATAGATCTAATGTGTTTTTAAATGGACAACTATCTCATGCTCTAGTGCTTCATAAAAATGGTTCGATGGGCGTCTTTCCGTATGCTCCTTTTCCGTTGTTTGTGATTTTATTTTGATCTTCTAGCGTTTTCTCTTCTAGTTTCTCATTTTTTATCAGAGTTTTTATCATGACTGATCGCAATGGAAGGAGAGAAGTCGGGGATTATTCAAAAGGTTGGACTCTTTGTCTGTCATGGTCATATCTTTTTAAAATATCCTCTCATTGTTTGGTGATTTGTTTCCATTTTCCCCCTTTATTTATCCCTGTTCAGAGCATGGTCTGTATTGGAGTTTCATCGGTGGTTTCATTAGTCCCCCCCCCCCTTCACACCCCTCCACCCCACCCCCATCTATTACAGGTTGACCATGGGTTCTGATGTTGACATTGCATTTCAAGAAATGCTTGAGAAAAATTTCTCCCAACTGTATCGGTGAATGTCACTTTTTGGTCTACCATTTATAAATTTAGGGTGCTATTTCACTTCGAGGAGACGTCTCCGCGACAGAATAGAAATTTCATCTTCGCGACGGATAAATAGTATTAGAGACGTCTCCGAGATGTCTTCGGGACAATTTATGAAAAAAAATCCATCTCCGAAATTCCGGAGATGTCTCCGAGACGTCTCGGAGACGTCTCTAATATTATTTATCTGTCGCGGAGACGAAATTTCTATTCTGTTACGGAGACGTCTCCGCGAAGTGAGATAGCACCCTTAGGCCTACATAATCAAAAAGCTTACAAGAGCAGAAGGAAAAAATTGGATAAGTCTGAAACTTCATGTATATCTGTTGGAGCTTGTCATGGAATTCACAAATTTGAATTAATTGATCATATCTCTATAAATTGGTAATACGAAGAGGAATTTTCAAGCACAAGTTATACATGCAAATTGGCAATTCTTTTGCTGCAACTTGTACTGTAATGAAAATTTGTAAGGTTCATTTAATGTAATTAAGTTTTGTCACAACCATGTTTGGCTCAAAGAAACAGTGCAGTGGGTTGCCAATTTGAAAAAGGAAAAGGATTTATTTTGACAATTCATAACGAAATTGTTGTATTTCTTTAGATTTTCTCTGAGATCTGTTATTAAACCTTCCTTCTAAGGAAAGCTTAATACTAAAAATGATAGATTCCCGTTTGATTATCTAAAAATCAATACATGAAGTTCACGAACAAGATTTTAACAGTTCTGTATTTCGACTACATGTACTAGTATTTGTTTTGTACATCATGAATTTTTTGGGCTCCACAAGCTATTGTTAATTTATATTTTTTGCGAGTCCCTAATAAAATGTCATGATATTTTTGGAAAACATATCCCCAGAACCCATGGTCCCTTTTCAATCATTTTCACCTCCCTAACCCATTCCCATCTCCATCATAATAATCATCATAATATAGGTTTTCCCGGTCAATTTCATTGTTTTGTTAATCAATTGCATATTAGAGCCATTCATTTTTGGAAAAAACGCTGATGCATCGAAATGTTGCCAGTCTAAATTGTATTCAATCATCAAAATTAACGATTGCTGTGATTGATTTCATATTTGTGCATTCTAGTTTACATAATAAGCATATACATTCGGCAATAACTATTCAATTTCATCTTAATCCTGTCGACATTTCATTCCATATACTCAAATTCGCACTAATTTGAATGCACAAAGAATGAAATTAAATGATTATATCCGAATTTGACCTTTACAACCATTACTTTGTATGCCTAAGACCGAATTTGAGAGCATGAACACGAAATTGTTTGACTAAAGTCAGTCTGTCGCATCAAACACACAAATTTGAATACACATCAAGTGAAAAAAAATGATAAATGTATGAAATTGGTCGGGAAAACCTATATATCTTAAAGGGAAGATGAAGATGAAGTTCTCAGTTTCTTTGACAGGCCATAGAATCCAGGCACGCATCCAGCAATCAGTTTTTCCAAAGATTGAAAAAGGCCCAATCGACTGGGGACAATAGGGGCTCTATCATGTTTGGGCATGGGCTGATACTTTCAGTTGTATGACCTAAGACTGGATCCACTACTGGAATCCACCTGCTCTTTTTCAAATCAGACGTGATAACGATGTAGGATTTTACAAACGTGTCACTCAGATACCATCGAAAAGACATTTAAACCGGGGTCTTTGGAATCAGTTACTAACTTTTCCCTTTTTAGCTAGATCTACAAGCCACATACCTCTGTAATGAAAATAATAATATTAATATCAATAATAGTAATAATAATAATAATAATAATAATAACAATAACAACAACAATAATTATAATAGTAGTAACAACAACAACAATGGTACTAATTAATAACTAATGATAAATATTTAATAATAATAACAATTATAATAGGAATAATTATTACTATTATTATCTGCTCTCGTCTTTTTCTTAAATGCAGAAATATGAAATCAACCTCCCCTTAAAAAATAAAAACAAAAACAACAACAACAAGTATTTTAGATATAAAAATCAAGTTCGTTACCATTATTTAATCTCTGTGATGTTATTGCCAACAGAAATTTGAGGGTTCTTTATGAAGCAATGATATAATAACTGGATAGCCAACATGTCAGCCTGATTTAATTGCCATTTTTTTTTCTTTTGAGCTTTAAATGTGCTTGTTTTGTTCATTGTTGCAAAAGGTGTTTCTTACTTTCTTCCTTGAGAACGAGACCCTTATAGAAACACTTAAGAAACTGCCTTATTTGTATGCTTGTTAAATTCCATCTGAGAACTCCATTTTTGCATCATTTATATCTGAATCAATATCTTCATTTTTATTACCAAATATTCACTGTTTTTTACCCTGCCCATGCCTTAGGGTTATGCCAGTATTTTGACCACCTACCTAACTCCCCAATACAACTCTAGAAAATCATATCAAATAATTTTGCAAAAACGAGCTTGTTTTTTATTATCAATTGCAATTTTCTGAAATATTTATTTCTCCACATGTTAGAGATTACAATTGAACACAAGTCGATTTCTAAGTTATTCACATACATTAAAAAAATTAATTGATATTTATGAAATGAAAGAAAGACAATGACAATATGTTTCTTCTTGAAATTGATTTCGACCTAGGGAATTATTACATTTGTTACCATGAATTTACAGTGTATTTAAGAATTGGAGAAAAACACGAAAAATCTTGTCTCATGAAATTGTTAAATTGGGATGCACTTTTGCACCAAAAAAAAATGAATGTCGCTGTAGGTTTAACAGGCTATGGCTTATATACACTGTATTCTCTCACTTGGTTGCAATAGTTTCTTTCATTGATAGTCTGATCGTTTTTTTTCCCCCTTTGAATATTAAATGCTTGCCCATTTACACCCTATATTTGTTTATCTCAGCCAGTTCATGTTCTCTCTCTTTTTTTTCAGTGCTTTGTTTTTTCATAAACTTTATTCACCTTCATCTCATTTTATCTAATTTTATTCAACTATGTGTCATCTTGTTCAATTTCGATGATATATTTCTGTTTTTCATCAAATTCTTGCACTCTTGTTTCATGGTCTCTTGGCTTGTTCATGTAACGGTCATTTCTGTTTGATATTGTCAAGTGTCATTTCCCTGTTAGTCATCTACTTTTCACACTTCGTGTTGTTATATCAGATCTTGTTTAATTTATAACCTTTATAGTTTTAAAAGGCTGTAAGTAACATTTTGGCTGGCTCCTCATCAGATTTCCTTGATTGTTAAACAAGATAAAAACGCTCCAAATTGTATTGTCTGAAACAAAGATGAACATAAATTCTTTTTGTCCCTTTTTTCGTGGGCCCAGCTGCCACTGAGCAGCTTCAAATGGACGTTGCTCTATCCCCCTCTTGTTGAACGCCAAACAAGGTAGCAGCAACTACCGTTTGCAAGCTCTGCTGCAGTGCCCTATAGAGAATGGACTACAGTTCTGGAAGGTTTATATCCACTTGGTCTAACAGCAGTTGATCCAAATATCTGATTGTCTATACCATATGGGCTAAACTCATTTGGTGTACTAATGATATGATTTTCCCCTTGGTTTAATACATACTTGGTCTAATTCTCACTTGGTATATTGGAGCAACTCACGAAGTGCTGTAAGAACAAGCAGACCTTAGACAAAATGGACATTAGACAAAATGGGAATAAGACAAAATGGTAAATGGCAAAGTGGCAATTAGATGTAAAAGGCAATTAGACCAACTGGTTGTCATGTAGATGAAATGGAATTAGACAATTTGGGATGAGACCATACGGGTATTATTTAAAGTGGGTTAAGACCAAAAGGCAATTTACTGTTTCAGGAAAGGGCTGGGGGTGGGAGGAAGGGGCTGTTTGGCAGGTTATGACAGGCTAAGACCGAAAAGGTGGGTTTAGTCGGTTGAGGAAAAAGCTTAAGGGTGGTTAAGGCTGGTTTGAGCACCAGAGGGTAAGTCTCTCTGCAGATGGTGTTTCTTTATTGTTCATCAATTCCTTGCATCTTAATTCCTCTGTATCCCAACCTCCTTGCCTTCAAGTCTCATGGTCTGTCTTGTTTCTTTGTTTTTCACTGATACTACAGTGGTGGATCCAGGATAGGGGTAGGGGGCACCACCAAAATTGTCAGATTTTAACATGTACAGTCAATGGGGGGGGGGGGGGTGCATCCCCTGCTGCACCTCCGTCTGGATCCGCCACTGTAGGCCTACTATGATGTTGTTAGTTGTCATTCTGTCATTCTTGTCCATTGATACTTCCCTCTGGTTTTGTTTCATGTTGTTCAATGTTGTTCTTTCATATTGCTGTATCTTCAGAAGAACGTTGGTTAATTGGTCTGAATACTGTCACTCAACGAAATGCCCCAACCACCATTCCTCTAAAAATTGATACATGTATTTGCCTGAATCATGTAGTTTTTGTCATTATTAAACTACATTGTACCCATACATTTAAAATCTTCTGCATTCAACTTACAAGACTTTTATTGCTACTTCCGACAAGAAAGGATAATTAATGTTTTTCCAATACTTAGTATTATCAGCATGCATCCCACTACAGTCTGTGTAAAAAAAAATGGTACAGTCGGGGAAAAAATAATTAAGGTGTGAAATCTTTTCAAATAATGTGTGTATGTGGTACCAAATTAAAGCCAAAAGATTTTCCTTGCTGATGGGCTTTGTTTTGTATAATTTGCTTTTGTAAAACAAAAGTTATGCTAAATTTTGTGCGACGAGGAACAAATCAAAATTATGCACTTCTATTGTTCTGGAGCGCTGAATTCATGGCCTTTATGCGAAACCTACACAAAGGCATGGGACGGGGTGCGAAATATGGATTTTTCTTGATTGTAGAAAACTAGTCATATCTCAAAAATTACAACACCATATGTGATGAAAAAAATTGCAGAAGAATGTCTGATTTTCCTGCTTTATGAAAATACCAAACAATACCAGGTTGGGATTAATCTTCGTACTATAAAAAAATGTTTTCCAACTGTACCATTTTATTTGACACAGACTGTATATATCTCTCTTTGACATGACTTTTAGTCTAGTCTGAACAGTAAACTGTCTATTGAATGACTCAAATATTTACCAACAAATTTAATTAATTGTATGGGCTTCACCCATTATTATTTATAGCATTTTGTTCTATATCCCATTACTGTAAATATTAATATTCACAGTGTGTTTATAAACTAAATGTCAACTTCTTCAGTACCATAGCACTTGTATACTTATTTGTAATATACATGCATACAATACCTAACTTTGCATATCTAACTAAGTTATGTCACTAAATTGAATTCAATATCAACATGCAGTTAGGGACATCATTGTTTCCCCAAGAACAACAAGGTTATATTGGTCCGTGATTGACGAAACACAGTAGCGGATGCAGACTGACGTCACACAATAAAAGCATCGGGCCCATGCGTAAACATAATAGAGCCGCTATTGTCCCTAGACAACTAGGCCCGACAAATGTATTCAATTCGGATATGTTGGATCCGCGCATGAAACATTTTATTGCCCTGATTGTATGGGGACAATAGCAACTACATTATGCTTCTGCGTGGGCCGATACATTTCTTTGTCCGAGTTGATGCTAGATCTGCTTCTCTCGTTTAAACCATGGTTTACACCCTGACCTATTGTATCACGTTTCTCTACCAACTCATGAAGTTTTCCGAACAAAAAAGAATGAGATTAACCCATTGAACACCAAATTCTTCTATTCCATAGGTTTAACAACGTTGTTAATAAGTAAATAGGTTTCTCCCATTGCAGTGCTATCAAATTATCGTGTGATGTCTATTTGAAAGAATTGTAATTTTAACAGACATTCTTTAAGAACGATTGATCATCTCCAAAATACATGTACTTCTGCTATGGCCTTTTGAATATTTACTGTATAAGCCAATATTTTCGCTTACAGAAATGTTCACGATTTTGGACTAGTTGGGGAAATTCGTGAGAACAAAATTTCGCGATTTTGGTGATGATTTCATTACTATAAATAGCCGTGTATTGAAGTGGAAATGTTCGCGATGACTGACTCGCGAAAATCATAAAAATAAAGTCACCGTGAAAATAACCACGTATACAATAATTTGACAAAGTCGTAACCATTTTCTTTCTCTCCTTTCCTCTATTATTTGATTATTTTTCCAGGTCATGAACAGCACCAAAGACTGAAAGAAAACCATGAGACTGCGGTATGACACCAACAAGACACCAGGTGTTTAGAATTAAACACTAAACACTGAATGAACCCATTGAGGATGAACAAGAGGCTAGCGTTCAACTCTGGTGCTTAATTGACGCCATCTGCGGTCCATAACACCACGTCTTAGCGTCACAGGAAGGTTAGCAGTTTCAATACCAACACCAAGGACCAGCCTAACACCAAAGTGTCACATTTCAAACAGGTTTGGTGTAAGAGAATGGAGTCTATGTGCTTGGCGTTATGATTGAAGAAAAGGTGTTTTATGAGTAGTGTCAGTCACCTACTCAAGAGGAGTGTTTGATATTTGGTAACATTGAAAGTGCTAACATGTATGTTACAACTCCATATAATCACTTTGTGTTTTTGGTGTTATAACATGTTTGATAACAAAGTGTCAACAATTTGGTGAGGTGTAAAGAAGTGAAATGAGTTGCTTTGACATTATTGGGCAGTTGTAAAGGCTACTTGAAAAGGTGTTTGAAAATAAAGATGTAAGGTTTTCAATTTTTTTTATATAATATTCTTGTTTGTTACCACATATTTTACAGACAATGTTCACTTCAGTCGAATTAGAATCCACATGACAATATTCTTAATAGTTACAAATAATTTTAAATCTCAGTGAAAAGTCTATATTTTGAATGTATTCTTTTTTTAATAGCAACAATGTGCTTCAATTTCTTAGATATGTTCAATTATAACAAATTTTTTATATTTCATGATTTACAATTGGAAAAAAAAGCAAGATATGTGAGGCAGATGATGTGGACATTGAAATGGAATCATGAAGGCGTACATTATACTGAAATTTGTTTAATTAATGTAAAGAAATCACTTTTCTGTTCTTCAAAAAACTAGATTTCAAATTTGCATAGTTAATGATATATATGAACAGTAAATTGTGTTTGGAGCCAAATAGGTTATAGATATTTATTCAGGGCACATATTAGCACTATACAATGAAGAGTTGATAATTATGATCTTTGACATGTGGTAGCAATAGCGGTTGATTCATAAGAAATGTAACGTTCCATATTTACATAACTCCTTTGGGATATGAGTATAAGATACAATCTATTAAAATTACTGTAGGAAAAATCCAATGTAGAGAAAGGTTTTCTGTGGTTTTGTTTTCATTGTGTTCTGAAAGCCCCACTTGTTTATGGGCTACAACATATATATTTAATTCCTAAAGGTTTTTACTTATTTTTATGAAGATGTTATCATTTTGTATTTGAGAAAATGTGTACTTTGGTCATTATATTTGATGAATTATTATTCATGAGGTGGATAAGCCCCTCCCATATAGTCACTTTTAGACCAATCAGAATATTGAGTGCAAATAGTTTATGTCTATCAATGAATATACATGAGATATGATATATATGAGTTATTTATAATCTGTATTATAGAAATAAAGATTGGTTGTATATTGTAATTATGATGAAAATAAAGATATTTATTTATTAAAAACAGATGTTACAAGATTGCAATACTTCTATAATGAAGTTAATGTAAAAAAAAAAAATTAACTATAAAAGTGTATAATTATCAGATTTGTGTGATGAAATGAATATAATATTATAATTATCTGCTAAGTTACCTTGAAAATGTCTTGTTACTGTACATCAAGCCCTGTTACCTGTATAATTTGATTCCCGTCTTCTTTAAAAACCCTATCGAGCAAAATCACAACTATATATCAATGGAAAGTTCAAAAGACATAGAATCAAATAAAAATGGGTTCATTTTTTCAGTATTGCACTCAAGTTGATAACTTATTTTTCTACACCCATCAAATTTTGAGGTATACAAAGGTAACATTTGTTATATTCCTGACGTCCTTATAAGGTATAAGTGGAAATTTTGTGCAGTTAAATTTACACCCTGAAGGAACCCAAAAAAAAGTTTGCGCATTTAAACCTAGGGACATGGAATTTTCACATGCTTTTATTTTCGCGCCCCTCTTCCATGTACGTGAAATGTGCAAAAATTTATGACTTTTACAGTAAATAAACCAATGGGCAATGAGATGGAATTGA
The DNA here is from genome assembly GCA_940671915.1 of Paracentrotus lividus. Taxonomy (NCBI): domain Eukaryota; kingdom Metazoa; phylum Echinodermata; class Echinoidea; order Camarodonta; family Echinidae; genus Paracentrotus; species Paracentrotus lividus. The sequence goes on from CALNVZ010003426.1 coordinate 8,412,156, forward strand.
TGAATACCATAGAATTGTGATTTATTCTGCAATGTTATCTAATCAGTCGCCTGTTCCAAGGTAGAAATACCTTTTGATCTTAAACCTCAAACCTCAAGTTTTTAGTTAGCAGTTAATCGTCTGGTTAATATTACAATTGCACACTCCCCTGATGTATTCTGTGGCTAATTAGGCTTTCCATTGATAAAATTAGTTCGTACAGGGTTTTTGAGTCCCATGGCTTTGTCCCATGTATCCCCCAATTCATTTAACACTAATTTGTTTCTTATGCTATTTCCTCTGTTTGTCATTTGTTCTGCACATAAAAATCCATATTTTAAGCATTCACCAACAAAATTGGGTTACACTTACAAAATGTGAACAAAATTGTAAAATTGTACACAATAGCAGAGTGAATGGTATTAGCAATGATGAGTTACAATACATATTTCTACTCTGACCAACTCTCTCTTTTTCTTGGGTGCCACATACTGTATTTACCTAATTTGTACTTTTCTGTTACTAATATACTTAAAACAAAGGTACTTTTAATAGAAAATATAATATATTATCTATTGTAACACTATATAATTGGAAATCTTCTTAACTGCCTGCAAAAGTAGAGTCGGTGCATAGTTTCAGTTAATATCTTTTAAACTAGTCACATCTGACGAACAGTAATTTACTAAAATATTTATCTTTAAGCATTCGTCTTGATATCTCAAAGTTTGTTGATGAATGTCGGTGAAATATAATATATAAAAACAAGCAAGTCATACGTTATCTCTTTCATCTTATGACTAATTGCCGCCAACGTTATAATGCATCATACCTACATGTAGTGTACAGATTTCATGCTAATGTTTTATTAACTCTTTGCCCGCCACATTAATTTAAAGCATAAAAAAGAAGACTTTTCTCTTTGATTATTAAAAATAGTAAAACAATATTTGCTTAGTATGAACTACGAGAAATTATGCAGCAGACCCGGTCGTAGCATTATCAGTGATTTTCAAATCTTTTGGCCCAGCCATTACAGAAAAAATGAATTATTACGATTGTATAGTAATTAAGCACAATTGTGACTTTAGTCGAACTTGGCAGGCAAAGAGTTAACAGACAGAGAAGTACTTTCTATGTTTCTACACAACGACGCTGTCTGATGCCTACTGTATGGTGTAACACCCTTGTTGCCACCACCAGTCAACATTAATGTACAAGTTTAGCAACTTATTGAAGGTCTAAATATGTGTTGTTCAGTTGTATTTTTTATGAGGAATACTGATTTTGAACAGAGGGAATACTTGTATACACGGCAGGTAAAGAGCTTCTGGCAAGCCTTCATCAAAAACAACTTTTGTCTGAGAAGTGTGCATGAAATCTGAGTAGTGAACTGATTTATTATATTTTTATGGCTGGATTATACCACAGAGCTGGTTCTCATATTCTTTAAACATAGAAGTTCATTATTTTTTTTCAAATTTAATTTAATTTATTTTGTTTTGGTGCTTCAGCTAAAAATAGAAATATTTGTATATTTATTGCTTGAAAAAAAAAAAAAAACCCTATTAAGACAAAGAAATGTATTCATTTGTATAAATTGTATTATTTGGGGGATTGTGTGGGATAGTAGTGTGTTACATACACAAGGGTAAATTTTGAAGTAATGCTAGAACTCCAAGTGTAATAGATTGGCCGCATGATATACATGAACATGTCAAAATGGTGCATTTATGTTTAATGTTGTGAAGATCATTCTGGTTTGATGAAATGATATCAAAATTGTCTGATTATGGAATGTGGACTCCCCAAAAATGTGTTTTATAAATTAGTACTTGGGTCACTACTTGACATTGGTGTAAGATCTATTCCAGCTGACTTATCACCCATAATATGAATAGGGAAATAGTTTTTTTCATATTTTATTCAATATAGTTTAATATGATATATTTAGTTTATTAAGAACTGTAGGAGTCAGTACAAATTTAGGAATTGATCATAATTATTCTTTAAACTGTTGTATTTCTTTTTCCCCCTTTAAAGCTCATCTATAGTTTTGGGAAAACAGATTTTTTGTTTTACTTCCATAGCAGAATATTATGAATGAATACCTCAATTAACCCCTGTGTACAATAAGATTTGTTATAAAATTAACACTAACACCTGAATTTAGCAACAAAATTGTGTAAATATATCTATTGACGGGCCACAATAGGAATGATCTTACAGGGAGAATGACACCAAGCAGTGGTTTGTGTGCAAAGTATATGCTATTGATACACAGACTGATACACACAGAATTCACCCATTCTATACCAATCAGCTATGGGCTGGCATGCCCAGAGCTCTGGGGTGAAAGTGAAGGAAGTATGGCCTCATTTTGATGAACATCTCCCCATGTTCATGTTAACTTTTATATGTCATGGAAATACATGCATGGAACATGATTATATCCTTTGCCCATATCGATTGGAACAATATGAGGACAAGTTGAGCAAATTTTAACAAAAATCAATATTCTCTATCACAACTATAGTTGGGCTTTAATTTTCTAGTCCCTTGCACATCTGACTGATGATATTCTCTTACATTCTTTCATCTAAATTTTCATCTTTTCCTTTATCTTTACTGTCATCTTAAAAAGCCATTGTCTACCTCAAGTAGTACGAGAGTGAAAGAGTTCTGAAAGATGTGTGATATTTGATGCCAGAGGCGTTGGAGGCTCTGCGTAAAGAAAGGATTGGAGTGGCAAGCCATTGTGTGTTACCAATGGCTTGCCACTCCAATGTTTTGTCTCCCAAGAGCCTTCTGACAAATCTGTATGATGCACTATGAGAACCCAGCTGAAAACAAATATTTTGTGTGGTCAAATTCAGGAGACCATTAAGCTCTTTGTTAATAACATTCTGTACACAATTTATAGTGAGACAGAGCGAGTGATAAAAAATGATAGCGACAGATGGACGGAGAGTTTTGAGCGAAGGAAATATAGTAAGGGAGAACAAACTTAAAACTTGTAAAGAACGAAGAGATAGTTAGGGCGAAAATATATCAATGGCATATCTGGGAGGTCACCTCCAATTCGGGAGGGGGAGGGGTGGGGGAAGGGTCCCAAATTTAAATTTGGGCTCCTCGTTATTATTTGCCCTTAGATTAAGTAAAATGCACAAAGGAAAACAAATTTCTACCAAATAAATGATCTTGACCAATATATATTGGCCTGTGTTCACAAAGGTGTACTTGGTTAAGCCATAGCTTAAATCTGTGGTTTAACTATGAGTAGCAAAATGTGAAACAATCTTGAAAAGCACATGTTAGATTTATCAGAATTTTTGGTACTGTAACTAGTATAAAACTGCCTTGGATTGATCAGTAGGATAGTTTTCCTAACCATTAAAGCACGATTCCAGAATCCAGTAAATGTGTAACGATTTTTCACATTTTATTTTGGCTAACCATAGTTAAACCACGGATTTAAGCTATGGCTTAACTTAGTACACCTTTGTGAATATGGGCCATTGGCCCCTATTCACTAAGGTGGCCTTAGCTTAAGCCTAGCTTTAATCTGTGGTTTAACTATGAGTATATGTGACATATATAATCTGTCAACCTTGTTATATTCCTTATACAGTCTGTGTAAAAAAAAATGGTACAGTCGGGGAAAAAATAATTAAGGTGTGAAATCTTTTCAAAAAATGTGTGTATGTTGTACCAAATTAAAGCCAAAAGATTTTTCTTGCTAATGGGCTTTGTTTTGTATAATTTGCTTTCGTAAAACAAAAGTTATGCTAAATTTTGTGCGACGAGGAACAAATCGAAATTACGCACTTCTATTGTTCTGGAGCGCTGAATTCATGGCCATTATGCGAAAACCTACACAAAGGCATGGGACGGGATGCGAAAAATGGATTTTTCTTGATTGTAGAAAACTACTCATATCTCAAAAATTACAACACCATATGAGATGAAAAAAATTGCAGAAGAAAGTCTGATTTTCCTGCTTTATGAAAATACCAAACAATACCAGGTTGTGATTAATCTTCATACTACAAAAAAATGTTTTCCAACTGTACCATTTTATTTGACACAGACTGTAGATTTACTGGATTCTCGAATCATCCTTTAATGGTTAGGAAAATTTTTGTACTTATCATTCCCTGACAGTTTTCATGAGTTTCAGCACCAAAAATTCAGATAAATCAAACTTCTACTGTTCCGGATTGTGTTACATTTTTCTACCCATAGTTAAACCACAGACTTAAGCTATGGCTTAACTTGCTCCACCTTTGTGAATATGGGCCATTATCTTGAAATAAGTATGATGGATGAATGGGATAGAAATGGATGTAATTATGTATGGTGTGTTGTAGTGGATAGGTGAGCATGAGCGAAAGCTATCAAACGTGAATATATTTTGAAATCCTTTGCAAACCAAACTAGTTTTACCCTCCTGGAAAGAACACATCGCACAGTCTGCTCACAGTGTGTTCACATATATAGCTGACAATGTGAAAACGCTTGAATTTAACAGTGTGGTGATAATTTCACACTTTGATATGGTTCTCCACACAGTGTTCACATGGTGGTGTTCGGTGAATTTACCCCCTCACAATGTGAAGATGTGGTTCACAGTGTTAAAATGCTCCTTCATACTGTGTTTGCATTGTGTTCACACTGTGTTTGCATTGTGTTCACACTGTGTTTCAAACTGTGGGACAATGTTGTCTTCAGCAGGGGTAGCACTCAATTGTTTTCTTTATTGTTTGTTGTTTTTTAAAGAGTATATGACATGGTTATTAGAACTTTTTTACTAAGACAACTGAAGAGCAATCAAATTCTGATGGTGAAAATTTTGAAAGCATTACAATTGCATCCTAAACAACATTAAACAAAAGGGATTTTGCATGACTGGAAATTCAAATTTTGTCAAGAATATACGGTTTATTCCATTGCAATTTATACTACTCATTTTTTAACGTGTTGTTGTTTTCAAATTCTACTGCACTGTTATTCAAAATATGAATTATGCCAAAACGTTTCATGGTATGATGCAGTATAAAGAAACCATCTGTTTAATCTTTATTACATTTATCATTTTCATTAGAATAGGTATGCATATAGATTTTGTGGACTAGCTTTGTTTTGCAAAAGGTTTCATCATTTGTGAGAGGCAAGGAATAAGAAGAAAAAACAACAAATACACTCCACTGGGCAGCTAATTAGACTGAGAGTATGTCCATACTCCATATTAATCTTGTTTGTAAAATATGTTTCGGATCACATGTTTGCTGTGATTAAAGTAAAGCCAGATTAAATTAGGTTGTATGGACATACATTAGAGAAGTAGAAATTCATCATCCCATCTAATCTTTTCCGAAGACTCAATCTTTTCTTTTCTCTCTGCTCTTTTTTTGTTCCACCTTAAAAAAAAGAAAAAGAAATGTAAGTCTACATGAAAAGTATAATTTTACCTATGATAGTTCTTATCATATAAATAACAAATCAGTCAAATATAATGCATAGGCCTTTCTTTTAATTTTTTTTTCTTTCCTGAAATTTGACTTTAAACTCATAATGGAATGAGAAAGAGGATATAAACATTTATCTTTAGGAGCTAGAGATTTTGTGCTGTTTGTTTCTAAGCATTGCTTTTTCTGTCTAGAAATATCTGATTTTCAAATATCTCTTATACATTGCTTTCACATTCTGAATAATCAGTATCACCCGTCCTTTGTTTCAGCGTTATGTGCTCTCTGGGGCCCATTTTTTTTTTTTTTTTTTGTAGAACACATTTCTGGGGAGTCAACTGACAATGTCTGCTTATTGCAATCACAAAGTTTTTTTATGAGAATGGCAATTGAAAATATTTGGGATCTTTCAGAATGTTGATTTATTATAAACCATGTCATGGTTTTGGTAATTAAAGATAAAATGAAATTTTGAACAAACTAAGATCAGCAAGAATTCAGTTATGGAAACAATAAGCATGCACAATTTGTTTTGTTTGCAATAACTCGGTGAAATATTGCACCAGTTAATTTCATCAAACATGATCCATTATGAACATGTAGTCTGCGATTTGTAGAATAAAAATTGAAACTTCACCAAGTCCTTTAATATAGGTTTTTCCCGGCCAATTTAATTGTTTTGTCAATCAATTGCATATTAGAGGCATTCATTTTCGGAAAAAACGCCGATGCATCGAAATGTTGCCAGTCAGAATCGTATTCAATCATCAAAATTAATGATTGCTGTGATCGATTTCGTATTTGCCCATTCTACTTCACATAATAAGCATACACATTCGGCAATAACTATTCAAATTCGTCTTCATCCTGTCGACATTTCATTTCGTATACTCAAATTCTCACTAATTTGAATGCACACATACTGAAATTAAATGCCTATATCCGAATTTGAACTATGTAACCATTACTTTATTTGCCTAAAAACGAATTTCAGAGCATGAACACGAAATTGATTGACTAAAGTCGGTCCGCCGCATCAAACACAAGAATTTGAATACACATTAAATGAAAATGAGTGATAAATGTATGAAATTGGCCGGGAAAACCTATACTAATGCTAGGTGCACCTAGTCAAAACGGTAATTACTCTGTGTTGAACAATATGATTTAACATCTTTAAACGCTACAGCTAAAATAATTAATATTTTGCAAACAATTTAAAGGAGTATCTTTGGTTAGGCGTCTTCTCCAATCAAAAGGCGTCAGTTTCCCGCGGCTTCCTGGGAAAGATTCGGCTTTCAGCTTTTAACATGTTTAACGTGTTTAAGCAGTATTAAGAACTTGAAAGATTTCGGGATTCTATTCAAAAGCCGATAAATCGTCTTTTTGAACAAAAGCCGCGAGAAACTGACACCTTTTGATTGGAGAAGGCGTCTTAGAAAGGATTTGTTAACAAATTGTTGGACATTGGTGAAAATCAAATTTTTAACTTGCATTCATAACATCGCATAGCAGTCAGCGGCTGTTATCAGCTGATTGACCAGAATTCTATCCCATCATGCATTGCAATGAAAGAACCATATATGCATGTATGGGCTAAGGGTGCTATCTCACTTCGTGGAGACGTTTCCGCGACGGATAAATGGTATTAGAGACGTCTCCGAGATTTCTCCGAGACGTCTCCGCGAGAATTTATGAAAAATAAATCTGTCTCCGAAATTCAGGAGACGTCTCCGAGACGTTTCTAATACTATTTATCCGTCGCGGAGACAAAATTTCTATTCTGTCGAGGAGACGTCTCCGCGTAGTGAGATAGCACCCTAAGCTACGAAGGATATGGAGCTACTTAACTGAAATCATTAAAAGTGTCATTTGATAGCCATCAGTTGATCAAACGTGAATGATTTTTGTTTTTATTTATTTTTTTAATAATATCCATCACTGCTATATTTTACAAATTAATGGTTACTATTTATTCCAGTAATGGAGCTTCTAATTTATAGGTCATTCTTATCTTGGAGAGAGATTACTTGACAGATCATGTCTATTGAATAAGTTGATTCAATATTTCTTGTAATCTAGTTTGAATATCAAAGACTGGTGTTTGTATTGCACCTAACCATGGCATTTAACGGTCAATGAGATTTATGAATAACTATAGTTAGATATTTTAGAGAAAGAAACGATATGATCATAAAAGTATGATGAATGGCAAAACATGTGTTCACAACAACTATTTAGCGTGATAGAACGAGGCATTTGTTTATAGGAGAAAGTGAGCTTTTATTTGTATGAAAGTTGACAAGAGCGTGTACTTATTTATTCATTTCTAGTGTATTTTGTTAAACATCTGTTACAAAACAGTACAAAGAAGAGTTATTTTACCTAAGATATATATGTCTATAATGTGTTGATCACATGACATTATGTTTATAAACATTTGTTTTTGTTGATGGGTACAATGCTGGCATTATATAAGCGAAAGAGAGAGTGAAAAAAAAAGTACAAAAGAACAACTTTACAATGAATATTGTACAGGTATTGATACTTTATTTTATTCTGTATCACGTGTATAGAAATTAATGTAAAATAATTGGCCAAAAGTGAGATAGGATAGAGTGAGAGAGATAGAAAATGTGACATACAAAATCAAATATTTTAATAAGTTACCTGACATAACAGTCATAAAGCATGTTGATCATGCATATTTATTTCTTTGAATTGTTTTCTTAAATTGTATTTGTTTGCAAAGGAACAATGTGTAACAAACATAGGTTTTCTTGGTCGATTTCAAACTAACTACAATCAATTTAACATTTCAAGCAATATTTCTTCCGAAATTCGATCCCGATTAAAAATAAGCTTTTAAATTCGTTTTGAGTACTTGATATTAGAAACTTGGCTACCGTATTGCAAATTGTGCCAATCAAATTGACAATATGGATAGTCATATTCATCAATTGTCATTCAAATTCGTTGATTCATACCATTTCCATAATACCTTAAATTGATGCTTGAATTTTGAATTTTACGCTCATTAACGAAATTACCTATAAACAGTTTTGATCACCCGCACTCAAAAACGAAATTGAGAGCTAATTAACGAAATTGCATCCTGTTTGTGTTAATTTGAATGACCCACACCCAAGCTTCATGAGGTATCATTTAAACTGAATGAAAATGAATGAATTTGATTGCAAAGATTTTGAAATTGACCGCAAAAACCTATATTAGAAGAAAACTTTACTCAGTTGACGTCATTCTATAATTAGATGGTTATTATATTTTTGTCCTCTGAACAAAAAATAAATTTGCACTCAGAAGAACTAGAATAGTGACATTATGTACTTTTTAATTCATGATATTTAATATGTGAACTTCACAATAGAGATTCTGTACTGAGAAATAGTAGGTAGCTTTGATTGTATATATAGACAAAACCCCTTTCACATTGGCTGTCGAAAGCGTGTTGAGTTTGGGTTTGATTCCGATTAAAAAGCTGATGTGAACACGTCTTTACCCACTTCGATGGAAGGTAAAATGCATAACTATAAAATTACCAGTAATGAAAAAATATATATGTATACCTGATCAGAATCGAAATTGAAGTTATACTACCCTAAAAGTGGCCATGAATTCAATTAAAGGCGCCTTCTCCAAACAAAGTGCGTCAGTTTCCCGCAGCTTCCTGATCCAGCGCGAGAAACAATCGACTTTCTGCTTTTAACGTGTTTAAGCCGTATTAAGATTTTGGGATTCTATTCAAAAGCCGATAAATCGTCTTTTGGTACAAAAGACGTGGGAAGCTGACACACTTTGTTTGGAGAAGGCGTCTAACCAATTTGGTCTTTAAATTGGACTTTTTATATGGTATAAAACTGCAAGTACAGCTACATTATTATCATATACCAGTAACGTATTTAATTATTACAAACATAATGATGCATAGCAGCTGCAACAATATTTTCTTCTGAGAAATTATAAATACTATATATTTTTGGTGTTGAATATAAGACATATGTATAAATATATAATTCATCATGTGTGAAAAACTTACTAATAATTAATGATAATTGATGATTTATTCAAGTTACCTGTATTCTTAGGCCCCCCCCCCCCATGTCAATGTTTTTATTTTGTTTAAATGAGTTTTCAATACAGGTTTGTTTTTGTTTTTTTAAGAACTTGATAACAATATCCAAGTTTGTTAAAATGTAAAGCCTCCAAAGTTTCTTCTCAAACAGAGAAGAGTGGCTAACTTCAAAAGAAGAAATAAAGTGCCCTGTTTTATGAATAATGTTTAGTGCAAAAGGAAAAGCAATCATTTTTTTTTACCAGATGTAAAATGTATGGAAGTCCAGCGCAAGAATTTTCTCAATTTGGAGGTTTCAGTATATACGGTTCGCAGCGCAGTAAGTTCCACACCGAAAGAATCTCCCCTTGAAAAAGGCTTGAAGATATCCCTGTTGCATTATGCAGCTTATGAATCCCTTCTTCTGTGGACAACCATTCTGCCTGCAACGTAAGTGTCTCTCTCTCTGGGGGAAAACTGTTGCAGTGGTACAGATACTAAAAGTCAGTAGGATATTGATATCATTCCAAGTTTCAAACTGTAACCTGTTTATGAAGAATACCAACGTTTAAATGATAAATGTGCCTATAAGTTACCGAGTCTGTACTTATTCGACGGATCAATAATATAAGCAATGGTAAAAACAAATTCGTCAACATTCATAAAATGAGATAATTGCAACATTATTTTTAAAAACATAATTCTATATTCCCGGCTGCATCAAATCCAAACCATGAGGGATGGTTATGTAATACCAATATGACTCTACACTCTCTGGAATATACCAATAGAAATTATGTTATAAATAAATTCTAGCCTATCGTTGTATTTGTATTTCCCTATGTTAATGTGTTCATTGTATACATGTTGGCCTATGAGGAAAAATGAAGAAAGTACGTTTCAAACATATGAAGAATATTAATAAAGAGTATCAAAGTTACTAGTGAAATTCTTGTTATCGGACATGTTATTCAGTTATTTCTTTTCCTTTGTTTTATTTATATTTGTATCATTATTGTTAAGTGAACATTTTAATATGCAAAAACAATATAGAGTAGACCTATATTATACACATGACGACAATCATTAAAAAAATTAATAAGTGAGGGTTCGTCGAAAAATGTCAGAGTATTAAAACTGTAAAGGGGACATGGATGTCCCAGATATGCCATTGTGGAGGCCCTTTAGGCGTTAATCTTTCAAAAGGCGATTGTAAACCTACATACGACTCTATCTAAGCTAGGCAACAACAAAAACTTGCTACCACACTCGTAACAGCAAGATCGCCAGTTGTCGCAGCAACGATCGTCTCCAGTAGGACAGCCCCTTCAAGGGTCTGTCCCACAGAATGCGATCGTTGTAGCCACAACTTACGAACGACTTTTTAGTACCCATCGCCACCATGCGCAGGTCCAATCGCCTATAAGATCGTAAATTATTGCGTCTGTCGCCAACAAGTACATAGCAAAATTCTGTTCGCCGCTGGTTTCTCAACAAGTTAAACAATAGCCGGCGTCAGTTTGGTTGACGTCAATAACCGTAGCCTGTCTTCTCTTGTCGCGACAAGGTGCTATCATAGATTGTCGCCAGATAGAACATGTTTGGCACAGCGGAACGGCGGCCAGTTGTAGGTTGCCGCGCTCCAGCGTACGTTGCACGCATCGCTGAACCAAACGGACAGTGAAATTTAAGCCGCTACGGCCTTTGTCGCCACCTACATTCACCAAAATCAAAAGGCTACGACAACGAATTGCCTCCACGCAACAATAGGCTAACAGTAGCTGGTATCCGATAATACTCGATCTTCGCGCATCTCGCGGCTCGACTTCTCTCGTTGCAGCTTAAAATCAACCAAAATATGAACTTGCGCATTGTGGCGATCCTTGCGACTGACACAGGTGAACAAGTGTTTTCTACCTGATGGCGGCCTGTCGCCTTTATGTTCGTGATAGTCCTCTCAGTCGCGCATCATAATTGATTTTATTTTCATAAGTGATTTTTGAAAATTTCAAAAATTAGTGGCGACTGTACAGTATCTGAATGGGAGGCCGATTCTGATTTTGGTGAATGTAGGTGGCGACAAAGGCCGTAGCGGCTTAAATTTCACTGTCCGTTTGGTTCAGCGATGCGTGCAACGTACGCTGGAGCGCGGCAACCTACAACTGGCCGCCGTTCCGCTTTGCTAAGTATGTTCTATCTGGCGACAATCTTCGATAGCACCTTGTCGCGACAAGAGAAGACAGGCTACGGTCATTGACGTCAACCTTATGCCTTGGTCACAAGCCGCCGTACGTTTTTATCGGCCGTACGTTTTTTGGGGGAACGTACGGTCGCTACGTTTTTCTGAAAACGTGGAGGGAAGTGGCAAGCGCACGGTGCGAGTACGTCAACGCACGGACTGCGCAAGGTGTAAGTACGTGGCCGGTACACCATGTATGGTAATGGGCGGTTGTGTGCATCGCACGTTGCGCACGTTGTAAGTGAGCTGTACGTGCTTGTAACGTACGATCTCCGTGCGTTTGAATCGTTATCGTACGGAGGCTGTGCTTACAAGTGCACCTCACGTACGGCGTCAGTACTCACGCGCATGTTGTAAGTGCGTGCAAGTGCGATGAACGTAAGTTTTTGATCTCGATATTTGTGGTGAATAATGTATATATTTTTGTATTTATTTATATTTATTCATTCAGTTTAATTTATTATATTATCATATTATGATATCATAATCAGTATACATAATAAACTGATATAAACCTATACCATCACAAGTATTGCATCATAGCTGATACACATGCTTTTTCCTTTTTTACAAACAATTTATACATTTTGTTTGGTATACTATGAAATGAAAGTTTTGTCTTTTTCAAATGGCATAGTTAAAAACGAACACCTTCTCTATAGAGAAGAAAGATTCTCTTTACGCCGTTGTAATGGAAGATGTGCATCAAAATGATTGATTATACAGCAAAACCTAATGAAATTGCATTAAACCTGTTTTTGCAATGTAAGACTCAATTTAAGCAACGCTAGAAACAAATTTATCTCCTTTGAGTGTTGTTGTAGTTGTTTTTGTTTCTTTTTACTTTGACAGTTTCATGGTACATTTTGGCGAGTTTTCATTTCATGTATAAGCGAAACATCAAAACAGTTTCCGGAGAAACTTGAAACTTGTATCATGATTTTGTTCACGAAATCTATTGACTAAGTAGGCTACCCCAAGGAAAAAGAGAAGAAAAACAAGAAAGAAACTTTTGGAGATGGAATTTATCAGTAAAAAGTAATAACAATCGTAAAATGAATATTTGTTTACGATTATTGTTTATTCGCATACTGTTGAAATGTTTCGCTTTTTGCAAATTAATATTGGGAATAAGTTAACTTTGTTTTTACGATGCTGTGGATCATCGTCATCATTATCAAATTCAAATAAAAAAGGAGGTCACCAAGGGGGAACATCTTTATGCGATGGTACTCGGATGATACGTGCCAAAATGACAAGCAGTCATTAGTCATTATCCAGCAAAATATAATAAAAATTTTACCCCCCAAAAATAGATTGTTGTTGTAAACTACAACATAATTATGTTAATAAATTGACTATGATTTGGTGGAATAAAGTTGCATCAAACAGTATTTGCAATACAGGACTAAATTTGTCTTTGTCAACGTTAAAATTAAATTTCATCTGTTGGTGGTGCTGTCTGCCGTATATGCTATCTCTTTTGTAAACATTTTTGCTGAGAAGTATGAAACATGTTTTAAGTTTTCATTTATTGATAATGCCCACCTCCCATAATTTTAATTTGGGGGGCATTTGTTCTTTTCAAGAAATGACTTGTTCAAGTCATCTACTGTTCTCATGTTTGAAGATTTTCTTATTTCAGGGCATACAAAAATAGTCGACAATATTCAGGCCATCAATGACATGTAATATCATAAAGACTCATTAAAAAAAAAATAATAAAAAAATGAATAAATAAATTTTAAAAATGCAATGCTGCAGTACTTTTTGACAGGTGAGGGGATCATGTGCAATATTGAGACATACAGTATATACAAACATGTACATACACACATATTATCATAATTATATTTTATATACATACTAGTATATTTTTTATATATACATAATATTGAATACGAAACGTAGGTCGGCTCAGTAGAAATCAGTGCGCACAACGCGCGTTGTAAGTGCGGAGCACTTGCTTAGTCCGTACGATCCACGCGAGTTCTGCGTGCTCAATCAACAGTTGAAATGAGCAAGAGCAAAGAAACCGTGGGCAACGCACTTATCCCGTGCGCAACACGCACTTGCCAAGTGCGCCGTCGGTACAGTAAGTGACTGCCGCAAATATCTAAAAAGACTTACGGAGTCGGCGCGTTGTGTGTGCTTGGCAGTGCCGAGGGCGCACGTGCGCGCACGTGCGGCAAATCCGTAGCTCGAACGTAGCCCGCACGCAGCGAAAGTTCCTCCTGCACTAAAAGTTCTGCGTCGTGTCTACGCACACCAAATTCCGTACCGAGTCGGTACTCACCACGTACGTGACGTACGATTTTTCCAAATTTTGCCCACGTTTTTGCACGTAGACAGCACGCACGTGCAAGTACGACGATATGTGACCAAGGCATAACTGACGCCGGCTATTGTTTAACTTGTTGAGAAACCAGCGGCGAACAGAATTTTGCTACTTATTTGTTGGCGACAGACGCGATAATTCACGATCTTATAGGCGATTGGACCTGCGCATGGTGGCGATGGGTACTAAAAAGTAGTTCGCAGGTTGTCGCCACAACGATCGCCTTCTGTGGGACAAGAACTATGGAAAACTAATTTCAGTGATTTTTTTTTTTACAAACCAAACATAACACGTTCTCGACAGAAGGATCATACAGTTTTCAAAATGTTTTGTTCTATCAGGTATTGGAGAATGTACACACATTGTGTACAGGCAAGCCTGAATCCTATGACCGGGTAATATCATAAATGAGACATAGAGACTTAGTTAGTCTATATGTTCTATGAATTGAAAATATTACTATTGCATTCACAATTCAAATGAGGATTGGGCAATTCTCCTTTATCAAAAACGGAGTACGTGACATGTGAGATTAATCAAAAAATTAATTTGAGAGACTTCTACGATCAAGAGAAAGTTCTGAGAACACAAAGCTGACGAATACTTCAATAGAATCTGCTATATGTGTTCTTAATAAAGCGCTTTGCTTCCGAGAGGAAAACAAAAAATCGCTGCATATTAACAAGGAAATACGAGATTTCTGTCAATTTGTCTGTCATTTCCTTTAAGCGCAGTATAGAATTCATACATAATTAGCTTTGATATTGATGAGCATTATAGGAATGATGCGAGCACACTCTGTTTCCATAGCAACTGTCAGCCATTTTAATCAAGATATGTAATTGGTGCTTGGGATGTGACATATATTATTCGGATATGATAGTGTTTTAATTACAGTTAGGAACGGGCGAGAGCTTTTAGGAAGACGAGTTACTCAGTCACAATGTGAAAAATGACACTAAAACGAAGAAGATAACTTTGACGCTAATGGTTAAATCGTGATCAATTTAGTGGTAGATTTACAGATGTGACTGTGTATAGTCAACTCAAGGCTAACCCCATTTAGTATGTGTTTACTTTCATCATTCATTACTTGCACCCAATCCGCCACTGCAAAAGCGTTAATAATATGCACGTCTTATATCTTAAAGTTGAAATACAAATGCAGTACCTGTTTCTGTTACGAAGCCGGAGAAGGCTTCCGGAAGAAAAATATGAATTTTGCTTAATAACGCTACATGCATTGAACTCTTTGGGGTTATTTGCTAACTTTGGAGATCCGAATTTAATTGCCAATCTGTATTTCCGTGCCGATTACCATGGTAACAGAGGTAAACATGTCATCAGATGGGACGGATTGCATCATTTGATTTCTATACCCTTCCAGAAATATCTTCAAAATCACTATCACCTGACAAACGTGAGCTTTAATTCAATCGGACAGTCATTAACTCATTTTCTATCGCTCTGATCACAAAGTTATACTGGATGTTCTGAGCTCAATTATTTTTATAGTTGATTATTGATCGACAATTAAGATTAAAAAAGATTGGTAGCTTCATCTCTTTTACCTGTCATATTATCATAAGAGTGTATCGTGAGTTCACATCTTGTGTCAACCGTTACTCTTAACGTGAGTATGATTATTTAAATCCAAGATTCCTTAATTTTGAATGACAAAGCAGTTTTTGTTGGGAATTAAATTTGCATGTCAGGGAGGTCATTATTGTGGTCTAGTGGTTTTGACAATAGATCACACGGTACGTAGTTCGAATTACAGGAAGGCCGATTACAGCTCTTTGTTCCTTATGCTGAAGTCACACAGACACTTACGTATAGTTACGTTTGTGTTGTTTTAATCTTATTCATCTTCTATTCTATCATTTCTTATGTATTTATTTATTTCATTGGATGAACGAAATTATCACTATTTCCACAGCTGACTATGATGGGGAAGGCATCCGTGGGGATCCGCAGAAAAGAAAATAATTTTTGGACGCAACCGGACTTAACTATACGTAAAGGGCCTGTCCCACAAAAGGCGATCGTTGTAGCGACAATCTACGCCTCTTAGGTAACCTGCCAGAATCGTGTCATAATCGTAGGTGCCCTTTATAGGTCATATACGTACCTACGACTCTGTCTACGGTTGGATACGACAAAGGCTTGTTTCCACACAAACAATAGATTAACAATAGCTTGTTTCCATGAGTACAATAGCCTAGACACTTGCGCATCTCGCGGATCCACTTCTCTTGTCGCAGCTTAAAAATCAACCGAATGTGAACTTGCTCACTCTGGAGATCCTTGCGACTGCACAGGCGATCGAGTGTCTTCTACCTGATGGCGGCTTGTCGCCTTGAGGTTCGTGATAAGTCCCTTTCACAATTGATTTGCGACCTTTTAGACGCGCGACAGGCTGCAACAGGCATCAATCGCTATTTATCTCAATAGATCGCACAAAGGCTTTCACAAATGCAACAGCTGTCGTACAACAAAGGCAACCAGTAAACACCGTTTCACAAGCAAGTCGCATATGCTTGCATGTGCTCGTGCGAGCGGTCGTGCGTTCACATGCGAGTGTTGCACGAGTGATTGCGAGTGGTTTCCCATCAATCTCAATAGTGCACGACTGATTGCATAGTCGTGAAAGTCGACGTGAGACAATGCGATCGCTCTTACGATTGAATGAAACCGGTGCGAGTGTTCGTGTGAGTGATGTGAGGTATAAAACGGCCTTTAACAATTGCTGGCTGATAGTCAGTGTCAAGTTTGACATCGTTGAGACCGAGAACGTTCTGAAGCTCATTTTTAACTCCTATTAAGGGCCTGTCCGACAGAAGGCGATCGTTGTGGCGACAACCTGGGACCTACTTTTTAGTACCCATCGCCACCATGCGCAGGTCCAAACGCCTATAAGATCGTGAATTATCGTGTCTGTCGCCAACAAATACGTAGCAAAATTCTGTTCACCGCTGGTTTCTCAACAAGTTAAACAATAGCCGGCGTCAGTTAGGTTGACGTCAATGACCGTAGCCTGTCTTCTCTTGTCGCCAGATAGAACATGTTTAGCACAGCGGAACGGCGGCCAGTTGTAGGTTGCCGCGCTCGAGCGTATCGCTGAACCGAACGAACGCCCAGTGAAATTTAAGCCGCTACGGTCTTTGTCGCCATCGGCCTCCCATTAAGATACGGTACAGTCGCCGCTGATTTTTGAAATTTTGAAATTTCACTCACGACCCAAATTATAATGCGCGACTGAGAGGACTATACGAACATAAAGGAGACAGGCCGCCATCAGGTAGAAAACACTCGATCGCCTATAGGGCCTGTCCCACAGAAGGCGATCGTTGTGGCGACAACCTATGCATGATAGAACCTGCCAGAATCGTGTCAGAATCGCAGGTGACCGAAGATCATATACGTATCTACGACTCTGTCTACAATAGGCTACGACAACGACTTGCTTCCAGGCAAACAATAGGCTAACAATATCTGGTATCCGATAATACAATAGCCTCGACCTTCGCGCATCTCGCGGCTCGACTTCTCTTGTCGCAGCTTAAAATCAACCAAAATATGAACTTGAGCACTGTGGCGATCCTTGCGACTGACACAGGCGATCGAGTGTTTTCTACCTGATGGCGGCCTGTCGCCTTTATGTTCGTGATAGTCCTCTCAGTCGCGCATTATAATTTGGGTCGTGAGTGAATTTTGAAAATTTCAAAAATCAGCGGCGACTGTACAATATCTGAATGGGAGACCGATTCTGATTTTGGTGAATGTAGGTGGCAACAAAGACCGTAGCGGATTAAATTTCACTGGGCATTCGGTTCAGCGATGCGTGCAACGTACACTGGAGTGCGGCAACCTACAACTGGCTGCCGTTCCGCTCTGCTTAACATGTTCTATCTAGCGACAATCTACGATAGCACCTTGTCGCGACAAGAGAAGACAGGCTACGGTCATTGACGTCAACCCATCTGACGCCGGCTATTGTTTAACTTGTTGAGAAACCAGCGGCGGACAGAATTTTGCTACGTATTTTGTTGGCGACAGACGCGATAATTCACGATCTTATAGGCGATTGGACCTGCGCACGGTGGCGATGAATACTAAAAAGTAGTTCGCAGGTTGTCGCCACAACGATCGCCTTCTGGGACAGGCCCTTATGTCAGTCGCAAGGATCCCGCTCATTGGCCTTAAATTGTTATCTCGCATTTAAGAAACAAATGGGATGCATCACATCAAAATGAGAGAAAAGTTGCAGAGTAAATTCAGTAAAGGGTTAATGAAATCAGTAAAATAATAATAATAAAACAATTGAGCAAAAAAGATCCAGTTAAAGTATTAAAAAAGGGATTATTTTGCCAACATCTTTGACTCTTTTCTGGCGACTTGTCTCTCATTTTGATGTGATGCATCACAACAAATGCATATGATTGTTGTTGTTGTTGTTGTTGTTGTTGTCGGTTTAGTAGCGTGATATCCGGCTTCGTAGATTCGAAGATTTCCGCCAGGCGATGTATAGAGGGCGTTTTCCTTCTATTTTCGTTATTTCTCCAGATTTGTTGAGTTGCGTTGTTGGTTCGACGACCAAGTTGGCTGAGTGCATTGGTTATTTAGTTAAAATTATTAGTTTTAGGGTTAATATTTTATATAGTTTTGTTTGTTATAATGGAGAGTAACGATAGTCAGAAACAGAAAGAGAAATTATAAGTTGTGCCCAATTAATTATGTTATTGTCTCTCAATCCAAAATAGGATTATAATACCATGCGCCCTCTAAAAAAAAAGTGGGCCCTACAGTTTTGAATGGCTGCTAAATAAAAAGAAAGAATGATTGCGGGGGAAAAGTTTTATATGACTCAGAAAAGTCCCAGAATATTTTGATGTTTTGGTGAGCACTGCTGATTTTTGTGTAAAGTGTATTTGGAAATTATAGGCTTGGTTACTCTCTGCAAGTAGTTAACTGAAAAGTTCTCCAGTTTAGAAATAAGAATCTGCTGTTTCATGTTCATGATTGTGACTTGGCCATTGAGCGTTGAGAGAGGACATGATGATGATGATGATGAACAGCATTTATTAGGTGCCATTTCTCTGCCATGACAAGTCATTCAAAGGCGCCTGGCACCCCAAATATTAGGGGAGACTGGGGTAATTATGGCCCCCCTTTTCACATTTCCTATTACTACCATTAAATGAAAAGTCAAATAATATTCTAATTATGTAAAAATACAGTCAGTCTATATACCTACAATATACAAAGGAAAGTATAAACCTGTGACTTCTCATTTGCATATTAATTACCATTATGTTAACAACTTTGTGGGGCCATAACTCCACAGGTTAGGGTATTTATGGCTCCTATTGTCATGACTGTATGAATTAAAAGATATTATGCTAATTGATTATAGTAATGTATAATAAATGTTGTTGGGTATTCTTAATACACTTATCAACCACCAACAATGATTTAATCAATAATTGGTTCAGACAAAATGTTGAAATTTTGCAATCATAGCAATACATATATTTATGTACATAATCATACAAGTTAATGTCCCCATCTGCGCTTATACACTGTTTATGCATTAGGCATGTTAGGCATGTTAGGGGCCATAATTACCCCAAGTGACATTTTCAATTTGACCCCTCTTTACAGCTCTACTATTGAAGATATTCAGGTGAAAGTTTTTTCTGATGTGTTTGTTAGTTCCTATTGTTTCTGTTTCAATCAAAATGTCATCTTAAATCATTTTAATTCATGATTTTACACCCCCAATAAAAAAACAGACTTGCCACTTTCCAACGAAATTGCCGTGCATTTTAGGCTCCCCTAAGCACAAAATTTGAAGTCAATAGCTTTCTCATTTGATAGTAAGAAGAGTTTAGCTAGGCATGTGTAAAAATTTAATTATCATTGTGTAATGCAGCAAAGAATTATAAGCTCTAAAAGACAAAGGGGCCATAATTATTCCAGTCTCCCCTACATTATATTATTCACAAAAAATTCTGGAAAAGATGAGTTTTGAGTTTGGATTTGAAGGTTTCGAAGTTGTTTAGATTACGGACATGAATGGGTAGAGAGTTCCAAAGACGTGAATCAACTGCTTAGAATGCTCTATTCCCATAGGTTTTAAGTACAAGTTCAGCAAAGCGTAGTCCCAGGCGCATCTGACGAACATGTTAAAATATCCAACAAATATATAATATTAGTCCAGCGCCCTCAACGAACGAGTAGCGGATGTTAAGCATACCTAGTGCAAGACACTGACCAAAAATTTTGACTTTGTTCACATGCTCTAAATTTGAAAAGCAGATCGTCATATCCTTTTAAATATGTAATAAACAT
Source organism: Paracentrotus lividus (assembly GCA_940671915.1). Classification (NCBI taxonomy): domain Eukaryota; kingdom Metazoa; phylum Echinodermata; class Echinoidea; order Camarodonta; family Echinidae; genus Paracentrotus; species Paracentrotus lividus. Next base: position 8,432,606 of record CALNVZ010003426.1, read on the forward strand.
TGTAAGGACACATTTTAATGTCAATACGAATATATAATTTTAGTCCAGCGCGCTCAACGAACGAGTGACGCATGTTAAAGACCGTGTCATCCTTTTGCAGGCAAAAATCTTAAATTTCTAGTTTTTGAGAGGATACAGTAGTATATCAATGACTATACCTTCCCACAACATGATTAAGCTCAAATGTGTATGTTTGTCATTATATTGCGATTATCAAAATTCATTCCTAATTTTTCGTACCTCGAAAAATATACCGTACGGTGCGAACCGTTAACCGTTAGCGCGAGAATAATGCGCGGTCATACACCGTGTGTATATTGCTGTGTGTGGTCCGTGCTGCACGAACTGTAATATCAACGATGTTTATGGAGAGCTGGTCTAGATTGATAGTCAGATTTTCGTTTCATATTACTGATCTAGGCAACCTATGCCAGTAAGATTGAATAGACAGTATAGGTCGATCATAATTCTAAAGTTATGTCAAGTTGCATTAGTTTTCGCAATTTGTGAAAAAGGATGACACTACCTTTAAAGCATACCTAATGCAAGACTATGACCAAAAATTTTATATTTTCTTCTGCGAGTTGGCCATGCGTCATAAAGGCCTACAATGTGTCAATCATGGCCCATTTTTGTCCGCTGATTATTTTCACCGATAATACCAACGTTCCAAGAGTCAAAACGAGGGTCCATGGTGAGGAAGAGGTTTGGATTGTGACACCCCTATGCACTTAGAATTATCGAACAGGGAAACAACCATGTATAATGTTTCTTGAAACATCCCGTGGTTTACTCGGTACCCAGAGCCATGCTCTATTGCGACAGTCACATGGCCTGCGCCTTGAAATTTGTGAAAAATGCCGACTACGCGCATACAGAGCTTATACATAGACAACATATATTTGAATACGCAACGAATGCACATCGTTGGCTAAGCACGCTCGACCAATGAGTAACGCACACCCAGCGCTTACTGCACGTTGGCCATGCGCCGTACACATGTGTCTGTGCCATTAGACTACGTAGGCCTACCGCGATTTAGACAGTGCGTTGTCTTACGCCGAGTGTGCGTCAACATTCGTCACTCGTTCGTCGAACGAAATGGGCCAACACTGTGCATTCGTTCGCGCGGTCGTTTGCTTGTTGTTTTGTTTTGTTTTGTTTTTTATGTAGAAAAAGTGCAAAATACAATGTAGATTTTTGTTTCTGCATACAGGTATTCTTAAAGGCATCCTATCCACTACAGCTATGGATCAAATCGAGACATCTACGATCTCTTTTGACAACTACCAACCACTAGGTTTATGGGAGTACATTCAGATAGCTATCTATGCTATACTCGGTCTCATGACAATCATCTTTAACTTTTTCCTCTTCGCCATCCTCAAAAGAGGCAAGGACATCTTCGATGACGTCACGGTGCTTCTATTCCGTAGCCTTGCAACAACCGACATCGTGACGGGACTCTTGGTGTCCATTCTGGAGGGCATCGTTTTTCTTTTTCGGGACTTCCCCTACAGCCATACGGCGTGCATGTATATGCCGATCTTTTGTTGCTGCATGATCTTGAGCACCAGCATCCACGTATGTTTGATGAACCTCCAGAGATTCATCGCTGTGAGCTACCCGTTCCTGTACCTCAGGATCGCAACCGTGAAGCACACCCGTGTCGCTCTGATCATCACCAAGTTCTTTGTTGTCTGCATATCCTTGATGTTTCTCCCGATCCACAACTTCCCGATGACGGCGTTTACACAGGGCTTGTGTGAGTCGAGGTCATTCTTTATCGTTGTCAACGACTTAAACGCTTTACCCACTTCGTCTCTTGTCTCCCTAATCATCCTCACAGTTGTGGCGGCAGTACCTGTCATTGTCCTAACCTATACAAACATTCGACTTTTGATCTTGGCCAACAAAAAACGTAAGGGGCGTCCTGGAAAAACTGGTAATCAACTGCGCACTGAGATTAACACTGGAAACTGTAAGGTTTGTCAATCGCTTCGACGCCTCCCCAAAGGTCTTAGGACAATTATCATCATCACCTTTCTCTACTATTTCTCCGTACTTCCTTTCATGTTTGCTGTCGGTATGCTTGTGATTCAGCCAGCCTGGAGCGAGACAGTTTTTGATGCCATCTATTTCATGTCTATGTGTATGATCTTAGGCAGTTGCTGGTGGAACGTTCCTGTCTACGTGTTAACCAGTGTCACCTTCCGAAAGAGGGCGCTGTCGATACTGAGGAAGGTATGCCACATCCAGTATACGGGTGGCACCAGGACCCCCTCCATGACAACGTCTACAGTCGCTCATGACATGACCAACGAACCGAGCAAACAAACTATTGAATCCTGACGAGCGCAGTATGAGAACGGTCAATCCTTTCTACAGCTGAAACTTTTCATTTGGACTGTTTAAATCTTTCAACATTTTACTTGGTGTAACTCCACCTGAAGTTGGTAGTGACCCAAATTTTCATTTGATGAAATTGGAAAATGCAAGTAGACGAAGGGGCAATAACACCATACAGATCTTAGACTAAATGAAAATTAACCGTAGTAGGCCTACTATCAATTTAAGTGATAATTAGACCAAACAGCACTTAGACCTAATTGATGAGAGACCAAATAGGTTTTAATAGCAGGCAATCAGAACATATAGGTCAAGTGGATTTAAATCCAGTGGCGGATTCAGCATCAGCGGTGAGAAAAAAAAATGTAATGGCCCATGCACATTCATAGTAGAGTCGATATTGTCCCCACAGTTGGGCCGATGAAATGCATTGTCAGTGCTAATGCCGGATCCGCGTCTGAAAGTTTGCAAAAGTTATTCACCGACCGACTAGGCCTACTGAATTCATCTCATTCCAAATGGTTCCCGATTGGTCATGCCGGTGTCGGAGGCGAAAACATCCGGCCATGCGAATCCGCGCGTCATGCGTAGGGTACGTGTTGATATAAACGTATAGCTAGCTCTATCCTCGGAATGGGATGGATGGGATACTTTAAGCTTTGAGAAAGAAGACCAAGCATACATCGAGGATCTAAATATTACATACGGACTCTAGAATATAATTAATAAAAATCTGCCTCAATTAATCCTATGATGATAGAATACGGAGAGAGAAAGGGGTGGGGTTGGATGGTGCATGGTTCGCATATTGATTTTGTAGGCTACAGCACGCTAACAAGCTTCCCACGTTCAGTATTAAGTTGCGCACGCATGGCGGGCGGATTCGCCTGGCCGGACGTTTTCGCCTCCGACACCGGTAATAACATCAAGGTTGCTGATTCTACAATTAAATACAGCATTGACCAATACATGTCTTTGGATATGGTAGATGTGCCCAAGTCCGGTTCGCTGCTGCATGTGGAATATTTTATATAGGGGCATTTCCAAGGGAACAGAATGACAGAAAGAAATCTAATCATTCAAACAAAAAATCATCATCCATACTTTAATCTTCATTTAAAAGAAATGGTTTATGACAATAGTTTAATATTGGTACCCACTTTTCAAAATAATAACATTTGTTATGGTGATCCACTTACCTTATGTGAATTTTGAGTTGTTGAGTGGTTTCTATGTTGTTCTAGGTAAAATTTGTCACTTTTCATTAGAAATTTGGTCGATTATTTTGTTAATTATGTCTTTCCCATGTTTTTTATGTGTATTCTATTACTGATTGTTTTGATGTATGTATATATTGTTTTTATTTCTAGGGCCCTTGTAATTCCAGCATACTGTTGAAAGGGTGCCCTATTAAAACATTGTGTAAATAAAATAAAAAAATATGAATATTCATAAACAGGGTTAGGGCCTCCGGAGTGACGCAAATGGACATGCATATTGAGCAGAAAACATTTTGCTGGAAGTTATGGAACTCTGTGAACTTCAAATGGCTATCACAATTTTGAGTTATTGATTGGTTTCTCTGTTGTTCTAGGTATAATATGTCACTTTTCATTAGAAAATTGGTCGATTATTTTGTTAATTATGAAATAAATCATGAACTCATGTCCAGTTTATAGTTACGGAGTGACATCTGGAGGGCATTTCATCAAAGGACTTGTCGGACGTTTTATCCGACAAATTTGCTCTCAGCCAATCAGATGCAAGCATTTCAGTAGCTTGTAACAGCTTGTCGGATAAAATGTCCGACAAGTCCTTTGATGAAATGCCCCCCTGGTTTCCCGGTGTATTTTGTAAGGAGAGATGCATTTAAAAAAATGATTAAGACCAACTTTGTTAGAGTAGTCCATGATAATTACATTAAGGCAACAAACAAACAACAACAACAAAAAAGAAAGCGGAGAAAAGTGTCTAGATACATGAATAAGAGGTATTTAATGCACCACACTCCTACATGTGCAAACGGTTTGATCAATAATTCAGCACAAAAAAAAAGCTGAATCACGTAATTTGTTTAACTTAAATGATTGGTTGTATTGTAAATAGGCCTCTGTGTTAATTTAAGATCCTAATTTGTATTGATAAAGATACAAAAACACATTAAAGTTTCAGTTCCATGTCCACTTTTGCCTGGACTCTTGCCCATAGGCTAAACCCATATGCTAAACCACGCAAACGCACTCTTATTTCTGAAAAAAATAACGCGCCATCACACGAATTTCAGTTCAATGCATTTTCCGTATGATAAAAATGATCTGCAATGTCACTTTTCACATCATAATGCTTGTTTGTATATGTGTACTGTACGTAATGCATATAATTCCTTTGTTGGTTTGTTATACTTAAAAAATTCAAAAACAGATACCCTAACCAACGACCAGGCACTTTTTTTTTCACCAGAAGTCCCCTAACAGGAAAGATGTGTCGCTATTATCATATGTTCAGAAATCGTGTTTCATGTTGTATACTATATAAAATATGTATTGTGAATAAAATATAGATTATTATATACGTATATGTATATGTCTATAATGTATGATTTATTCATTCAGTAATGATCTTTTAGAGTGATCGTATTCAATTTGTAATGTTTGTTCTGTATGTATACATTTTTCAAGGTTATGTACATGAAATTTTAATGCTACGGATAATGTTCTCCTTAAAGGTAGAAACCCTATTAGGCAAGCAGTAGGCCTACCAATTCCTATCAGATTTCGCATAGGTTTTGGATATGATTAGAGTAACATAACGTCGCCCGCACCACGAACCGTCCTCTCTGCGCACTTTGATGCGAAAGTTAGTTTCGCAGAAAACGCATTTAAAGAAAAGCTTTTTTTAAAGTTGACCTTTATTGGAGACCACTAAAATCAGTGGTTTATGTATCAGAGTAATCTAGAGAGCATGTAGAAGACAATGGTACCAACTAGAACTCATATCGATTATTGGAAATTGATTAAAACGCCATTTTAAAAACACCTGTCAATCACTCTAGCCACGCCCATTTTCGGTAGGGAATGGAGTGATTTCCTGATGACGTCAGGATATGGAGTTCGGCTCTCAGTGCAGTGCGGCAAGCTAGCTAGGGCCACCCGGCCGTGCCGTGTTGGCGTGTACGTACCCATACACTCACGCAACGCAGTGTACACGATCTGAGCAGTGATATATATATCAAATCCAATTGTATTAGCTTTGTTTTGTATTCATATTTGCAAATAATCACAAAACGGAGCAATCTTTATAGAAATTAATGTTGTGGTAATTTCTCTTTGAAAATAAGTGCCATTGCTAGTAGACTAAATCTTTTCTACCTACTACTATCTAGTACCTCTCTCGATCATATTTCTTTTTCACTCAACAAATTGACGCTCAATTATTCTGAGCAGAACAGAATCAAGTCCCGGCAAGCTAAAACTATTTTGCAATTGTATGTGATCCTTTCTTCATTTTTTTAACAGAGAATAATAAGCCCCAGCAATCCATGTATAATTTAGTATATTTAAAAAAAATCAAATATGTCTCGAAGAATCTCAATCGAGATTCTAAGCTACTATCTGGTATTTCCCCGATGGTGTGACAAAAGCTGTGCGGCAAAACGCTAGCAAGACGTATGATACTGGATCTCATGTGGGATATACAGTAGATTTTAATGTGATAATTGGTTATTGGACAATGATACATGTGATGGATAACATAAATTATAATTTTTATGAAAGATTTTTAGTTTACAAAGAATGGATACTACTAAAAGAAAAATAATATAGCTTGTTGGGTACCTTATGAGCGAGGTTGGAATTACATGCGTCATATTGTTGCTCGTTCTATCCTCGTGTTCTTGATGTTGAAAAAGCTTGTCCTTTTTAATTAACCAGTTATATTATTTGAGCTCGTAATTTGCCAACCCATGTTTGTTGCGAGAGATGGATAGACGAGTCATACATCGACAATGGATGTTGACTCCTTCAGGAAGCAAGCCGAAAAGAAAACTGGTGGTCGCCGATGCTTGCTGGGGTAGCAGCAACCGGCGTATGACGGGTTTACCATCGCTGCCCGGCGAATGACAGCAAGGAGAGAGTTTAAACAAATAAGAACAATTGGTTAGCGTGAGTAGAGTTGAGGAGAAATAATTAATTTCAACCAGCTGAAACAAGCATATTCAGACTCGTGCAAATATAATATTTTTCAATCAATACCATTTGTCTATGTGTGTCGGATCAAGCTGGTTGCATTCAAATGTGCCCTCCTTGCATCGGCGTAATTGCTTGCTCATTTTGGTAAAGCAATTTTATCTGCTTGCACTGGAGCTACAGGGGTACGCATGCTGCAGCTATTCCGCCTGGGGCGAAGTTTAAGCAAATTGCTGCTTCTGAGCTGCGAGGGACATCGACTTCCGCCTCATTCCTGAAATGTATCACCCAATTCGCCGCATCGATGTCTCGATTTTGTTCCGTTGCCTACTAGCATTGACTGAGACTTTCTTCTCATTTCATTTCAATGGTTTCGATTTATCTAATTGTGACTCATCCGGATCGACTTCGTCATTGTTTACGATATAGGTTTGTAATTCCCGGGCCTATACTCGCACGCGCGCACTCAAAAGCCACATAGCCAGCAAATCCGGAAATGAATTCACAGCCGCAATTCCATATCCTGACGTCAGCATTTGGGCGACTTTTGGGGTACGTATTTGGGGGCGTTTCAGTGGGGGCGTCCCGATAACCGATAAATGAGCTCCAGAATTTTTTTAAAAATCGGCGATTAGTTAAATAGTGTTCCTCATGTTATTTCCTGCTCAGTGATACATAATTCGACCATATTTATTATCTATGAACATCAACTTTAAACCAGCAATAATTGCACCTAAAAGTAGAGCAAATAAAAAACCGATGACTTCATTCGATAGTTCAGGTTCCAAAGTTTTATCCCGTATCTTTACATTATCTTGAACTCAATTATTTACTCCACAGTGGGCATCATAATAGAGAGGACGGTTCGTGAAAAAGAAAAAGCGCGCGATCGCGCCTCGCGCCTTCACCACGAACCGTCCGCTCTCCCTTACGCATGCACTAAGTGAATGAGAGCGTTAGAAACTCCTTCGGGGGAAATCAAAATTTACTTAAATTTTGCTCTAACAATAGTTTTAGACGTCAGTTTTTGAAATTAAAAATATACACAATGAGATTAAACTATTCTAGTTCCATTCTGCAATTGTTATCCTCCAAATTTACTAAATGCTCTTTTTATAACAGAGAGGACGGTTCGTGAAAAAGAAAAGTGCGCGATCGCGCCTCGCGCCTTCACCACGAACCGTCCGCTCTCCCTTGCGCATGCACAAAGTAAATGGGAGCATCAGAAACTCCTTCGGGAGAAATCAAAATTCACTTAAATTCTGTTCTAACTATAGTTTTAGACGTCAATTTTTTATATTAGAAATATACACAATGAGATTGAACTATTCTAGTTCCATTCTGCAATTGTTATCCTCCAAATTTACTAAATGCTCCTTTTATAACAGAGAGGACGGTTCGTGGTACAGAAATATCCAATTTATTGCAAGAGGACGCTTTATGATGACGTCGTTATTACGTAACCGCGCAAAGTTAGACTCTGAAATTTTCACAAAAAGGAGGTATCTATGAGTACATGAAAAAAATGCATAAAAATGAAAATTGAAAAAAAAATGCCGAATTTGGCCAGAGAGGACGGTTCGTGAAACGGGCGACGATAATATGTCAAATATCATTTCAATCGGATTCTTGTTAAGGTAAAAAAATAAAATTACATAAAATTAAATACAGCATGTTCTTTCAGATTTCCTTTTGTTCAACCATGACCTATAGACTAGACTGGGCATGGGCAGGACTTCTGATCTAATGATGAGCTTTTATTTCTTGAATAAAGTTTTCCAACTCCAGCTTGTTCTTTTAGTTTGTCAATATTGCAACGACTAATGTTGTAGGTTTGATTCAACCGGTATATTGCTGTCATGAATAACAGATCAACGTAAAAGGGTACATGCAGGTAATATGGGCTACCTAAGCACATTTGCATAATTTGCATAAAATTACAAAATGACACACAGCCTAATCGTTGTTTATAATGAATCAATAACAACTGCTCTAACTTTTATTGTGAAGAAAAACAATCATCACCAACCCCCTGTCTGCAATATTCAAATGTTGACGTCATCACCAAAGTGAAATTTTGTGAAATTGAGTGAAAGAGAAATTTCAGATGCTCTCACGACAATAATTTTTCGTAAACAGTTCATATGAACAACAAATGGCGCTCATACCGGTCACCGGTCACCACATGATTTGCCTCACGTAGCCCATATTACCTGCTAGCCCATATTACCTGCATGTACCCTAGGGTTTATCCTAGGGATACCTGGAATATGAAAAGTATTGCTTGATCGGGGAAGTGTTGGTGCTTTCTTCTACCTATTAAGTCTATTATAATATCTGCATTTTTTTGACAGGAAAATGTTCATCACAAACGGCTGCGAAATAATTATACTACCCTTTTCACTTTAAGAAAGTTACATAAATCAACTATAATCGTAAAAATTACGGGGGAAAATATATCAAGCGAATCTATATCATGAAATTGGCACGAGAAGATCAAGGAAAATCCACTTTTTATTATGAACGAGGAAGCAACATGAGATAAAGAAAAACAAAAGAAGTATATAAATGTACTATACTACTAAAGGCCCGGTCCCACTGGCGGGAGGATTAATTGCGTATGAATTGCGTATACAAATTTCGTTCATTTGCAACAAAAAACAAAAACAAAACAAACAATCCGCAATTCATATGCAAATCATCCTAAAAAGCCAGTGGGACCGCGCCTTTAGACAGGCCTTTATAATAAGGCTACATCAATATATTTAATCTTAATGCTTATACATTCATATAAAATTCGTTTGAGCTTCATCAGCATACAATATTATCCATTTCTTAAAAAAAAAAAAAAAAATGCTACACAAAGTTGCAACGTTGGGAGACGTTTTCTAACTTTACACAATTTTCTGCTAACAATTTAACAAGTTCTTACGTTATAGCCTATGAATCAATTTTATCGAATCTGTAAGCCTACATGTTAATCTATATAGACTGTTAAAAATGGTACAATCGGGGAAAAATAATTTAGGTATGACATCTTTTAAAACGATATTATCTCTGCTAGAAAGAACACAGTGTCCCACAGTGCAAAACACAATGTCAACCACAATGTGAACACACCCTGAACACAGTATAAAATCAGTTAAATTCGAGCGTTTTAACACTGTGAACCAGTTTTTCGCACAGTGGGGGGGGGGGGTAAATTCACAGTGTAGAAACAAATACCACAGGTGAACACTATGTGAAAAACCATAATCACAGTGTGAAATCATCACCACGCCGTTGAATTGAACATTTTAACGTAGTCGACTATGTTAACACACTGTGGGACACTGTGTTCTTTCCAGCAGGCTGGGATGTGTTAGCAAATTAAAGCAAAAAGGTTATTCTTACTGATTCAATTTATTTGATATAATTTGCTTTTGTGAAACATAATTTGTGCTTAATTATAATGAGAGAACAGGAATGGAATAATCCTTATGTGCGAAACCTTTACAAACCATGCGCAAAATGGATTTTCTTGACTGTAGACAAATAATCATAACATCTACGGCTCCAAATGGACAGGATAAAATGCAGAAGAAAGTTTGTTTTTCCTGCATTGTGCAAATACGAAACACTATGTATACCAGGTTGTGATTAATCTTCGTACTATAAGAAATGTTTCACAATTGTACCAATTTTGTACCAAAAAAAAAAAATCAATTAAACCTCGTTTTCTATATTAGACAAATCGTCTGTATAACAGTCAATGTCATTGACCATGTGAAGAATCTACGAAGCAATGGGGGGCGTAATTGTTTGTTCTTTTAATGTTCAATTTTATTATTTACTCAGTAGACCTACTTATAATATTAAAATATTGTAATCACCATAAAATGTAGAAACCTTGCAATACATTTTTATTTACAAATAATAAACACACACAGATTTCATTATACAAGCAAGGACTATTTTAGTCGAACTTTGAAGCCATTTAATTTACGATCGCGGGGAACAAATAGACCAGAATTTCTTCAGCCTTTAACTAATATTGATATTTGTTAATTATTTTCTTCATTACTCTACTATTTTTTTTGCGCAAAATGGATTTTTCTTTACTGTAGACAGATAATCATATCTCAAAACATCTACGGCTCCAAATGAAAAGGAACAAATGCAGAAGAAAGTTTGTTTTTCCTGCATTGTGGAAGAACAAAACATTACCAGGTTGAGATTAATCTTCGTACTATAAAGAAATGTTTCCCATTTGTATCATTTTTGTACAAAAAAAAAAAAGAAGAAAAAACTCAGTTAAACCTCATGTTCTATATTGGACAAATCGTTGGTATAACAGTCAATGTCATTGACCATGTGGAGAAATCTACCAATCAATAGGAGGCGTAATTGTTTGTTCTTTTAATGCACAATTTTATTATTTACCATGATATTGAGAGATTGTAATCACCATAAACTATATAAACCTTGCAATACATTTTTATTTACACAGAATAAACACACATAAATTTCAATTTTACAAGCAAACATTATTTCAGTCAGACTTTGACGTCATTTATTTTAAGATTGCGGGGAACAAATAGACCTGAATTTCTTCAGCCATTCATGTGAAGAAAATGAACGTTTCATTGATTGTTGCAAAGGGGAAGTAACGATTTTAGATATATTTATGATAATTTAAAAAAATCTATTTTGAATGCATGATCACGATACCAGATGTCTATCAAGGTTTCTACAATTATATCGTAAATGAGATATTTATTCATGGTTTTATTCTAGACATTACTATGTAAGCCTTTTACTCAATATTTTAAGTTTTATCGAACAAAAACCATCACCAAGATATGCTAGAAATAACAGTGTCCAACAGTGTGTTCACATATAGTCGACTATGTTAAAACCCCCGAATTAAACGGTGTAGTGATGATTCCACATTGTAATATGATTTTCCACATAGTGTTCACTTGGTGATGTTTGGTTTCACATTGTGAATTCACCCCCATCACAATATAAGCTAGATGAATCTTCGACCGCGCACGGTCGGAAGGCATGCCTCCGTATTGCCACATCGGAAAAAAAAGGCATGCGCATGTTGAGTATT